>OX632356.1:40063632-41263632 GCA_951751655.1 Ophion costatus
GTTAGGTGGGCAAGACGTTCGCACTCCGGGTGATGTAATTTTTTTGGCTGTAGAGCAGCAAGATAAACCATTCCTAACAGCGGATTAATACAAACTAAATCTTTGTGAACATTTAGATAAAAAAAACCATCTTGCCCATCGTGAATCATGTCTCAAGGGTGTCCCAAAATGACCTGACATTTTAAATTGCGCGCCATTTTTTTGTGGCGAGTACTAATCTTTGACAACTGGTATCAGGAAGTATTGAGGTTTAGTCATGGAGAATTACACGACCGAGCAACACATAGAAATTGTTATTTGCTGCATTGTTACTGCATAGTTATTGCCGACGAAGTTTCATGGTCGTGTTATCTCGCGCCGTGGCGATGTGGATTGGCCACGACGATCGTGCGCACTATTAATGAAGGGGGTCCGACAAAGATGGCGATATTGTTACAAATAATCAATATTTTTATTCGAAAATTTGTCCGAGTCAAGTTGAAATATATCGTAAAAAGTCTGTGTAACCACTTTTGTAAAAAAAACTTAATTACTATAGAAAAAAAAATATTCAAAATGCTCGTTGTTACACGCCTCTGACTGCATCTCACTCCGTAAACCGTCAAAAGACGTTGAAGTTCGTATCGTTGGAACGCAACGGAAGTCAATTCCTTTCGATCGGTTAGGTTTTCTGGCCGATTTAGACAATGAGAATAGGGGGGGGGGGGCGGGAAGATGAAAATGACTAAAAGCGTCTTTGGATAATAAAAAAGTAGAACAATAAAAAAGTTTAAAAAAAGTCGTGGCGTGTCAATGGTGGAAACTTCAACGTCATGACCTCAAATGAGTTTTGCCAAAGGCATGACCTTGCGGTGTCGCTTTCTCGCAGCCGAGAACCGAAGATTCATCTCATTTCGTCGGAATGCTTAGCGAGTCTGCTAAGCGTGAGACCAAAGAAGCGGGTCAACTTTCAAAAAAATTCCGATGATAGTATTGGGATGAGGAGGTCGAGATTTTATACACAATTGATACCTATAGTCATGCCAAGTTTGAGTTTTTCGGTAAAAAGTGTCCGCGACGGAAAAAAAAGGTCAGGTACAAAACATCACCACCAGGGTCGCTCCGGTAACGAGGGACCGACTGATACAGTAATGGCCGGACCACAGAGCGAAAGTGACCGCGATAGTCCGACTGATTCCAGAAAAGAAAAAAGTGAAGAGAAGCAATAGAAGAACCAATCTTCAGAAGTAATCCTGAATACATTTTTCGTAACGTAATGGTTGTAATACCGGAAACGAGAGCACAAAGTCACAAGTATTTGAAAAACAAAGAAAATGATTTACACGTTTACACAACTAGCATTCAGATTGAGATACTTCTTTAAATTATGAATTATTTCGAATCGTACATATGCCCATTATGAACAAAAAAAAACTAGAAATGTTATACAAATGTTCCGAATATATAAACGTCTCCAAGTTTCGCTAAAAACCTATAGATAATTTGTAATTTTTGTACACTTTTCATACTTTACACGAACCCAAACAAACTGTCGAATAAGACCTTAGGCCACAGTAACGGGTATAGAATCATGTGCGAATTTAACAATTTTTTATTTCGTATCAAAAAGTGATTCACTCGTGAAATTAATTTTTTCGCCCACATTAGGCATTAAAGTACCGAGTTTGATCTCTTGTGCTCCAACCACCACATCCCAGTCAAACAATGTGCGTAAAAACTAGTCCTGTCTCAAAAGCCTACAGATTGAAAAGCACACGACCAAGTGATTTTATACACATGTAAAATTTTACTCTACCGTATTACGATTTTTCCCATATTGTATAGGGGTGTTTGAACATTCGCAGAGGAAGGCTTTTTTTCACTAGCCACCGGTGTACGTACTGGCTCAACGCTATGATGAAATGCACACCACTGACGCTCGTTTAATAGTGTATGGCACGCCGGTTGAGATATATCGCAGCCCGGCGCACCACACGAGAACCAAAGCTTTTTAGATATATCCACAACGCCCTCGAAACGTTATGCGTAGGCAGGCTCTTTCCTACTCACCCATATACACGAGTGCCGGCTTTATGCGGATCACAAATCTCAACGGAAAAATTCCAAAAGTGTACCAACGGAATATTCTCCAACGAATGACACGAGTTATCGTTGTGGCCGTGATACGGCCGAATTGCATAAATGACTCCGCAACGAATCCACCCCGAGATACATCTCGACGGAAGCGGACTTGATAATCGATCTTTTTTTCACCAAGCGCTCATACCGCTGTTAGCTAAAGGCTCGAGAGCTTCATCGGCTAATTGTAAAGGCCACTGCTCCTTTCTTTTAAACGTAAATATGTCCAATAAAAGTTCAGCCCCGAAGGCTTCATCCGCTGAGTCATTTTCGGGAAACGAACAAGAGCCGTGAGCATTGTGCACAATATTTTTAATGAAGAATTTTAAGTTGCGCTGGAATTTAAACGCCCATGAGCGTAGTTAAGGATGTTGAATCCCAAATCGCAAATGATGATAAAATTCTGAAAATTTGGTATGTTTTTGTATGAGGTATTTCAGAGGTCGTGTAAAAATTTCACGACAATTAGGAAGCTCGTTATTGAACAATTAACATTCACAAATTAAATGTTGTTTTATGGAAACTGATGTAACTTTGCAATAAGTTTTTTTTTTGACCTCTCAATTTTATAATATCTACAATATACTGAAAGCAACGGCAACAAAACGAAGTTTATTGATACATTTTTTTTTTTCTTTTAAAAATTGTTCTTAACAAAATGTTAATTTTTTAATAACGAGCTTCCTAATCGTCGTGAAATTTTAACACGACCTCTTAAATACTTCATACAAAAACATACCAAATTTTCAGAATTTTCTTATCATTTTTTATTTTAACCCTTAAGGAGGTTAAAGCAATGATGATAGAATTCGGAAAATTTGGTATGTTTTTACATCGAGTATTCAGGAGGTCGTGTAAAAATTTCATGACGATTAAGAAGCTATTTATTGAACAATTAACATTAACATGTTTCATACGGACTCAACATCCTTAAGGGAGGAAATCACAGTAGCACACAAAAAAATAGGCATATTTTCGGGAATTAATTTTGGCTGAATAAAAGTATCAATCGAAAATCTGTAAAGTAGGTTTTATAGCAATACTAAAAAAGTACAAAATGTAATTTTTTCAATAAAAAATATTTTAAAATGGCGGCTGCGCAGCATATGCCCCAAGGCGCCTATTTTTGAAAGCGTGTCCATGGCCGAAGACGTAGACTCCTTAATTTTTGACCTGGAAGAAAAAACCAAAATTTTTTAGTTTCCATATAACAACAGCTAGCGAGCTACGTAGGATTTTTTCGATATATTGATTTTTCGCAAAATGGTGCATGTTTGAAAATAAAGTTAAATTTTTAATAAAAAAAACGCCATAAAATCGTCGATAAAAAAAAACTAAGCCATATTAAATAAAAAATCCTACGTAGCTCCGTGGAGAAAGATGTTTCGAAGCTACTGTCAAAATTTCAAGTCGATCGGTAAAGATTTGCTCGAGTTATGTCTTCGGCGAGCTCAAAAAAAGTGGTTTCGAGAAAAACGCGTTTAAAGTTTTAAGTACTGAGAAACCATATGAAAATTTCATATACCTCTAATCTGCAATGCCTGCACCACCGTACAGTCGATTTTCGTACGCAGTATCCTTTTTCGTCCCTTTTCTAACACGATTCGACGATGTGTCACTCATAATGACAATGATTTACAAATATCACTGTTTCTTATCACTATTTATGTTATATATGTATGCACGAAAGTGAAGCGTCGTGAAAAAGCGTTGTATTCAACGCAAGAAATTTGGGCACTCGGACACTTTTGCTGTATTCCATCATTTGGTATATTATTTTTAAGACCCTAAAGCACCTTTTAAGCGAAATTTTTTTTTTTTTCGAAAGATTCAAAATTTTACTGTGATTTCCCCCCTTAAGAGAAATCCCTTTAGACGCCCGAAAATGAGTCATTTTTTAATGCATTTTTTTAAAGGCGATAAAATAATCGCATAATTTTTAAATCGAAGTGTCTCCCCGTCCGGTTATCGGACGAATAAGCATATGTTATTCGTCCAGATAGCGGCTCAGTTCACGCCGTATTTCCAGTTGGCGGACATATTATTGTGATTCGTGTAAGCTAGTATCCGGACGAATAGCATATATGAGGGATTCTCCGTCAATTCAGCCACTTTTTTTCGACCATCTCAGATCTGCCCCATAATTGGTTATGTCAAAGTACTACTAAAAGGGATTCTATGTGAATTTTTTCATATTTTTTAATTCAACATTTTAGAAAATGCCGTTTTTTTTTCAAATGAATATATCTCGGAAACTAGAAGTAACTGAAAAAAATGTCTGTACATAAAAGTTGTAGTTTTGTGTTAGCTTTCTAGCGAAAGACTCGAAATAATTTTTACGTTTCGGTAACGCTGATTTTTTTACCAAAAAAGGGGGAAATAATTTTTTGATTAAAAAACGACCATTTTTTTTTGGCTGAAAGAATTACAGTCTTCCAGTATGTCTGACGATATCGCCAAAAAATCGCCAGAGTGGCACGGATCGAGGTTCGAGGGCAAAAAAACGAAACGACACAAATTAATTTTTTTATACCGGAACCGGAACGGAAATCACCACATCTTCAATTTTCATAAACACCCATGCTACATCGACCAAATCTCATTGTCATTGTTGCCTAAAACGTTGCTGTGAAACTCGTAGAATAGAAGCTCCGGAGTTGAACTTTCATTCGGTCTATCTATCTAAGAAAAGAAATCAGTATCCTTCCATATTCATCGTCGAATCGGTCACCGCTCCCTACAATAGCATGCGCCATGTTACAACCCATTTTTTACCGCTCCCTATCAATCGCTGGCACTTCGCCCTCAAGTTTTTTTAATCCTTCAATTATGGTTAAGCATTGTGGATTTGAGTGGCGTGTGTGGGCGGCAAATCAGGCGACTTAATTCGATCTCGCCTATACACAGAAACACACGAGAGTGCTATGACCTAGCTTTTCGTATCGATTGATTCTCGTATTCAACATATGCGGTACTACTTGACGAGTAGTAAGTGAATAGAAGTATGAAGGCGCGCACGAACAGAAAAATCAGGGAGAAGCTCAACAAAATCCTTTCACTCACTCAGTCTCTATTTATCCTTCATCCGCATTCAGCCCTTCCCAAAAACACAATTTTGGTGAGAGTCTTGAAAAAGCTTGCTTCAATGCCGTAAATTCCGCCTCGGGACCCACATAACCGTGCCGTATACTCTCACGATGATTAGAACAGAACAAAACACACGAATGTGTATGTATATATTGAAATCTCCGGTGTATATGTCACGTTGCCGTCATAAGTAGGATAGGAAAAATTCGTCACTATTTTTCAGTCAAATTTAAGGAAGCTTTCCAGTGTGACAGCCCGAAAAATCGCTGTTTTTCGCGATTTTTTTTTTAAAGAAAAAATAATCTAATCGGTCTGGTTTTTTTTTTGTATATTAATTGGGTATTGAAGAATACAAAACAATTTTTTAAAGATCGATTTATTTATTAATTAATATCTATAAAAATGATGAAACAATTGTTGCAGAAAATGCACTTGGATGTGGTGTCCACGTTGGGGGTCACAATTTTGATCTGAAACAAAAAACACAAAAAGATTATTGATCGGTATATAATTGGCTTTCGTGCTATGGAGGCTTTTTTTTTTTTTTTTTTTTTGCAAAAATGGCGCCGGTTTGAACAAAAAGTATCGATTTTAGCATTTTTTTTGGCAGTTTTTTTTACAAAAAAATAGGAAGCTGTCAAAAAAAAAAAGCTTCCATAGCACGATAAACAATGACGTTAAGAATATTGTGTAAAAAATTCAACTCGATAGCTTTAAAAGTCTGCCCTCCAAGTTGGAACCGTTTTGAAAAATGCTGTTTCGAGAAAAACGCGTTCAAAGTTTCGCTGTAGCTGTAGCGCTCCGTTGCCTTCTTCCAAGAAATGCTGTACAGTAACCGAAATAATCTGAATTTCGGCATGAAAATTTCAGGGAATATTCGGAAGAGTGTATACTATTCGATAAAGCAAAAAAAAAAAAATCGATTTTTTGAAAATTTCACACTGGAAAGCTCCCTTAACCTAATCAAGCCACTCTCATAACATTCAAGGGGCAATACGGAGAAAACAGGGGCCTCGAAATTTAGAATTAATACTATGCGTCTAAAAAAATATCATTAAATATCAAAAAGTATTGAATGAAAGATAAAAATTGTAATTATGGTATAGTAATAATGAAGAAATTTTACTTTTAAGGCGTTACCCCTACTTGTAGCGCAAAAAAAGTCTTTTTTAATCGATCAATATACCATCTTAAAGAACACATCTTGAAGAACTTTCAGTAATTTTTTTATTGAAAAATATTACATTGTTTAGTGGCGAATGGCCGTCAATGAAATGTTTTTATATACACGGTTTGCGGTGACCAACATTGCGGCGAAGTGGATCATCTGAAAAAAAAATGCGGATGGATTTAGTCAAATATAAGTATAAACTAGTCTTTAATCGAAGGATTTTAAAAAATATTCATTTTTCACAAAATGGCGGACAGTCAAAGTTAATGGTTCGATTTTAACGAAAAAAACGGCCGTTTTTTGGCTATAAAACGGCCATTTTTTTTTTCGAAAAAAAAAATCGAACGATTAAAGACTACATTTTTATGTGTTAAATAAGCCTGCAAAATTTCAAGAAGATCGGTCCATTAGTGTTCGAGTAATCTTGGTCACCGACTTCAGAAATGCCATTTTGAGAAAAACGCGTTTAAAGTTTCAATTTCAGTTTACACGAAGAACGGATTCTTCTCTTTCAACGCTCATATCTCAGTCAATTTTGTTCGGATCGACTTGAAATTTTCAGGACATATTCTCAGATACTTATACTTTAAAAAAATGCAATAAAAAAAAAGATTTTTTCCAAAATCGCAAGTGGGGGTAACCCCTTAACCTACGATATGGCACGTGAACTGATACAAATAATACATTTTATTCGGCATATTGTGACTTTTTGTAGTATTCAAAAAATATATTGCCCACGTGATTGGAACAATTAGTTTCCAGCATTCTACAAAAAGTACGGTATAGTCACATTTTACTAATAACTTCGTAATATTTTTTGCTATACGCCGAAGATTTATGCTATGCGTATAGTGAAATCTATACATACACGAAGATTCATGCTATACGTATAGTGAAATCCATATAAAAATATAGGGTGTAATAAAGGTCGGTATTTTGCAAAGCACGCATTATTTTTACTATACAGCATATAGGACTCGTGCCTATGCGAGAATAGTTTCCAAATGTAATGTCCACGCATCATGTTTACTATACGGTGTGAGAATCATCTCTACACTCCTATAACAAGTCGTAGAATTCCGAACTGGCAGTAAACGGCTATACTTTTCTAGCATTGAATATTAGAATTCTGGCAACCATTGTTAGAATTTGCGGCCGTATTTTTCTCCGTGTGGTAGAGGCCCAAAAAAATGGCCAAATTCCGATTATTTTTCTGGGTAACGGTTGTTAAAAAAAACTATAGAATGAAAATCATTTTGGAAAATGCAATTTTTTGACCCATCCAGGTAGACGTAGCCCGTTAAATAAAAACGACTCAGTGTTGTGGAAGGGCCTCGGTTTTTAGGCGAATATCTCGAGCGACCTCTGTGGTCTCGACCGCCTCCTGATTCGAGCTAAAAGCTCCGTAAACCCTGAGAGAAAACCTTGCGACCGATCAACAAAAAAGTAGGTCGGAAAAACCACGTGACCATTCCAAATCCTTTCCGTGCGCATATGAGAAAAAGCTGGACGGAAATAATTGAGAGAATATTCTAAAGTTGTACGTAAAAGGACGCGCCGGCGTAGTTTTGTAGGTTAGGAGTCTTCGAGTTCTTGGGTCGATTTTATCGGGCACGTTCGGCTGGGAATAAAAAATGGTTTCGAATATTGATGTGGGGAGAGAAACGTTCGTGAAATAAAAATTGCCTTTGTTTAGTGCGCATGAAAAGCGATCGAATTATAAAAAATAAATGAATATACGATTGTCAGCATTTTCAGGCACGTCACGTGGTAGGTGGCTCGTGGGATTTCGGTTTTTGCACGATAATAATTTCGTGGAGACTAGAATACGAGCGTTTGAACTCTCACGCAGGTAGAAAAAGCGTTGGGGAAATTTTGCTATTTGACAGTGCTAAACCGAGCCGCTGGCGTCGCTTCGATCGAGAGATCGAGACACATTTTCCACGTAAGATACTCGTGAATTTTTGTTTGAGTTTGTTGGGTCATGGGGGTGACACTCCTCGAATATCGTGTCCCCCTTATTGACCCTCTCCACAAGGGGCGCTAGTAGTCACCCGCGTTACCCCCACTCCGGTCGCGCAGCGTCTGCATTCGCATACGACGCGTTTGGATTATTCATTATTAATACATTACCCTTCCACAGTACATTGTTACAAGGGAAGGAAAGGATATTTACACGTATCAAAGTATTATTGTATCATACAAATATTTATTGAATGTAAACAAATAATCATTATTTAGTTTGAGATCAATTTTTCATTGCGTCAAACAATACTTGGATAATATTTTCTTATCCAGCAGATGTTTTTTTTTGCTCAGCGTTGAGACCTGCAGAATATTGATACATTCGCACTGTTACGTAACATTAAATTGCGTATAAAAGTACATCATCGGCGTGTTCCTTACACGGGAAAGAGAATTTTTCGCGCTGATACACATCGTTCAATATGAATTCGAAAACCCGTGCCGAATTGCAATGGGCCGCATTGCCACAGCCGCTTTTCCAAAAAAATTACGAACCCGACGTGCAGCCACGGCCGATGCACGCAGGCATTGTTAAGTATAAAAACGAAAACCGCTGAAAGTGTTTTTTATTTAATCACGGTCACTTTACACCAAATCGACTTGTTTTTACACCAAACTGCAGAACACCTTCAAAAACTTCGACACTTTCCAGTAAAAATTCGAGATCGAGATAATGGAGAAAAGCAAAGAAAATGTCAAGTTTGTGGAGGTTAGGAATGATAAAATAATGCGACGAGACAGTTTACGGAGTAGAAGTAACGCGGGTGACTACTAGCGCCGCATGGTGGGCTGCTTTCCGTGGCGTCAATAGCGGGGACACCGATTGTTGAGAGAATGAATACGAGAGTCATCCCCCTGGTTTGGGTTCATTTTTCACGTGGAAAAGCTATGATTCTTTGTTTGAGTATGTTTTGACTCATTTTTCGCGTAAAATACTCATAACTTTTTGTTTAGCATTGTTTGGACTCACTTTTCACGTAAAATACACATGATTTTTCGTTTAAGTTTGTTTAGATCCATTTTTCACGTGGAATACTCATAATCATTTGTTTGGGCTACTCATTATTTTTTGTTCCGATGTGTTTGGGCCCATTTTTCACATACAATACTCATGATTTTTCAATGCCGTTATTAAAGTTTGTATCGTTGAAATGCAACGAAATATTTTTTTCCTCAATTTCCTCAATTTCTTTCGGCAGATTTAAGCTATTGATATTACGTGAACATTTTTTAGGATCCTTATTTACCGACCTAAAACCTAAATCTACGAAATGTGATTTCCGATAATAATGAACATTAGGAATTGAAAAAAATTTTCGTTGCATATCAACGATGCAAACTTCAACCGAATATTTTTCGTCGCAAGTATTATTCTACGCATTTCGCAAACGTACTGCTTGCTTGTTGTACAGTTAATACCTGTTTCTCATTCTCTTCGTCTTTATCCCCGTAAAATTTCACGTAAAAATCGCTACACTCGCGTTTGCATCGGGCGCACCTCTCAGTTCAATTCAGTGTAAATATTACGATACCGTTAGAGAACGTTTCACGGGCACTTTTCTCAACTTTCGAAAATTGAGGTTAGAAACATCAGCAGTGAAATAAGAAAAATATACAAGCATATTTATCAAGAGGAACGCGATGCAACGTAAACACATGTTTCGTCTGTCTCTCCTGCTTTCTCGACAGCGTCGCTAGCGCTCTCCCGGCCACGTATATTTCCTTCGAATCACCTCAAGCTCCCGTCCTCCGGTTTCCATAAATAATTGGTCACTCGATTGCTCTCCAGCTCTCGCCTCTCATCGATCAAGTGCTACTCGCAGGTTATGTTCACGAAACGCAAAAAACCCACGCTTTTTCAACCCGCCGGTGTATCGATCTCTCCTGACAAAAATAATATCCGTGTCCTATATGGAACCTTCCCAGTTTTGCCATTTTGTCAAATTTATTTCTTGTAAAAGAATTTTTCGCGCGTCACGGACGCGGATACGCGACGCCGCGTGCGTCCGCGATGCGTAAGTGCCGTGTGCGTATATGACAATAGAAAGTTCGGTGCTCATCGCGCGTGTGTGTTCCGCGACCCGGAAGGAAGCCCGCGTGCTACGAAATGACCCACATCCGGCGGATCGCTGATCCAGACATCCATGCTCTACAATATACCTTTTTCACAAAAGGCTTACACATATATACCAAAAATTCCCGTCTATTGTATCAATTATCGTACTCAGTAATTCCCGGCGAATTACGAGCTCGCGTATTGCGACAGTGCTGCACGTGGCTCATCGCCATCTTTGCCTGGTCCATCAATTCGTCAATAACGGATACGTATAATACGACTCCTCGAAAGATCAAAGAACTCTCACAGGGATTTATTCGGAAAAATGAAATTCTCGTGAAAGCACGAGAAATAAAAGATCCGATATGTAAGTGTATTAATAAAGTCAGACACACACATATATAGGTCGATGCTGGATCCTTCAGCTCAACGGCACTCGAGATGTATCGAGGATAATTTTATACAGCCCCGGTCTAATTAACGAAGGCCCAGCGACCTAGCTCAATTAAAAAGCACTCTAAAGGGCATATTTTACGGCGTACCTTGTTCGAGCACGCGCGTTAACGATTCTCAATGTCCGCTAATAATTGAATATGCGAAATGAAAGAAAAAAAATTGTACGAAATAGACCAAGCCTCTATTTCGCACGAGAGAATAATAAAAGCAGGATACAGTAACAAAAAGTGAGCTAGAAACGTGCGGCTTTCGTATTATTTTATCGCGCTCGCGACGCTCCCTCGCGGAGAAAGTTAGAGATGTGAAAGCCGCTCGCTTGTAGATGGCGCCACGCGTCAAGCATACGTTATTACGAGATTATTACGTATGAAACATTTGACCGTTTTTAGACGATATGCTTCGTTGGACGTTGTGATTGCGGGGCGGAAAATATAATTTGAATAACTGTATATTTTCAGGTGTGGGTGAAATTTCGAAGGGGAATTTGATGCGCCGAGGATGCGCGGTGAATCGTACAAGGGGTTTGCCTGCGCAGTCGTGTGGGCCACGTTCTCTTATTTCCTGCTCCTCGTCGTGTTCTCAACTTCATCGATTCCTGCAGGTAAAATAATAGTAAGGGCGGAATATTCTTTGAATATTTCAGTTACCGCCGCAGCACTCTGGTTATAGATACGACCGGTACGTTGCTCTCTCCCTCTCTCTCTCTCTTTCTTTATATATAGATATAGGTATAGATGCTTCAGTGGAGAAGACTGTGTGTAGTTTTAGGCAAATCTTTTACGCGTCCGATAAAAGATTCGTCGCGGACTGCTATTCACCTTCTGACCCACATTTCATCAAATATACGTAAAATCATTAATTTGGGGAGGAAAAGGGCAACGGAGTAAGAGGAAGAGAGAGAACGAGAAAGACAGAGAGAGAGCAATTACTTCTCGAATCGCTGAAAATCCCCAAATTACTGAAAATAAAAGAGAAGTCTTCAATGGCTGACTGGTTCGATCTTAAATTGTTCACAGGCTTGAAACAAACGAGGTATTATAACTCTATCTCTCATATCATAATTCATTATTACAAGAGAGACAAATTATAATAAGATTATAATAATTCACGATAATGCATTATTACATGAGTGATATAATTCTAATAAAATTACAGTAATTCGTAATAATGGATTATTGTATGAGAGATATAATTACATGAAAGATGCAATTATAATAAGATTCCGATAATTCATAATAATGAATTATCATATAGGAAATATAATTATAATAAGATTACGATAACTCATAATAATCAATTATTATACGAGAGATATAATTCTAATAAAATCACAATAATTCCTAATCATGGATTATTATATAAGAGATATAATTATAACACGAGACATACAAATTACGTGCATTATTACTTCGTTTGTTCTAATGAAGTCAAAATAGAGAAGACAAAAAAAGTGTGCATCACCTAATGGGCCTTCTACATCAACATACTGTTATTCCTCCGTCGACGTCGAAATTATTTACCGTTATGTCACGAAACAAATCACAGTTGGACAAATAAACAAAAAATCGTAATTTTATATACGTTACTCATGAGACATTGTGCCACTCAGACGCGATGAGAAAAAGCCTTACAAAAATGGTGCAAAATATTGAAAAACATTTTGTAGATAATAGATCTGTGAGAAAAACTTTTCTGAAAATGTCACAATCAGTCACCAGATTTAATTACGAGTAAGGTATTGAAATATTGCTTATTTTGTCGAGTTTCTCATCCGAACTTACCAAACTGGACAGCGATGCCGTGAACGATCGAGTGGCTCGTAAATTGTGCAGCGAGGCGTTTTGCCCCGACGACGTTAAATATTATGAATTACGAATGGAACAACCGTTTGAAAAAACGCACGTTCGGGCGAAAGTTGGAGGCTCGGTCGACACATTATGCCACTTACGAATAATTTTACTCTAAATCCGGGACATGTTATTGAGAACTCGAGTTTCCGCTACTTTTGAAGGGGATCGTATCTCCCGTACACTCGAATGTCGCCGTGAATAACTTTCAAAATATGTGATTTCCCGTTGATTATTCACATTTCGAGTATCACACTCAATATTATGCTCGAAAGTGAACTAAAAAATAAAGACATTGCTAGAGAACGTTTTTATGCAGCTCTGAACGGTACTTTCAACTCGTCGCTCTACTTGGCCTTAAGGATGTTGAGTCCCAAATCGCAAATGATAATAAAATTCTGAAAATTTGGTACGTTTTTGTATGAAGTATTTCAGAGGTCGTGTAAACATTTTACGACAATTAGGAAGCTCGTTATTGAACAATTAACATTCACAAATAAATGTTGTCTTATGGAAACTGATGTAACTTTGCAATAAGTTTTTTTTTGACCTCTCAATTTTGTAATATCTACAATATACCGAAAGCAACGGAAACAAAACGAAGTTTATTGATAATTTTTTTTTTCTTTTAAAAATTGTTCTTAACGCGTTACCCCCACTTGTAGCGCAAAAAAAGGCCTTTTTCATGAATTTTTTTAAAGTAAACTACACAACTTTTTTAATCGATCAATATTCCATCTTAAAGAACACATCTTGAAGAACTTTCAGCAATTTTTTTATTGAAAAATATTACATTGTTTAGTGGCAAATGGCCGTCAATGAAATAATGTTTTTATATACACGGTTTGCGGTGACCAACATTGCGGCAAAGTGGATCTGAAAAAAAATGCGGATGGATTTAGTCAAATATAAGTATAAACTAGTCTTTAATCGAAGGATTTTAAAAAATATTCATTTTTCACAAAATGGCGGACAGTCAAAGTTAATGGTTCGATTTTAACGAAAAAAAACGGCCGTTTTTTGGCTATAAAACGGCCATTTTTTTTCGAAAAAAAAAATCGAACGATTAAAGACTACATTTTTATGTATTGAATAAGCCTGCAAAATTTCAAGAAGATCGGTTCATTAGTGTTCGAGTAATCTTGGTCACCGACTTCAGAAATGCCATTTTGAGAAAAACGCGTTTAAAGTTTCAATTTCAGTTCTTCAATTCACGGATTCTTCTCTTTCAACGCTCATATCTCAGTCAATGTTGTTCGGATCGACTTGAAATTTTCAGGACATATTCTCAGATACTTATACTTCAAAAAAATGCAATAAAAAAAATCGATTTTTTCAAAATCGCAAGTGGGGGTAACCCCTCAACAAAATGTTAATGTTTTGATAACGAGCTTCCTAATCGTCGTGCAATTTTTACACGACCTCTCAAATACGTTATACAAAAACATACCAAATTTTTAGAATTTTCTCATCATTTTTTATTTCAACCCTTAAGGATGTTGAGTCCCTATGAAACATGTTAATGTTAATTGTTCAATAAATAGCTTCTTAATCGTCATGAAATTTTTACACGACCTCCTGAATACTTCATGTAAAAACATACCAAATTTTCTGAATGCTATCATCATTACTTCAACCTCCTTAAGGGTTGACATAAAAAATGATAAGAAAATTCGGAAAATTTGGTATGTTTTTGTATGAAGTATTTAAGAGGTCGTGTGAAAATTTCACGACGATTAGGAAGCTCGTTATTAAAAAATTAACATTTTGTTAAGAACAATTTTTAAAAGAAATAAAAAGAAATTTATCAATAAACTTTGTTTTGTTTCCGTTGCTTTCAGTATATTGTAGATATTATAAAATTGAGAGGTCAAAAAAAAAACTTATTGGAAAGTTACATCAGTTTCCATAAAACAACATTTAATTTGTGAATGTTGATTGTTCAATATCAAGCTTCCTAATTGTTGTGACATTTTTACACGACCGCTGAAATACTTTATACAAAAACATACCAAATTTTCCGAATTTTATTATCATTTGAGATTTGGGACTCAACATCCTTAACAATTTAACACATTCTATCCGGACAATTATATATATGTTATTCATCCGGATACTAGCTCACACGAATCACAATAATATGTACGCCTACTGGAAATGCGGCGTGAACTGAGCCGCTATCCGGACGAATAACATACGCTTATTCGTCCGATAACCGGACGGGGAGACACTCCGAAATAGAAAAATGTACTTTCACTGTGATAATAAAACTTTCGTACGACCGGATACTTGGACGAAATTTTGAAAATTACGGAAATGGCAAGCTGTAGAAAATAAATTTCGATTTTCGATCAAGAGAAAAACAACGTTAACCATTAATGTTATTGACAAATGGATAAACGCATAAAAAAATCATCCGGTCGTACGATCGAAAATGTTAAAAATTTAGCTCTGTCCGAATTCGTGATGAATCGGACGGATAGATTTTGAGAGATGACTCACGTCGCTACATGAAACCTATTTTCGCTACATAAAACATATGTTCGAGAAAAACGCGATAGAAAAAAGGGTCAATAGCAGCGGTTTACAAAAATCGTCATAACTCGGTCGATTTTGGAACTTTTAACACAATTTTTGTTACAAAGTGAAGTCAAGGACCTAGGCTATAAAACTATTCAACACAAAAAACGTATTTTTTAAATATTTCAAGACTTCTCAATCCGTTGACGATAATGTCAGAGTGACAATATCAGAATGTGAAGAAGAACGATGCGAGACTTTCGTTTTCATGTGGTGCGGATGTGCCGTTTGTGCATTCGCTCAAGAAAAAGGAAAAAATCTCAATGATTTCGTTATCGCAAGTATCTTAAAAGAGCTAGCGAGCTCATGGGCAGGTCACCCGCGAAATAGCAGCAATTAAGACGAGAGCCGAACATGCCACATGAGCACTGCAATGCAATATATATATATATATATATATATATATATATATAGTGTGTGTGTAAATACTATATTCTCATATTTACGCGATAATGAAAACGCGTTTTAATAATATCGGTGGAGCGTGATGAAGAACGAGTAACGGAAGAAAAAAGTAGAAAAACTGGAACACGCGAATACAAGTGTTTCCGAGTGATCTCTAGAGAAACCACGTGCTGTACATTGGGACATGCTATATTGGATCATACTATGGGCCATTCCACGCCATTTCACTCAGCCCGTGATCCCGACCATTTGTTTGTTTTTCTGATTTTTTTTTTGGGGAAATTATACCCCATAAAAGGAATACCCACACCAATTTTGAGATTTTTATCTCTTCTCTTTTAGGAGTTGTAATTTTTCCAAAAATGTCGTTTTCGGGAGTTTTGGAAACGTCTAAACGCTGATAACGCCTGAACTAATTGAGATATCGACAAATGTCATTATATCATTTATTTTCATTTTGGAGCATACTTTCGTTTAAAAATTTGAAAAAATTATCAATTATCAATGTTAACGTTATTATTGCTTCTAAAGTGAAATCTTTTTTTTGAAGAGATGACTGCCTTTCTTAATTAAAAAAAAGAATTCTCTAGAATAGAGTGACCCATTTGATGATTTTTAAGACTAGTCTCATCGCCCATTTTTCCGTCTATTTTTTTCCGAATTAATCGTACCTTTTTAGAAGATTATTATCATTCTGATCTCCAATAATGCTATTAATGATTTTGTGATTTCCAATTCGGCTTTGTATCTCGCAATTGGAGACTAAAAAATGAGACTTTGTCTTTCAGCAATCCTATGAAAAAACCTATGCCTTTAAGGGGGAACATTTTGAACAAGTTAGTGAATAAAGTTATAATTTGCTACCGGAAGTATTAGGTTCATCATCCCTCTCGCGCTAATTCACGTTTTATTATTTCTTCTTCGTATGTCAAAGTAATCTTAAAGTCTCGATAGATCGTTGGATTCGTTTGAGGCGTTACATCCAACTCGTGACCGGAAAAAAAGAATTTTCCTGAACTTTTTTTGACAAAATGTACGCAGGTTTTCATTTTTTTTACATCGAAGAGTATGGTTTTAAGTATATTGTACAATTTTTGTATTGAGAAAAATATTAATAATTGTGGTAGATGTGCATGGCAGTTTCCGACCACTGCTGCTCGGAAATAAATCATCCCAAATAAAAATAATCAAACGCATTAAGTTTTTGCATAAAACTATCTACCGGTTGGACGAATGATTTAATAAAATATCGATTTTTGAAAGAAAAAAAACACCGCAATCCAAAGTATCGATTTTCAGAGGAAAAAAACCTTTTTTCGTTAATAAAAAAAGACTATATTTCGAGAAGAAAATCCTTCGTTTAAGCACTGCTATTTGATATGTAAAAGAAGCTCGTGAAATTTGAAGTTAATCGGTGCAGTGATTTTTGAAATATCGTGGTCACCGATTTTGAAAGACAATTTGAGAAAAACGAGTTTAAACTTCACCGGTTTGCGGAATCCACATATATACGCCCATGACTCCTTTAATTTTTAACGGACTGACTAGAAATTTTCGGAGAATAGCTTTTAAATGTTATATTTTGTAAATCCATGAAAAACCGTAAATCGATATTTTCTATAAACTCACCTATATGCAAGCCCTCAAAAAAAGACACGAACGAGGGATGTTGACAATGGGGGGAGAGGGAGGAGTGGTTATTTTAAAAAGTGGAGTCGATCTTGCGATCACATCTCCGAGGAAATAAAAAAAATATGGCCACCAAAATGTAGATGTGACGAGCCCTCAAAATGTTGTCGCTTTTATTATAAGCTTTTATTAAGCTTGACTTTCTGTAAACTGCAAAACGGAAAATCGATATTTCACCCACTTCCCGACTACTTGGAGCTCTGAAATTGTGCAAACTTGCATGTAAAAAGTGACAATGCATGATTAAACTAAAAAAACTATATATCCATAATATTTTTAACTTTCCATGTAAAATTAGAGATTTCTAGTTATCCATATAAAATTTAGCCAATACGTGCAAACAAGTTCGTAGCCGACTGTTTGTATGTGGAAAATTTACATGCGGCGATTAGTCCTGATGTCAATCCCAATTACAGTCTTTGTTATTTTTTCCAAGCATTCTATTTTCCTAACGTACAAACTCGTAAACTAGTAAACTACTGGTAACAACTAACTAGTAAAATCGATTAAAGAGTAAGAAAGTAGAAAATAATTTATGTGTAAAAAAATCTTTTTCAAAAACAAGCTTTTATTTGATGTACTAAAAAGTAGAAAATAATTTTATTACCGAGTCACCGATATGTGACTACGAATAAAGGCTTGGGGCGCTCAAAATTTAGGTATACAATCTTTAATTTACATAAACCCTTAACATATCAACTGTATTTCATTTACTGTAAATCAACCTTAGATTTCTTGAATAAAAATCCTAAAACCGAGTATAAACGTGTGATAATAATTTCTCTATTACTATTTGCCGAATTGAATACGCTCAATGAAACTGCATTGATCAAATTTATTAAACATTTCAAGATTTGAGCGCCCCAAGCTTTTATTTATAGTCACATATCGGCGACTTGGTAAAAAAAAAAATTTTCTACTTTCTAGTACATTAAATAAAAGCTTGTTTTTTTAGAAATATTTTTCTTACACATACCAGGTGTAGAAGTATAAAACCGTATTTTTTTGTAAAAATTACACGTCTGTTGTTTGAACATGAAAAAAAAACGAGTGGGGACGGTTTTCTGCGTCACATTCAATTGATCGGCGAGTTCTTGTTCACTTTGAGTATCATCTTCATCCAATAAGGCTCGCAATTCGTTGTCTGCGAACTTTTTTGGTGGTTTCACACGCTCTTCGTTTCTCACGTCAAAATCACCACCTCGAATTTTTCGAACCACTCGAAACACTGTGTTTTACCAAGAGGATATTCACCGTAAGCTTCGGCAAGCATTCGACGTGATTCTGCAGCAGTTTTCTTCAAATCACGGAAATTTTCCGTGATGCTCAGATTTTTCTGTCAGCTCCGCGACAGCTCGTTGCAGTGTTGCCACGATCGTTCATCCGCCGAAATCTATAGTCGGGTTGCTAGCATTGCTCACGCTGTAGAGTACAGTCAGAAGGAAAAGTTTTATTACGAAACTATAGATTTATGTATATGTGTGGAAGTGGTCCTCGTGTGGAAGGGGGGAAAGGCACTTCTACACCAAGAATGAGCGTCGCGACGATTATAGACTTGTTCTCTTCTTTATTTAAACAGCCAAAACCATTCAATCTCGCATGGAAAACGGTGGTGTCGCAGCACCTACTTTTTCTCTTATTTTTTTCCGTTACTCTAGCCGAGGCCGCAGGATTTGTTTTTCTGCGGTCCGGGCGCCGCGTAACGGTCGCAGTCGGTAATGAACCTGGGGGCGGTGGCGCCACATATGCTCTACTGCATGTAGCGCGTGATATTTTTGTTTCCGACGACCGCGCTAGGTCTACCTTAAGGTTATAGAAAAATATGCCGGCGTAGGGAACTTGGGTTGTGTGTGTTGAAAATCTTCGTCAGCCGTTAGAGGGAGATGATGGCGCTGCAGACGCGGACTTACCGTCCCTAAACTGATGGCTAGCACCATCGATAGGGAAATTCCGGTTTCATACTTCTACGCATGGTAAATTATTTTGCTGCGAATTAAATATTTGTGGAATCTTCCGAGACTCTCATCTCTACTCGCCCGCGGTACGTACGATACATGTTACCGGCATCGTTCGCCACAAACGTCAGATTTGACGAGCGAGAGATTCGAGAACTCGGAACGAAACCGGAACAGTCTCTGCGACGTCTTTTGACAGAAGAGCGACCGGCTTTCTCTCCTTGGCTTGCATAGAGTCATTAGCCCAGTATATACAAACACGCATGCTTAAGTATGTATTCTTTCGGCATACCCATTTCCAACTCCATTATTTGTTTTCTCGTAAAAATGATTGCTCGATGCGCTCGCTCTCTCCGCGTGTTAATTACGCTGAGAAATAAAAAAATGTGCGTGGCTTCGGAAAATGCCAATTTGTCAATCCCTCCTTTTTATCCTCATCGAGCGCCGTCCACACGTACATAATTAATTGACGTCGCGCTCGAGTCGTCGTGTTTGTGAAAAAAAATAAGAAAAAAAACGGCGATGGAAATTCAACGAGAAACGGGTACGCAGCTTTTTCTTCCGATTAAAATTCAATCGAAACTGAGTCGAAGCACGCGTATGCCTACGTTCGACGGAATTAACAGGTATAACTGACCCGCAGGCTTTGATTCCAAAACGAGCGTGAACACAAGCGTGCTTGAAAATTCGCATTTCGATTTCCCGTCGATAAACGGAATATCGATGAGATGAAAGCCTGTTTTTTCTCACGTGTTCAATATAACACTGGCCGGGAGGGCGGGAGGGGGGGGGAGTAAAAACTATACCAATGAAAAGCTTGTCGATGAAGATTTTGCGAGAGAGAAGAAATTTACCGAGTCCACAGAGACTAATGAAACGCAATAATAATAATAATAATAATAATAATAATAATAATAATAATAATGCAATGTAATGGAACAAAGTGGAGAGACGCGGAAGAACATCCCATCGCGCCCGTTGTCCACGGATCATCGCGTGCGGTACACGGTTGACTCGAAATTGCGATGAAAACGTGTTCAAGGATCGTGGGACAGGTACTCGATACGTGCGCGGTGTGGCTCTCGCCAAGTGTGGCAGTAGGATGCCGGAATACCGTTATTCGGACTCTCCGCTAGCTCTTTTGTGTTATTTTCATCGAGGAATGAGTCAATGCGCGCAGCCAGATGTGTATGTGTATGTGTGTGTAAGTGTGCGCGCGCACCATATACACACGTACACACATGCATAAATACATACTTACGTACATTCATAGATGCATATATACATACATACATACATTCATGCATGCATGCATACGTTCATACATACATACATACATACATACATACATACATACATACATACATACATACATACATACATACATACATACATACATACATGCATGCATACGTTCATACATACATACATACATACATACATACATACATACATGCATACATGCATACATAAATACATGCATACGTTCATACATACATACATACATAAATACATATATACATGCATACGTTTATGCATACATACATACATACATACATAAATAAATATATACATGCATACGTTTATGCATACATACATACATACATAAATACATATATACATGCATACGTTTATGCATACATACATACATACATACATAAATAAATATATACATGCATACGTTTATGCATACATACATACATACATAAATACATATATACATGCATACCTACACACGTTCATACATGCATACATACAAACATACATGCATACATGCATACGTTCATACGTTCATACATACATACATGCATACCTACATACATTCATACACACGTTCATACATGCATACATACAAACATACATACATACATACATTCATACATACATACATATATTCATACACACAAACACGATACAAACGATCATAAATACATACATACATTCATACATACATACATATATTCAAACATGCAAACATACATACATACATTCATACATACATACATACATATATTCATACACACAAACACGATACATACGATCATACATACATACATATATTCATATATACATATATTCATACACACAAACACGATACATACGATCATAAATACACACACACACACACACACACACACACACACACACACACACACACACACACACACACACACACACACACACCGCTCGTTCACCCACCTCCGTGAGGGCTCGATATTATATATATGTTATCGATATTTTATATTATATATGTTATATGTACGCCTATACGCTCTCCCCTCGTTCAACGATTCTCCTCAGAAATGTTGCCTTCTCCTGTCCTTTCTGTCTGGTACACTTGCATTGGATGTCCAACAATTGTTACGATTGTGCATATTTCGCTGTTCGAATTTCTCTACAGTCATTACGAATTTAGGGGGAGATCCTTTTATAACGTAAAAAGGCCTTATGGCCCAAAATGAACTCCAGGAAGAAGCCGAGGGACTACTTTATGGCTCTGGAATCGCACATTAGACGGTAGGTCATTCAGTCACAACATTTTTGATTCTCGAAATTTTCTAACGCGTTTTCCTGAAAACGACTTTTTTTACCCTTGTAGAAGATAACGCGAAAACTATGCGATCGATTGTTTTGAAATTTTATACACTTTTAGGTAAGATCGTTACCGTCTATATCAACCTGATGTTTTTGATAATTATTCTTTTAAATTACTTTTTCATCAACGTATACTATAGTAAAAATTATATGAAAGATAGAACATTTTTGTCACCCACGTACCATTTTTCGGATTTTCGGTTTTCTTGGGGGTTTTTAGGTTCATGCAGAGCGTGTGGGTCTTAGAAGCCTGAAAATTCTTGACTCTGATGTTTCAGATCAATACACCGGACGCTAGGTTGTACGCCGTGGAACAACTCAGGTTGCAACCGTCTCTGAACTACAGCCGCCATTTTTAAATGTAAAACAAAAAATATTGAAAATTAAAAGATGTACCAATATGTCCAACAAATTTTGTTCATGTGGAATAAATAGTTTTGACACATAAAAATATTGAATATTCGCGTGTTTTTGGCCGCCTTAAGGGAGTTCTCCCCTTAAAACCCAGAATTACTTGACGAAGGTTCGAATTTCACCGACGCGATTGTTCAAGTAAGAATTTTGTTTTTTTTTTTTTCGATTTAGGAGTGTAGTTATTCCTCTGGATTGGGTAAGTTCTGCTGGATCGTTTTCCATGAAAAAAAAAAATATTCAAATGTGGTCGAGTTGGTGCAGTTAACCTTAAAAAAATTGCGAATCGCGCTGAAATGTTATGGCCCTGAGACGACGATTCGCGTGTCCATGACAGATATGAACTGAGGCCAAATTCACGATCTTCATTAGAGCTGAATTTCCTAGATTTTAATTTTTTTTTTGTTTCCGACCGTGGTGGAAATGCAGCTGATTTACCGTGTCAAGTTTGGTGGGGCGAATCCTCGGGTGGGTGACCGCTCAGCCGCGGATCGGCTAAGTGGCGGGATCGGCGAAACCGCCGAGTCGAGTGGGATTGTATTAAGGAAGTTCTGCATTGGGAAAGGAGCGGCTGTGGGCCACCACTGGGGGGTCAAGAAGAACTGGAAACAGTGGACTAATGAATGTGGCGTAAAAATCTGAGGGGTGGGTTCGTAAAAGTTTGCGAGGCTCCAGAAGAGAATGAACATTTCGAATAAAATGAACTTTATTTTAAAAATCTTTTTTATTTTTATCATCGCAAATAAAGTCGTTAGGTGGTACAAAATGGTAATTTGATTCTTCGTTAATTTTATTTTGCTCCTGAAGCTGACTATGGGCAAGTTTGTTTTTCTTTTTACACGAAGATTCCTGCTGTATGGGAAATCCAGAATTGGAAGACGGATGTAGTGACGGTGCTGACGTAAAGACGATTAACGTTCAGACTTAGGGCGGGATACAACTGTAAAGTGTGAAAAAAATCAATTTTTTTCGCATTTTCTCAAAGTATAGATGTTCAAGAATACGTGAAAAAATTTCGAGTTGAAATATGGAAAATTGACCAAGCTACGGACGATTTTGTGAGAGCAGAAGCGCAACAACTTACGTATGCTGAAAATTTCAATCGCGTTTTTCTCGAAACGACTTTCCACGACCTGGACTGAACCATAACTCTACACGGAGAGAATTAAATGTTAAAAATTACCGTGCAGTAACGGTAACCAGATGACAACCCTGAAACTTCGCTTATTATTGTTGGGTAGAACACAGATTTTCACGAAAACAAAATAAAATTTCTTCTTCAGATAGAAAATTTTACCAGATTTTCTAGTAAATTTCGATGTGTAACAAAATACGCAAAACTTAAATTTGAAAAATATATAATATCAGCGAAATTTTACTGTGCATTTTAGTATATTATGCCTTTCAGAAATGTCTATGAAAAAGTATCGTCTTTATAAAAGTTATTGTAAGATTTATTATAAAATTTAATGAATGTTATAGGAAAATGTATTGTGCTCTCGGTAAAAATTATCGTGCGCGCTTGGTTAAAATTATCGTGCGGTACGGTACGGGAATTTTGAGGCACTGCATTGTAAAAATTCCCCTTCATTCCTTTCACTTCAGAATGGTATGGTGGTATTAAATTTTTCTCCTTATCCATTTGTTGAGTATACCAATTTATATGGAAGAAAAAAATGTTCCCAACAAAAAACAAACAGCATTAATTTGTATCAATTTTTCAATAGTAAATATTATTCATTATTATTATTATGGTTATTGTTATTTCGGTTATTATTATGATTATTATAGCACCAGTTTTTGAAGAAAAAATACATTTTACTAAGGATTTCTTCAATCGAAGAATTTAAATTTTACCAGCCTTATAGGGAATTGTTTTTGAGGATTCGGCTTCGATCCGGCCAGTGAAGGTTATTCCAAAGTCAACAGTGGAATTAGAAGATGTTTACGTTTCGGCCCTCTGGTTCGGGTCCTCTTCAGAAATTTTATTTTTCTGTACATAATATGATACACATTTTGTCATAATAATGTTTTTACATTATTATGACAAAACAAATATTATTATGACAAAATGTGTATCATATTATATACAGAAAAATAAAATTTCTGAAGAGGACCCGAACCAGAGGGCCGAAACGTAAACATCTTCTAATTCCACTGTTGACTTTGGAATAACCTTCACTGGCCGGATCGAAGCCGAATCCTCAAAGGCTATCTTGTCATCTACACGGCCGCACACATCTCTGACTCACTTATAGGGAATTTTTCTTCCGAGGTTGACGCAGGTAAATTTTACTGTGCAGCACCGTAAAAATAACGTACGGCGCGGTTGGTAATTTTTAACCGACAGTAGGTAAATTTTCGAACATACATGCGAAATTTTACTGTCTCCAATTTTTACCCTTCTTGTATAGTAAAATTTGAACTACGTATTTGAAATTTTCTGTAACGTGAGTTAAAAAAAACTTGACGCATACGAATTATTATGTTTTTCTCACTTGTCACCACATTGGCATATATCACGGTAATTTTTACCGTGAAATTCACCACAAAAATTACTTTTTAATTCTCTCCGTGTAGCTACAATTGTCCGATTTTCAATTTGACAAAACCTACATTTTCGTAATTGCAGTACCTATCGTTGTACGTGGCGATTTTTCTTTTTGAATTTCAGTATTTTTTGAGACTCCGGAAAGAAGTAAAAATTTCCCCAGAATTACACTTTTTTTAAACACCTGCCATTTTGTGATTTTTTTTCGAAAAAAAACGGCCAGCTACAAGAAATACATTTATATGAATAATAATAAAAATTATCTTTATTTTTCAAACCAATCTTTGTCAAGTTAACCGTATTTCGCGTAAATTTTTATTTTATTAAGTTAAAAAACTTTAGTAAATAAAAATTTACACGAAATACGGTCAACGCATGCTTGATAATATAGCTTTTCGACAAATTCAAAATGAGTAATCTAGTAGAGAAAGAAAAATCGGAAAAATGACCTTTTTTCGGCCCGTTGCTGTTTCCTCCCTTCATCACAGGGGTAGCTGCGCATGAAAAAAAAACTTGCTCGTATGATGAGCCTGGAGTGTGAAGTAATACATAATCAGTAATGTGCAATTGAAGCCTGCAACCCGGATATCCGGATATTGGAATTATCCGGATATTCGCCAATTTTGTAAATCCGGATGATGAAGGCAACTGAACGTGAATAATTCGGATAATACGGATAGTAAAATTCATTAAAAAATTACGATCTGAACATGGAACTAACTATAGTAAAACAATAATTTCAGCATTGTGTGCAGTCAGTACACGCAGCTAACAAGTAATCTTAAATTAAAACATGTTGTTTCTTTGTTTTTAATGTTTTGTGCGACGCATTTAATAGTTATTCATTCAGAAAATCCCTCGCGATTAGACGCGTATGTTGTGTTAAGGATATTGTGTCCAAAATTGAAAATGGTAATAAAATTTTCAAAATTTGATAGGTCATTCTCTAAAACATTTGAAAGGTGTAAAAATGTAAAAATTTCACGACGATTAGGAAGCTGGCTACTGAGAAATTGGAATTCACAAATTACAGGCAGCCTTATGGAAACTGAAGTAACTTTGCAATTATTTTTTTTTCTTACAAAAAATTATGCCATAAATACAAAAAAAATCACACTTGAAGGAAAACATATAAGAATAAAGTGGCAACGTTGCATAGACCGAAAGTAGCGGGAAATTTAAATACTCATTTTCGTTCACGGACGACGTCGTCACTTGCACCATAAAGCCACTTTTGTTTTTGACATATTTGATATAAAAAAACGATCATTCATAAATATTTGTTCTATTTCTTGAAAACAAATAGCAAAGTTTGCTATTTGCTAATAGAATTGCAAAGTTACTTCAGTTTCCATAAGGCTGTGAGTAATTTGTGGATTCTAATTTCTCAGTAGCCAGCTTCCTAATGGTCGTGAAATTTTTACACAACTTTTCAAATGTTTTACATAATGACCTGTCAAATTTTTAAAATTTTATCACCATTTTCAATTTTGGACACAACGTCCTTAACTCTTAAATACCTATATTAATTGTGGATTGAAATTGATTCGACATCTCACTATAACGTTTGAGTACATGAATGTTTTTAGTTTTTGTCTCAGAGGAGAGAATGGTTAAAATTAAATGAAGAATTTTTAAAATCTTAGAAGAACAAAGTTTTATGTTTTTTATTTGTTAATGATTGTTTTTTATTTTGTTTGATATTTTATGATCTCGTTATTCCTATGATAATGAGTTCAAATTTTAGAAAAAAGAATAACCTAACTGTCTTCAATGATTCATATTTTATTTTAATATTTTATGGTAAACATTACTATATTACTATGCTCCATTATTACTACGATAATTTAATTATAATTTGATTATCATAGTCATGTCATGGATATCGAAAAATGTTGTGATATTAAAAATGTTGATGTCATCCATCAGCTATAGTAAAGAGAGAAAATATTTAGTTTAAATTCGGGATTAAAAATGTTGATGTCGTCCATCAGCTATAGTAAAGAGTGAAAATATTTAGTTTAAATAAAGGGATCGGCACAGTGTAACGGGACGAAATGTTTGGGGTCAAAACGACCCAGTGTGCACTTGAAGGGTTAAAAAAAAATGGGTCGAGATCAACATGCTCCCCCATCACATTGACTAACTTGCCATTTAATTTTTTGTTGTTGTAGTATTGTCATGCTTTTTTGTCGAGTAAACATATTTGAACTAAACTTTTGCATTTACTTCCATGCCTCATCGACGCTATAGTATAAATATCGTAACTGGGGGCTGGGTTGGGTTAGTATGGGTTGGTTTGGGTTTGGGTTAACGGGGGCGTCGTGTAAAAAATCACACCTGTAAGGGTTTGATTTTTGAAACCGCAAGCTGAAAAATTTTGTAAACCACTGGTCTGTACTATCGGGTAATACAATTAAGAAAATCGATTTAAAAAAATGTTACCCCGTCATGACCCCTCAATAAATATGAATAAAAATACTTTTTGACAGATTTCCTTTGATTCTTTTTTCTTCAAAATTATCCGAATTGTCCGAAAAATCCGTTTATCCAGATAGTAAAGTTCACTACTATCCTTGTTATCCGAATACGAAAAATTAACGAATAAGGCAAGCCCTACGTGCCATGTGTAATCTTTTTGTTCTTTTTCACCAAACTGATTTTACGAAATGATCGAGAAGTAGGGGAAATCGGGGCAAGATGATGACGCCAAGGTCATGTTCAAATAAAACAATACATATATGCGTCAGTCAACTTTACATGTTTTTTAACCTATTCAACATTTCATGAATCTTTTTATTTTAGAAGCAAATAAATAAGTCTTGATTTGTACCATACATTTTCAGAATTTTCTGATCATTTTTTATTTCAACCCTTAAGGAGGTTGAAGTAATGACGATAGAATTCGGAAAATTTGGTATGTTTTTACATGAAGTATTCAGGAGGTCGTGTGAAAATTTCATGACGATTAAGAAGCTATTCGTTGAACAATTAACATTAACATGTTTTATAGGGACTCAACATCCTTAAGCCAAACAAACTTCCTTAACCCAAATTTCCTTAACAAACTTCCTTAACAAACTTCCTTAACAAACTTCCTTAACAAACTTCCTTAACCCAAACTTCCTTAACCCAACTTCCTTAACAAACTTCCTTAACCCAAACCCATCCTTAACCCAAACAAACTCAACATCCTTAAGGGGGGATTGTCTTTTTTTTTCGCAAAATTTACCGCTTTTTGGGAATTTTTTTGTGAAGAAAGCATACAACGGAAAACTTGTGAAACTTGGCATATAGTTTTATTGATCTGTTTACTACATACAAAAAAATTTTTAAACAATTTCATCAAAAAATCCGCCTTCCATCCCCCTCGACGCGCGATGATCCTTTTTGATGGTGTGCACGATTACAGCCTTCACGTTCATCCTGCAACAAAAACCCAAAAAGCATTTTACTTTAGACACATATAGCTATCGTTTGATGAAGCAAAAAAGCAATACGTTTAATAGTTTTTTATTTATAACAAAAGATCGATCAATTTTTTTCGAAAAATCGATACTTCAAGTTCAAAACTTCACCAAATCGTCAATTTTTTTTTTCCCTTCATCGAACGATAGCTATATGTGTCTAAAGTAAAATGCTTTTTGGGTTTTTGTTGCAGGATGAACGTGAAGGCTGTAATCGTGCACACCATCAAAAAGGACCATCGCGCGTCGAGGGGGATGGAAGGCGGATTTTTTGATGAAATTGTTTAAAAATTTTTTTGTATGTAGTAAACAGATCAATAAAACTATATGCCAAGTTTCATAAGTTTTCCGTTGTATACTTTCTTCACAAAAAAATTCCCAAAAAGCGGTAAATTTGGCGAAAAAAAAGACAATCCCCCCTTAAGGATGTTAAGTCCCTGTGAAACATGTTAATGTTAATTGTTCAATAAATAGCTTCTTAATCGTCATGAAATTTTTACACGACCTCCTGAATACTTCATGTAAAAACATACCAAATTTTCCGAATTCTATCATCATTACTACATCATCATTCTGAAAATTTGGTATGTTTTTGTATGAAGTACAAAACATTTTTCATGAATTTTTTAAATGAAAACTACAAAACTTTTTTAATCGATCAATATACCATCTTAAAGAACACATATTGAAGAACTTTCAGTAATTTTTTTATTGAAAAATATTACATTGTTTAGTGGCAAATGGCCGTCAATGAAATAATGTTTTTATATACACGGTTTGCGGTGACCAACATTGCGGCGAAGTGGATCATCTGAAATAAAAATGCGGACGGATTTAGTCAAATATAAGTATAAACTAGTCTTTAATCGAAGGATTTTAAAAAATATTCATTTTTCACAAAATGGCGGACAGTCAAAGTTAATGGTTCGATTTTAACGAAAAAAACAGCCGTTTTTTGGCTATAAAACGGCCATTTTTTTCGAAAAAGAAATCGAACGATTAAAGACTACATTTTTATGTATTAAATAAGCCTGCAAAATTTCAAGAAGATCGGTTCATTAGTGTTCGAGTAATCTTGGTCACCGACTTCAGAAATGCCATTTTGAGAAAAACGCGTTTAAAGTTTCAATTTCAGTTCTTCAATTCACGGATTCTTCTCTTTCAACGCTCATATCTCAGTCAATTTTGTTCGGATCGACTTGAAATTTTCAGGACATATTCTCAGATACTTATACTTCAAAAAAATGCAATAAAAAAAAATCGATATTTTCAAAATCGCAAGTGGGGGTAACCCCTTAAGAGGTCGTGTGAAAAAGTTTACGACGATTAGGAAGCTCGTTATTAAAAAATTAACATTTCGTTAAGAACAAAAGTTTACGACGATTAGGAAGCTCGTTATTAAAAAATTAACATTTCGTTAAGAACAATTTTTAAAAGAAATAAAAAAAAATGTATCAATAAACTTCGTTTTGTTTCCGTTGCTTTCAGTATATTGTAAATATTATAAAATTGAGAGGTCCAAAAAAAACTTATCGCAAAGTTACATCAGTTTCCATAAAACAACATTTAATTTGTGAATGTTAATTGCTCAATAACGAGCTTCCTAATTGTCGTGAAATTGTTACACGACCTCTGAAATACTTCATGCAAAAACATACCAAATTTTCAGAATTTTATCATCATTTGCGATTTGGGCCTCAACACCCTTAAGATTCATCTCACCCCGCGTATTCGTCTTGCCCCGAGTTTCCCTACGCGATCGTTAAAATGTGCCTCGGATCCACGTTCTCATCCCATTCGAATGATTTCGCAGAACCGGCCTTGAAGACTGGAGTCCGATGTCCAGCGTACGCCGAGCAAAACGTGTGCCCGGACAGAGCGCCCGGCTGCACGAACGACTTCGAGTGCTCGGGCGGATCCGAGCGATGTTGCGACACGGCCTGCGGTCGGAGATGCGTGCCCGGCGAGTCGACAGGATGCGAGCAGCTCGCTCTAGCGGCAACGAGAAGATCGAGGGCACTCGGCACTTACGCCGAATACGTGCCACAGTGCGACAACGCGACCGGCGAATTCGAGAGAATCCAGTGCGACTATGGCGCGGGTGACGAGCAGGCGAAGAAGAGCTGTTGGTGCGTGGATGAACTCGGCACCGAAGTACCGGGCACGAGAAACCACGCCAAGGGATCCATCGATTGTGACAATCCTCGAGCCTGTCCGGCCCACTCGTGTCGAATGCTATGCCCGCTCGGATTCGAGGTGCGTCGATCGCATGAGTTTGTTCGGGTTTCGAAAGAACCAATGCTGCTCCAGAGGCTCAGAAAAAAATCATAGGTGTAGCTTCGAGATGTATCTGGGCACGTCCTCGGGGTACATGCTTCAAAGTCTATGAAGTACCCGAGAAAAAATTATCAGATCAGATCACATCTGATTATATCTGGATTATATGTGATCCAGATACGATTGTTCATATCTGAATCTTGTCTAATCGTGCAAGAAAAATGGCCATATCAGAGCGTATATGATTAGATTTTACCATACCAGACCATATGATGTCAGACCTGACAATATCAAATCTGCCGGTAATATGCAGAATTGATCGGTTTCGAAGCGTAATTGGTCTTATCAGAACAGATATATCCATATCAGGGTGAACATGCTTATATTAATAGCAGATATGAGTATACGTGGTATGTCATATGTCTATCCCCTTGCCGTACACTTACGATATTTAACCTCGACATACGTACACGGAGAGAATTTTTAAGTATTTTTTACGGTGAAATTTCGTAAAAATTACATAAAAAATTTGAAACCGGTGACAAATGTGCACATAGTCAAAAATTGACACTAGCTTTTAATATTTTGCTTTCATTCATGTAAAAATTTAAGCAAGTAGCATAATTTTTTACATTTCTTTCGGTAAAAATTCTGGCACATTCTCATGTAGAATTTTAACAATGGGCTGCCTAAAAAATTCCAAGTTTCTACCGTAAAAATAACCTGGACAAACTTGAAATTTCTAAAATCCCTAGCGAAAAATTAATTCCCTATGATTAAATAAATACTCTATATACTGTATTTCTGAACATTTGTGTTCTTGATTGCTACTTATTTTAGCATATCATCTTTCCGTACCATTGTAGACGTCCTTTATCGAAGTTTCTTTTCACGTTTCTTTGTTTTCTTGCGTAGAACTGCGTAGAACACGTTAGACTGCACGAGACCACGAGGCTTTCTTGGCCCATGCTTCGTACTATAATGCGCATGCGCGGTACCGCTGTTGCTAAGCAACGCGGGTCGGCGTCGTTCGTGCTCGGCATACTGCGTCATACACAAGCACACTCTCACAGCTTGCGTTCACGCATACGCACGCTCGCACACAGAGCTCACGCGTACGGTCAGGCGACCTAGCCCTAACTGATTTTACTATAAAGAACGTAAAATTCCGGTGGACGCACGGAAAATTTCGGCTTCCTTTTTTAAATTTTTATGAAAAACACGCAAATTTCTCAATGTTCCACTGAAAAATTTCATTTATATTAGCACTTTTTTAACTTATTGTCGTAATCTTTACGTTTCATGAAATTGTACTATTAATTTCAGTAAAAATTCTGGAAAATATTTTAAATTTTTGTTACGCAAAAGTAAATTTTGATTCATTTCCATGAAAATTTATAATTTATTTCCTAAAAACCTGAAAAATTGCACATTTGTCACCGAGTTACTGTGATTTCACAGTAAAAATTACTTAAAAATTCTCTCCGTGTATGATATCTTATTTGCGAACCGATGATATTTTATAAGTGACTTACAGTGTTATACACGGATCAAATGGGAGTTCACAAATAGGCCAATAACGTGTGACTATGATTGCGTATGCGCGCATCTGTGTATGTGTTAATAAGACACACAGTCATAATAACACTTTTATATATGGATATGCATTGATTTATATTTGATTAGATCTGATCGCACGTGGGCAAGCATGTTCAGCGATGATCATATAGAGCTTGGATGAATTCGAGTATAATTCCATATCTGGGCAGATACAATCGTACATGGGCAAATATTTTCAGACCTGATCATGTACGAGTTGGGGTTGGTTGCGTATTCATCCATACCTGGTTGGATATGTTCCTGCATGCGCGCACATATTCAAGTCTGATCATGTGTGAGCTCGTGTGTAGTCGTGAATTGTACTGTATCTGGTTAGACATGACCACACATGGGCAGACATGTGTCAGCTATAAATTCGTATCTACACATATTTACTTATGCGCGATCATATCTGACCGGATATAGAGCTACCCCTAAGCGCATAAAAATACATGTATGTTCATCTTCGACCACGCATGATCAGATCAGATTCATTTATTTTGCAGATAAACACCTACATGAGCATATCTGCTCAGATATGACCATTTTTCCCCGGCTAATATGGAAAAACACAATTTTTCATCGCACGGCGAAGCTAGGGCCTCGAAGGGTCAAGGAAAATCCAATTTTGCCATAATCTGCATAATTATAGCTAGGGAAATACGAAGAGGATTTTGGAAATATTGCTTCTCATAGTAATAACCGGCATTGGGAAAAGAAAGTACCTTTTCGAAACAAAAAAATCGCGAATAATCGGTTTATACTGATCAAGAAAGTTCTACGGATTGCTTTGGGGAGACCAGTTGAGAAGATACGGTAAAGATTAAAAAAAAAAACGCTTAAAACTTGCTTCTTATGCGGCAAGCTAATTTGTAAAACGTTCTTTCGAGAAAAACGCCTTCGAAGTTTTGCGCCACATTATTTCGCGCTTGAAAGTGAAAATTGAGGAATTAAAATAGCAACTTTTCGGTATCAGGCCAACGGCTCTTTTTAGAACGCGTAGTATAATTTGAAGCCGAAAAATATTTATCGTTCGACCCTCTGGATTAGTGTTACCCCCTTAAAGCGAAAAAAATAAGGGAATTTTCCAAATCTCATTAACGTTGGAGCGTAAGTATGAAGTGAGGCGTCTTCAAAACGCTTCAACTCCTCGAAACTTCTATTGTCCCAGGATTCCATTATTCATTTTAATAACTTGATTATTAATATAATTTTAAAATATTTTATACAAGAATTTTATGCTACATATATATCAAATTTATAATGTATTAAAAATGTATATATAGACGTCTGGATAATATATTATGTATCTATTAATATACTGGAATATGGATGCTGGATACTAGATACTGAATAATATATTAAAAATGTATATATAGACGTCTGGAAAATGATCTTTAACGCAGGACGCCACTGTAAGTGCCAATTTTCGATTTTTTTTTTAATAATTGAATAAATTACATGGCCCAAAAAACATGAATTAGGTATATATTGAAGCATGTAAAAAAAAAAAATTACTCGTCTATCGGTTTTCAGCCGACCCTCTCCGCGACACGCAGTAGAACTGTCGTAAATTTAATCCTGAAACTAAGAGTTAAATACTTACATTAACAACATTACTCTAAGCAGTCAAGTACAGGGGGAAATTGAAAAATAATGAAAAAAACAGAATAGAGACAAGTTTGAAAAAAAGTGATACATTTTTTACAATTTTCAGTTAATCGAAAAAAGCGCTCGTACTTGACCGTTGAAGCAATCTAAAAAGCTACAGTTAAAGTTTCAAATCGATTGGACGAAAATTGTTCGAGTTCTGCTGCATGCCGATTGCAAAAACATGATTTTGAGAAAAGCATGTTCAAAGTTTTCGGTACGAATAAATTGTTTATAACTAGAGAAATTCATGATGTACCTTTAAACAGCGTTTCGAGCTCCATTCAGTTGCCCTTCTACCTAGGTTCAAACAATTTTGAAAAAAACTATTTCCAAGAAAACGATTTTTCGAAAATTTTACAGTGGTGTCCTCCCTTAATATTTATTTGAGGAATTAACATGCTATCCACGCGAAGCTTTCTATATAAACGAGTAAAAAGAATAAGGAATCATTGACAATATATGAACATTGGAGAAAATAATTTACTAATAAAAATTAAATTAATATTATAATCAATAAAATATTCAAATAATATTTAAGTATGACTTAAATATTTTATTTAATATATAATATATAATATATAATATATAACATATAAAATATAACATATAATATATAATATATAATATATGATATAAGCAAAAATAAGTCCTGTTTGCCTTCACTTCGTCTCCATCCGGAAGTCGAAAGCCCTAAGTGAAGAAGCCTCATTATCCATATACATTAACCGTTGTGTTTTATTTGTAAATGCAGATCGATCGGAAGACGGGATGTCAAAAGTGCGAGTGCAAAGATCCCTGTCGGGGAGTCGTCTGTCCAGGTGGAAAGTCTCAAATGTGCGAACTGATCGAGACGACTTGTGCGCGCGAGCCTTGTCCACCGATACCGAGTTGCAGGCGAGCAAAGTCTCTCTCGACGGTTTGTCCGGCGGGTGAGCCACTTCAGATAACCGATTCCCCGAGGCCTTTCCTCTGCGGTACAACACCCGGAAAACCGACCTGTCCTCCGATGTACAAGTGCCTCGTACAACCGGCCCAGGAATACGGTGTTTGTTGCCCGTCGAGTTTACGACTGGAGAGACCCGGCACGTGTCCTGTAACCGAAGAGCCACCATTCTGCGGCACAATATGCCAACACGACTTGGAATGTCCCGGTCCCCAAAAATGTTGCTCGAACGAGAAATGCGGCAGCGGCGTTTGCACGCTTCCGGTTGGACTCAGCCCCTGCAGACGTAATCGCATGTTGGCTGAATTATTCAGTATCTCCGAGAGACAGGGCCGCGGATACGTGCCACAGTGCGCCGAAGGTTGGCACCAATTTAACGATTACTTCCTTATCCCGCGACACACGGTCGAACCGCCAGCCTCCAATTATCGGCGAAACGCTTTTGGCTTTGGATATTTTAAATATTTACACCACGGTGTCTGCGTCGTTAAACAATCATGCGCAGATCGTGCAGACGTCCTCGGAACGTTTGAGAGATGCAACGTTACAACCCTTTTTGGAAGGTGTCTCAATTTGACCCTTTGGCGGTCGCAAACTGCTAGAATTTTTATTCGTGTTTTACGAAATCGATAAGGGCCGTAGAAATGCATTTAAATTTTACATTTGAAATTTCAATTGTGAATACGTAAATTTTTTTGATTAAGCGTGAGTTAGAATCCCTATCGTTCGTTTGTTGTTCCTAAAAGCAAGAGTACTAGTGTAAAAACACCGGGAAAGTTGTGGATTAAAATGCCAATTGATATAAATATGAGGAAGACTCGGTTAAAACTTGCGAGAAGAGATCCGAAGTCATAGTCCGAAAAAAAAACGAATTTGTTCTATTTTGAAGTACAGATAGATTGAAAGTTTGCAATTAAGGTACACGGAGAAAAATACAGCCTTAAATTCTAACACTGGTTGCCAGAATTCTAATATTCAGTGCTAGAAAAGTATAGCCGTTTAATGCCAGTTCGGAATTCTAAGACTTGTTATAGAAGTGTAAAAATGATTTTCACACCGTATAGTAAAAAATGATGAACTGTAAAAAGACTTAAACGTTGTGTGGAAAAAATCTTCAATTATCTTCAAACCTACCTAGGTCGGTTCTAAATTGTTCAGTTGACTTGGCAGTTTCTTATTTGATCCCTGCAAGATGTCAGCGACCATTTTAACTTCAAAAGCTGCGCAGATCTTATCTACTAAATTTGCAGATTTACGCAGACGGACGAATTAAATATGTCTACGGCTTTCAAATTGTTCAGACTTACAATATCTGCCTGAATAGAGGAACCGAATAGGGAAGATTCGTACATTCGAACGATCGAATTTCTAATCAGCTGTAAATCAATTCCAGACGGATCTTACGAAACTCGTCAGTGCTCTCGAAACGGTTTGGTGTGTTGGTGCGTCGACACGGACGGATCCAAGTTTTCCGGTACGATGGGACCGGCGAAGCGTGTCAAATGCACGTCGATCAGCAGCAAGCCAAGGTCGTTATCAGTTTCCTCCTGCCCGGCGGAATTCGAATGTGCTCAGGTGTGCGAGTACGGCTTCAAGACGGACTTGCACGGTTGTCCGACCTGCGAGTGCGACGATCCGTGCGAAGGGTAAATTTTCCCATCGCGATCCGTTAGAACGATTCGTTCCACCCTGGTGGATCATCGCCGGTGCGGCTCCTTTCGTTGTCATTGCGAGATTTTTCGTAAACGCGCAGGTACCCGTGTCCCGTTGGGGAGGAATGCACGCTGCGTCGTGAGAACGGATGTCCGGATTTTCTGTGCCCAACGAAGCCTGAATGCAAAACCAAGAAGGCGTACAAGAGTCCCTGCGTGTCTGGTGCACCGCTGAGCGACGAGGCTGGAAACGCGGTGACTTGCGACTCCTCGAACGAAACGGCGTCCAATATGAGCAAGTCGATTGCCTGTCCAATCGGTCACGAGTGTGTTCTCGTGCCGGAAGCCAATCAGTCCGTTTGTTGCGCCGTTTCCTTCGCCAACAACGTCAAACTACCAACCAGTGAGTATGCGCAGAGAGAAATGTATAGTAACCTCAACCATGTTTCAACCATATTTTATATTACCCTGAGGGGACAATAATATTTTGTATCCATGGTTACTGCCGAAAGTATAGTACTGCTTATGATATTTTAGCAGTTGTGTTAACTATGATCATATGTTAACCGCAACCAACAATCTTTCGAGCATACGTTGTTTGTCAATGCTATATAATATAGTACACGGAGAGAATTAAAAAGTAATTTTTGTGGTGAATTTCACGGTAAAAATTACCGTGATATATTTCAATGTGGTGACAAGTGAGAAAAACATAATAATTCGTATGCGTCAAGTTTTTTTTAACTCACGTTACAGAAAATTTCAAATACGTAGTTCAAATTTTACTATACAAGAAGGGTAAAAATTGGAGACAGTAAAATTTAGCATGTATGTTCGAAAATTTACCTACTGTCGGTTAAAAATTACCAACCGCGCCGTACGTTATTTTTACGGTGCTGCACAGTAAAATTTACCTGCGTCAACCTCGGAAGAAAAATTCCCTATACGGCTGGTCAAATTTAAATTCTTCGATCGAAGAAATCCTTAGTAAAATGTATTTTTTGTTCAAAAACTGGTGCTATAATAATCATAATAATAACCGAAATAACAATAACCATAATAATAATAATGAATATTATTTACTATTGAAAAATTGGTACAAATTAATGCTGTTTGTTTTTTGTTGGGAACATTTTTTTCTTCCATATAAATTGGTATACTCAACAAACGGATAAGGAGACAAATTTAATCATTAGAATTTATTGTTCGTTTAATACTAACATTTATTTATAATACATTTTGTACCATCGTAGGCTCGAGTGATGTGACTAATTTGCGCACATATTACTTCGTCATCATTTAACACGATCGCTACGTTTCACTTTCTCGCAACGAGACACTGCATGCGACTGAGGCTTCAGGCTAAACTGAACCGGCGATGTACGCAGTTTAGACGAAATTTTTTTGGGAAGTCCCATCGTGCCATAAAGAAATCGCGCTCCCCTACTTACCCCTACCACCATACCATTCTGAAGTGAAAGGAATGAAGGGGAATTTTTACAATGCAGTGCCTCAAAATTCCCGTACCGTACCGCACGATAATTTTAACCAAGCGCGCACGATAATTTTTACCGAGAGCACAATACATTTTCCTATAACATTCATTAAATTTTATAATAAATCTTACAATAGCTTTTATAAAGACGATACTTTTTCATAGACATTTCTGAAAGGCATAAAATACTAAAATGCACAGTAAAATTTCGCTGATATTATATATTTTTCAAATTTAAGTTTTGCGTATTTTGTTACACATCGAAATTTACTAGAAAATCTGGTAAAATTTTCTATCTCAAGAAGAAATTTTATTTTATTTTCGTGAACATCTGTGTTCTACCCAACAATAATAAGCGAAGTTTCAGGGTTGTCATCTGGTTACCGTTACTGCACGGTAATTTTTAACATTTAATTCTCTCCGTGTAGGTTTTCATAAAATAGATGATTCCTTACACTATCAAACAATAGTGGTTTTTACCACATTGAATGGTATGTCTACTAAATGTATATGATATTTCATAAATTCAAAAATGTTCAATTGTGAGTACTACCTGTATAATTGTTTATCATGATTTGTTATTCCCTGACCTCCTGAAATGATTCCTATCGAAGAAAATATTTCGCCTACATGAAGATTCGAACCTACGACTTACCTATCTATATTCAAGCACGCTGCCACTGTGCTACCGGGTACTTATGGTATTTCGATCGCAGATTTGGCATAACGGATAAAAGTAATTCCAGCTGCATTTCCGAATATCTGCTACCTCTGATATAGGTGGAGTTTTGCACAGATTGCTTTTTTGATAATACACGTCACTGCTTAAATGGATTTTTCGCGCAGCCGAATAGTTTTCGAAATATCGAATTCTAAAAACTGATAAATGAATGCGCTAATATATCTATATCGATCATAGCGTGCCACCGCTGTCTCTACTTTATTGACAAATGATTTACGTCTTCACTATACGATTACCATAATGTTGTTCGTACAGTCACTTTTCGTAAGATCTTGTAACAGTTTATACTCAACGAGTGTTATCGTCGACCATATAAATAGTACAAACTTGCACTGAGAAAAATGTCCATAGTATTTATAATATAAAAAAAACGCCCATGGTAAAAGTGGGCATAGTAAAATTCATATAGCTTATTGCTACCGCAATCATAATATGGTTAACACAACTATAAGCGTCTATCTAATCATGCTGTTTTGGTAGTGCGTTTTATTATCTAGTATCCCTGAAATAACTATCAACTACTGCGAAAGACTTTACAATGTCGACACAGTTGATTCAGTTAATATTTTTACATTAAGTTTAAATAATTGACATTGAGTTACCCTTAATGTCAATTTAACTCCGTTTTGCGGTAATCAATCGGTCTGTGTTCCAGTGTGCGAGTACCTGAGAGACTTCAACGAGCGTATGGAAGGTACCCGGGACGGTATGACGCTGGCCATGCCCGCGCCAGTTTGCGAAACCGACGGCAGTTGGAAGCCTCTCCAGTGTCAGGATGACGAAACGTGCAGCTGCGTGAACGAGCACGGTGTGCCGTTGAAGACCGATGGGAATTTGACTCTTGCCGATTGCCAGGAGGTCCGTGCGTTGCTCCAAAGCTGCGAGATCCCGAAGGACTGCGAGTTGGAGTGTCCCTACGGACGGGAATTGGATCCGGCTGGTTGCGAGACCTGCTCGTGTCGCGATCCCTGTCAAGGTGTCAGTTGCGAGCTCCGAGGCACGTGTTCGATGGTCGACGTGAATTGCGGCGAGGCGCGTTACTGCCCAGCCGTGCCGGCTTGCCTCGCCACCAAACCCGGCCAGTGTCCCTACCTGGTGCCGAGTTCGTCAAGTTGCGAGGTGAGCTGGTCATGTTTTGCCTCGTCGTCAGGAACACGTTAGGCCGAAAACCGACATAAGCATTGAAATTCCACTTTCAGAAAAATCATTGACTTTGTTGAAAATTGACATTGCGTATTGCTAAATTTATTTTGCAATACGCAATGTCAACTTTCAATTTTAACTTTATTGAAACTTTCAATAAAGTTCATGATTTTTCTTAGAAACGAATTTTTTCATAATTATTCTCAAAATCGGATTCTGAGAAAAGTCATGAAAAAATTCGATATTGCGAAAAATTATGAAAAAAATCGATTTTGAGAAAAATCATGAAAAAAATCGATATTGAGAAAAATTATGAAAAAAAACGCTTTTGAGAATAATCATGAAAATATTCGATGTTGAGAAAAATCATGAACTTTATTGAAAATTGACATTGCGTATGGCGAATTATATTGGAAATATTCCAATACGCAATATATTTTGCAATACGCAATGTCAATTTTCAATGCTTGCTTTATTGAAATTTTCAATAAAGTTCATGATTTTTCTTAGAATCGAATTTTTTCAACCCCAAACTACTCGAAACAACCTCAAACAGCCCCAAACCACCTTAAACAGCCCCAAGCAAACCCAAACAAAAATTAGCCTCATTCTAGCAGGAGCCCCACTTCCGAATATTTACCAAAAAAAATCCCACGCAACAGCGAAAGGTAGTAATAAAACATCCCCTAAGTCTAAAAAACGGGAAGAAATCTTTCCTTACAAAAAAAATCATGCAAATGAGCAAATTCTTTCTCATCCTGGAGGAACAGTCCTAAGAATTGGAAAAGTCCCACCAGAGAAATACTCCCCCTCCAATGATATAGATATTGAACGAGCTTTATTAATATTTAAAAAATCCGCTTTGAATGCCCCTCGCCAGTTTTGGGCCTACCCCTTGATCCCCGTAGCCATCTCGTAAAGCGTTACTTTGACCGTGTCCCCTTGACCATTCGCGATCAGGTACGTTGCAGCAGCGATCAGGAATGTTCGGAGAACTGGAAGTGTTGTTCGACCGGTTGCGGAACGCAGTGCGTGGAGCCGGTGGTTGCGACGGCTTGCCAACACGCGCGAGCTGTCGCCGAGCACGCGGCGAGGGAATCGGGCGAGCCGGCGAGACGGAGTTACATACCGAAGTGCGAGACGGACGGGAGTTTCGTGAGGGTGCAATGTCACGGGGGTATGTGCTGGTGCGTCGATCCGGAGGGACGCGAATTGCCAGGCACGAGGATGATCGAGGGAACGAGGAGGGAGTGCAGCGCGCCGCTCGTTTGTCCAGAGATCGATTGCGATCTGTCGTGTGCCCACGGTCTCGAGCTCGACCCAGGCAGCGGTTGTCCCTCGTGCAACTGTCGTGATCCATGCAAAACCGTCAACTGTAGGGGTGAAAACGAGGCTTGTCGAATGGTCGAGGTCGAGTGCAGTTCGCCACCTTGTCCACCAGTGCCGGTTTGTCTACCGAAGAAGGACAATCCCTGTCCGAACGGTGCGCCGCTGATGACCCAAGATGGCGCGACCGCCATTTGCGGCCCTCACGGACGTCAGTGTCCGTCCAGTCACAAGTGCCAGCTCTCACCGTTGGACGAGTACGCGGTGTGTTGTCCGAAACCCCGCGAGGTGTGCTTCGAGCCGGCTCGTCGCGTGGAGTGCGAGGGCGACTCGCCGGGTCTCGCGCCATTGATGGACGGCGACGAGGCAGCTAGTCCCGAGCGATGGTACTTCGATCCGAGCCTCAACGAGTGTCGACGACGCGCCAAAAACGACTGCTCCAACGGTCACAACGACTTTGCCAGCAAGCTGGTTTGCGACACCGTGTGTCCCGTTCTCACGGACTGCGAACTCCAACGTGAGAGAAATCTCAAGACGTCCCAACGGCTGAAGCTGCCGTCTTTCTTGCCGAGATGCAAACCCGAGACCGGCGAATGGGAGGCCGTACAGTGTCTCGAGCACGTCGGGGTCTGCTGGTGCGTCGACAAAAGAGGCGAGGCTGTCAAGGGCTCGCTCGTCAGGGGCAAAGAGCCCAAGTGCAATTTCAGACAAGCCCGGAAAGGCAGAGGTCCCAGCGCGGAACGTGTGGGCGATGGCATTCTCATGTACGGCTCGTCGGAACAGTCAGCTTTCGATCCACCTGGCGGCGCTAGCCTCGATCTTGGCTCGTTGGATCTCGATGATCCAGTCCCGATGACCACCAGACGGAGCATAAAGGTCGCAACGATGCCGACCACCCGCTGCCAAGCTATGCGAGACAGGGGACACGTGCCTGCCATTTGCGACGCCAATGGCAAATTCGAAGCTACACAATGCGCCGGTGAGACGTGCTGGTGCGTCGATGAGGCTGGCAATCAGCTCGTTGGCTCCGAACCGTTTCTTCTTGGAACCAGCACCTGCGGTTGGTAGAAGAATTCTATAGTCATCGTAATTGATAATTCATGCTGAGCAATTTAAACTGGGGAAATTCAGACATAAGTCGTTTTACCTGGGTAAATATGGGCTTGAAGATGGCATCGTTGGAATGCAACGATGTTTTTCCACTTCCATATTTTCAGTAGTATCAAAAATCATATTTTGTTGCCTTGAGTTGTGGATCGTGAAACAAAGAGCCCAAAAAATGATCGCGGGATTTTTGTAGCTTAAACCTGTCGAACAATATTTAGGAAGTTCGGTGAAAAAATATTTCGTTACCTTCCAAGTTGCAAACTTTAGCATCATGGGTAAATGATAGCAGGTACAAACCAACTTCCGGCATTGGCGTATTTGAAATTTTCTTCTGTGGGGGGCCCGTACCTGTTTGGTAACCGTCTAAATCACTTACAACGAGAGCTTCACTCTTGCTATCGAAAAAGTAACAGTGTAGCCAGAATAAGAGACAGATATTGAAATAATCCTGGGGGGGGGGTGCACATACAGATTTTGGTGGGGCCCGGCCCCCCTGGCCCCTATCTATTTACGCCAATGACTTCCGGTGAACTTGTAGTGAAAATAAATTGAACCTCACGTAAAATGATGCAGTCTAAATAGTTCAACACGTAAATGTAATTATTCGTCGACCAAAACGATTTTTCAAAAGACAAACTTATTAATTATTTTATTTTTCTAAACAAGAGTAAACTTTAATTGACGATAACTTTACGCACGCTCACATCTATTCAGGCAAAATGACAATTCGTAACTCGCTCGTTTCACTTTTCCGGTCGCACAGTCGAGACACCGGTCGAAGCGGTCGACGTGACCCTTCGATTTCCCGGTCACTTCGCCAGCAAGGATGCCGAGCGTTTCGCGAGTGCGGCAAACGAGATGCTTCGCGACCTCGGGGCGACCGTAAGCGACGGCGTGGTAGTCGAGATCGACCGCGACGAGGCGATTCTCGGCTTCGAGGTGATCGGATCGGACAAGGTCGACGTGGCTTTTCATCTCGAGGAACTCGCGAGGACTCGAAGCTTCGCCCTCCTCGGTTACGCGCCAGACGCGACGACGTCGCGTTTTATCCACAGACCGTCGTCCAGAGCTGAAGTAGCCAGTAAAATGGTGGCTCTTGAGCAGCGAAAATTCAACAGCGAAGAACTGGAGGCTCCGGTTTATCGATATATGATATTTGCCGTTGCCTCGGCGAGCGCTTTCCTCCTCGGCAGTATGTTCGTCCTTCTCATGATCTATCGAAGAAGGCGGCAACTCCGAGATCCCGAAAAAACGATACACGGAGATCAGCGCTTTCTCGCGTACAACAAACAACCGGTATACGTAATTTCCGGCTTGGAGAAGGACGACAGAGAGACTCAAGCCGTGAGCGAAAAACGCGAGATACGAGACAATCTCGAACCGAAGGCTTGAACTCGCAGGCCTCTTAGAGCACGATTCCCCATCAATGTCCTTATTCATTTTTTTTCACTGCACCGAGAGAAACGCACTTATTTATTCCACCACTTCATCAATTCATTTTTTTTACTTATCGTTTAAACAAAATTTGGATCGAAGCGAGAGAAATGGATATTCCGATTGAATTACGATCGACAACGTGCTACATGCTGCTGAATCGTACTCGTAATTTTTACGGAATTCGAACAACATTTGTGTACTGCTTCGGAAAATTTTGTTCGATTCGGTGTATCTTCCTTCATTCGAATTCATTCGTCTCGGTGCATAGGGACAGCGATCTGGTTACTTTTCCGGGGAATAGACTCGATATATCGAGCGAAACTGTTTCTTGTTTCATAATTGTCGAAAGTGAAATGACTTTTTATCGAAGTTGACGGTCCGCGGAAATATTTGGGTGGCGCAACGCTAGGGAGGCTCGCCAGTTGTCCTACCGGCGTGAATAAACACCAAATTTTAATGTGTACAGGCCCTAGGGGATCACCACGGTGTAACCAGTTGAAAAATAGTTGATTTTTCGTTTTTTTTTCGACGGACAAAATGTCAGTCTGACTTTTCAATGTCAAATCAAAGCACTCAAGAACAGAAAATGAGTTTTCAAACGTTTTTAAAAATTATTTTTTGCCATTTTTTTGACGGTTGAAAATGTCTGAAAAAAAGAAATCCTCACGATGTACACGGTTGTGGCCGTAAATGTTATATGAAACAAAATTTGTGAAAAGGTTATTAATAACTTTGGAAGCCGCGATCTTGCTATGGTCATTTTTTTTAAATCATAATTGACAAAATGGCGGCGATTCGAAAAAAAGTATCGAATTTAGCCTATTATTTCGACAGTTTTTCGTTACAAAAGATGTGAATATTAAAAAAGCTTTCATAGTAAGATAAAGAATGGCGTGAAGAATGTTGCGTCAAAATTTGAGGCTGATAGCTTGAGAACTCTTCCTTTGAGAGTGTGCACGGTTTTGGAAAACGACATTTCGAGAAAAACGCGTCCATGCGCGCCAGGTCTCACGCAGCTGGTCGAATTCCTTTTTCTGAGAAAGGCTGTAGCAACTGGAAGAATTCGAATTTCATCCTAAAAATTGAACAGCATGTTTACAACCTATACTATCGGATAATGGGGGAGGGAAATCGATTTTTTGACAATTTTACACTGTGATGATCCCTTAAGAAACGGAATGTTCAAAGGGGTTGTTGAATTTCCACGTTCAAGGGTTTTGTCCTCATAAAGTTGAATACTAACAAATGCAGATGAAAAATGAAAAAAAGAAACTTGTATATGAAAATTTGCAGTTCGGTTCGCACATTGTGCCACTTACGACTGGGATTACTTCACATATGCTTGAGAATTTTTAATTTCTGCTTTTTTTGCCTGGACTCGAATCTTCCGTGTATTGTTGATCGTTCTGTCTCGAGGGCCTGTACAACGATTATTTTTTTCTTCCGTATACTATCGTAAACAACGTATACTATCATCGCTAACTTCAATAGCCAGATATTTTCGTGGACCTCTCTCACTTTCCCGCACTACGTTCGATGACTTCGATTCGTTTTAGCCAATGATCGTTTTCCACCTCGGGCGGAGATAATTTATCGTAGCTGTGATTTATCAAACGTTTTTCCCCCAAACGTGTTAGCCCAGAATCACTGTGCGCGTCATAATGATATATTCGCGAATTTATAAGCTTCGCAATGTATATAAACATTCTCGTAAGGTTCGCATAAACGTGTAGATGTCGAAGACACTCGCAAGAGGGGAGATCCAAAACGACGAGAGACGTAGTGCAAAACGATTGCTGATACGTCGTCTTATGTGAAACCGTCTTCTCGTGCAACTGTGCACATTTTTCGAAACCTTACGCCTGTGCTTGTGTCGGGCCACTTGGAGCAACCGACCGATGAAACGTTCCACTTTCCGTCATTGGCGTCATCATGCAAAAACAACTCTTACTTTATTATTATTTATTCAAATTTCTGATTCTACGACCAAAAGGAAATATTGGGCAAACTCTACACGAAAGAATCTTCAAAATAGTATCCAGAGTTTGCGAGGAAAATTTCAACTCGAAATATATCGAAAAATTTATTTGCAAGGCTCGCTGTATGGAAATTCTCCTGAAACTTAAAATAATAAAAAAACACGACTGAAGAGCCTTTTGGAACATGAAAAAAAAAACAGTTTCAATTTGTATTAGCAGAAAACGTAGAACAATTATTCACTTTCGTAGAATTGTCGGTGAAAAAAAATATGACAGAGGATGAAAAATTCTTTACGGTGTCAGGAAGAAAATTGTGATTTGTGATAGATGTCACTTGAATGACAGGAAGAAGGAAAGAAAATGGCTGCGTCGTGTACCCAGTATTTGCGGTTGCTCCGATACCTAAAAAAAACCCTCTCGAAGACATCGCGTGTTTCGCATCCCTTTGCGACTAAATAAATAAAATGCTCCAAAAGGTAGGAAGTAAGATTTCATCGTATATGCATATGCGTCTCCGAAGACTGGAGGAACAAAGTTCCGGTTGTATCTCTTGCACAATGAACTGTCTTAGCATGTTATAGCTACGTTTAACTTATTTATTCGAATAACACTTTAACAACTAACGTCACGATAATAAAAGCGATAGAACACGACGAATGTTCGATTCATTTTTCTCCATTTACAGTCTGAATGATCCCTCCGTATCATGCCCACGTCCTCGAAATTTGCAATTTCCCACGTAACCGTGCAGAATTTCATGAAGCATGTTACTGTGAACTCTCATTTTTTGTCGCCGGAAAGAAAGCGAGAAAATCGTTCAAATAATTACGCGCCAAGAATTACTTTTAAAAAATCGGAATGGCGGAACGACGGGGTCCAGCTGAAATAATGCGAAGAGAGTGAGTAAACGCGAGCTTCGGATCGTGGTACTTTACTGAGTCAGCTGTGTTTCCCTCGGAGGTTGCTTGGCTACAAAATGAATAAACAAACCCCGCGTGTAGAACGCGTCGATGAACCAGTCAACAGAAACTCATACTGCGTGGAAATAATGAAATACAAGTTCTCATCGTATAACGATAAAAGGTCACTTTAGAAATAAAAAAACGTATATATTCTAATAGACGTCTTCCGGATCGACCGATCAAGGACGATCAAGGTAGAACAACGAGTGCGTAAACATATTTCTGCACAAATCGGAATAATTACAAAAAGAAAAATATCCGACAATACTGCCGGAATGATGATGACAACGCACAACGGAGACACCCAGCGAAAGAGTTCTGGTGCGTAAGTTGACAGCTCAAATTCGTCACTGGCCTACAGACATTTTTGTATTTTCGAAAATTCCAAATTTACTCGAAATGCAATATATATATAAATTGCATTTCGAGTAACTTGGAATTTTCGAAAATACAAAAATGTCTGTGAATCAGTGATCAGTATATATCGCGAGGATACCGTACGCGATATAAAAAAAAACTTATTCTCTTTATTCATACCGTCTTTACTCTATTTATACTTTATACCGAAGATACCGTCCAACAATAAATAAAAACTTAGTCTCTTTATTTTTACCGCATAATGAATGGTTTCTATGACATGTAGCATACCGTTAAAAAGGCTATAAACTAGAAAACTTTTTAAAACAAAGCTAAGTTCAAAATAGCTTTTATTTTTTTTTCAATGAATTTAGAAGTTGACATTTTTTACACATTCACGCATTTTTAAGACTGTAATCTCGTGAGTCATTTTCTTGAAACCAATTGTATTACATAATGGTTTATTTGTAATGAACATATATTGCAGAATACAAAAAAAATTAGTTCGCGCTATCGCATCCACAAACAAAAAAAGTTATGACGATTTAACGGCGAAATCTCTGGTAAAAAAAACGAAAAAAAAATCATATCTTAATTATCGTGACACTTGGGACATAGAGTTTAAGGGTGAAAACACTAGCAAATTACGCCTGCCAAATGCCCCGAAAAATTATGACGGTTCATGTGCCAAACGACCTGTATATCTATATGTACGTATATATATGGGCATATATACATAATATAATATATAGCATAAATATAAATATATATTACACGATTGTAATTTTTTTGGTGTCACTTTATTTCATTTGCAGTGTACAATCAGACGGGAGAGAACTACTTTGAACAATTATCCGCGTACAATCGCATGAGCAATCATCTACGACGCATTCTCTTGGCCCAGAGTGTCGTCGATTCGCGAAACAAAAAGTACATGCGGGAGAAACGACTGAGTTCCGGATTATCCAATTGTTCCAAGACGGTTGACCAAATTCTCGCCCGAAGAGACATAATCGACGGGATAGCTTATGACACGGTGCATAATCCTATCGTTAGTTGCATTTCGTGGGATCCATTTAATACCGTACAGCCCCCCCCCCTGAATTACTAGGCCAAAAGTCCTATTTAAGGGGTTAGGCTACTGTGACGACGCAAAATACAGGATTATTTTTTAAAATTAATTTTGCAGGTATAAGTAATATGATTGAAAAATCGTTTAGACATTTATTTGTATGTACATTAACAATATTGTGTGGCAAATTTCATTTAAAAATATTAATAACTGAAGAAGTTCTAAGCAATCTCGTTATAAGCAAGTTATATGCAATTTCGGGCCTTTGAACGTGTGGGGGTCAACAACGGTGTACTTAATTTTGGCCGGACGATTTCTCTGACACAAAAAAACCAGTTTTTTTTCTTAAAAAAGATAATATTCGCTAAGACTTCACCGAGCTCATTTGTTATCGTGTTTCAATCGTGAAAAACGAATTTATGATTTTTTTCGATTTTTCGAGGAAAAATGACATTATACGAGAAAAAGGTGTCTAAAGTTTGACTAGCGGTACTATCGTTATAATCGTAACTTTACCTTCAATTTGCGATTCCTGCACCCTACGATGGAACTTCTTCTCCAATTCGAGTTGCCTCAAAAAGCGAACACGTGTTCATTTTCACAGTAGCCTAACCCCTTAATTAGTAGTTTCGTAATACGCGGGAAAACGTGCAAAAAAATTGAATAATTTACATTCGAGTTACTAGAAGCAGTAGTGTCCAAAAATAGCGATGTTGAGAATATATTTGAAGCATGCAATTTCATTTAATTGCGAAGAGACGAAAGAATGCAAACGAAACTTGGCATGAGAATTGTGTTTTACAAATTTGGAAGACCGCGTGACCTTTCAGTCCAGACTTTAGTAGCCGTAACGACCTTGAAGTTTGATTTTGAAGAAATATTCATACAAAGTCATCGAGAAGAAAATTATTCATATTGAAACTTAACCCTTCCTTGACACACTTATATTTAGCCACGAGTTTAACACACCGGGTCTCCATTTGACCCAGATGGTATTTTATCCACCTGTAATTAACAACCCTTCGGTCGGTTTTTATTTTTTAAAATCCGAGATACACTTTAAACATTTCTCAATATGTCTGCATGATTGAAATTCGGAAAGTATAAAATAGAATTGTGAAAATGATGGAAATCTTTCAATTTTGGGAAAGTGAGCATTTTATTTCTACAATGCTCTTTTTCGAAAAATTGAAAGTTTTCTATAATTTTTGATAGCAGATATATAATAGCAGATTTTCTTTATGACCCAGACGAATTTGAAGAAATTCGAGCGTGTGAAATGACCCAGTGTGTCAGGGAATCGTTACGAAAAAAAGCAATCTGCCATTATTTTGGCACTACAATCGTCGCTACGTATTGATACCGTTTGCAAAAAATGGTTATTGTGCGTTAAATCGATTTATTCGGAGTATCGATCGAGTCTACCCAAAGTGATAGGCCCCGCGAAATTCCAAGGATCTAATGTTACGAGTTTGCAGGACTTGCTGAGAATGAAGCTCGGTTGTAGCCCGGACTGTCGCCGTAAATCTAAGAAGCGTATTCTGGAGGAGAGACGCAGGAGTTGCAACGTTCAATGTCGCGACGGATCGCCAAAGGTGGCTCGGAGATCGGAATTGAATTCGGCGACGATTTGTCATTCGAGAGCAAGCAAATCAAGGTCACCAATAAAGTCGAGCAATCGTTGTCACGGATCGGCAAGATCGTCGATATTAACCTCAAAAACAGTCCCTCGAGGATCGAAAGTCGACGAAACGAGATGCAAAAGTAGCAACGAGTCGGGTCATCGAGTCAGTCGGAATAATCGAAACGATCGGGTGTTGGAAGCGATAATCAACGAGAGATATTCCTACGACTCGAGCTTCGAATCGTTCTCGGATAATTCCAGCGTGGATTCCCTGGAGGGTAAAAACTGCCAGTGCCCCTCGACGTCACGGCCACCCTGCGATACGAACTTCGATCGAAATGCTACCGAAATTAATCGACAATTTGACAAATCCGAGCTCGTAGAGCGCAACGAAGAAGCCAAATATGCCAAATTTCTCTACGACGTCACACAGGAGATAATGTTGAAGGGCTTGTACAGGGATCGAGAACTTGGCGAGGTGTTCGAGAAACACATCGAGGCGAATGCGCAAACACTCGATAGAGTGAGTTTAATCTGGCTTCCGTAGCCACTAGGAAAGTTTTGGAACTTCGCCACTGTACGGGGATGCATGAGAGTCTTGCCGAAACCCCACTGAGGCGAAAAAAATTGGATGGATTGCTAGTTTTGTGTTCCAACCGTCAATGCGTAATTTCAGATCGATCCACTGACCCGTTGAACAATTATGAGATTTTTCATTCGCAGTATGGGTTCAGTGTGAAGATATGATAAGAGAAAGCATAATGGAAATAAACGTAAAAGAACTTTTTAAACCCAAGGTTTTATTTCAAAGACACTGTACCACAGAGTAGAAAATAATGTTTAGTAAAATTGAAAATCAAAACAGTATAACTACGAAAACGTGACTTCCTTGATCACTCATCATACGTGCGAGTACTTAGACTGTGCATAAACCGGTGATATTTTCCAAATATAAAATATAATTTTTCAAAGTTTGAGGCGTTTTTTCAGAAATTTTAACGTAGTAATAGTACTTATGACGTTCGACGCCTCAAGCTTTTAAAATGTATATTTCATATTTGGGGACTATTTGTAGTTGTACGGTTTTAGATTTTCCATTTTACTGAACATTATTTTTTACTTTTTAGTACAGTACCTTTTGAATAAAACCTTTTTTAAACATTTTTTAGCGTTAATTTTGTTGTATTTTTTTGTATTGGAATTTGCTTATTTATTTGCTAGGCCAGACCCCCATGCCATTCAGACATCGGCGTAATCAAAAACCTTGCCTTAGGTTATAGAGGTTTCGTGAGACACTTTATAATAGTGTGATTATAAGTAGTGCTGAAGTCAACAAAGTTAATGAGCCCAAACTCGCTGGTCCTACCATTTGCTATTAGGAAATTTCAGTTCCCACATCCCACCACCATTATTAGACTCTGGTTATCATACGTAAAGAAAAGTGCTCACGATAGCAAAACAAATGAGCACAATCGCGACTGGTCTAGTGTACGCTATTGAGGAGGTCCATTACCCACCTCCCACCTCCATCATCAGACCAGCTCCATGGTGCCATATTATTGCATTGTCACCGAAGTTACATACGTACGCCAAATTTCAGCTCAATCGGGTACCAGCAGGTGCTTGAAAAATGGATTGCAAATTTTGAGCCGAAAAGGTAGACACACGAATGAAGCAAGTTAAATAAGAGCTTGTAAAAAATAGTACAGCATGTTTCGAATTTTTTGTACGGATAACTTGTGCACAAAAGAAACTTTTCGGATCATTTCGCAATAATTCGCTACATAATTGTAGTGGAATGAATTTTAACGTTTTGATCAATTTCTCGTTCGGTTCTCTCATACATCCTTACCAAATTGTTTGGCGATGAAGCGATAAACCTGCCAAAAAATGTATCGTTCACAATAATCTTTTTTAAAAATAAACCTTACACAGTCGATAATCACGTTACTCCCAAAATATGAAGCTTCAATTACACGTTCATGTTAACATTAATTTCAAACTTTTCAATACCATAAAAAATTATCTACTAATTTTTCATCGTTATTTCATCCAGTTACCAGTCTCTAAACTTTACTTTCAGTAGATACCCAATTAAATAAATTGGCTTTTTATTTTCTTCTGCGAATCGGCCCAACACTTTGTTAGTTGGGATTTTTTGTCAACGCTCATTACTTATGTTCAGCAGTGACATATGAGAGAATCGTTCCTGAAGCATTGTGCTTCTGAGCTACTTTTTTATCCGCCTCGTGGCAGAAAAACTCCTCTCACAGCTCGCCGAGCTTACGGGGAGTCTCATTGTCGGTGGAAAACTTTATACGAGGTAGTAATACTCCTCTCAATGGGCTTTCTCAAATTCCCAGCATTTATATCATCATTTTTAGATGAAATCATCAATCAGCTTCTAAGCTATCAAGTACCAATTATTAACATTTTTAAATAATTATTGATGAAACCCTCTCCGTTCTTCATATTCACTTTCAAAAATGCCTCAACCGCATGAGCTAACGCTAGATTCTCAAATCGGCGTTTCAGATTTACAATGATATTATCTATTACTCGGTAGTAAATCTTGATCTTCCACTTTCTTGCCCACAGTTAACTTAAATGTGAAATTCGAATTTCTATTTAATTTACGTAACGAAGTAGCTACTTTTTATACAAGTTACGAAATTACAACGAAGAAAGTATACATCAAGTTTTATTAAATTATTTCTTCATGTTTGCTCGTGTGAAACAAATAAAATTAATCGATTGTTCGAGTTTAATTATATTCGATCGATTTGTTTCTGCGAAGGCATTGAGATTTCTCAAGGGGGGGGAGGGGACCCTCCTGGTTACTGCAATGCTCCCGTGCAGCCGTGACTCTATCGTTCACTCACTGTCATCTATACTTTCAGGACAAGATGTTATTGGAGATCGATCAACTGAAAGCATCTCTGAACATGAGGGAATTTCCTGACCACAAGGATTCCGATGTCGAGAGATCCTCACATCCGGAAAGACTCGGGACTGTCTCGCGGGCGAAATCACCGAACAACCTCAATGAGCGGAGGCCCATCGAGAGGCTGAAGAATCAAGAGAAAACGAGGCAGCGTTCAGACGATTCGTCGAGGCGACAATCTTCGCGAGCACCCGCGAAAAATGCGATCTTACTCCTGGACGCGAGTCCGGAGATGCCAATCACCGAGCACGAGGTCCTCGTCACACTGATGGACATGAAGTTCGATCCGCGACAGGTTCGAACGATTTGCAGAAGCCTGCGGAACAACATCGAGACAACGTTGCTACCGCACACGGTACCTTTAAACGAAAGCAATTCTTGTCATTTTTATTACATCTAAAATTTGAGATAACCCAAACAAAGAATCAACACTTATAATATTTAGGCACCATTGATCATTCCGCACATCCCAGACAAAAAAAAACAATGCTCGTCATCTTTATGTACCATATCATTTCTGATAATCCAAACAAACCCAAAGAAAATTCGATTTTTTGGACTGGGGATGACCACCTTAAGCAATATTTGTAAATTATTATGGTCACTGGTAATTTTGCAAATTTGAAGCACGAGTATCGTCTTTAAATTATTATCGTATAACTTTGTGCCCAATTATTAACGTCAGTATTATTTGTGTCAACACCAGCAAAAGGGTATCATCTTTGCATTGCGTTACTGCACCGTTCAATGTAAGCAAGTCTTGAATCGCGTCCTCTAATTTCACGACACTCCTTGTGCCCAGGATGAAGCGAATTCTCGTGACCGGACCACTCATCGGGTAGACGAAGACGACGCTGTAAAAAAATTCGGCGAGTGCCGGTTTCGGGAGAAAAAAACGTGAGTTCATTCCAACGTATCTGGAACACTGAATGTTAATCGAACGAGTGCTAAGCGATGCTAATCAACTGCGAGCTTTAAGGGGCTACATCTACCTAGATGGCCGAAAAGATGACCAAAATCCGAATTTTTGACTAAACTATTGAAAAGTCAGTCGTTTCGTGAAATATTTCGTTTTTCGCAGATACGATCAACATTAGCCCAATTACGAAAGAATTTTCACTTTCCCCTTTTTCCTTATTGTGAACCTTGTCCTCGTTTACCAGAACCACTTAGGATTACTCCATTCTTCATGTAAACAAATGTCTCAGTGTGACAGAAACAAACGTGAACAAACTCACAGGAACATTGCGAGCGTTCAATCTGCTCGAATGTTTCAGAACTTCCAGTTTCTCCACGACGGAACGTTGCGTGACGAACTTACCAATAGGAATAGGCGAATCACAGACGACCAATGATAAACCGGAAGTTGGCATACAGACATCGCGGACGGTTAGTCAGCAAAGTCAGCAGACTCGAGGAATAGCGACGTCGACGTCGCTCGAACGGATGGCCGAAGTGACCACGGTGGGAACTTCGTCGAGATGCTCGGAATTTGAAAAAATACCGGAAATTGTTCAGACCGTGAGGAAAGATCACAAGACGCCAAGTACGAGCAGCGAATTGCAATATTTCGTAGAGTCGCGCAGTCGGAAAACTTCGTGTCTCAAAAGTGAGGAAAACGAGCGAAGCGAAAGTATGAAAAACGAAGCGATCGGAGAGATGGGCAGGAAGAAAAGGTCGAGCGCTGCAAAGGACTCCATCCTGAAGAGTGGCCGGACCGATGAAAATTCCCCTCGGCCCACTATGCAACCGATCGAAGAGTTCGACGATAAAATTGACGTAATTCACGTAACGAGTGACAGGAAGAGTGCGGAGAGACCTGTGGATTCGGGAATCGATAAATCGGCGTTCCATGATCGGAGTGCTGTCGATCCGAATATTACGAAAGAACCGAAAAACAGTTCGGTCGATGATTCCGACGAGGAAGTGCCGACGACGGACATCGTTACGGGTAAGAATATTTTCGAATAAAATTCGTTCGCGTTACGCTGGCGAGAATATTTGGCAAACGTTGTCTCGATCCATCGTTATCAGACCGATGAGACCTTATCCTCAACGGGAGCTTACCGTTGAGAGGCATGAAAAATGCACGAAATTCGAAAATTTTGTTTTATATAAAATAAATACGTCTGGAAATGCGTTTCAACGTATTTCATTCTTCTATCCATGGAGAATTCCAATTTTATTTATAAAAACAATCCAAAATGGCGGCTCCAGCTCTCGTCAAATAAAGCCATGCACGGCGTGTTTTGGTCTGCGCGGGGCGCTCCACAGCCTTGCTTTTGCGTTTGAAACAAAAACGGCTTAAAAATGATTAAACTGGACTAAATTTGGGGGTGCTTTATCGTTTTTTGTTTTCTGAAAAACCCCTGGATAACAAAATGGCAGCTGTTTAAAAAAATCCAATTTTTTTGCCGTGTATTTTGGTTCAACGGACGAAAAAAATATTTCTAAATCAATTTTTGACAAAAATTGCTTCCTGATGGCCCCGCAAATTGAATTTCCTTTCAATTGCGCAGAGATTCATGTGAATCGGTGGTTCATCCATTGAAGCTGCAGAGCGCCTCGCGTGCTGGAAATTCTAATTCCAGAAAAATGCATGTAAAGTTTGACGTTATCAAAAATCATATGCAATGTTTGTTTTTAACAACTCAATCAAACGAACCCACGTGTTATAAACACTTTAGGGATGCAAATTATGTTTAAAAAAATCGATTTTTTCATCGTCATGAACGTTAACCCGTCTTGAAGCGCCTAAAGTATAAAGCTAACAAAACCCGTTTACTTCCGGCTCTCTGGTGTTACCCCTCAAATGACACGTGTGACAACCATTTCAGAACGGGGCAGCTCGCCTCCCGCGTCTCAGAATCAAGAAAAAAGGGATAAGAATGCGGACGACGAATTGGCCAGTTTGCCCGAAGAATATTCTCAAATGGAAGATTCCGCGTCGACGTTAGACTCGGAAATTGCCGATAAATCTCGAGTCTCGTCGATGACACCATCTCAACCGTCAAAACTGCAATCCATCGTGTCTGAGAGTACCGACGACAAGAAATCCTCGCGCCTCGTCGACGAATCTGAGCACGAAACGAATCAGGTCGACCCGCCATTGGACGAAATTACACCTAGAGACGCGAGGAAGGTTAACGACTCGGAAGAATTTCACGGGAACACTCCGGCCGTAGTTGAAAGTTCGCAAAAGAATGCCAATTACGAAATTTCAACCTCGGAGCGGTCACCTCCGCGGGATGCCGTCGAAACCGAGGATGAAAATAATGGTACCGAATGAAACGACAATTTTCGTCACGCGACAAATCGCTCGATAGATCTGAAAAAACAAACGCAAAAAACGATCGCTGATTAATTACGTCCAAACTTGTATCACCTCTGCCGATCGATTTATAAAATCCAATCACGCAGAGTTTCCGTGCCCCGTTGAAATTGAATGCCTGATTTTATCGCGTTTAGACATCGAGGAGCCTCCAGGGTCGAGCGACCGGTCTCGGAACAAGAGGTCAAAGACAGCGAACAATATCGCCGACGATAAGAACAAGTCGAGTCGACGATCTCGAGCGAAGCCCTCCGAGACTTGCACCCCGAAGATCTGCGGGGCAAACTCGTGCAAGAGAAGGAAGAAAAATGAGCCGGTTCGTTCGGAAAATGTACCAACGGGCGGAAAACAATCGCAGATCGCACTGACACGAAAATTTCGATAGATTTCCAGCCTCTGCCACGGCAGGCTGTTCGGGAGTTCCGATCCAGAGAGCGCGACGATCCTGGAAATCTACGGTGCATCTCCAGGAGAGGAATTAGAACGAGAAAAAAGGCCTTCCAGCGAGATATCCGTGAGGTGCGAATCCGATACCTCGTTACCGAACAAAGAGGGCTCGACAGAACCGTTGATCACCGATTCTGCGTTCGACAATGAATATGAGATCGAGAACGAGGCGAATATGGGAAGGGAAACACCTCCGTGGATGCATCAAGAGGAACTGGCGTTGGAAGAACGCGGGGAGAGGCTTGCAGAAGCTCGCGCTTCACCTCGCGATACGATTCATCGAAGAACATCCTCGTTTCGTAGCGCACGAATGGGCGTGAGGCAAAGTGTGACAAGACGATTGAGCACGAACAACCGTTCAACTTCGAGATCTTCGGAGATCAACGTCGCGACAGTGATCAGCACGAACACGAGGATATCGCACGAACCGCCGAAAATGCTTGACGAGCGAGCAGAGAATTCAAAGTTGACGGATTGGTCGGACGACGATACCTCGAGCTCGTCGCTGGAAGTGATGGTCAGTCTTCAAGTGACGATCGAGCAAGGAAGACTATCCGAGGTCTCGTCGATCGATGCTTCGACCTCGAGCTCATCCGAGATCGATCGCTCCAATGAGGTTCCTCGAGACTGCGCTACCACGAACAGACCCGACTGTCCCGGATCTCGGTCTTTTTGGGATCATCCTTTCTATCATTGTTTCTGTCGATCGAACTTTATCGAGCAACAACACTCGACGGGCCGATCTGGGGGTCTTGATTCTGCGGAAGACAATGATAATAACGTCAATTGATCGAATTTTCTCTTGTACTTTTTCTTTATTCGCACAGATTTCATCAGAGTTACATGCGGTGCGTGCGATATTGCTTCACTCTTTTCTCGTTCATTTCGAGTACGCGGTGCCCCCCTCGTTACACCCAACAACAATAAAATATACTTTATATTGTGAAAAAATATAACGCGTGTCAGCCACGATCGCGGGTTTTGTCCCCTACGGGCCTTACGCGAACTATACAAGAACCAAATGTACATGACGTATATACGTGTCTCGATACATCTACGTATGCATTATAAATACAGGATATGGAATCCGCGTGTGTGTGAGCACGTGTGGTACTCCTTATATGTACAAAAAGATTTGTACCCTGCTACAGGCATCTTCCAACGTACATTCGTACTCTTGAACGACAAAAAAAAAATAGAAAAACAACCTATCGCCTCGAACGCATAAACGCAAAAATATATGTGCTTCGTTTCATCCTAGCTCTCTACTAGTTTTACAATCCTTCGACGCCTATGCAAAACTTTTCACGATCTTTTGCTCAACGGGAGTGAACAATTTGACAATTTCGTACGGCGTTTTGCTCCCTTGTTTTCTCACGGGCGTTGTACCGAGCCTAAACATTATTCTACAAGCCGACGAAAACTGTAACACCGAGAGAAGTGTACGTATAAATATTTCATTGCGGCTTCGACGACAATCGTAGAGAGACGAAGTGAGATCATTGACAATTTGATCAACGAAAAAGAAAAAAATCATCTAAAGTACTACATCGCTATATATGTTTACGTATTTACAACGCACGTGTTACATTCGTAGCGTGAATGTAGTCTCGGAGAACACAAAAACAAAACGTAAATGAAGTAAGAAAATAAAGGGGAATATACATGTGTACGATCTGACGGGTAGATTTGTGCTAAACGACCGTAACATCAACCTTGCGTATTCTGGGTTTTGCACGTGGTGCGTTACGAACTCTACATTAATCCTTTTGTTTTGCTGCCCTTGTACATGTGTAGAACGCCCTACGTCCGTGCGACCCACGTTGTTTTTTTCCACGGGCTTACGCGAGTATTGACAATGAGAATATTCAGACACTACTCAGTGCTTGATTGCGCAACGGATTTGGCTCAAACCGAGATCTTATTTTCCTTATTGCGAAACGAGCTTTCCTCGAAGAGTGAGGGGCCTATGTATAGCCCCGTTCTCGCTCAATGGCCGCTGTGACAAAACACAATACGCGCAACGCGAACGAATCCTCCATCGGTCGATTGAGAATCAACGCGCTCACGAGGCAACAGCTTGCACCGTCGTACGGTGTAAGGATACAGACGCGCGGTACACGTTGCGGAACACGTGTCGAATCACGCCGTAACACCGACACACAAAAGACGATATTTCGGTTGAAAGAGGTCGTCATCGCTCCCCCCCTTGTGATGTTCTAAATTAACTGTGATTCATCAACTTCCGTCCGAAGCGTTGGAAGACGAATCCTCCAGTTCTGGAGCTCCCGGAACCCGTTTCAGAATTACAAGCAGATCCGTTATCCGCTTTATTGTGTAATCCGGCTTCGGATCTTCCGCGGTTAGACGGGCTTTGTCGGTTATCGGTATCCAGACGGTGCCACCGAGATCAGCCTCTATTCCTCCTGCGGATTGTGTCAAAAGAGCGCATGTCACGATTCTTTATGATGCAAAAAAACACATTTACTTTTACAAACCAATAATCCACTTTTAATCAAATTAATTCGTCTCTAACTCGTCCTGTGGTACCGAGTGTACTCTCTCATCGGAATATTCCAAAAAAATTGTTTTTTTTTCTTCATATTTTGTTTCTACGTCTCGATAATGGTGCGTAGTTGAAATATATGAGGGTTGAACGCCGGAAGGATTTACGCCGATATTCAGCATAGATTGCGAGGAAAACGAATAAACGAAGGAACAGCTACTTTTCGGCCGTTTAGATGAGAAAGTACCCTTCATCCGAACCATTGCCGTAGCCAGCATTTTTTCTGGGGGGGGGGGGGGGGGGGCTGACAAAAGGTGGTTTCGTTCATAATTATCTTTTTTTTAGAAGGCCGTAGTTGGAAAAAGCCCAAACTGCCGATTAATTCGGAATTTCGCGTACCCATGTGTTTTAACTCGCTGATCATGAGTATGATAGTGAAAATGCACGCGATTTCGATTTTCAAGGACAGCACTCACAAAAACTGATTTTATTGTTTTTCTATTGTATTTTAATAAATGTTGATCTTAGAGAAAAATGTTTCCTACAAAAGTTGCAGCCCTATAAAAAGATTGATCTTTCACGTTGCGTACAGTTTTTGTCCAAAACCATTCTGTTTCGTGAAAAAATGGGATAATGCTCCAATAAGTACATTTTGCTAAAGTCAATCAGTTCCGATATTATCTATTTACGCACTTAACCGCGGGAAGGTTGCAGTTTGGTCTTTAACGAGCATGCTTATTTTTAGTTTTTTTTGTGTTTTATTTTATTTTGTTTTTTTTGTTTAGGTTTGTTTGAAGACCAAACTGCAGTCTTCAACTTTTGAATCAAATTTGCATGATAGTCGATAATAACGTAACACACAAAATATGAAGCTTCAATCACACGTTCATGTTAACATTAAGATCAAAGTCTTGCAATACCTTATGAAATAATCAACTTATTTTTTCTTCGTTCCTTAATGCAGTTACCAGCCTTTAAACTTTACTTTCAGTAGGTACTCAATTAAATAAGTCTGAGTTTTCTTTTTTTTTCCCCAACAAATCGGCCTGAACTTTTTTAGTTGGATTTTTTGGTTCAGCAAGTTATTGTCTTTCTTCAGTAGTAACACATGAGAGAATCTTCCCTGTAGCATTGTCCTACTCAGCTACGTTTTTGTCCGCCTCATGGACGAAAAACTTCGCTCACAACCGGCGGAGCCCACTGAGGGTACGATTGCTACTTGCAAAAGTTTATTCAAATTAGAGCAATACTCCTTTTTAATATGCTTTTTTCAATTTCCAGCATTTACTTCATAATTTTTTAATAAAAATGTTTTTCTATGACCATCGCTTCGACTTCTAAGGCTAACGTATCAATAATTAAGATTTCAAAATATTTAGTGGGAAAATCCATTCAGTTTTGCGTATTGAATTTCCAAAAAGGCGTCATCCGCATGAGCTAACGGTAGATTCTCAAATCGGCGTTTTATATTTACAATGATATTATCTATCATTTGGCAGGAAATGTTAGTCCTCCAGAATTCTTCTGATCGCGTATCAGCTGGAGAATCTAATGTATTTCTTTCGCCCAGACAACTTAATTGTGTAATTCGAATATCCATTAAATTTACGTAATGAAATAGCTACGTTTTATACAAGTTACGAAAAATTAATGAAATTATTTCTTCGTGCTTGCTTGGGTAAAACGGATCAAATTAATCGATTGTTTGAATTTCATTATTTTTGATCGATTTTTTCTGGGGGGTGTCCCACTCCCTTCCTGACTACGCCAATCGCCCTGGTCATTTTCACCTAGTGTTGCGAGCTTTGGAAATAGCATAGGAAAACGTATAACCTTGTGTGCCCTTAGTTTTTCCTTAACCAACCACCGCAGGGCCTTGCAGGCATAAAAAAACGTTTGCGGACAATTCTTCGAAAACAATTGCCTGAACGACAATTTATCTAATACAATTTCCCAAACACAGTTTATCGAACGGACAATTTCTCGTTCACAATTTGCCGAATAAACAATTTCTCGAATATAACATCCCGGTTCCCCGAATTTGTTCGTTTTTTGTTCGGATTGTTCATTCGGGAAATTGCCCATTCGGGGAACTGTCTGCTCGGGATATTGCATTCGAGAAATAGTTCATTCGGTAAATTGTTTTCGTGGAATTGTTCTTTCGGGAAATTTGAGGAGGTACGATCACTTCCACGGGGTCAAAAAAGAGTCTAAATTTATTTTACCCACAGCTACTCTGATTGATGTTTACTTATGTTGATTATTCGTATTATCGATTATAGTGTGCCAAATGTTGTGGTAAATGATGAATTTATTGCACGTGAAGAAATAAAAATTTAAAAATTAGATTCTCAACGATTCTTTAGTAATCTTCGTAATAATAATATTAACACATCCACCATAAAAACGGACTAAAAAGACAACAAAAAAATCAGCCGGAAACCTATTAAAAATAGGCTTGAATTACCTCAGCAGAATTAACACGATAGGCAGAATATAATTATACATATTATTCATACGTGATAAATGATAAAACTCCACAAATTGTTGTTTGCATATTTTGTGGCGGCTTCTATTCAAATTAATTTCGAAACAAAGCTGGCTTATGTTCGCCAAACGCATCAGCTGTTACTCGCGACGTTGCTAAGTCTGTGGGTGCTATTTCGTCGTTCGGACCATTTTCACCGCACTTCCGGTTGACCGTATCCATAAGACGATCCGTTTCGGTAGCTCAGTGCTCAAATTTTGGCAATGGCGCGTAAAGTAATCGTCAAAATCATATAAAAATTTCGAGTCCGAAAGTTGGATTCGTAGTAATGATCGTACCTCCTTGAGAAATGGTTTTTCGAGAAACTTTCCGCAAAGCCGAAAATACATCCGGCATTCTTCAGCCTTCGTCAATTGACTCGATAAAAACGACAGAACTGAGTAGGCGACAAAAATTCGCTGGACACGCGATATGGCTCTATTTGTATAAGGGAGAAAAACTAATGCGGGAAACGACGTTGGCGAGTTAACTTACCGAGAATATCGGTCTCGAGTTTGTCACCGACCATGAGGCAATTGTTGCGCGCAACACCGAGACAACGGCAGGCTTCCTCGAAGATTCGCGGATGCGGTTTCTCCCACGGAAGATCACCGGAAACGAGTATAGCATCGAAATACTGTTGCAACTCGAGCTTGTGTACTTTCTCCCATTGGGCGTTAGACGGTCCATTCGTTATCAAGCCGAGCAGATACTTCTTTCGTAATTCTCGCAACATCGCGACGGTCTCGTTGCCGAGTGCCAGATAGCGATATCGCAAATAGAGCCATCTCGGATAAACGTCGTCCGCGAGATACGAGTACTTTTCACCTAGTGCCTTCGACCAGAGACCGGTCCGCCACGTGTCCAGGCTGTAGGCAGGATTGTCAGGGCACTTGCGGAATTGCTTGAGATACGTTGCGGTGATGCTCGACGATGCCTCCTGCGGTATTCCATACTTTTGGCACAATTCCTCGGCGAGCTGCGACGAGTTTCGAGGACACGACGGGGTATCGGAGAAAGAGAAGAGAAAAATAAACGTAACGTTAGATACTTCGTGGCTCACACAACCAGTTGATAAAACGCGGCGGAGAAATCGTATATGCCGGTTCGGAAACCAAACAACAAAAATTTATTGGCAAACAGTATATACGTACATACACGTGGGTATATGCGCGTATATAAGTTTTTTTATATACGTTTTTTATATACCGTCTACATTAAGGAAATTTCAACGAAACCACAATCACCCTATCACTTTTACCGAGCCACGAATATACACCTTCGCGATAATAAACCCTGACTTTCCGAACGATGAAAAGCACCCTCGTATACGTTACATGATTGGATATACTCGACAAAATCCGACTTTTCCAACTCAACGTGATATGTGCATGTGGTTTTGTTTCTCTTTTTTTGTAAAAAAAATTCTTTTTTTTTAAATTGTAACAGCGATAGGAATTTCCGGATATGGACCTGGGTTTGGGTGTGTGTATTTTTTTTTTCAATGGTGGACACGAGATAGGCGAATAGTTAAGACGCTTAATTCATATTTGATGATTACCTATAAAATGCATTGATTCATTCAAATAGTACTCGAGCCGATAATTGGACACTCGACGTCGCACCCACGGACACTGCTGTAATCACAACAAAATCAGCTGTGCCAACAACAGACCTTAAATGGTATTTTCCAAGTGTTAAACAGATGAGGCCTTAACGTCGTGAAAATTAAATGACTAATTAAGCGACACGTTTAATCCTTCATCGTAAATACGATAAATAAAGTGACACAATCGACGTGTGTAGAAAAATTAATTTCGTTTAATGCAAAAAATTCATCAGATGATACAAATGCCTTAAAAATCAAGCCGCAGTAACAACAAAATCATTTTCCGTATCACACGCCACAATTTCTCTCTGTCTCTCTTTGCAATGTCTTTCCTCGTGGTTTTCGTGTCACTGCAAGTGTTTGGAAATTCTCCGCGCGGTGCGAAGCAAGTAAAAAATAGCACCAGCACACGTCGCACTGAATATTTTCGTTTCAATAAACGTCGTGCTCTATTTTTTCTCCTCAATTTTTCATCCGCATTCAATGTTTTCGCAGGCAATGTCGATTTTATATCTTTCCTTGCAAACTTTATATGCTCGAGAAGAGAAAATAAGCGACTCGTGTTCTCTCTACAGAAAAGCCGAATATTATTTGTGTAGAGTTGGCTCGGATCGTGAAGACTATTTCAAGGTGTGATGACTGTAAGAGTGAACCGATACGTTTTGCAGCTGTTCTTCGCAAACGCTTTCCTGGTCATTGATGATACTCTTCGTATGATTATATTTTTGGCGCACGATACGAATTCCGAGTGACTCGATTAACTTTGTACACTCATCGATTTTACGTGTGGATCTGTATGTGTGTGTGTGTGTGTGTGTGTAGATATATACATTTTATAACGTTCATCGTCACACGACGAGTGTCGAAATGACTATTCTTAATAACTACCTAAATTACGTACGGACGACTGTACTGCAGAAGAAAAAAGAGCGAACATTTTAAACGAAATAAAAAGTGCTAATCCTTTTTTTTTTCACGACAAAGACAAATTGTATACGGCGAAAAAGTCTATTGTTCTTTCTCACAGTAGCGCTAACAAAAAGAAACGATTGCAGTAGAAAGAAAAGTGTTGCTTCTTCGTTGCAATTCGAGCCTCGTCGATTTATCGACGACACGACAATATTAACGGCGTGGCTACATTGATCGAGACGAAAGCAAAAAAAAAAAAAGCCTAAACATAACGTAAGGCCGTACAAAATGAACGTCACTCAACGTCCGGGAAGGCGAAGAAAAAAAAACGTATAATAAAAAGCAAGAATCGCAATGGATTAATCGCCAAAGAGATTTTTTCCCAGTTCCATCATACGATGATTTCTGCATACGGTGAGTGCGCCGGCTTTCTTCAGTACGGCGGCTACGCTGGGATCGGCTTTGACGAGGTGACACAGCAGATCTTCGTAAGCAGACTTGACGTTGGGCGGCAGACTTCCGATCTTGACTTTCTTCAGTATTTCGATGATACCCTGTGCCCATCCGGACTCGATTGCGAATTCGGTGAGCCACGGTATGAGCTCCAGTACACCGGCCATCGTTTGCATACCGAGGAACCAAAGTTCCATTATTTCCATCCAGTGTTCCTTGTACGCCATTGAAACGACGAGTTCCGTGGGATCGTTGCTCTCGTCGACGTTGTAAGCGTCCCAAAGAAACCTTATCGTAGCTTGTATGTAGCGGCATATGGAGAAGTCGTTTTTCTTCACGAGCTTGGCCTGCTGTTTGAGCAGAAGCATACCGAGAATGGCCATGTGTCCGTGGAGGACCAAATTCTCGGGTGTCTGTTTGAGCTCGGGCAAATTCGTGAATATGAATTTGAGAAGATTGACAAAGGTGGCCGATTCCTCGACGAGTTTAGCCTCGAGTACCGATATGTTCATGAGTATGTTGCATATGGAGACCATGGCCGCGCGTGAATCGCTCATTTCGCTGAGTACGTGAGGCTCGAGCTCCTTCTCGGGTTCCTTGATGGCCTTGAGTCTCTCGGACCTCGGCACCGGTGGCTTCTTGTAATGCACGATCGTCCAATGATACGACAAGCACTCGAACAACACTTGATCCTGTTTGTGCTTGAGGAGAATCTTCCGGGCTTCCTCCTCGACCGCCAGGTAACACAGAGCAGGCAACATAACGCGTAAAACGTCGATTTCGCTGAGCGGATCGTGCGCGATCGTTTCAACGGAGAACGAGGAGCCTTCGTCAGCTCGGGCGCCCGCTCTCGCTTTTTCCGCCAATTTTCTGTTGCGACTTGCGTAAAAAGTGTCATTCGCAACGGTCAGCATGTACGGCAGTACCGAGTAAACTTGTGGCCTCATAGCGGAGGTTTCCTGGGCCAGCCATGCGGACAGTACGCGTACCATGGCGCATACGAAGACCCGCTCGCCGATATCGGTGAGTTCCTTCATCCGTGAGATCGCCCCGAGGAGACCGATCACCGCGGCGAAAGCTCCCTTCAGCGCCGTGTACAACGATTGCTTCTCCTTCTGATCGAGATCCAATTGATCGGTCGCTATAAAACCAAGGGAAATCTCGAGTATGAGGAAGCAGGCGGTAACGAGTTCGGCGTTGCCGATGACGCTCTTCAATTGTTTGCCCTCGAGTTGCATTCGCACCTCGATGGACGACAACTGTATCAAGAGTAAGAAGAATATTTTGGGCTCCGCCTCGTTCATCATGGCCCACTCGACGCCCAGAACATCGAGCATCGCCGAGGCTAATTTCAATGCCGGATCGCGTTGATTCTTCCCGATCTTCGAGCCCAGTATATCACCGAGACCCTTGTGAATGCACTGGGGCCAGGATTCTTGCGTCGCCGACGACGACACGAGCTCTTTGCGACACGAGGACACGAGAGCCTGCAGAATGGTGCACAATTCGAATTTTCTCTCCGAATGGTCAGTCTCAAAGTCCAGCGCTATCTTGTTCAGTATAGCGTGGAAGGGCGCCGTGTCCGTGGAATCCCAGGCTTGAGGACCTATCTTGGTCGTGAGGGTAACCAGTATGCCCAACGCCTGGTCCGTCTGAAAACTCTTCTCCGAATAGATCTCGCACATCTTGGGTATAGCGCGCTGCTCCACCAGTGCTCTTTGACCCGCCGGATATTGCGCGATATTTTGAAGACAGGTGTAAGCCTCGCTCACTATTATCAGAGTGTCGTCGGGCGCGTCGTCCTCCGCTTGGGACACTATCTGCAGCAGCGCCGGCACGTAACTTATCATGTCGGGATGCGAGGCTAGTTCGGCCGTGCCGCAGAAAGACGAGAGTATGGAAAGAGCGACCGATTTGTACACTTGCGGCGGACAGTCCACCGGTACGTCGTCGCTGGACAATAGCTTGCGCAAAAACTTCGTTCCTATCGCCTCGAAGAGCATCTTCTTGGCGGCCGAGCTGCATTCCGCCGCGTTAACCAGTTTAGTCACCATGAAAAGAGCCGCAAACTTCTCCGAGTCGCTGTCCACCATCTTCAGAATGGCGACGCATTTTTTCACACCCTCCGGTATACTCATTTTTCTTCGCACGACGGATCGACCCGACGAGGAACACTGAACACACGCGAGGGTGACGAATTGGGAGAGTTCGCGAGAACGGCTAGGCGCGTTTGTACGACACGAGATTCCAGGCGATACAGGGAGACGTTGCGACGAACCTTCGCGTTAGGCTGCACCACGCCGACTGTCTCCGAGAGGAAGAGGAACCTCTCTCGACACCCTACAGCTCTCTCTCTAGCCTTGCCCTTTGACACCCGCTCTCTCCTTCGCTTTCTCGTCGCCGACGCGGAGGAGAGGAAGAAGAAACAGCAGCGTTACCGAAATAGCTTCTTCACGGCGTTGCCAAACTGACCGAAGCGCGCGGCACGACAGAGTTCGCGTTTTGGAAGCTCGAAGAAATTTCGGACCGGGCCCATGCACTGGCGGAGTGTAGGGTTCGTTGGACACGGACGTTATGCCACGTGCGCGATACACCCGAGTGTTCGTACGCGGCGTCGGAACGAAATAAAATCCAACCACGAATACCGAAGGGAAGAAGCTTCAAAAAAAAAAAGGTTCACTGCCCCTCGAACTTGTTTCAAAAATAGTGACTACGCGCACGCGAGGAGGGTATCGTTTAAATATACGCTTCACACCACGTTCTCCCAGCAGCGCTTTTCCCAATATAGCCACGAAATATTCTCGAGCCTGTTTTCTTCAAGAAAAAAAAATAAATAAACCGTCTCCCCCACGATGTTTTACTCGGCGCACGGGGGGGGGGGGGGGGGGGGGGGGCTACAACACGGGGTTTTCACCAACGAATATGCATCCCCCGGCTCGGCTGAAAACGTCGAATCTTTTCGTCGTCGTTGGCGTTCGTCGCGCGCGGCATCGCGCCCGCACACTCCGCGCGCAGTTCCAAAAATAAGCCCGAGTCGAATTAGTGATAGCGCTATAACGGGAAACGTCTCACGTTACACAGGGGCTTTCTATTCCTAGCCCCAAACGTACCCGAAGAAATACGTAGCGCGAGAAAAGCCGCTTCCCGCGCGCGTTCTGACTACGTGACGACTCTTCGCTTCGTAAAGATAGTTATCACGCGTAGGTTCGCACTCCCTCTCTTCGACCAATTCACAGCAGCGACCCACACGACTCGAACTATGATTATTATCGCGACAATCACAGGTATACCGACGGGACGGTGGGAAAATATCACACGTGACTAGTGACGCGAATTTATCGCCATATTCCCCCGCTCGATTAATTTTTTCACCGAACCGTTCGTTTTTCGTACCTCCGTCGTGCTACTATATGGTACCGCGCGTTTCAATCAACGTTCTTTTCATTCGATTGTTTTCCGACAAACGCGTTATTACACGTGACACCGAGAGGAAAAAAACAGCGATTTTGTTGCACAACTTTTCATGGCGATAAATAAAGGTTGGTTATAGCGAGTGGAGGGGCGGGGGGGCAAGGGAAAAGAGGGGGAAGCGCGCGATATACATTCCACTTTAAGAAAACTAAAATGGCGTAAAAGGCAGCGCGCTCTTATTCGCGTCGTCTGCTGATACGCGTGACCTCACGCGCTCATTATTTCGTTCTGAAGTGTCCTATCTCTATTTCTGTTTCTCAAAAATGAACTATCACGCTTATTCAGAAACGTCGCATTCACAATTCATGATAGAAATGTCGTCAGAATTGGGTGCATATAATGCATAAAGGATACAGCTGTAAGTGACGCGACATCACGCATGCATTCATGTGTGCAATGCGTGTGTACGTAGATAGATATGTATACATATATATTTAGGCACACACGCTTATGCCTCGCTTTCACATTTACGTCAACATGTGCAACAACGCGGAGGAAAAATATTTTTTTCTACGTATTGAATAATTTTTGTTATACCTTTCTGCACGCCGTACTGTCGCCTCTTCGCGTCTCCATGAGAGTGTTGTCCAGATCGAAAAAAATAGTTGTTATTGAAGGATTCGAACCACTACGTCCACGGTAGGCGGCCATCTTCTCTATGCTTCACGTTCTTTCAGTTACGACGCTGCTCGGCTACTTGTTACCGTATACAACGTGTCGTACTAAATTCTCATTTATATTCGAAACTTTTAGCGCAATATTGGTTTGTTTCGATCCTATGACGAATTTCCCCGCAAATTTCCACGTCGTAGCGTTGTCCTCGGTGCGAGCCTTGCAGTGTGAATAGTCAGACGCTTCTCCGCATCCGTGTCCCGATAACAGGCAAGGGCCTTTCATGAAATAACGGCTCACTGCCTTTTGTCGTTACAGGTCACGCGAGGAAAAAAGAGGGGGGCGGGGACGGGCGGGGGAGAGTACGGTAATCGAACGGTTTGTCGTGACGCGTTGCCCGTTTGAGCTAAATTAAAGACCGCGGTTCGACTCGTGTTCGCAAGTGTGGGACGTTAAGTTCTCGAGAATTCGATCAGCCAAAGTGTCCCTGCCAAATTAATGCTTAATTTCTTTGTCTCCTCCCTCCTTGAGTAGCTTTGAAGTTTATACGATGCTTTGAGCACGTCGCGTCACACCAACTTGTCCTGTCGTGTTATTGGATTAGAATGTACTTGCGTCATATGGTCGGCGCGCATGCGCGCAACGTTTGCTGCGCGCGCTCTCGAGACCTTGAAGAAGAGAACCGGCGCGAGAATCTGAACGCAGATATTTTTTTTTTAATCCTTTTCCAAGCAATGAAGGCTCATTGGCCTGGAATGTACCTACAAAAATGATTTGTGAGATGCGGATTTATGGAAGAAAAGAGTTTTTCATACAGATCGCTCGCAACGATACCTATTTGACGCGCGACAACGAACGCGCCGCTTGTTAAATCAAATATATTTGAGGACAAGCAACCGGTGCATGATGCTCAGACGCAATCTGGTAAAGACTTCCTGGTGTAGAATCCGCAAGAGAAATCTCCACGAGACCGTGAGGGCTGCGAAACTTCGGGGAAATGCGGAAAAATGCGATGTCTCGAGAATACGAAACATCGGAATCATGGCACATATCGACGCTGGCAAGTTTTTTACTCGTAGACACAATATATAACCTCAAAAAATCGCGTCGAGTATAGTTGCATTCGTGAATTCTAGACCACTCTTTATTTTACGAATTCTCAGTCTTTATTCTAATACGATGAATCATTTTAATCAATTGTCAGCGCGTAATTTCGTCGCACGAATGCTCTATACAACGAACAGGCGAAAAGTGAGATTAAGATCTGGGACTCGAGCGTTCCCTAAATGTGAGCGACATTCAAAATTCGTTCGCAGGAAAGACGACAACGACCGAGAGAATGCTGTACTATTCGGGCACCATCGGTAACCCGGGTGAAGTGCACGACGGCAACACGGTGACCGACTACATGGACCAGGAGCGCGAACGCGGTATAACGATAGCCTCGGCGGCTGTGACGTTTCCATGGAAAAGCTACAACTTCAATCTGATCGACACGCCGGGTCACATAGACTTTACGATGGGAGTGGAACAGACGTTGGGTGTCTTGGACGGCGCCATAGTCGTATTGGACGGTTCGGCGGGAGTGGAGGCCCAGACGAGCACGGTCTGGCGTCAGGCGGACCGTCACGCCATACCGAGGCTCGTTTACGTCAACAAAATGGACCGAACGGACGCGAATTACGATTTTTGCCTCAAATCCATAGAATCCAAGTTCGAGAGCGTCGCACTGCCGACGCAGATACCCTTGAGGGCAAAGACGTCGTTGAAGGGTCTGGTGGATCTCGTGACGATGGAGAAGGTGACGTTCGACGGTATCAGCCAGGGCAAAATTTATACGAGGGAAAAATTGAGCGAGAGAGAGGACGGAGCATTGTGGGAAGAGGCTTGCGAGAAACGTCGTTCTCTCACGGACAAACTGTCGGGCCTCGACGACACACTGGCGGACATTGTCATTCGGGAGGAATCTCTGGATGGGATAGGAGCTCAAGTATTGTCAGAGTCGTTGCGCAGATGCACCATCGGTAGGCGAGGCGTGCCTGTATTGCTGGGAAGTTCGTACAAGAACATCGGTGTTCAGCCGTTGATGGACGGCGTGATCCTGTACCTTCCCAGGCCAGACGAGAATCCCCGTACGGCCGACTACCGTTGCTTCGAGGACAATTTCTCGGCTCGGGCCTTCAAAATCATACACGACAAGCAACGCGGCCCGGTGACCTTTTTTCGCGTGTATACAGGTCGTTTGACGAAATCCCAGAAGATCTACAACATCGAACGCGAGCGAAGCGAACAGGGTGGCCGTTTGTATGCGGCTTACGCGGACGATTACCAGGAAATCGATGAAATCAGGGCGGGCAATATCGGGGCGTTCACGGGGCTCAAGTACACGGTGACCGGTGACGTTGTGACCAGTTCCCAGTCGGTGGCCGCGAGGGCGCAAAAGTTGTTCGCAAATATGAAGAAAACAAGTTCCGACGGAGACGCCGAGACTCTGGCGATTTGCACCGCGGTGCCCGATCCCGTATTCTTTTGCTCGATCGAGCCACCCTCGTTGGCACATCAGTCGTCTCTCGAGATCGCCCTCGCCGAGCTCGAGAGAGAAGACCCGAGTTTGAGGGTTAGCCAGAACGAGGAAACTGGTCAGACGGTACTAGCTGGCATGGGAGAGCTGCACATAGACGTTATCAAAGAGAGAATACGAAGCGAGTACAAGATAGACGTTGATCTCGGTCCTCTACAGATCGCTTACAAGGAAACGGTCAGGGTCAGCCGGAAGGACACCTACGCGCTCAAACACACTATCGGTACCACCAATCACATGGTCAACGCCACGTTCTCACTCTTGCCCCATCATCGGCACAAGGAGACCTTGCACTTTGACAAAACAAAAGAGAACGCCTCGAAAATTGCGGGCATACATCCGAGAACTATGAGCGCTGTCAAACGGGGCGTCAAGAGTGCTCTCGCCAATGGGCCCAAGCTCGGTTGTCCCGTTGTCGACGTTGGCGTCAAATTACACGACCTCGAGGTCGGGAGAGGCACTTCCGAGAGTATGATCACCGCAGCCGTTACCCGATGCATTCGTAAAGTATGAACCTCTCGTATTTCACGTAACACAGGACACACGTAATGGCATCGTGTTATTCCTCAATTATAACATATTGGCCGTCGTTGACCCAAAGATGACTCTCCCGTGGAAACACCCAAAAGATATTTGTTTTTCTCGAAATCTACGCTAAATAGCAGAATAAAACCTTCCGTTTTAAGGGGCCACATCCACCTAGAGGCCCGAAAAAATGGCGGATTTTGTTGTTTTGTTGCAACGGTTGGTGAAACGGAGACGCATTTTTTAAAACACAAAATCACATCTGTTGAGAGCATTTGAAAAAAAAATCACCAAAGACTTATTAAAAATTGACAATTAACATTAACAGCTATGTCCAACCACGTGGACTTTTTCGCATATTTCGAATCTCGAGATCATCATCCGACTCACGTTTGTACTTGAATTTTCTCAGCTACTCGAGGACGCCGGTGTGATTCTCCTCGAGCCGATAATGACTCTCGAGGTCGTGACGCCGGAAGCGCACGTCTCGAGTATCCTCGCCGACCTGAATCGACGGAGAGCGGAGATCCAGGAAGTTGGGATGCGCGGTCAACAAAAGTTTATAAGAACGCTGGCTCCGCTATCGGAGTTGCTCGGTTACGCGACCTCGCTTAGAATAGTGTCGTCCGGCACGGCGACCTTTACCCTCGAGTTTCACGATTATCGATCCATGGGAGTGATCGAGGAGCAGGAGGCGTTCAAGCGAGTCACCGGATTCTGATTGACGTAAGTGACTAAGGGAAAAACGCTCGCGCGGGCGTTCGGTGGGTTTTACTACTTGTAAGTTAGGTTAGGTTTCAGGGGCACCTGTCTTGCCCCGTTGGGCTTAACGAGTTATACCTAGTTGTAACAGTCGAAAACAGCTCGTTTTGGGATTTTTTAAAAAATAATCGTGATACATTTTTACATAAAGTTGACGTCCGAAAAAGTATAATCTGAAGAATACTGTCATTTTCTTGTGTACAGATATTTAGTTATAATCGATTTACAGCTCATGTCCGGGAAGCTCCTCTCGTAAACGTCTTTTACGGTGAGCAATGCCTTCTGAACCAAGTTATCGAATATAAAAAAGTCAAAAAAATTTCGTTAGTATCTCAGTTAATCCTATAATCAATCGAAGGAACTTCCGAAATATTCAATTTTAAAACAATGGCGCGTATTCAAACTGACGCTTGATTTTTGCGAAAAATGCGCGTTTTACCTTCATCAAATTGAAAGTACGCATCGGAAAAAAAATCCCTTCGACCAAATATTATATTTTTACATCGAGAAAAAGCCGTAAAATTTTCAAAAAGATCGCACTAAGTTTTGACATATTTTGACGACTGACATTTTGGAAAAAAAAGAAACACCTGCCGCTCTGTTGAAAGACGTACAACGTCGCTTGCCAAAGTCTAATCCGTCTAGGAGAAATCTCGGCTGTACATTTTTTACCGATTGGACGCGTGACACGTTTCAAGACTTCCCCCGTGCACGGGCATTTTCCGACTTCATAGATTGAGTTTTTTTGTTCCCGACCCTTTCAACACTGACCCAATGTCTACCGAGAGGATTTATAATCTTAAGGTGAATTTCGGAGCCACGAGTTCGCGCCGAAAGCATTTAGAGTAGTCGACAGTCGTTGGCGCGGCCGAGTTCAACCGACTGTGCCAACGCTCATTCTATTCTTATCCTGTCTAGATGCACGGTATTTTAGTGCAGACTAGTATCGGAATGGGGATAATCAACTTCAGAGTTAATTTGTTTAAAAGCAAAAATAAACTGAATAAACTGAAACTCGATGTATTGCTTAATCTAAACAAAATAGTATATTGCATCAACGGTGTATTACAATCTTGTCCATTACACGATCGTCAATAAATCACGCAGTAGTTTCGTCCGCATGTCGCGCAACTAATATCAATGGGCGCACGTTCGTCGCTCGCCAAAAGTCAAATTAACGCGCACGCCGCGTGATAGAGCTCCCTCGTGTATATAAATACAGTAAATATATTAATATTGCTCAAATTCATGCAAAATTGTCATAATCTATAAAATATATACATACATATATATATATATGTTTCTGTCTATATATGTATATATATTGTGTATGGAGGGATTAGACGTTACACAATATTGGTTGACGCGTTTGCAATTCGTTTTGCGGAAAACACCGCGCTTCGCAACTCCCCCACACTCGTTCTATTTTCCCGCGCAAAAAATGTTCACCCGCCATCCTCTCGAGTTGTTCCGGCGATTACAAACATTCGATATCCATATACGTTTTTTTTCTTCTTCTTCTCCAACTCGTCTCGTACCCGAGAGTTTGAGCTAGATTGTCGATTGTTGCAACAATTTTTTTTTCTTTACCACCACGCCGCGAGTCGACGCTACAGATTCTTTTTCTCTTTCCCGCCCTACCTTTGCTACGAATTAACTAGTCGAATCTTAGTTTTCGAATAACGTCTCGACTTAGGAAATACTGAAATTCACGTGGCAGTGGGGGAAAAAAAACTACCGCGCGCAGCGTTCTGTTTTTTTGCTTCCTTCCTCGCAATCGCTGTCGACCCGTATAGTCAACGTTTCCTTCTTAATCTTATTCGTTTACACAAGGCAACGGGGTAAATAGAAGCAAATCCAAAATGTTTTCCTTCGATACAAAATATAATTCTCGTTTCGAAAAAGCGACTCTTAACGAGATTTACGAAGAGATCAATGCGCCCATCCGCTCGTTTCATTTATTGACTGTGACAATCCCACCAATGGGATTCAAATAGCGCGTTAGTTTTCATGAAAAAATACTACTATACAATTTTACAAGAAAAGTAACGTTCACGCGTGTGTACGCGGGTGTTTGTTTTCTTTGTTTCTCTTCACATTCGTTTTTCCGCTCATTCTAATCAGGATACAAAATACATTTATGGCAACGTGGTGTGTGTGTGTGTGTGTGTGTGTGTGTGTGTGTGTGTGTGTGTGTGTGTGTGTGTGTGTGTGTGTGTGTGTGTGTGTGTGTGTGTGTTTTGTGATGTTCTATGGTCTCGGGAGAGCCGAGTCCGAGAGCGCCTCGCTCTCTTAGCTCAGTTCTCATCGAGCCTCATCAGTTCTCAATTTCGTTCCTCTTCGTCAATTTTCTTCTTCTTTTTTTCCTTCGTGTTTTCTTATAGGTGTAAAATGTGAGCCGAGACCCCAAGGGCGAAAGTGAGTGACGATTCTCGTCAGGGGAAACCGCGCATATAAATCGTCGTTGAGAGACCGAAACGTCCGTGATATATCTCACTCGGCTTCGTCGTCCTCGTTCGATCTATACTCGAGCTCGTCCTGGCGTCACAAACTGACGAGTTTCGGTGGATTGGCGTCGGGCGAGCTGAGATCTACGGCCGAAAGATTGTTTCTCTGTTGGCTCGAGCACGACGGAATGAGGGGCGTCGAGACGGGTGTCAATCCGGTGCCGCCTTCCATGAGCGAATCGAAGTTGAACGGTATACCGCTGGAGGGCGTTGTTATCGGTACGCCGGCGACCTCGTTCGCGGTTTTCATGAAGGTCGGCGTCTCGAGGGTCTTGAACTGCAACGAATCGGGTCGTTCCTTGGGCTCGTTGAATATTGCCAGTGAGTTTGGTCGATTGTTGTTGTCGAAGCCGACGGGCAATGAGTTTGGTCTGTTCGGCCTCGACGAGCCATTCGTCGTGGCGTCTCTTCTCGCCGGCTCGACGAAATTATCCTCCCTCGTCGTCAGTGAATCGTTCTTCATTATCACGGGTTTGACGTCGGGCGGCGAGGACGAGCGTATTCGGCACACGGCACGGTGAGCCTCCAGAATGAACTCGAGCTCGTCCTTGGCTTGCTGCAGCTGATGAATCTCGTCCTGCAAGTTCTGCTTCTTCTGTTCCAGTCCCTCGGTTTCCTTGGTGGAGAGACAAGAAAATGAAATAAGGATTAATAAAAATGGCTCGTTAGTGGCGCGTCGTTCTTTTTTCGTTTGTGTGCTGTCAACGCAGCGTTACAAGGCTAATATAGTCGAACTATTCCTGGAGTGATTCGAATTTCACGATATTTATCAAATTCGTTTCGCGCTTTGCGAAACGATCGTCTTCGGTTGGACGAAGACACTCGATGACGCTAATATTCACCTCGAGTGGCTCTTAATAACTCTAGAACTCGTGCATCACGTTTTACTGCGCTCCCCGGCTCACGCTACTACGCGAATTTGTGCGTTACTCAACGAGGAAGAGCACAGTGGCAATCGAAATATATTTCACTGAGGCTCGGTTCACGACAGTTCAAAGACGAGAATGCGTTGACTTTGGATAATTCTCAGATGCGCGAATCGATGAAGAAAACAAAAAGTTCAATTGACCACGGGGAAACGGTGATCGAAGAAGCTTAGGAAATGAACTTCCGTTTGAGTTTGATCGCAAATCGGACCAGCACCATTGCATTCATCATCGTGTGCAATATGCAATTACACTATTTTCTTTAAGGGGTTACCCCCACTTGCGATTTTGAAAAAATCGATTTTTTTTATTGCATTTTTTTGAAGTATAAGTATCTGAGAATATGTCCTGAAAATTTCAAGTCGATCCGAACAAAATTGACTGAGATATGAGCGTTGAAAGAGAAGAATCCGTGAATTGAAGAACTGAAATTGAAACTTTAAACGCGTTTTTCTCAAAATGGCATTTCTGAAGTCGGTGACCAAGATTACTCGAAAACTAATGAACCGATCTTCTTGAAATTTTGCAGGCTTATTCAATACATAAAAATGTAGTCTTTAATCGTTCGATTTTTTTTTTTCGAAAAAAAATGGCCGTTTATAGCCAAAAAACGGCCGTTTTTTTCGTTAAAATCGAACCATTAACTTTGACTGTCCGCCCTTTTGTGAAAAATGAATATTTTTTAAAACCCTTCGATTAAAGACTAGTTTATACTTATATTTGACTAAATCCATCCGCATTTTTTTTTCAGATGATCCACTTCGCCGCAATGTTGGTCACCGCAAACCGTGTATATAAAAACATTATTTTATTGACGGCCATTTGCCACTAAACAATGTAATATTTTTTAATAAAAAAATTACTGAAAGTTCTTCAAGATGTGTTCTTTAGTTTTGTAGTTTGTTCTTTAGTTTCTTGTGTTCTTTAGTTTTGTAGTTTTCTTTAAAAAAATTCATGAAAAAAGCCTTTTTTTGGCGCAACAAGTGGGGGTAACGCCTTAAAGGTGTCTCAATTTGATCATTTGGTGGTAATAAACTACTAGAATTTTTATTTCTATTTTACCGAATCGATAAGTGCCATAAAAATGCATTTAAATGTTACGTTCGAAACTTCCGCGCGAAAACGCTAGCCGCCATGCTGCTTCGGTACGTGACGTCACTTGCATAGTAAACGTCGACGCTGCGCGCCAATTGTGAATACGTTACATTTTTTGTTGTTAAAAGTTAGTTACAATCCCTATCATTGGTGTGTTGTTCCTATGAGAGTTGTGGATTAAAATGCAAATCGATACAAATACGAAGAAGACTTGATCAAAACTTACGCAAAGAGATCCAAAGTCACAGTCCGAGAGAAAAAATAATTTGTTCTTTTTTTAACTACAGATAACTATGTGCAATTAACCATGACAAACGAGAGTATATAGTTGTTGACGTCTAGCGTTTCGCATGTTCGTTACAGATGGAAAAAAGTATCTCTTTCAAACGAATTATAACATTTTGTTTTTTTTATAAACGAAAATCAACATTACTCGATTGCTTATTGCGAAAAATATCTTATCTATACACTCTTAGTATCTTTCTTGCATGGAGTAAAATACCCAATTTCGCCTTCAAGGAGGTACGATCACTTCCACGGGGTCAAAAAAGAGTCTAAATTTATTTCCCCCCCCCCCCCCCCCGCTGCTCTGATCGATGCTTACTTATGTTGATTATTCGTATTATCGATTATAGTGTGCCAAATGTTGTGGTAAATCAGGATCTGTGGGACTCAGCATCCTCAAAGCCAAGAAGGTTTAATTTCAAGTTCCCTCGCGAGCTCTAGACTCGACAACATATCAAAACGCAAACGTGACGCTTATTGTTTTGTTTGATTTCAGGATACTCACTTCCAGGAGAGAATTGGTGTGATCCATGCGTCGTTTGCGGCATCTTGCAGCCGCCATTTTGTTTCTCTCGCGGCGTACCTGTCGTCGCTCCTCTTCCTCGGGTGACATGCCGATGGTCCTCGTTGGTCTTCTGCCGCCCATGTTGCGTCTCGTTTGATGCTGCTGTTGCTGCTGGGTACTCTGCTGATCCTGATTATGAAGATGTTGATGATGGTCGTTCTGATGATCGTGCTGGGGCGGAGAGTGCTGATTCTCGATCAGGAGCCCGTTATGAGTTTGGACGTTTTGGGTCTGGGCGGGTGTCGGTTGCGAGGGTTCGACGAGAGGCGGCACGAAACCAGCCTCCCGGCTGTGCGAGGCCGACTCGCTCGTCAGCTCGAGGAACGTCTGCTCGATACTGCGAAGGGTCGTCGGCGTCAGCGTGGGAGTCGTCCTCGTCGGCACGCCACTGTGCAGCCCGTCCAACGATACGAGCTGCAAAACGAGACGCGACGAAACAAAAATAACAATCAGTTGTAACAATCGAACATCGACTGATCCGACGATCAATTTGTACATAGTTTAGATGGTAATTCTTGGACCACTTTGAGAAAACAAGTACTTAAGAAACGACGTTCAAGTTTGCATCGTTGGGACGCAACGAAAATGGCTTTTTTTGTTGCGATTTCGCAAATTTCCTTTGGCAGATTTAAGCTACGTGAATCACCCAAACATATTCGAAATAGTTTTTAGCATTCTAAAATCAGCACTCTAAGTGCTATTCTAAAATCAGCATTCTAAATGCTGTTCTCAAAATAGCATTCGAAAAATAGCATTATCCAAATCAAAAGTAGCATATGAAAAATCCAAAAACAGCATATTCCAAAAATAGCACGCGAAAAATTGCAGGATATAATAATGATTAATAATGAAAATGGAAAATGAAGAAGCATTTTCGTTGCGTTCCAAGTACGCAAACTTCACGATAAGAAATGAAATCGCTGAAGGCGTCAACGAGAAACTGCTGATCCTGGCGTTACTACAATGAGAGAAGAAAAAAAGCGTAGCAGAGCAAAACAAAAGCTGCGCTTTCGTATATTGGCGTTTGTTCCTCCAATGCTGTTGTTTCGTGCTGCACGGGCGATGATAACTCACAGACGTTACCGCCGTCGCGAAATGAGGATCGTTCAGAGTTAAGGAAAAAAACAAAATTCCCGCGACAACGGAGAGGTCGAAATTAGCGGACGAAATGATTGTCAGGTTGGAGAGGGAAAAGAAACTAGCGTAAACAGCTTAGTTTTACGAGAGTAAACGTTAAAAACAACGTGTTATTTGCATTCTCGTTCGAAATTATATATATATATATATCATGTAGAACACTTCGACCATTTTTCGCTCGTTGTGTCGTGCCCGTTCGACAGCGAATCACGCAAGATTGCTCAACGGAACACGCGATAATAGAAAATCCAGCGCCGCGCAGTTAAAAGAAATAACCGAGAATTATTGGAAGGCAATAACGAGAAAAGGAAATACGAGTGGACGTCGGATAAACATTCTCAGCCGAAGACATTGCCTGGCAACGATAATCCACATCCCCAGGTATGCGCATAATTGTAATATCGAATCGAAACGTGATTACACTGAAAGAGGCTGCGAATCGATCGGTCGTTTATCAAACAGCGAGTTTTTTTCTTCTTCAAATATCGATGACACTGGGCAACATTGCGAGTCTTGTGCGCATGATTGATCTTTAAAGGCGGAAACTTTTATTTTTCTTGAACATTGTTCTTATGGACACGAGAATGGTATGAATGGAAAACAATAAATTTTATTCGCACAAAGCCTATACGGGTAAATAATTAAAAAAAACACGTACAGTGCTCGAGACAGCTGTATGTTCAAGAAATACTTGTCTCAAATAAATTCACAATTGAGAATGAACAATTTTATTCTCTCCTTCACGATTAAAATCATTCTCCCCGTTTGAACTCCAAATATGGTCTCCCGTCAGAATTCCCATGTTTCCACTTATCCTTTCTCTTCTTTATCAGTCTCTCAATGGCAAATAGACAAACATCTGACTCGGAACAAGTACACTTAGCGCGGAAGTATGACAAAATATGGGATTTTCAAAATATGTTTGTCCTAACCATGGAAGCCAAATGTAGCAGGAATTGACCCTTGTTAATTAACAATAATGATGTAATTTTTCCACGAAAACACAAACAAACAAAAATTTCGCTGACCGCATCACGATAACGAAAAAAAGAGTCGGTCAAGTCCTACTCAATATTATGTATTTCAAGAAGAAAAAAAGCTCGTTTTTCGTTTGTTTAAGATTAACTGGATCGCCAAAATCAAGTACACCGTTAAGCCCCCACGTTCAAACGCCCTGCACGACATTGTTTGCAACTTTTTCAATTTATATTTATTTCTGAAATGTGGTACACAACTTTTTTAAATGTTCGTACAAATAACTTTTTTAAATGTTCGTACAAATAACTTTCCAAACGACTTTCAATCATTCTACTTTTTCTTCAAAATTATGTCTGCGTAATCATTGCTACGAGCGTTTCCACGTGTCTGATGTTTCCACCAGCGTACGAAGTACGACCGATAAAAAAGAATTCGTCGTATTGAAAAGCAGTTGTTCTATTTTCCAAATTAATTACTCACCAGCCATCGCTATAATTTTACTCAAAAAGCCGGAATGTGACTTTCACGAATGATTTCGGATTTTTCAAAGGCAACAAGAATAGAGCCGAGTCAGAAGGGCACGGGGGGGGGGGGGACTCCGCTGTGAAAAACGGATCAACCGACGTGACAAAATTATAAGGGATCGTCCGATGACTGCGGGAGTCTAAAAATGAAAAAAAAAAAGCGCAAAGTTCGATGGATCTAATTTTGGCCATGGTATGAGTGTATATGGATTGTGTAGAGGGGTCACGAGAATTCAATAGATAGATAGATAGATAGATAGATAGATAGATAGATAGATAGATAGAGATAGATAGATAGATAGATAGATAGAGATAGATAGATAGATAGATAGATAGATAGATAGATAGATAGATAGATAGATAGATAGATAGATAGATGATAGATAGATAGATAGATAGATAGATAGATAGATAGATAGATAGATAGATAGATAGATAGATAGATAGATATAGATAGATAGATAGATAGATAGATAGATAGATAGATAGATAGATAGATAGATAGATAGATAGATAGATAGATAGATAGATAGATAGATAGATAGATAGATAGATAGATAGATAGATAGATAGATAGATAGATAGATAGATAGATAGATAGATAGATAGATAGATAGATAGATAGATAGATAGATAGATAGATAGATAGATAGATAGATAGATAGATAGATAGATAGATAGATAGATAGATAGATAGATAGATAGATAGATAGATGGATAGATAGATGGATAGATAGATAGATAGATAGATAGATAGATAGATAGATAGATAGATAGATAGATAGATAGATAGATAGATAGATAGATAGATAGATAGATAGAGAGGGAGGGAGGGAGAGAGGGGAAGAGAGAGAGAGAGAGAGAGAGAGAGAGAGAGAGAGAGAGAGAGAGAGAGAGAGAGAGAGAGAAAGGTATCGACACACGGGCCAAACGCTTTCGCCTTTTCGTGGCCTTGTCCACCTTCGCATCGCATCGTAGTTACCGTTGACGTTAATCGCTCACCGTTCTCGATACTAAATCTCGCAATGTGAAATATAAATATCGCGCGAACCGCGAAACGATAACGTATCGTGTGGAGAACACGGTCGCGGACTCGCTCGTGGAGAGGAAAAAAAATGCGATCGAGCAGTAGTTCTTTCCTCAAGGAACACACTCAACATCATCGTCATCATCATCATCGACGGATATAAATCTTCGAGCCTCGAAACGTTCTCCAAAGCACTTTTTTCCTCTCTTTTATTTTCCTATCGTTCGCTCGGCATTGACGGGATGACAAGAGAAAGAAAAACGTCTAGTTAGAAGGATCGAAAATTCGGCGAAATCCAGCCCACATGGATGATGAAGAAAAAGAACAGATATATGGGCGAGAGTTTTGAAAGAAAAAAACACGTATTCACACTAAATGAACGTTGATCCAGAATAGTGCCGCTCTTTTATCTTTCTTCTTCCTGTAATTCCTTGTCTCTACTTATAGTTCGATAATTCATCCGTGTGTCCATCATCGGCATTCCTTCAAAGCACGTGTGTATCGTCAAGAAATAATGGTAATTCTTTAGTTAAGTGACTTTCCCGAAAAGTGGGTCTAAATTTTTGTTGCTATTTTCTCATTTGTCGGGTTATAAATGATGATATTCAGTCGGGGGAAGTTGACATTTTTCATAGACAAATATCGTACGAGCAAAAATCGTTAAAAATAATTTCGAATTTTTCAAAAACTCCTGTACTAAAACCCAAATGTGGGGGAGACTTATAAAGACTTCCCGAATACAAACAAAACCAAACAAACCCAACCCCCTCACGTCGGAGTGGGTTGGGTTTGTTTGTACTCAGTGGAATTCAAGAGATCCCCCCCCCCATCCCCAATATAGGCGTCGAACTTCAAAACCCCATAACTATTTATGGGGGCTGAATTTCAACTTCCCCCGACTGAATATCATCATTTATAATCCAATGAATGAGAAAATAGTAGAAAAACAATTTTATCCTCCTTTTTCGTACATATCGCGTATCTAAACAATCACCAGAAAAAAAAATCTAGGCTCATTCTTGGAAAAGTCACTTATGCAAAGAACTACCAAAAAAAAAGACATGTTAGGCTCATTTTTTCGGAAAACACTCATCTGAAGAATAACCAAAATAATTTTTCTCGCCAGTCGTTTATTGTTAGATCCAAGAAAAAAAAAATTGCACACACACGTACGAGAGAAAGTATTTATTCCGACATTTTTCAAACTCGGTAGAGATTTATGCCAATTTTTTTTTTAAATTGTAAACAAAAACGAACAACCGATAGCAGTGGAATGGATGCCAGGCAAAAAATCGAAACCAGAGTAGCGGCAATAATCGTGCGAAGATGGCTCATCGCTAAAGTTACTTCGTCTGGTTACCTTCTTCCTTGCGACAGAGAGAGAGAGAGAGAGAGAGAGAGAGAGAGAGAGAGAGAGAGCCGGTGAATTTATAATTGGCTGAGCGATCTCAACTTACTCCCACCCACACGTTTACCAAAATTCTGTCTCAAAGGTTGGACTTGAATTCCGCAGCGATTCATCCACCGAGCTCCATGCGCAGTATGGATAGGCCAATGGGATATATGTAATGGGGAAATATGATTATGAAGACATTGGACTCTGCGGACCGCCCTAACTATAGCCTATTGTCTTCATACTCGACGTAACATAAGCCCAATGTTTGAAAAATCACATTTGGATGAAGCATATTTATATAAATGCTAGTTCGGGCATTTCGGTTTAACAAAAGTCCCCCACGGTTTTGGAGATTTTCGACTTTACGTTGTTTGAAGAAAAAAACATCATCCGCTTTTGGTTTTTCGAATGCCATTCCTACAAACGATACGAATCGACAATAACTAAGCAACTTTTTGAAGTTATTGGCACGATATGCGTAGTACATTTTTTTCTGAAACCGCAGGCTATCAAAGTCAGATGTTCCAATTGGTTTGTATGAAAATTCTGCATAAGATCTTTTTATATACTACGAATACGAATACGAATTTATTCACATCGTGATTTTCATACGAATATGAATACAAATTTATTCATACTTCACTTATTTGTATTCACACGCATGCATACAAATACAATTGTATTCACAAATATTCTCAACATACAAATAAATTCACAGAAAAAATTGTGAATATTCACAAAAACTGTGAATATTCACAAAAAATGTGAATATTTACAAAAACAAAGCCTGTGGATTAAGAAAAATTCACATCAAAATCTGTGACGGCAAACGTATTCGCAAAAAATTGTAAATACAAAAAAATTCGCAAGGTTGTGAATTTTTTTCGTATTTGTGACAAATTAAAATCAAATTCACAATGATTAGATTAAAATTTACACCAAAAGTGAGTTCTTACGTATTTTGAGAGAAAACATTGCGTCGAGGCAAATCAATTTTTGCAAAAAAAAAGTTGTGAGTTTCAAATATTACATTATAAATATGAAAAAATGCGCAAAATGAGTTGTGAATTTCCTCAAGTTGAAGAACATTGAAATCGAATTCACGACAATTATATTAAAATTTACACCACACGTGAGTTCGTACGTACTTTGAGAGAAAACATTGTGCTGAGGCAATGTTTTCTCTCAAAATACGTAAGAACTCACTTTTGGTGCAAATTTTAATCCAATCATTGTGAATTTGATTTTAATTTGTCTTAAATACGAAAAAATTCACAACGTATTTTGTGAATTTTTTTGTATTTACAATTTTTGGTAAATACATTTGCATTCACAGATATTTTTGTGAATTTTTTTTTAATTCACAGGATTTTTTGTAAATATTCACATTTTTTGTGAATATTCACAATTTTTTCTGTGAATTTATTTGTAGTGTGTTCAGAATATTTGTGAATACAATTGTATTTGTATGCATGCATGTTCAACAATAGATTGAAGAGAAAAGGAGGCAAACTGTATACGGCATTTGTGGATTTCCGGACGGCCTTCGACTCGGTAAATAGGGAGAAAATGATAAGGAAGATCGAGGGAGCAGGAATACAAGGAAGGCTGTTGGCAATGATCAAGAGAATATACAGGGAGACGCAAAACCAAGTGATAACGGCGGACGGAGTGTCGGAAAAGGTCAGGACAGCAAGAGGGGTTAGGCAAGGCTGTGCTCTGAGTCCTACAATGTTCAATCTCTTTATCGAGGACATGGAAGAGGGCTGGATAAAGAGAGGGGAGGGGGGTACGGTGATAGGAGGGGTCAAAATGTACGCCCTAAAGTATGCAGACGATGTAGCGCTGGTGGCGGACACGGGGGAGGGTTTAAGGGACATGATTAGAGAATTGGAGAAGTACGTGAAGAGGAACGATCTAGAAATAAATATTGAAAAAACAAAAGTGGTTATCTTCAGGAAAGGAGGAAGACAGAAGAAGGAAAAGGGGTGGGAAATTAATGGCAAGAAGGTAGAAGTCGTAAAGGACTTTAAATATCTGGGGGTGTATTTTTCTACGGGAAATACTTTTGAAAAACATTTAAGGATGGTGGAAGGAAAAATACGGAAAGCCGCGAACGCAGCGTGGGGCATCGCAAAAAGAGCTAGAGTCGGCAGACTGACGGAGAGGCTAAAGATAGCGGAGGCAATCGCAAGGAGTGGATTGTTGTTTGGAGTGGAAGTGTGGGGCTGGAAAAGAAGAGAAAGAGTGGAGAGAGCCCAAACCAGGTATACGAAGATGGCGATGGGACTACGGAGAAATACACCCGAGTATATTTGGAAAATGGAATCAGGGAGCAAAGGGATTGACACCGTAATGGTAAAGAGAGCAGCGGGTTATATTTCAAAAATGTTGGAGATGGAAGAAGGGAGATGGCCGAGAGTATGCCTGATGGAAGAGGCGCGAGGCTTAGTTAACAACGATGGAAGCAAATTGGCTAAGCAGCTAAATGCAGCAATGGAGCAAGCTGGAGAGGGGCAGGTGACGGAAATACTAAGAGGAGGAAACAAGGAAGAATGGAGGAAGAAGAGCGGGAGAGCGGTGGAGAAGTTGGAGCAACAGGAATGGCAGAGAATGTGGGGTAAAATTCTTAGCTCCAACTTCTGCAGGGAGTATAAAGAAAGAAAAAGAGATGTGGGGATGGAGGAGTATTGGGATAAAGGGATCGTGAGAGGGGAGACTAGGGAAATTTGGGCCAGAATGAGGTGCGGGAGCGTAGGAAGAGAGGCGGAAAAAGGATTCCGAAATACTAGGTGTAGAGTGTGTGGAGGAGCAGAGGAAACATTGGCACACGTCTGGGTGAGGAGGTGCGGAAGAAGTTGGAAGGGGGGGCGTGGAGAGAATTTAAAAAGTGGGAGGGACAGCAAGGCACAAATCCAGAAGGGGGGTGGAAGAGAGCGCTAGAGGGAAAAGAGGTGGTGCCAGAGATGTGCGAAATAGTGCGACAATTTGAAAAAATGGCAAGGGAAAAGGACAGAGAAATAGAGGGCTGAAAAGAGGGAGGAGAGGATGAGTAATATGGCGAAAACGGGAAGGAATTTTAGAGAAGGATACTTAAGATAAGATAAGTTAGTTTAAGTGGCGAAAGGAAAAATGTAAGACAAGAGAGGAGTTTGTAAAAAGCCCGCAAGGGTGTACAAGAAATAAAGGAATGTACTACTACTTGTATGCATGCATGCTGCATGTGAATACAAATAAGTGAAGTATGAATAAACTTGTATTTATGTTCACATGAAAATCACGATGTGAATAAATTCGTATTCGTATTTATAAATAGAATTACGCCCAACTCTGGATCTTTTTTTTCGTAAAGGTTCCTTAACGTTTAAGGTTAAAAAGCAGACTTTTCCAGATAAAACAAGTACCTAAGAGTATTTTTATCAAAAACCGGACCGAAAAAGTTATTATTTGTAGAAATGCAATGCGAAAAACCAACAGCAGATTATTTTTATCTCGAAAACTGTGGAACTTTTGCTGAACTGAAATTCCAGCGTAACAGCATAACAGCACACCCTGTGTAAGTTGAAGTTGTGATCGTTGGAGTGCAGTGAAAATGAATTTTTCCCCCTCAAAATGCTCTCAGCAGATTTTAACCACGAAAATCATTGAAGCGTTTTTGAATATACTCCTCTGCAGATCTACCGTCAAAATCTGCGCACAAATATTTCGTATAATAATAAAAATAAGGGATCGAGAATATATAAAAAAAAAAATTCGTTGCGTTCCAATGATGAAAACTTCAACATCATTGATAACGGGTTTGAAATGTCCTTCCCCGATGTGTAATGACGTCGAAGTTTGCATCCTAGGAATGCAACGACATCTTTATTTCACTTTCTTTATTCCTTCAATTTTCTCATTATCAAGAGGCTGTTTTGCAAAGTACGGCTATACGTTTCTAATAAGAATACGTAAAGACGTTTCAGTCATATTTGCAGTATCAATTGGCGAAGCAAACATTTGAGCAACCAAAAATAATTGACTTCCGTTGCATTCCAGCGATGCAATGCTTCAAAGTCGTCACATATGAACATTTCGGAAGACCGTCAACTTTGATCTAATCAAATTATCGCGTAACGCGAGTATCCATATAGTAAATATGACTAGTTGCAAAGTTCAATATAAATAAATGTATCAATGATCTTGAGATCCCGTGCGGCGAATAAATCTTGGCACGACGCGCATCTCGAGATTCGCCTCGAGGTGCGATTACCGCCATAAATCACAGTAACGGAAATAACATCATCGACACAAAAGCGCAGGGTATCAAAGTCAATGAACCCGTGTTTTGATATGATGCTGAAATTTGCACCCTTGGAATGCAACAAAATCATTTTTTTTCTCAAGTTACCTACTTCAATTCACAGGTGTGTTACAAAAATAACGCGATCATTTTTTAGGCTCTTCATTTAGCGATCTACAACTTAAGGATGTTGTGTCCAAAATTGAAAATGGTGATGACATTTAAAAAATTTGATAGGTCATTATGTAAAACGTTTGAATGGTTGTGGAAAAATTTCACGACGATTAGGAAGCTGGCTACTGAGAAATTAGAGTCCGCAAATTGCACGCAGCCTTATGGAAACTGAAGTAACGTTGCAATTCTATTAACAAATAGCAAACTTTGCTATTTGTTTTCAAGAAATAGAAGAAACATTTATGAATGATCGTTTTTTTTTTTATTTCAAATATATCAAATATATATTCTTATATGTTTTTCTTCAAGTGTGATTTTTCTTGTTGTATTTCTGGCATCATTTTTTATAACGAAAAAAAAAATAATTGCACAGTTACTTCAGTTTCCATAAGGCTGCGTGTAATTTCGTGAAATTTTTACACAACCTTTCAAATGTTTTACATAATGACCTATCAAATTTTGAAAATTTTATTACCCTTTTCAATTTTGGACCCAACATCCTTAAGTCTAGCAAATATGTTTTTCTATAGCAATAAAAATGAGGAATGAAAAAAAAAAAATCGTCGCGTTTTAACGAAGCAAACTTCAATATTATACTGAAAATGCAAGCGGCAAAGCAGCTATGCTATTGCATCAGGCAATTTGAGAAACTAGCAACTAGGATAGGTATAAGAAAACCAATGTAAAATAATTCATGTAAATGAGAATGGAGGGGCATTTATGTAAACATCCTCAAAAAGGGTATACAGTATAAGGGATAAAATATTGCTACTACTTCCAATAATAATAAATAATAATAATATTAATCATAAATAATATAATATAATATAATATTATAACTAACAAGGACATCAAATGTACTTCTGTGTAAAAACCCCCAAGGGGTATACCTGGATTAAATACTATACTATACTATTATAACTAATATATTATTATATATTATATATTATAATATCATATGTAATATAATATAATAATAATATAAATAATAAATAGTAATAGTTTATTCCATATGTCTTGCATTTGCTGTGACATGGCCAACTTACATTTTGCCTTACATGAACAAAATATAAATAATAAATAATAATATAGATATAAATAATAATATAATGGGATAAAACACTACTACTACTTCTATTGATAATAAAAAATATCTTTATATTATTGAACTGAAATGATTGATCATTCAAAATTGTTGAAACATTCGACGATCTTAAAACACTTAACGATGAATATTTCAATAATACTCATAGTCAAGTGTTAAATTGATTAAATTAAATTAAAACACTAAACGATCAATATTTCGATAATATTTATCGTTGAGTGTTTAAAGATCGATCGGAAATACTTTCGCTTTCTTTTTGTTTGTTTTTATCGTTTCATTTATCTTTATGAATAACATTGAAATATTTAACGTTTAATTGAACACTGCAGGGTATTGCCGAAAAAAAAAATTCCATTCACAACCGTAGCGAATTGCGAAACAACTCACGCTTCAGGACGCGCAGAACCAACGAAAGGTTCGTAAGTTACGTATACGCAAAGTAAAATTGCTTTTTCTCGAGATTATTTTTGTCTCGTAGCAAAAGAGAAAAAGCCTGTACAGGATTTTCCCTTTGATCAGTAGATCCTGTGGAAAATCGCGCAGACGGTCGAGCCCGTTATTATTATAAACGCTTTTTTTTCGGTAGAGCGCTCAATTGACGAGGCTATTTACGCGACGAATAATCCTGACGCGGACGAGTCGCGACCAGTGGCGAACGACGAAAATCCAAAGTGCGACGATCGCGCCGCTCTCTGCGGGCTCGGCGAGATAAGAGACAATATACAGAAGCTTTCACTCGGGAAGAACCCAATACGTATTATAGGTGATCCTTCCGAGAATCGTTTGTCGTCATACGATACACGAAAAAAAAAAAAAAGAGCCAGGGAGGGCAGGGGAGGGGGGGTGGGGCAGAGAGAGAAAGTGAAAAGTCCAGCTCGATCAAGAGCGACATGCAAATACCAGGAAATGTTTGTGTCATTTTGTCCTTGAGGATGCACTGAAGCCTTATGTAAATCCCATCACCGCGATGAAAATTGATGGACTTGACGTTTGCGTCGTTGGCATGCAACGAAAATTCTTTTTCATATCCTTATTCCCTCATTTTTATTCACACAATTTTTTTGTTTCATCTTTAAATTCCAGATCTAGAATTTCACAAGGAAAAAAATTAAATTTCGCACAACGACGAAAATGCGAAAATAAGAATATAAAAAGGAATTTTCGTTGCGTTTCAACGTTGCAGGCTTAGAGGTCATGAGAATTTAATGCATTGCGACCAAACTGTACGGAAGCGAAAAAACAGTTGAGCTCGAAAGTGACGGCAGTCGTGAGGCCTAAATATTAACCCTTCGTTGTCACACCGGGTCAATCTGACCCAGTGTCCATCTTGCAACTCCCGTGTATCCTTTGTGACGTGTCACGAATAAGAGCAACGAAACTAAAATACAAATAAATTGAATTCAATCACGCAAAACGGCTCGGCGTGACGAATACGAAGAGAAAAAAACACTACGTATAAGAGAATTGAAAAAAGTCGGTTTGAAGGTGACCTTGGCTCACTGGATTTTTTTTCCTCAATACACCGTATACTTCTCGCTTAGTTTCTTTTTTCCGGAACTCTCTCCCCCCCTTTCGTTTTCTCGATTTCGCGAGCCGTATTACGAAGCGTATTCGCGTAAAAATTTAGTTCCTCCACACTCTCGTGTGATGTTGACGTTTGTATCGTTGGAACGCAACGAAAGTTCTTCACATTTTATTTATCATATTTTTATCGCTGTACATCTTATTGTAATAGATTCATATTCTAGTTTTCTAGTGATAATTTATATTCCCCACTCCTCGCTAAAAAAATATCTTAAAAAATGGTTGGAGAGGATTTTTGTAAGGAAAGTTTGCCAAAGGAAATTAAAGTAATTCAGAAATATTGTTTTTTTTTCGTTGCGTTCCACCGATGCAAACTTCAACGTCATGTTCTCATGGTGTTAACGTTTGCATCGTTGAAAAGCAACGAAAACTCGCTTTTCTTCTATTATTTTCAACAAAAATATTGTCTTGCCAATTTGCGTTGTAGATTTTCAAAAAGGATCCTGTGAAACGGTTGAATAATCTTGGAGCCCAAAACCGAAAAGAAATGCTTTGGCACTTTAAAAAAAAACGTTACTTTTCGTTGAGTTCCTATGCAAGCTTCAACGTCGTGCATTCTCCTCGAATTTGCATATTTCGTTGAGCGTTTTGGGCGGAAATTCCTTCGTCGATTTCCACTTCCAAATATCAAGCTATCGGTTGTCATTTTTTTTTTCGTCTCACGTTGAAAAATAAATAATCAGATAAGTAGTTACACACGTATCAGGTGAGCGTTTCGCTCCCTCGTTCTCACTCGCGAGAACATTTTCCCTCCTGCGCGAGAGAGGCACGTAGGGGGGGGGGGGGGGGGCTCCTCAAACGAGCGCGTGTCCGCGAATCTATTAATAAAGTGGCATTCGCGGTTTCTCAATCGGGAACTTACGCGCGCCACCGCTGCCAAACAAAGGGCGTAAAAAAAGTGTTCAACAACGAATTCGCGAGTGTCCTATAGTCTTCTTAGCTCGAGACGTGCCGAGGGTGGCTGCATGGGTTTCAAGTTTGCATCGTTGAAATGCAACCAATTTTTTCTTCTTTTTTTTTCTTTCCAAATTGATCACTTTCATTACTATCTAAATTCATATTTGGCAGATTTAGATTGTAGTTGGCTAAATAAGAATCCCCATGAATTATTTTCGCCATTTACGATGCTGGAATTTGCGGAAGGAATTTTTGGAAGTAAATAAAAATCATTTTCCTTGCATTACAACGTTGCAAACTTCAACGTCGTATGGCTGCGGCATTTCGCGTTGAGAAAAATATATTCTACAAACTAATAGTGCAGTCACGGTAACAAGCAACCAAACGTCCTCGTTCGTTAAAAACAACGATGTCGAAGTCTGCATCGTTGAAGCGCAACGAAGATTCTTTTTTATCGTTTTATTACTTTAATTTCTTTATTAGAAAAATATTTGGCTACTGAACTTTCGTTGCGTTCAAATGGACCATACTTCAATATCATTAGAAAAAAACAAAGTGCAGTTTGGCAGCTCTGTGCGTTTAGGAACAAAGAAAAAAGGTTCGCACTAAGGAAGAATATCGTCACGATGACGAAAAATTTTGTTGCATATCCGCGACCGTACGTTCAGTCCATACGGCGTTTTTTGTTGTTGCTTTTATTGCGCAAAATCGTTTTCCGGGCTAGAAACCTCGGGCGCGTTATGTTTACACGAAAAAAAAAACTCGATAAGGGGACGTCGAATGAGTGTATTGATAAACGTGGAATGACGACAAATCCAGCATGATAAGAACAATTTTAAAGCTCTATATATATACATACATATATATATATATATATATATATATATATATAAAAGTCCACCGGATTCACGTGGAATACCTCATATATATATATATATATGAGGTATTCCACGTGAATCCGGTGTCCACCGGATTCACGTGGTTGGATTCACATATGAGGTATTCCACGTGAATCCGGTGGACTTTTTCCCTGACCGCCGCCAATTCGATTAATTTTTTTAAATCTGATTCTATTGACTCTAAAAGACACCCTGAATTTTTTCACACTCTTCGAAACAACCCCTAGTGAAAAAAAAATTTGTTTTTTTTTTCGGGGAAAAAACTACCTGATTTAAAAATCTGAAAAAATTGCCAAACCGCTGGCCATGGAGACCATAATTTTTTTTCAGTTTTTTTTTTCATTGACAATTGTTTGTTTGGTAGTGCAAAAATGAAAACGACCCAGGTTCACGGGATAAAGGTGCCTCGAATACCTTCACGGATTGAGGAATTAAGCATTTTTTTTCATAGGATAATTTGAAAAAGACGACGTGTACAAACAATATCTTTACCCATTATATAATACATGCAATATGTATAACACATATTTACAATTTATTTCTACAATATCCATATGATATATCGTGTATATATAAAAATATATACGTGTGCGTGTGCTGGGAACGACGAGATAAAGGGACAAAAAAATGCAGAAATCCAAGCAAGCACCGCGTACCGCGGGTATACAGAGTTTATTTGATAAAAAATCTTATCGGATTAAATAAAAGCGACTCGAATCAAGTAAAGCGTATTTGTTCAAGTCGACAGTTGTCAAAACGCTTCGCCGAACGTATAAATGCATCGAAACACGAGAATTCGTCGTATTGGGGCGGGAAAAAAAAGCAAACGAAGAAGAACGTGTAAAAAAAATCACCGACACGGAAATTTCGTTCAATTCAAAAGAATTTTTGTTACCTAGTCAAAACATTGTTTTTTTCTCTTTGACTTATTATCACACTCGTGTGAATTTCTCTTGGCCCAAATCATCGAGGCTTGTTCGAACATCGAATAAATTTTCTCCGTATCGCGTGAATTTCGTAACGCGCGGAATTCAACGTAATCCTTTCTCGCGCGCATGTGACTTATTGTATTCGTTGCGAGGGGATCGTATGTTCGGACCGAATGAAATTTGAGTCACGTCGGACGCGATATACGTTCGCGAGTTGCTTCAAATTTATTGCCCCGCTGGCATGTGAATTCACGATCGTCGATCGGGCTTTTTTTTTCGAGGCGCCAAATTAAAGAATCATCACAGTGAAAAATTATCAAAAAATCATTTTTTTTGTTGTTGCTTTATTCGATGGTATAGGAGGTTTTAAGTGATTTATATGAAAATTCCACAATCGAAAATTTAAACGCGTTTTTCTCGAAATGTTATTCAAAACGGTATACACTCTCAAAGGATCTCTCTTCATCTTGCTATGGAAGCTTTTTCTTTAAATCTTCATATTTTTTTTAACCAAAAACTTCAATACTTTTTTTCGACTTTCATACTGATTAATAATCTTTTTACAAATTTCGTTTCAGATAATATTTACGACCGTGTACAGCGTGAGGACTCTTTTTTTCGAAGACATTTTCGACTGTGAAAAAAATGTTTAAAAAAAAGACAAATAAACGTTTAAAAATATATTTTCTGTTCCTCACGCGTGCTTTGATTTGACATAAAAAAAATCAGAATGAATAGAGTATTTTAACCATTGAAAAAAGATCGCGAAAATCATCTATTTTTCGACCCGTTGCACTGTGATGATTCCTTAGGTGTAACAAAAATTTGGCGAGTTTGCTTCGTCACAAATGACGTGCAACATTTAAAAGTGTTAGTCGGAATGCTGTTGATTTTTTTAAATTTATTTAGGAATCTTTTTTTTTACCGCCGCAAGTGCTGAGACTTTGATGCGCGAGGGCCATGAGGCCACCTATCGGCGAAACCTAGAAACGGACTTACCGGTACTCTAGCGGCATGATTTTGAAGCTTGCATCGTGGTATCACAACGAAAGCTCAAAAGCCTCAACTTTTTTGGCAACTCTGGCCCACAAAAATCACCCAACCGTTTTTTCGGATCCGCATCAGATACCCATGGCACAAATTTGCAGGTTATGATTTTGAACGACAAAGGAATTGAAGGAATGAGAAAATAAAAAAGAGTTTTCGTTGCTTTCCACCGCTGCAAACTTCAACGCCATCTAGCGGTGGCACATAGAAACAAAATCATGCGCACTCTAGCGGCAAAATGTAGAAACGTAATCATGCGCACGCTGCTGCCACTCGATTATCTTGCGCACCATATGATCATAGTCGGCTGTTTGAGGGGTTAGGCTACTGTGAAAATGACGAACGCTCGTTTGTTGCTCGAGGCAACTCAAATTGACGAGGCAGGTCTGACATACGGTGCAGGAATCGCAGATTGAAGGTAAACTTATGATTGCAACGATAGGGTTGACTCGAAATTTAGTAAACTTATTCAGTGTAATAGTAGTTTAGACTTGACCGACCGTTTTTTTCTCAACATTTTTTTTCATTACTTATTAACAACAATGAGTAATTTTTCCTCGAAAAATTAAAAAAAAAATCAAACATTTCCATTTGATGCTCGAAACACGATAACAAAAAAGGCTCGATCAAGTCTTAGCCAATAGTATCTAGTTTCAGAAAAAAAATAGTATCTAGTTTCAGAAAAAAAACTCGATTTTTTCCAGATCAACCGGGTGGCCAAAGTCAAGTACACCGTTGAGCCCTTCACAAGATTGTTCACAACGTTTTCAATTATTAATACTTTTCAATAAAATTTTGTACACAATTTTGTTAATGTACATCATAATAATCGCCAAACCATTGTTCAATCATCTTACGTACTCCGTCACAATTAATTTTTTTAAATAAGCCAATTTTGCGGTTCGTCAGAGTAACCTAACCCCTGGAAATAACGATGCGATATTTTCAAATAAGCCTCGAGAAAAATATTTGACTTTCGTCCAAACTGTTGCTCGATAACTTGCGACATTATTTTCATTATCCTCATTATCATCGTCGTTTTTAGAATCTCGTAACTAATCCTCAAAACAATCCCGGCCAAATTATTCATGCGAATATTGCTTTCGCACAGCAATTGAATCCGAGAGTCTAATGATGTGAAGTTTGCATGGTTGAAACGCAACGAAAATTAATTCTTTTTATTCGCTGGATTTTTCTTTGGCTGTGAAAAGCACTCAAACGTTTTTACGTATTCTTGTTAAAAATTTACGACCTCAATTTACAAAAAAGAAGGTTTCGAACGAGGATAAAAATAATAAAATGAAAAGTAAACAAACAAAAAAATGCTTGCAATCCAACGATGCAAACGTCAGCGTCACAGAGTCTTGACGTTACACTACAAGATGACATTGTTATCGGGACTGTCACGTTTGAGGTTAGAATCTGTTTTCGCCGCGTCGTCTTCCATATTGAAACCGACCCCGCCCCCCTTCGCTCTTCTTCCCTTGTCCAACAGTCGCTAATCAATCTCGGCGCGACGATTAAAAATTCGCGAACGGAAAAAAAATCGTAACACACACAGAGCCGAGTGGCCGAACGCTAGGCGCCGCTTTTACGGCGGGATAACCTCAAAACTGTTTACCTGCTGGTAGAGCAGCTCTTGTGCGAGAATATTCGCTATATCGACGGGATCCATAGCGATTGCCATAACTCGGACCCTTTCACGGCGCTCGTTTACACGCTTCTTTTTTCTTTTCTTTTTTTTTTCCTCGACTGTCCTATGCATAATATATGAATAAATACTTCATCTGCATAAAGATATATGAGCATTTGCAGCGATGTACCAGGTGTCGAAGTATAAAACCGGAATTTCCCTATAGATGGTGCTAGCCGTCAGTTTAGGAACCGTAAGGCCGCTTCTGCAGCGCCATCATTTCCCTCTATAACAGCTGACGAAGATTTTCAACACACAACAACCCAAGTCCCCTACACCGGTATATTTTTCTATAACCTTAAACACGTCGAGTTTTGTGCATACGAAGGAAGATTTGCGGGCAGCATTGGTTTTCTGTTATCGTTTGAAGAAAACTGCTGGAGAATCGCATCGAATGCTTGTCGAAGCTTACGGCGAACATCCTCTTGGTAAAACGATAGTGTTTCGAGTGGTTCAAAAAATTCAAAAGTGGCGATTTTTACGTGATAAACGAAGAGCGTGGGAAACCACCGAAAAAGTTCGCAGTTGAAGATGATACTCAAGGTCAACAAGAACTCGCGGATCAATTGAATGTGACGCAGAAAGCCGTCTCCATTCGTTTTTTTTTTTAATCATTTTCAAACAGGAGACGTGTAATTTTTACGAACAAAAATCGGGTTTCATACTTCTACACCTGGTAATAGGACGTTGAGCAAGTTCTCGCTGTTTTCCAATAGATGGCGTTACCAGAACTACGCGCGTGTAGTCTGACACGGCAACGCATCTGCGAAGAAGTACTATAAGCAAGCTTGAAATTCAGTATATGTAATTTCGCCGTAGTGTAAACAACTTTTTCTTTCGTAGTGTCAAACATGTCAAATTTCGTGTGAAAAAAGGAGAGAATTTTGCTGCACTGCTTTAGGTCAAAGCCACTAAAGAGTGCGCGCTACCAAAGTGTACGCGCTGCTTTCGATTGTTTTATTTTTACCTTGCGTCGGCAACAACACCTAACCTGTCAGTGGCACATGTCATGCAAAGGTGCTGGACAACAACTCGCTTCGTTAAGGTATTCATTTCCAATTTTATGACTAATAATAGATTTTCGATGTGTTTGATCTTACTTTTTAACAATTTTAACCGCGTCGTGTAAGGTTTGCGATTAATTTGCACCCAACGAAAGTCATCGTACTTGAAACTTGTGATCCAAATTTTGTTTTTATCGAGAGGTTTTGTCGCCGTTTTGCTTGCTTACGAAAATTGCAGTGACCATAAACTAAAAACACGCATTTGGTACGACACGCACCCAAAGATCGCGCACTCTTACCACTGTTCCTTAGGACTCTTATTGTTAGCTTGTATGAATGGTTCTCACTGCGTAATCTTTGCATCGCAGCACCCTAAGAGTGCGCACGGGACGAGTTCCAAGTTTAGGACTTTAAGAATATTTTTCGAGTTTGGTGCCTGAGATTCGTATTTAAAATAATGTTCGTAAATGACCAAAGCTTCATTCAAACAAGAAGTACAAGGTGTATTATCGAAATGGATTTTTCTAGAAATAAAAGTATATAAAGTCCGTACTTTTCGCTGGCTTTAGCCTATTCATAAAGAAATCCGCAACATAAGCACAGAGATTTATTGTTGAGACTAACGGCAATCATGCTCTATCGGAAACAACATGCAGAGATTGGTTCAGACGCTTCGAAAATAATGATTTTCATGTGTTGAATTGGAAGCATTACTTCACAAAGACTCGTATCAAACTCTAGCTGAACTTGCAGAATCATTAGGAGTTGAAAACGGCGAGAACTTATTCAACATCCCGCCATAAAAAAGTGCGAACAAAGCGATATATACGCGATGAGATGACTCGTCTGCTGGGGCGCGTAAGCAACGAGGCCGTTTGTTTCTCGTTTCTCGTTGTATAGATTTTCAACAATCAATGTATCCGCCCGAGTCCGCGGTACAAAAGTTCGTTGAGTTTCGTGGTCGATTATTCTTTCTATTGTCACGTTCGAATTCTATTATTATTATTAGCGTGATTATTATTGTCGATTCGGCGTGCCAAAAAGCGATTGATTATCGAATAGAATCGAGTCGATCGTTCGTTCGGCGAAAGAGGTGTCCGTGATTCGTTGTATATTATCGTTATTATCGTTGTGGCTTGTCTTTTTTTTTTTTAATTGAATTAATTAATTTTTTTTCGTAATTTTTCGAATTATTTGCCACGGCGAGAATGTCGCGTCGAACGCAAAGTCCCGGTTGACGGACGAGAAGGAAAAAAAGACGAAGAAAAAAAAGAATGTAATATAATTGTCTCGACTCCCTCTCTTCCTGTGACTCGCGCGCGGCGCTTCCCGGGGGCAAGTCGCGCTGCGTCGTCCACCGACGCCTCTCTCGTACTGTCGCGCGGACGTCGCGGTGCCGCCGTCTCGCCGTCGACGTATTAAATAGAAAGTACATGTGTCTGCAAATGTGTTTGTGTGTGTATGCGCGCGCGCGCGCGAGGTAGAAAGAGAGAGAAAAAGTTTTATATAGTGCAAAACGCCTCTGTGGCCATGCCACTGGCAGCACGGATGCCGAAAATAGCCGCGAATTTTGAGCATGTACTCCGGGGGTACTTTGAGACTCGTGGCCACTTGTCTTGGGCCATCCGACCCTCTCCCTCTTTCTCTTTCCCTCGCTTGTTATCATTATTATTCATCATTTAATTAGTATTGTTGTTGTTGTTGTTGTTGTCATTACTTTATTATCACTATCATAGGATGTGACTTCACACTGTTTGCCTCGCGATTTACGTCGTTGAAGTTTCGATTGTTGGAATGCAAAGAAAATTTTTTTATCTTCTTTTATTTTCATTATTATCGAAAATCTCTCTCTCTTTATCTTTCCCGCGCTTTTTATCATTATTATTCATCATTTAATTAGTATTGTTAGGTATTGTTAATTGTTTAAGTTAAGTTTCAGTTAAGTTCAAGTTAAGTTCAAGTTAAGTTCAAGTTAAGTTCAAGTTAAGTTCAAGTCAAGTTCAAGTCAAGTTCAAGTCAAGTTCAAGTCAAGTTCAAGTCAAGTTCAAGTCAAGTTCAAGTCAAGTTCAAGTCAAGTTCAAGTCAAGTTCAAGTTAAGTTCAAGTTAAGTTCAAGTTAAGTTCAAGTTAAGTTTAAGTTAAGTTTAAGTTAAGTTTAAGTTAAGTTTAGGTTAAGTTTGCGGTAAGTTTAAGGTAAGTTTGTTAGGTTTAAGTTAAGTTTAAGTTGAGTTTAAGTTGAGTTTAAGTTTAATATTCTATTTAAATATTCGAGTTTAATTTTAATATTCCAAGTTAAGTTGAGTTTAAGTTTCATATTCTATTTAAATATTCGAGTTTAATTTTAATGTTCCAAGTTAAGTTGAGTTTAACTTAAGTTTAGGTGAAGCTCAGGTCAAGTTTAAGGTTACGTTAAGGTTAAGTTTAAGTTAAGGACAAGTTTAAGTCAAGTTTAAGTTAAGGTTGAGTTAAGGGTAAGTTTAAGTTAAATATTGTTGTTCTTTTATTATCACTATCATACGATGTAACGTCACACTGTTCGCCTCGCGATTTACGTCGTTGAAGTTTGCATCGTTGGAATTCAACGAAAACTCCTTTCCTTCTTCTTTTATTTTCATTATTACGGAAAATATTTTCTTGCCAACTTATGTCGTAGTTTTTCAATAAGGATTCTGAAAAAACGATCGAGTTATTTTCGTAGCCCAGATCCACCGAAAAAATGCTTTGTCAATGTAAAAAGAACTTTTCGTTGCGTTCCAACGATGCAAACTTCAACACCATCCGCTTTTTTCCAAGGCGCAATAAAGTGCAATCAGCCAATCGATCAATCATTTTCTCGCTTTCTCCTTCTTCCTCTCCTTCCCATTCTCTTTCACACGCTCGTGCCCTTTATCCTGTCCCGAATAATCTTCATTGACATATCGATTTTTTTTTGCTTCCATCTTTTTTTTTGGCGCCCAAGTGCCAGGAATGCGTTGCATTGTAACTTGAAAACGGAGTTTTTGATGGAGATCCAGAATTACAGTTTTTTAAACGATCGTTTTTTTATACCCAAAAGTTGGACGATGTTACAATGACATTGAGGGTAACTTTGACAGCTCGTTTGGGACTACTTTAACAGAGCCCCAAAATATGGTTTGGTTTGTATGTGTGCGCATGTAGATGTGTTACAAATTTGTTGTTCAAGTTTATTATAATGTTGCTAATGTTGATTGTAATGTTGCTCAAGTTGATTTTGATATCAATGATAATTATAAGACTAAATAAGTGCCTACACAATGGTACCCTAGGTACTTGATATTATGATACTAAGGTTTGCATTCGTTGCGACGCAACGAATTTGTTTTTTCTTCTCTATTTTTGATGATCAACCAGTTGCTCTATGTGTCTTTCGTTCACTCTTGGGAGGAGTTGAAAAATCGAAAAAATCATATCGACCGATGTACGTCTATCGCGCATTTTCTTTTCCAATAAATCTTTAGGGAGTTCAAAAAAGTAGCGTAAAAAATGTGGAGCAAAAAAAAAGCTGGAATTTCGGATGTTAAAAAAGCGTTACCTATAAAAAAACTTCCAAAACCTGTTTGAAGTAAGTCCATTTTACGGTACCGATTGAAGAGCATTGGCGAAAATTCCATTGAGAAGTAACTAAGCATTGAACAAAAATATACCGAGAGACGGTGAAAAAAATCGCCACGGCGAACCGCCCCTCTACCGCCCATAGGCGCGATCTACCCTCTTTTCCTTTGTGTTCTTCTCGTATCTAGATTTTATGAGGTTGAAGGTTGCATCGTTGGCGTGCAACGGAAATTCTTTGCAATTCCTCATTTTCATTACTATCGAAAATCATATTTTGTAGATTAGGGTTGTGGATCGTTAAATACGGATCTAAAAACATATTCGTGTGATCTTTGTACCTTGAATCTGCCGATAGGAATTTGGGAAATCCGAACAAAATGTTACGTTGCATTCCAACAATACCAAACGTCATCTATATTTTAGGAAACGGTGTAACTCGTATCTCAAAAGTTATTCGTTCGAATTAACCTTAAATTCGGACAGAGCTGTTCTGTCTGTTCTGCTGTTCTGTTTTCAACATTTTCCAACGTACGAGTCGACAACGAAAAGGACTTTTCAGACTGTTTCGAGAATTGGAAAAAACGTTGGCACAAGTGCATTGTATCGGGTAGGGATTACTTTGAAAGCGACGAAATTTATTTGGAAGGACAAATAAAGATTTATTTTTTTAAACAAATTCACCGTACTTTTGGACACAGTAGTATATATAACGCGTATTCCGTATAATTCTATACATACACGTGTCTGCATATTGATAATGTGTAATAGACACAAATGTCAAAGTATACAAGCAAACCAGTACGGGATGACTTTAAAGTTTACACTGTTGGAACGCAACGAAAATTCATTTTCTCAAATTGTTTACATTTTTTTTTGCTGATGCATCGTGCGTAAATTAGTCAAACGTTTTCACGTACTTTTACTAGAGATCGACGACCTCTATTTGCGAAAAAAAGACTTTGGATACTAGTAAAAATAGAGAAGTAAAAAATGAACAAAAATATCGTCGGAATGCAACGAAATTCTTTTCAGTTGCTCTAAAGTTCTTTCGGGCCATTGAAAAATTGACTACGAAAATTTCTCCGTCTGTTCGTATACTTTTTCGAGATATACGACCGTAATTTGCCATAAAAAAAAGGTTTCGAACGATTTGTAAAAAATCAAGAAATGAAGGAGAAAAAAAGATATAAAAAAGAAATCGTTGCATTCCAACTACGCAAGCTTCAACAACGTCATCGGATTATCTCGTCGCAATTTTCGTTCTCTTTATGTTCACCGAGGCCTCGGAAATTCCCGTGGCGCTTGGTTGACGATAAATTCGCCGGTGTGGAATTAGAAGATTTTCGCGTGTCCGTTTAATTAGAAGCTCTCGCGCGGCCGCGTGCGTATCTAAGTTTAACGCACCTGTGGAGCCACTCTCGCACAGCTAAGAAGCCTCGCCGAGAGCAACGAGCGAATTTTTTTGGACCGCGAGCAATGGCTACCGGCCAAAATGAGACTTTTGCTCGGTGCAAATCCTTCGTGCGCGATGATATACAAATATTTCCGTTTTACCATGTAATTGTTAGTCCCCCCCCCCTTGTTAATCTCTGCGAAAAAGCACCGGCTTCGAGCCATTTCCAATTGAATTTCAACTAAATGTTTTTTAGCAACCTCGTGCAATTGCAACTACTCGACGATTTTTATCTCAACATTCTAACAGAATCGAAATTGTGTGTTGAAACGTCAACGAAAATTCGAGTCCAAGTTTTACACACAGGTTCATACTTGCTACGTAGCTATGCAGCGCGTTCGGGTATAACCCCAAAAGAACGGGAAGAAGAAAAAAGAAAGAGGATCGCGAGCCCGCAGCGCCCTCGCTCGGCCGCCTTGTTCACTGATAATTTCGCGATAAAGACTGCATTACCGACTGCGTTTCTACTAGTTTTACACGTACGAACCGATGAAAAATAAAAAATGCAAAAGGAACCGAAAAAAATGAAGAAATACAAAATTATCTGAAAAAAATGAAGAAATCCAAAATAAAGCGAAAAAAATGCAGAAATCCAAAATGAACCGAAAAAAATTAAGAAATCCAAAATGAACCGAAAAAAATTAAGAAATCCAAAATGAACCGAAAAAAATTAAGAAATCCAAAATGAACCGAAAAAAATTAAGAAATCCAAAATGAACCGAAAAAAATTAAGAAATCCAAAATGAACCGAAAAAAATTAAGAAATCCAAAATGAACCGACAAAAATTAAGAAATCCAAAACAAACCCAAAAAAATGAATAAATGCACAATGAACCGAAAAAAATCGCTGCATTCCAACTATGCAAACTTCAACGTCACAATTAAACACAAAAAATGAAGAAATCCAAAATGAACCGATAAAAAAATAAGAAATGCAAAATGAACCGACAAAAATTAAGAAATCCAAAACAAAGCGAAAAACATTAAGAAATACAAAATGAAACGAAAAAAGTGAAGAAATACAAAATGAACCGAAAAAAATTAAGAAATCCAAAATGAACCGAAAAAAATTAAGAAATCCCAAACGAACCGGAAAAATTAAGAAATCCAAAATGAACCCAAAAACATGAGTAAATGCACAATGAACCGAAAAAAATCGCTGCATTCCAACGATGCAAACTTCAACGTCACAATTGTCCGACGAACGAGAAAAAAGAAATCGTTATTCACTTGCAAAGGCGATGGCACAAGAACGATATTGTTAAAAATCATAAGTGATTTATCTAAACAAAAACAAACGAAGCACAACGCTAACGATACAAACAACGATCATGATAACTATTATAACGATAATGATAATAGTAATCATCATCATAATATTATAATATTGATTATAATTATCAATATTATAACTATAATATTGATTATAATTATCAATATTATAACTATAATATTGATTATAATTATCAATATTATAACTATAATATTGATTATAATTATCAAATTATAACTATCGATATTATAATATTGATTACAATAATAATTATTATAATTATGACAATTATCATAATATTGATAATAATAATAACGTTCGCAAAATAACGATCTTTATTTTTTCGTTTGATTGAATCATACAACAACAAAAATGTGATCCGCAGTGAGAGGACGAGGAGAAAAGAACGCGTCAATTCCGCACCATAAGTGTTCCAATGCTCGGCATTCGGATACGAGATAAAGGAGGATGTGGCAGCGCGTGTATTATCATACTTAAAAGTCTTGTCGCCGTGGCCGCGTCATTATCCGGCCGTTTTTTTTTCTTCAATATTTATTCTCCGACCGACAAATCACGAAATAACGCCGGCAACGTTGAGTATATATAAAGACAACCGTCGATGTGTATCCATGTGTGTATGTGTATCAGTCGATCCAAGCCTCGTCGAATTTCACGCAGTTGAATTCTGCATCCTTGCAATCAAAATTAATATGTCCAAATTTCTTCTCGTTGATGATGGCAACAAAAATCCCTCGGCCATTTTTTACGATATTTATTAAGCGATCCGCAATATAAATCTATTTTTTTTAAATCTTCTATAACAATAAAAATATGGAAATTAAGATGTAAAAAAAGATCTTTCATTGTGTTCCAACGATTCAAACTTCAATACCGTCAAATTTCGTCGACACATTGCATGAACGTGTTCTTCGTAGCTTCTCGTTGGTCCGAAAATAATATTAACCCACATCCCAATAAAATGAAATCCTGGCAGACGAAAGTGAGTAAATTAAACGAAAAAAAAAAGTTAAATTGCTCAATCACCGATTTAGAAAAAAAAAAAAAAGCAACTATCAATAAAAACAAAAATCCGAAACCGATAATATATCTGTGATAATAATTATTTTACAATAATAGACGCGTCCTAATTGAATTTATCGATCGCCTGTCATGAATCAATTCGAAAGATAAAACAAGCAGCCAAGTCTCATGGACTCCGAAAAATAAAAAATTGAGAAATGTCCTCTCTGCGTTTGTACACTGGCCCTATCGCGTCGTTACATCTACACAAAGAAGTGTCTCTAAATTTTCGAGTTTCTCTCGTCGTGTTTACACGCGAGAGGGAACTGGCCGCGAGGCGAACAAAGAACGTTATCGTTTCTCAAATAGTTCCGAGTTGCGGGAGATGATACAGGGGGAAATTCACAAAAGCAAAATAAAAGGAAAGGAGAAGACGAAGCAAAAGAAGGAGACGATGACCTCTCCACGCTACACGCGCGCGCATACCCAAAGTCGCATACACGAATGCGTGCAATATTATTTATGCGCGTTTGTGTGTGCGCGCGCGGCCGGACACGTGCACGCTAGAGGAGCCCAATAGGACGTACGAGAATCTCTACCGAAAACTTGTGGCGCAACGTGTAAAAAAAAATTAAGGCCTTAGGCCACAGTTACGGGTATAAAATCATGTGCGAATTTAACAATTTTTTTTCGTATGAAAAACTGATTCACTAATAAAATTAATTACACATCGATTTAGTATGAATGCCAAGCTGTTGAAAATATTTTTTTTTTCGTTGTACAATAACTTCCACAATTTGCACTCGATTTACTTCGAATTTAAAAGTTATGTTCCTAATTGCATTTCGCAGAGAAGTACGTACGGAATTTCTGATTAATCGAAAACTTTTCATTTTGCGAGCAGTTTATGAGCAGTTATAACGAAATTTTTCACTAAAAATTCATTTCTCAAGTTCAAATACCTACAACTTTTGAATAAAACAATATTTTTTAAATTCCGCACGTACTTCTCTAGGTATTCTAATGTAGATTGACGAGAATTTTTGTTTTTTGTTCTGAAAATCTTAGTAGTCGGCCATTTTGTACATCGGAATATACATGTATATATATTTTTTTTTTCTAACAGCTTGACATTCATACTAAATAGATGTGTAATTAATTTTATGAGTGAATCACTTGTTCATACGAAAGAAAATTATTAAATCCGCACACGATTTTATACCCGTTACTGTGGCCTGAGGTCTTAAGTCACGAACAATTTGATTACACTGCAAATGATATAAAACATTGTGTGAGTTTTATCAACGACAGCTACACCCTACACTCCCTACTATTATTCATGCACGCGCCCCACATTTTTCGTTTTAAATCTTACAAGTATTTTCATAGCTATATAAAAAATCACAATCACACATTTTCAGGACATTCTGTATGCGGCTAAGAATCTGTATTGGGTTCTAAAGCACTATGGGGTTGGGAGAAATTATCTCATACTTTTTAGTCCGTTTTAAAAATGTGGTTAATTTTTTTTTTTTAATTTAAATAATTTTATTTTTGCCTTTTAGTCTTGTGTGCGTGATTTTGCTTCTCCTTCTTTAGGCGTCGCTTGCATTGGGAGGCCGTCTTCCTTGACCATCGTAAAAATCGTCACTAATGCACCATTCATTATTAATATTATTTTTTTTTTTAAATCTTTCCCTAAACTATATTTTTTATTTTGTTCGCAATTTTTTCTCTCTGTGACAGACTTGCCTGTATGTTTATTCGTCCGTCGTCCAAATCTGACAATGAGCAATGTTCAAAGTTTCAAGTCTCTAGCCTCATCCGGAAGTAGGTTCAAAATCGATTGCAAAATTCGTACCGAACAAACAAATCGCGTCCATAAAACTTTGTTGAAAAAAAAAACGATATTTTCTTGGGCCCCAAGCTTCTTCAGATCCGTTGGAGACTCTCGCAACAGTCGGCAAACCGATCGTTGTCGTAGACCGAGTGCGAATCGTTGTTGTTCGGCGAGTTGAAAGGAAAAAAAACCATGGCTCGTGGACAATAACAGAAATGATCGACTTACGAATGACAAACGAGAAATTCGCGTGCGCGCGACGTCCGGGAATTTCCTCTCGTTCCGATGGCGCGCGCGCCATCTCGCGATGGCTTTACTGCGCGGGTAAAACAATTAGCCGCATCAAGTCCGAGAGACTGCGCAAGTTGATGCGCGGATTTTGCCCAAAAAAAAAATAATATTTCTCCTGAGCCAACACGGTGTTGAAATCCGCACAGTTGGAATGCAACGAAATTGGTTTTTCTTCTTCTTCTATTTTCTTCATTATTATCGAAAGTATTTTCTTGCCAATTTATATGGTACTGAAGTTTGCATCGTTGGAGTGCAACGTAAAGTTCTTTATATTCTTTATATAATATTTTTATATTCTTTATATGATATTTATATAACTTTATATTCTTTATATAATATTTATATAAGTTTATATTTTTTATATAATATTTTTATATTCTTTATATAATATTTATATATTAAGTTCTTTTATTTTTCTCTACTATCCTATTCTCCGTTATGCATGCTCTACTATCCCATTCTCCGTCTTGAATGGGATTGAAGTTTGCAACGATGAAATGCAACGAAAATTCTTTTTAATTTGTTATTTTCGCTATTATCCAAAGTCATGTGCTGCAGATTTTTTGTAGATCGCTAAATAAGAATCCTGAGAAAAGTTGACGTGATTTTTGTAGGCTAAATCTGCAAGGGGAAACTTGCGAAATAAAGAAAAAATTATTTTTCGTTGCGTTTCGATCCTGCAAACTTCGACGTCATCATTTTTGGGGGACATTACGATATCTGTGGCGGCTAATTGTGACCGCGCGGCCTTCATATTTGACCCAATATAAGGCTTTTCAAGGCCGGTAGAAATCGAAATTTGGCCCTTAAGGGGATGAAACAGGGGTTTTAAAGTTTGGGTTTGTTTGGATGGTTTTTGAAGTGCTCACAAATATGCGGCATACACAGTTGAGGGGTTAAAAGTACTGCTTGACTGTCCACGCGCACCGAACAGCGAGGCAAACATGATATAGTGTTACATATAAAATAAATTTGGCAAGTTTCAAGTAAACCTGCTGAAGAAAATAGTTTTTTTTCTCATACAAACCTTAACACTCCCCTTTAAACCCCTTAAGGGTTACGATTCTGCCTTAAAAGTTTCGGAAATTGCTGAAATAAATGTTCAATTATTTGTATTGGAGTGTATTTTTACCAAGTTTCAAGCAAATCAACAACCAAAAAATATGTTGTCTCATATGAACTTTGAAATCCCCGTTCCACCCCCTTAAAGGTCGAATTTCGATTTTTACCACTTTTAAAAAGTCTTAGTTTGGGTCGAATACGAAGACTGCGTGGTGCGAATTGGAGGCCACGGATATCCCAATACCGCCCATTTCTGTGAATCCTCATAAAAAAATTTACAACCGAAAGCCGCAAAAAAATTTTTTTGATAATAATAAAACCAACGGAATGGAAAAAAAATCAAGAGTTTTCGTTGCATTCCAACGATTCGAACTTCAACGCTATGATATCTGATGAGGATACTAAAGAATGATCGGGGGTGACTTTTGTGGTCAAAATTTGCCGAGAATGTTTGGGCTCCGAAATTTTCGTTGCGTTCCAACGATGCAAACCTCAATATCGTCAATTTATATTGTATATTTTTTATAAGGAGCCTGGAAAACATTTGAGCGATTGCAATAGCCCAAAACCGCAACAACAAAAAAACGCTTTGACAATCTGGAAAAATTGATTTTCGTTGCGTTCCAACGATCACCATTCGCGATGGTGAAATTCCCTGACAACTTATCGTCGCCATGTCCGCAAACGAGAATTTACGCTTTTTTCGACGTTCTTTGCGCACGGTGGCAATGAAAATTTGATCTTTCGGCCTCGAAATATATATATAGATGCATATCATTCTCTCTCTCTCTCTCCCTCTCTTCGCCACAAGAGTCCAGAGAGCGACAAACGAGGAAAAAAAGATGGCCGATAGCCCACGCGCGAACGAGGATAAACACGCCGAATGCGGAACAAAAGAACGAGTACAAAACAAAAAAAAACCACGGAAAAAATCGTATTTATTTGTCTATTTCGAATTATCGAGTGTTCGTCAAAAATATCGAAAAATACGAAAAGAAAGTTCCGTACAGCGATACGAGGCACTATAGCTTATAGATTTTTTTTCTTCAACTGTTCCATCGAAGCATCCGCCATTTTGATTTTTCAAATCTCAACATTCGTTTCCAGATGACCGTAGTAAAAAAAATCCGCCCACGTAAATTTTTCCTCCAGATCTCGTCGTCCGTTTTGAATGTCAACCTCGGCCATCTTGAATTCCGAATTCTCGACCGGCGATTTCGAAGACCGCTTAGCGTACGAAGTACGAAAAAATAAAAAACGCCACAAACGCGCCATAGTGCGGTTTTCACAATAATCTGTCACGTTGGATGACCCTACCAGCGCCGCCATCTTGAATTTCGCCATTTCGCGGTTAAATTTCTCGTTCGGCGATCTAAAAAATTCCTCAAGTACACATTTTCGAGAGTCAGAAATTTCAAGAAACTCGACACTTCCGTAGGTCGTACCATCGCCGACATCGACAATTCCAAATTTTCCGCAGCGTTCTCGCACCAAATGCGAAAAACAACAATTTTTTCGTTACACGCGGCCACCTTGATCGCGCCATTACGAGGCTCGCAACTTGTTGGCTCAATCCATCGGGATTTTCGTCAACCGTTCGACACGAATTTTCCATCGTTATTGCATCACTCTGAGTCATCGATATCGGTGCCGCGCGCCATTTTCAAACACGCTATTTTTCACTCCGTAAACAACGCACATTGACAGCCGTGCGCGTACAAAGTTTCAACGAAAATGGATTCGGGAGTTCGCGCGGTTGCGTGACAAACGGACGTAGCCAAAGTGTCCAAGATACGAGATAAACGATAAGAGGAGACCTTTCGTCCACCGCGTTGAAAACAACATCAACCGCCGCTTCGCCGTGTCGAGAATGTGCGCGACGAGAGAAACAAAAGCAAGAGAGCGCGTCACACGAAAATCGGGAAACTGCGGTGAAAAGAATGAGGCGTGACGCCGAAGTTTCCACCGTTGGAACGTAACGATCTTTTTCTCCATTTCTTGGTCCTTCATTTTTATCATCAAAACTCCTTTTTTTTATTATCGCAAATTGAATTCGTGAATCTCTATCAAGAATCTGTGAAAAACGTTTGAGTGGCTTTCATAGGCTAAATCAGCGAAAAAAGAAAAGAATTTTCCCGGCACTCCAACGATGGGAAATTTACATCCGTACGTAAGCTTCATTCCGAAGTGTATCGATTGCGATACACGGCCGAACAAAGAAGCCCGGATGCAAAATAAAAACGAGAAATAAAGAGACGGCCAACTGGAGTTTAATAAGCATGTGAGGCTCCTGGGAGGAGGAGGGCGGGGGCGGCGGAGGAATCAAGTGACGCACGTGGCTGGTATTGCCTGGAGCGTGAAACAAAATCCAAAAACTATACATGTATATGAAATATCCAGGCGTCGAGTAATCTAGTAGCGCGTGATAGTGAGGCAGGCGGTGCGCCCGACGCGAGGACGTGACCAACAAAACGCCCAACTGTTGTTGCAGTGGGCTCGCGAAGGCGACTTATCTCGCGTCGTAATCTAATCTCATTGAAAACCCTCTCGTCCTCGAAAAGTATAACTTTACCGGGAGCAGCACAGTCCGTCGATTTTCCATAGCTTACCTCAAATTCGTTCGAATCTTCCCGCAATTTTCCGCGCGTGCGCGACCGTACGACGTTTGGGAGGTGGAACAAAAAGAACGACACCCACTCACGCGACCTGTCGCGCTTCGATCGTTATCGAGCGTTTCTTTTTCATATATCACATCCGCTGGCTCCTCGCGGAGCAACGAATCGTCCGGTGCCAATTGATGACAAAGTGTATCCGAGTTTTTGTCGCAACGAGCGGTGCGACGCGAGGCACGCACGAGGCACAAAACCGAACGTTCGCGATCTCGCGAGAGAGCGCTTGTTTCTGCGGAGAAAATGAGGGGAAAAAAACCGACAATAAAGAACAATACATGTATACGGGAGGAAAAAAAAGGGGACCGAGACACGAGTAGACCCGACCGCGGTCGCACTGACACTGACAGTACGCGCGCGCGCTCTTCTGTCATCGGGAATCGGTGATGCTGCCCCGCTCGCGCGAGTGTGCGCTCGCGGAGCGGTGGCGCTGTGGTAGTGGTGGTGGCGGCGGCGGCGGCCGGTGGCGCTCGCTATCGCCTGGCACACGCTCGCTCCGCCCCTTTTCCCCGATTCTCCGTCACGCTCGGTTCTTCGTCTCTAATATCGTTGTACGCTTGCGACGAAGCAACGAAAAAAAATCCTACTACTGGAAATTCCCGTGATAGTGCCAGACGAGGTATTTTCTTCTCGCAGCTTTGGCTCTCGGGCAACGTAACCAAGTACTTTCGGAAGGACTGATAAAAAATTGCTCAAGCGCTCACACCTAGTAGGAATTTTTGAAAATATCGGTTTTCGGTTTTCGACGGATTCTCAAAATATATCGCGACAAAAATATGTATTCTGTGAAAACTTCAAGTTTATCTGTTCAGAATTCGGAGAGTTATGGGCGTTTGTAGGTTACTTTCACGAACCGGCAAACTAACTTCAATCGCGTTTTTTTTTTCACAATGAGTTTTTCAAAATCGGTGACCATGATATCTTGAAAACCTCTGCACTAAACGACTTCAAATTTTCCAAATTTCTATCACATATGAAAAAACAGCGCTCGAACGAAGGAATTTTTTTTCTTTCGATCAATAGTTTGTTTTTGTCGATGGAAATGTATGATTTTTGAGTGTAGTTCCGAAAAGCCCATTTCGCCGATTAAGTTGGAATTTCGTGTACCTATGTACTTTGAGTCGCCGATCATAAATATCATAGTGAAAATATGCGAAAATTTGATTTTCAAGGTCAAAATTGACAAAAACCGATTTTTCAAAAAGTTGTTCTATTTTATTTTAATAACTGTTGATCTTAGAGAAAAATGTTTCCCGCAACAGTCGTAGCCTTTAAAACCATCGATCTTTTATGTTCCGTAAAGTTTTTGTCTAAAACCATCCTGTTTCGAGAAAAATGGGATAATGCTGCAATAAGTATATATTGCTAAACTCCATTAGTTTCGATATTATCTACTTACGTAAGTACGGAAAGCCGCGGGAAGCTTGGAGTTTAGTCTTCAAAGTGCGTGTTTATTTGTTGGTTATCTTTGGGTACAATGCGTAAGTAGATGATATCGAAACTAATGGAGTTCAGTAAGTTTAATTTTTTTAGATTTGTCTGAGTTCGTTTGGGTAAAGTTCGCAAGTAGATAAAATCGAAACTAACGGAGTTTAGCAAAATGTACTAATCGAAGCATTATCCCATTTATCTCGCAACATAATGGTTTCAGACAAAACCTGTATAGCACATAAAAGATCAATATTTTTATACGCTACAAATTTCGTAGGAAACATTTTCCTCTACGACCAACATTTATCAAAATAAAATAGAAAAACGTTTTAAAAATCGGTGTTGGTAAGTTTTAACCTTGAAAATCAAATTTGGGATAATTCCCGTCATCATATTCGTGTTCAGCGAGTCAAAATACATGGATACATGAAGTTCCAAATTAATCGGCCTTATGGACTTTTCAAAACTTTATCCGGACGTTTTCATCGACCGCATTTGTGAATACGTTCTCGCACAAAAACGGTAAAAGATACTTAAAACTATACTCTGCGGCGTGAAGAAAAAAATCCTAAACTCGCGTAAGTTTCCGCGAAAAAAAAAATTCGCGATAATTCCTCTTTCTTCCAGCCACGAGTTAGGTGTAAGCCGTTAAGAGATGCCAACGCCACCGCAATTTTTGGACAATTTTTATCGCCTAGTTTCGACGTGAGAGGCGCGCGCATCGTCGAATTGTCGTCACCTACGCGATGTCGCGTGCGCGCCGTACAACCAGCGTGCTCTCGGTGTATACTCAAGCGAATAATAATCACGCGTGCGCGTGCGACGGTTCCGAGAACCCGATAGCTCGAGTGTGTCGACGGCGTATGCGGAGGCACGGACGCTAAGCGATACCACAGTGATTGGCCGGCCTGCCGGCCGGCCCACGGCGTGTCGATATCGCGCGGTTCACACGCGAGATTGGGTAAACGCGGCGGAATACTTCGTTGGAAAAATCCACGAGGAAAATCGAATTTACTCGTTCTGGCGTTCCAATTATATATCTATGTGTATATGTGTACGTAGATGGAGATGTAGATCGGAGTCAATTGTGCGCGTGTGTGTGTCAGTAAGTAAACAAGTTCACAGCCTTTTTCTGAGATAATTCTTCGAAAAAAGAATTTCGGATCGGTTTTTTTCCACTGAACCTCAAGAAAAGGCACAGGCGGTATAGTTTCACACATAACCGCCATTTTCGTACGTCACATTGAAATAAAAATATTCGTACTTTCCAAATAAATAATACGTTTTATAAATAAATTAAAATGTCAGGTAATTTTGACACACCCTGTATCAATGATGAGCACCATTGTGCATTTTTATATTCTTACAGCGTAAATAAGAAAAACTTTTGTGTTATTGCCAACTTGGAAAAGTACAACATTATCGACGATTATTACGAAGAAAAAAAACTGCGTCAGCGAATGTTTTATACAGCTTTGAATGAAATTTTGAGTAATTTATAATTAACGATGCTGAAGTTTGCATCGTTGGACTGCAACGAATTTAATTTATTTTGGCAGATTTCGCCTACGAAAATCCATCAACCATTTTTTAAGATATTTCTTTTGTACTTCTTATTTATTTTTACTTCTACATAAAACTTCTACTTTATTTTATACTTCTACATAAAAATCTATGATAAAAAGATCGCCTATAACATTAAAAATGTGGAAAATAAAATGTAAAACGGAACTTTCGTTGCGTTCCAACGATGCAAACTTCAGCACCATTATAATTATGTTTATTTTTATGTCACGAAATTACTCGTTATTGTCATTACTTAACCGATCCCCCCCCCCTTAAGCGCCACTAAACGTAGTTCTCATTTCATCGACTGGGGATTCACAAAAAATAATCCAAATTCACATTTCGCTCGAGGCTCTAGCCTGGTAGCCTTCCCTCAAGGGCATGATGGCAGGTCAACATAACCTCACAATTGTTCAAGCAGAATTTTCGCGTAGCTGGTTAAGTTCAGCCTCAGACTCCGTTAAATTTACCGACGATCGCTAGACGATCTTATTTTTCCCTAAATATTATTTATCTCCGAGAAATTTCTGTTCGAAAATATTTGCTACGTCTCTCAACGAGCGCCTCGAGGCTTCGGCGTCAAATTTTCCGTTATCAGTCGGCCACGCGACGTATTATTGAGCCAAGTGCCAAACAATGCGACGTAGATCGAGACTCGTGACAAAAGACCGTCACACCCAATATTTTTGCCGTCCTCGTAATATAATAAAGAGCCGGGAAAAGAAGAGTGTCGAAACAATGCGCCTCGATCCAAGACCTTCGAGGTATTTTTTTTATTTTTATTTTTTTCTAATAGGAGTAACGGAGAGCGTTTCACCGATGGGTATCGAAGGATACGATGTGTTTAATTTCTAAACGTAAATTCTGCGGCGCGTTCGAATAAACAATATATACCGGGTGTCCCATTTTAAGGGGCTATGCCAGTGTGACATTTTCAAAAAATCGATTTTTTTTGCCTTTTTCGACAGTTTATACTTTCAAGAATATCCGGTAAAAATGTCAAGGCATCATGTCAGCAGTGGAGGAACTTTTTTTTTGCGCCTTCGGAGGCAGCACATAAGTCGCTTAGGTGTCAATATTTTTCTATGAAAAAATTATGTAATATAGGTCAAATATAGCCAAATATATTCTCAATTTTCCGAAACATTTAACTGAGTACTTTTCTTCAAAAAAAATTCCCGAAAATTACCCAAATCTTCAGCGTTCACACTGGTATGACCCCCTTAATCTTACGCCTGATTTATCTCGAAAAATACCGCCCCGATCAAGTATTAAGTATAACAAAACTTTTAGGGTCCAAGGGGAGCGTTAAAAGAACAATCGTTTTTCGTCCGAAATTCAAAATGGCAACGTTGAGATGGCCTGGCTTGTTTTTTTTTTTTTTTTAATGAAATCATGAAGTTTTTTTTACCAAAACATTCATCAGATCAAAACTAAAAATGTTTGTAAGAAATTTTTTTTCGTAACGTTCATAATTTTTTGGTTAGAATACGATTTTTTAAAACTATTTTATCGCTATGGAGAATGCACCACGAGGAGGTAGAGTTTTCGCCATCCCTAGTGGGTGTGCGTGAATTTGTTTGGGTTTGTTCGATAGCCCAAACAAACCCAACAAGGGTTAGGTCTCTACAGCTCGTCACTTCGGCTAAAAATTGTATTCCAACCTAAAAATTATGGACCTTATAAACGTTTGGGGAGGGGGTGGGGGTAAACAAAATTCACGATCTAGCTTAGAAAAACATGTCGGCCACCTTAACGTCGCCATTTTGTGTGTTGAACTAAAAAATATTTTTTTAGCGTTCCCCTTTGAACCCTAAAAATTATATCATACTCAACACTTGATCGCAGCAGTATTTTTCGAGACAAATCAGGTGTAAGATTAAAACGAAACTTTTACCCATGGGAAATTTCAATATATACATTATTGTAATGGTAATTTTCATCGTATATAATATTGAAAATAAAATATACATTTTAAATATTACGTACAAAATTTTAAAAAATTATAACACAAATTTTATACCTATATACTTATTTGTATAAACTTATTCGTTTCCCAAGTTTCAACGCAGTGCCCTTTCAGGTTTTTACGTATTACCCTTCCCAATTGAAACCTCACCCGTCTCTCCCTACCAGCTCTTCGCTAATCGAACCTAGCCTTCGTTTCGTCCACATCCGTATGAAGCGTATATGCTAGCGTGAAAATTAAATTAAAAAATCGTTCGTCGCTTGAGGCCACGCAAATTGAAGAGAAAGGTCCAACATACGATGCGGGAATCGCAAATTGAAGGTAAACTTTTTATTGCAACGATATAACTGTTGGTAAACACTTTAGACGCTTTTTTTTTCTCGAAACTATGTTTTTCAAAACGGTGTACATGATTTCTCGACATCTAATGAACGGATTGATTTGAATTTTTGTACACTTATTCAGTGCAATAGTAGTTTAATCGTGACCGACGTTTTTGTATTTAACAATTTTTTTTTCATTACTTAAATATTACTACAGGGTTGTTACGCATTATTGACTCAGAAATTCCCTGACTTTTCCAGGTTTTCCATACAGGTTTTGCAAATTAGCCAGACTAGGGTCAAATAAAGAACATTTTATTTTTATCAAACATATATTTTTTGAGTCAGAGACATATCGGTCTTTGTAAACGTTACAAACGATACGAGAAAATTATATACGTAAAAATAGCTATGATTGATTTTTGGGAAAAAAAATAACACTTTTAACCGACTTGAAGAAACAAAGGAAATTTTCAACTCGATCCTTCTATTGAAGAATTATGTTGAACTGGATAACATAATTGTTTTAAGGCCAATTATATGGAAATTTGATAAAATTGATATTTACTTATTTTTTAAACTGAAATTCGAAACATAACTTAAACACAATAAAGTAAAAAAAATGCATTAAAAGCAAATACAGAACCTGTTCTTCGTTATAAACAAAAGTTTGTACGCCGGTGAAAATAAACGAAAAATAAATATAAATTCTTATCTATAATGATAACGATGTGGTTGTGTATCGACAGATCGAATGCAAATGTATTTTTGTAGCTTTACTTTGAATTTACATCAATTTACAAATGTAGCTTTGCAGTAAATTATTTTTCAGTTTTTTTAATTATCAATGCTTGACACTGACATAACTTTCTTTTGTGTATAATGAGGAATAATATAAATATTAAAGATATAAAAAAATATTTATTTTTATACTGTCCAGTTTTTTTTTAAGTCGGTTTCATTTTTTGTATCTCATTCAAAAAGTAAATTGTCAGAAAATTCCAAAGAATTTCCAAAATTCCCTGACTTTTCCCTGATTATTCCGGGAGGAAAGAAATTCCCTGAGTTTTCCCTAATTTCCATATGCGCAACAACCCTGTACTAACAATGATGTCATTTTTCGTCGAAAAATCGAGAAAAAGAATGATTTTTTTTTCTTTCGCTGATTGAAACACGACAACGTAAAAAAGCTCGGTCAAATTTTAGCCAATTTTTTGTTTCTATTTTATGAAGAAACAAACTCGGTTTTTTTCGGTTTCAGACAGCCGGGTGGCCAAACTCGAGTACACCGTTGAGCCCCCCTCACGTTCGAAGCGATTATTAATATATCTAAATGAAATTTGATACACAAATAAATGTCCGAGCCGTTTTTTCGAACACCTTACCGATTTCTTCAAGTTTGCTAAATATTTTGTTTAAATAACCCCGTTTTTCGGGTCGTCGCAGTTTCTTATTAAGGGGTTAGGCTACCGTGACCGTCCGATAAATCGGGTTATTAAAAATAGTGAGCCATATATCGCATGGAACGGTGCCTCGGAAACTATACACATAAACACATACGTAAAGTGCCGCTTAACATTTGTCGACCACTTTCACTAATTGCAAAGTTATGTGGAAATAATATAATTCATTTTATAAATAGCATCGTCGTAAAATAAGAAATGAACTGAATTATATTATTCCAATGTATTTTTGCAGTTATTCAAAGTAATCGAAAATTTAGCAATTGTCCAAAGTGATCGAGCGCCCCCCACCCCCACCCCTTCAGATGTTACCCCCACTTGCGATTTTGAAAAAAATCGATTTTTTTATTGCATTTTTTTGAAGTATAGGTATCTGAGAATATGTCCTGAAAATTTCAAGTCGATCCGAACAAAATTGACAGAGATATAAGCGTTGAAAGAGAAGAATCCGTGAATTGAAGAACTGAAATTGAAACTTTAAACGCGTTTTTCTCAAAATGGCATTCCAGAAGTCGGTGACCAAGATTACTCGAACACTAATCAACCGATCTTCTTGAAATTTTGCAGGCTTATTTAATACATAAAAATGTAGTCTTTAATCGATTGATTTTTTTTTCGAAAAAAAAATAGCCGTCTTATAGCTAAAAAACGGCCGTTTTTTTTCGTTAAAATCGAACCATTAACTTTGACTGTCCGCCATTTTGTGAAAAATGAATATTTTTTATAATCCTTCGATTAAAGACTAGTTTATACTTATATTTGACTAGATCCATCCGCATTTTTTTTTCAGATGATCCACTTCGCCGCAATGTTGTTCACCGCAAACCGTGTATATAAAAACATTATTTCATTGACGGCCATTTGCCACTAAACAATGTAATATTTTTCAATAAAAAAATTACTGAAAGTTCTTCAAGATGTGTTCTTTAAGATGGTATATTGATCGATTAAAAAAGTTTTGTAGTTTTCTTTCAAAAAATTCATGAAAAAGGCCTTTTTTTGCGCTACAAGTGGGGGTAACGCCTTAAAACACATACATATTTATACACAGTGCCGGTAAGAAAAATCGATTACTTTGGATAATTGCAAAATTTCCAATCACTTTAAATGATTGCAAAATTATATAACAAAATAAAGATTGCAAAATTATATCACAAAATAAAGATTGCAAAATTATATCACAAAATAGAGGTTGTAAAATTATATCACAAAATAAAGATTGCAATATTATATCACAATAATATGCTTCGTTTTATTTCTCCTTTTGCGAAGATTTACATCATTCACATTTAGCTTTATAAAATGAATTACATTATTCTCATATGCCTTTGCGATTATCAAAATCGATCGAAAAAATTTGATCGGTACTGTGTACATAAGTGTACGTGTGTAGTTGCTTGAGCAGAGTTCCTTACGAACAAAATGTCAAAGCGCTCTGTCCATTATCCGTTTTCACCCCCCCCCCCGGCTGCTTCTGTAACTTGAAACAATCATCGATAAAACACACACCCGAGCCTCTTTAACGTTAAACAATTTGCCCGATAAACCAAACGCCACTAATTCAGCGTATATCTGCGCAGGTGTACCAAAAGTTCTTTTTTTTCTCTTCTGCTTGTTTGGCCAGCCACTGTCGCTTGATCTTGTCCTACACACACACACACACACACGCGCGCGCGCATATATACATATACGCGCATTCGACCGGCGCGTACAAGAGACATGGTGGTCGAAGGAGGGAACGAGGTTCGCGAGAGTGCGAAAAAGAGTGGGGGAGAAAGAACGAGAAAGAAGAAATATGTTGAGCAGGCTCGAACCGGCGAAAGCGTGTACGTGCGGGCGCCGAACGTGCACGGTCTCGCCCGCCTTCGATCCCTAGGTTTCTTCGTCTTCTTTTTTTATACTTCTTTTTCACCACGAGATCGCGCGTCACGGACAGCCGCACTGGTTCCCGGGAATTCCTGAGTACTGACGCAATAACGAAGGCATTTCCGACGGGCCGTCCGTTGCACTTGGACCGGGAGCGGGGCAATCCTTAAAGCCCCCCACCACCCTCCTTGCTCTCGGCCTTCTTTAAGGATGTTGAGTCCCTATGAAACATGTTAATGCTAATTGTTCAATAAATAGCTTCTTAATCGTCATGAAATTTTTACACGACCTCCTGAATACTTCATGTAAAAACATACCAAATTTTCCGAATTCTATCATCATTACTTCAACCTTCTTAAGGGTTGAAATAAAAAATGATAAGAAAATTCTGAAAATTTGGTATGTTTTTGTATGAAGTATTTAAGAGGTCGTGTTAAAATTTCACGACGATTAGGAAGCTCGTTATTAAAAAATTAACATTTTGTTAAGAACAATTTTTAAAAGAAATAAAAAAAAATTTATCAATAAACTTCGTTTTGTTTCCATTGCTTTCAGTATATTGTAAATATTATAAAATTGAGAGGTAAAAAAAAAACTTATTGCAAAGTTACATCAGTTTCCATAAAACAACATTTAATTTGTGAATGTTAATTGTTCAATAACGAGCTTCCTAATTGTCGTGAAATTTTTACACGACCTCTGAAATACGTCATACAAAAACATACCAAATTTTCAGAATTTTATCATCATTTGCGATTTGGGACTCAACATCCTTAACTGAGGCTGCGGCCTCACAAGTATATATATATATATATATATATCCTGTTTCTTCTTCACGTAACCACATACGCACACAGCTATAGCCACGCAAATACATATGAGTTATACGATATTTCATATTCTTTTTTCTCCTTCAAATCTCTCCGACCTGTCATGAAACCTCTTTGTAATACGAATAGAATTTATTTGAAAAAGTCACTTCGATAGGATTAATATTATCCCCTTCCTCTAATCCCGCACCGTCAAAATGCGCTAAGCATTGAGCTGCATTTTGTCATTCTTCATGGAGACCATGTGTGCCAGTATACCTTCTTGTGTATGTGTGTGTAGATATATATAAAAGACGAGACACGAATGGTCTCGCCTTCTCGGCGGGCGGGCAAGACGAGGGGGGAGTACATTTCAATGGAGCGGGGCAGTATTGAGAAATTTTGAAGAGATTGGGGAGGAAGGAGTAGATGGGAAAGTGTTCGAGGATAGAGGTTGCGACAAAGGGCCCCGGACACACTCGATCATCTTCCCATTGTGCGTGCTCACTTATATGCATATGTATCGGATTGCCGTGTAATTTTGAGAAATATATTTCCACTCCCCCGCAAGTGACCATAAAAGAGACTGACAGTGACGATTGAATATGTGTGTGTATGCGTGGGAACGAAGAGGAGGGGAGGAGGGGGGGGTCTGTTTTGTACAATAGAGCGATTCGAAAGAGCACAGGAGAATCGTTATAAAAAGACGATGAAAAAAAAAAGTCGATTCTAATCTCCGGCAGCTGTAATATCATCGTAATACAAAAGTGTATCCTGAGTGTGAGTGTATTCTTAGTGTGTGAGTGTTCTGCGCGTGTAAGTGTCCTAAGTTTGAGTGTTCTGAGTTTGCGTGTTCTAAGTTTGCGTGTTCTAAGTTTGCGTGTTCTAAGTTTGCGTGTTCTAAGTTTGCGTGTTCTGAGTTTGCGTGTTCTAAGTTTGCGTGTTCTAAGTTTGCGTGTTCTAAGTTTGCGTGTTCTAGGTTTGCGTGTTCTAAGTTGCGTGTTTTAGGTTTGAGTGTCTAGGTTTGAGTGTTCTAGGTTTAAGTGTTCTAAGTTCGAGTGTTCTAAGTTTGAGTGTTCTAAGTTTGAGTGTTTCAAGTTTGAGTGCTCTAAATTTGAGTGCTCTAAGTTTGAGTGTTTTAAGTTTGAGTGTTCTAAGTTTCAGTGTTCTAAGTTTGCGTGTTCCAAGTTTGCGTGTTTCAAGTTTGCGTGTTCCAAGTTTGCGTGTTCCAAGTTTGAGTGTTCTGAGTTCGCGTGTTCTAAGTTTGCGTGTTTTAATTTTGCGTGTTTTAAGTTTGCGTGTTCTAGGTTTGAGTGTTCTAGGTTTGAGTGTTCTAAGGTTGAGTGTTCTAAGTTTGAGTGTTCTAAGTTTGAGTGTGCTAAGATTGAGTGTTCTAAGTTTGAGTGTTCTAAGTTTGAGTGTGCGAGTGAGTGAGAGATCGATTGATTTTTTTCTCTCTTTTCTTTTTTTTAAATCTTTTCGTATTTACATTTCAAAACGTTCTTTTCCTTTTGTTGTTTTATTCGCATTTTCGCGCATCCGCCAACGAAAACGAATACGGAAGGCGCCTCGGGTGATAGGATGAAAAAAAAAGCCGCAATGTAATTGACGCCCGTCGGCTCGTCGCGAAATGTCACCGCGATGCGTAATATCCCATCGATTGTATCCGCGACAGGCGTTTTCTCGGTTAGACCGCGTGTACGTATATTCGACATTAAAACGACACGCCGGAAGTGGCATATTCAAAGTTGAGAGAACGGTAGCACAACTCGATGATTTCCGAGAACCGCCAATGAATACGTAGTAAAGATAGAGGGGGGGGGGGGAGGAGGTAGGAGCAAAACGGCGATGTCGCGGGGTGGCGCAACGAAGGATTTTCATTCACAAATCGCGGCAGAGCCTCGTGTACGTGTAAAATCGTTGCGTTGGTGCACTGCCGCTTGAGTGTGGCGACGCGCCTGCGCGCGCGCGCACGCGCTCGCCACGCGAAGTCCCGCGAAGCCGCGGCTATGACTCACAGAGGCCACAAAACTGAGGTAAGCGCTACGAAAATAAAAAAGAAGAACGCGAAATCTTCTGCTGTTACAGCGCTACGGTGAACGGGGAGAGGACTACGAGAATGAGTACCTCGTTGTTGTAACTAGTTGAGTCTCGATGACGCGTGCTCCCGACATAAACTCTCTGCGACGATAAGAGCTGTCTTTATCCCCCCTATATATATATATATATATATATATATGTGTGTGTGTATATAGTACTGGATAAAATAAAGTATGCAAACTAAACAACAAAGGTGCGTACTTGATTGTGCTGTGTGCGTCCATGTAAATTCATGTATATATATATATACACACACATACATATATATATATATATATTGCATTACATTGTCAATAATATAATATTGATAACATTAAAGGAGTTTGTTTGGGTTCTTAGTTACTATGCTTAGTTCTAATTTACTTAGACCTTTATTTGGAATTTGATATATATATATATATATAGATATATATTTCTAAATAAATATCTAAGTACATTCTAAAACTCCTTCAATGTTATCAATATCATATTATTGACAATGTAATGTAATATTCAATATATATATAATTCAATATTACATTACATTGTCAATAATATAATACTGATAACATTAAAGGAGTTTTAGAATGTAAAACTCTAAGTTTCTAAAACTCATTTACTAAGTTAAGCTAAACTAACTAAGTTAAGCTGAAACTTTACTAAGTTAAGCTCCTTCACTCCTTAAATAAAGTTCTAATTACATTCCAAAACTCCTTATATATATATATATATATCATTCATTACTACATTACATTGTCAATAATATAATATTGAAAACATTGAAGGAGTTTTAGAATTTACTTAGATCTTTATTTAGAATTTGATATATATATATATATAATTGAATATGAGATTAAATTTTGAATAACATAATATTGATAACATTGAATTATAACGATATTATTGAAAATATAAGCTAATATTCAATTATGTCTGTGTGTATGAACATTAGATTATATTTCATGAGTTTGAATCGTTGGAGTGCAAAAATCAAATCAAATCAAATCAATACTTCTGAATTTCTTCAATTTCTTCGAGCAGATTTTGCCTACGAAAATCCTTCAACCATTTTTTTTAGGTTATTTGTCTAGCGATTTACAATATATATATTTTAAAAAAACTTCTATGATAAAAAATGAAATGTAAAAACGAACTTTCGAAAAGAGTCAAATCGAAAAGTGACTTTTTGTCGAAACGTCACAGAAGGTCGTAGAACATAGATGGTGGTGATTCGGATAGGTATTGATACGAAGCATCTGAATGTTCCTTTTGATTCTCAAAATGACTCTGTTAAAGTTTGCATCCTTAGGATGCAACTAAAATACTGTTTCATCTTCGACCTTCTCCATTTTTATTGCTATCTAAAATCTTTTTCAACACATCACGTCTTTTCAATACAGACGTTGTAGGTCTGTAATAAGACTCTAAAAAAAAAACGTTTTTCGTCGCTTCGATGCGTCGCAAAAATGTGCAATGAGAAAATAAATTATTCTAGTTGCGTTCCAACGATGCAAACATCCATATCATTTGAGGCTGTATACCAATTTAGGACTACGTTTTGAAAGTGATTTTCATGACTTTTTTCACAACGAATGAATTAATACAATTTATTCAATCTTTGGGAATATTTTATACATATTTGCAAACAAATATTTCGATTTTTTCGCCATCAGACTTTGCTGTTTGTGTACACTCTGGTGGCCGCAGTTTTCATCGGAAATCAATACGGTTTGTAGATTACTTTAAGAATATGTTTTCCTTCTATATGAACCTAACTTTGACCAATAAATGGAAAACGGCATTTTCAGAGGTGTTCAAACCAAAGACTATAATATTTGCCATTATTTTATAACAGCTTTTAAATTGTGTGTGTGTGTGTGTGTGTGAGGGGGGGAGAGAGAGAAAGAGAGAGAGAGAGAGAGAGAGAGAGAGAGAGAGAGAGAGAGAGAGAGAGAGAGAGAGAGAGAGAGAGAGAGAGAGAGAGAGAGAGAGAGAGAGAGAGAGAGAGAGAGAGAGAGAGAGAGAGAGAGAGAGAGAGAGAGAGAGAGAGAGAGAGAGAGAGAGAGAGAGAGAGAGAGAGAGAGAGAGAGAGAGAGAGAGAGAGAGAGAGAGAGAGAGAGAGAAGATAGGATTAAGGACCCTTAGCCCGTATGACCCAATGTTTATTTACTGGCTGTCCCTTCGTTTCATGCTTCTTCGTGGTGTCACTTCGACACGAAGAGCTCCCGTTCTCGTCTCATTCGCCAAACGCAATCCCCGCGCGGTGACAGCTGTTTGTTAGCTGCCGAGCAACGGCAACTGCGACCCAACCTCTCCGTCCGAGTGAAATCCATTAATTAAGGGGGTTAACGAACGTCAACTCGTCATTTCCTGTCAGATTTGACCGTTTTCCTTGGCCTGGCCCATCGCGTTTCACCCGATATCCCGTCAATCCCCCCCCCCTCCTAATTGTTGACTCGACGAGCCACTGCACACGGATTGCAATACAGTTATTTCTATCCTCGATATTCATGGTCGGGTAGTAAAAAAATTAATAAAAACAAACAACGGCGAATGGATAGAAAACGAATCGAAAAATAATTTTTAGAAAATTTGGCTATGTATTTAAAAAAAAAAAATGTTTATTTGGCACGAATTTCTGGAAGATCCAGAGCTAAGCCCAGAAAGAATTGAGTTGTTTTCACCTACGTTGGTTCTGAAAAATAATCGTCTACCGCTTGTATTTTCTTTCTTGATGAGTATCGGAAAATAATTTATTTATAGAAGTATTTTCTTTTTTTTTTCCGTTGTGCAGTATTGATTCAATGTTTCGGGTAAGACATTTTTGTTCGAAAAAAGAAAACAAAACTTCGTAATCTGTCTTATCGCAATTTAATTTTTTTGCCAGTTTTTCGTGGTGAAATTATTTTTGTTTAAAAAGAAAGTTAAAGAAATATTGTTTTTTTTTCAGAATCATTTTTATTATTCGTATTCCTGTACAATTTCGACGATGAGAAGTTTTTTTTCTTTTTTTCTGGTGAAACACTTTTATTCCTTTATCTTCAAAGATAAAAAGAAAAGGCTGTTTTTTTTCTCTTTTTTCTTCCTAAAGAACTATTTCAGGTATTTATATGGCTGTAAGGTGTTTGACGGAACTTCCGCAACGGTTTCAAGGACAATTTTGACGTTATCTCGGACCATTGAAGGATGTTCAAGAAAAAGTGCAGCCGGGAAGCAAACCGTGATCAGTAATGACAAAAAAAAACTCGTGAATAGAAAAGTTCTCGTTGCAAACGTTCCTTCGGATTTTGTGAAATTGCGAGACTAATTGGAGATTTAAAGAATAAACGATATCTCACAATCGCGAAAACGATTTTTCTTTTTCAATAATAACTTATTGATCATATTTATTGATGAATTTCCATAAATAAATTTATATAATCTTTAATAACATGATGTATTTCATAATATTCACTTTTATATGTTCATCGTGAACAAAATGTTATATAAAAGAGATTAAAATTCCAAAATTCGAATTTTGAATATTATATTATATTTTGAATGACGTATAAGTGGCAAAATTGATTTAATACTAAAATTCATATTAAAAGTGATATTCAAATTTACACGACGAATTTTGTCAATGAAAGAAATAGAGTTTTTCAAATCCGTATACCAAAATGCCTTATTTTTTCAGCCTTCACCAAACAAGTAATCGTCATCATTAATATTACGTAATGTCGAAATTTTCACCGCGCGGCAGCAATGAATTTTTCAAAAATAATTTAACCAATTTTTTCGACAAATTTTACGTACGAAAAACTCGAAAAGTTTTCCTGGTCGAAAATTTACAGCATAAAGGCTAAAGAAAAAAAGGTTTCGCCTAATGATGGAAACAGAATTAAGCATGAATTCCAGTTGCATTCCAACGACGCAAGCTCCGACATCATAATATTACGCAGGTGCGAAGATATTTTTTATCATGAATTTCCGCTTCAGGCAGGTGGTCATTTTTGTTTAAAAAGAAAACGCAAGAATAATCACATGGTCCGAGGTATTCGATTCGTCCGCACAAGTTCGTTTTTCCCGGTAATCGACGTCTAACGTCATTTCCACCGTTTACCCGCGAAACCGAAATTGATTGAAAGTTCATTATCGTACCCACGCAATTCTGCAAAAAGTTACCTCGAATACGCGTGCTAATTTTTTTTCTCAACCTTCCCAAGTACGACTTTTATTTCGTCCAAGGATATCAATAAAAACGTCAAGCTCACGAGAGAGTTCAGCGCTCGACCAATAAATCGCGGCGTTCTAACAACGTGTAGTCGTTTCTCTATCCAGACGTTAAAAAAAAATATACGCTAATTTCCCCGAATCAACGGGTTTTGGATGTAGAAGCGACAACATGTAATTTCGTAGAAATCGTGAAATTTCGCTCACCATAGCTTTCTCTTCCTTCGTGAGTTGCCAGGGATCCGGTCCGACGACTTGGGAAGAATACATCGAGAACGACGGATAAAGATTATCGTCTGTCATTATTTGGCAAAAACCCGAGTTTGGCACGAGCTGAGACATCGGTCTTTCCTTTCTTTTCAATCTCCGCTTTCGACTTACGTTTACCCTTTATTTTTTTATGATATATACTCGTTCCTTTCGCACTCTTACGAAAAATCACAATCACCAGCAACGCGAGATCGCGATAAATCGTTTCGTGAATCGAACAGCTCGCGTTCTTTTCCTCCTTTTTTCTATCGTATTCGCCTTCCGTACCGGCGAAATAGCCCTCGTACGCACTTCGATTCGTGCTCGCAACGCGAATGCGAGACTTTGACAAGATAACGAACGCGAGGGAGAAAACGGGACGCGCGATACGCGTGTGTGTCGCCGAATACGTCTTGACTGAACGCCTCGTCAACGTGACTGCGTGACTATATGCAGTCAGTTCGCAAGATCGCGGGAGAACGGTTGAGGCGCGCGCAACTTTGCCCCCTCCACTTCTACCGCGTTAAGCGCCCTGCTCGCTGCCCCCTCCAACGTCCCTGCCGCCGCGCCCCTCCACTCGCCGCGCCGTAGCAGAACGACGAGCTGCGCCACAGAAAGGCATGCGAAGAACGAATCGAGAACAAATTTCTTGAAGATGCTATTGGTCGCACGGTCTTACTATAATATTACGAAAGTGGAGGAAACGATTTTTTTACCACAGTATTCTTATATATGAGGTGTAGTAGAAAGAAATCCATTTTTTTTCCATACAATTGAAGGCAAAAATAATGGATTTCTTTTTACTACACCCAATATATATATATATATACACACACACATAGGATGATCCACTAAAAGTTAGTGTTAGTGTGGTCACTCGAAAACACCTATAAATATTGATTTTAGAAGACAAAGTCAGTGACAACATTTGAATGGTTTGTCAATGTCTATTTGGTACCCTCAGATTTTTTTTCAAGTAGAGGTATCAACCCGATTCGAAGGCCACAACCACTTTTTTAAATGGAAACCCCCTTTTTCATTCGCTACGAATGTAGAGCACGTAAGAACAAAACCAATTACCTGCAATATCATGACCTTGGGATGACCTTGAAATAAATCGAAAAATTGCGGATTGGTAGATTTGTAGAAATGGTCATACGGTTTTTAAACATGTCATGCAATAAAAACATCACTTGCGTCTGAAACCACCGCCGCTTCCGCTTTTTTTATTGGATCGTATAATGGACTTTCCCGCCGGCAAAATCAACAATCTACCAAAATTTCAAAGGCCTTTTGCGAAACACCGGAAGGTTCTGATGACCAGATTTATAGATTGAAAGTGAGGCCCGACGCGATGGCATTAGTCTCATATATTGAAATAAAACAAAAAATATCGTCGCCCAAGTTTATACAGTGGGAAAGAAAGTATTTGCACGTACCACTTTTCCTGCCTTTTTCTAGAACTATTCATTCACATGTGTAATTAGTATTAACATTAATATCGGTATCTTAAATGTGGTATCGAATAAAATAATCCACAAACATATGTATATTCTTCCGCGGAAGGCTTGCTTTGGAAAACCGAGGTACGCAAATATTTCTTAAATTTTTTATATGTGGAATGAAATGTATTTAAAAATATTTTAGAACATAAAAACTAAAGTGAGGAAAAAAATATTTTTTTCCTCCGCACTTTAGTTTTTATTTTCTAAAATATTTTTAAATACATTTGATTTTACATATAATTTTTTTTTTATATATATAACATTCGCATGTATAACATTTACATATATCAAGTTTACACGTATAAAATTTACATATATAACATTTTTATATATTTAAAATTTACGTGTGTGTGTGTGTGTAAATTTTATATATATGTAAGATGAACAAATCTTTGCATTCTTTCTTTCGTTTTTATTTCCTTGATAATCCGTTTGAAATTTTTTTTAATGATGTGAATAAATAACTATTACATTATTTTTCAATTTAGCTCATTATTTATTTCATTATACGGTAAAATTATATTATATTATATAAAGTAATTGTTATTTAATTATATAGTAAAATTTCATTATATTATAAAAGATGTATAAGTGGCAAAAACTAGTAGCAAAAAATATTCAACGAAACATGAATATTAAGGTGGAAAGTGTTTATCGCGGACGAAATGTGTTATTCGAAAACGTGTTTCTTGCGTGCACGTTTTCGAACGGGTCCGTCACCCATAGATGTGTGTGTGTGTGTGTGTGTGTGTGTGTGTGTGTGTGTGTGTGTGTGTGTGTGTGTGTGTGTGTGTGTGTGTGTGTGTGTGTGTGTGTGTGTGTGTGTGTGTGTGTGTGTGTGTAAAATTACGACATTCACCTAATTTACAATTGGTAAATTTCTCGATAAGAAGGATGACGAGATAGTATGTAAACGAGGCAAACAAATAATGAGAATTGGAGAAGTTAGTATAGTATTCTCATCGTTTATCCCCCTCTCCTAAGGTACACGCGAAATATTCAAAACGTCGAGAAATCTAGTTCGGACGGTGTCCCTACTATGACGTCACAATTCCCATATCTCTCTCTCTCTCTCTCTATCTCTCCCCTCTCGTCTGTTCGCTGTAGAAGGCGACCTTTACTCGTAAACGCGACGACGACGCGCGCATATATATATATATATATATAGGCGTGATATTGCGGCCGGCTGACGTGCGCTGGAGAGAGCGAGAGCTGGCTTTTTCGTAGAATGATTTCGTAGAGGAGCTCGCGGAACGAGATCCCCGTTTCCACGTAGTCTCGTAAGCGTTGTGAGCGCGCGCCCTCGAATAGCGCGAATGGCGCGAACAACGGTAGAACCGTGGGACGTCGATCACTTCGGCTGATTCGATTCGGCGAATAATACGCTCGCGCGCAGTTTCTTCTGCTCCTCGGACACGTAACTTCCAGAATTGAACCGAATTATCGCTCGGTCATTAAACGCGTGCGTACGGATTCTTTTTTTCACGTTTTGCATTGACAATTGACAATTGACAATTATGCGTTATCGGATTCGTTACGAAGACGCGGGCCGGAAGAACGGATGACAGCAGTATTGAGTTAGATTGAGTTTTTTGTTATTAATATTAATATTGAATTCGGGGTCGACTTTGAAGGGTTTGCGGATTAAGGGGTCTGGTCTTCTCACTTTAGACGCTTCGAATGGCTCTTTTCATAAATTTTCTTGATAGGTTTATATTATAGATATTTATATAAAAGCTGTTACACTTAATAAACACACTTTCGACATACATTAAAATTTTTTTTTATTTACTTAAGTCACTATTTATAGGCGAAAATGGTAGTTAAAAAAATGTCCTAAAAAATTGTGGGTCTGCGCTGTTGATGAAATCTCGGGAATGGATCATCTGAACCAAAAGAAATCAAATGGTTTTAGATTCAGTATGCTAATTCAGTATACTATAGCGCATACTATACGATTTATTTATATATGCAAAAATAACACAATGGCGGACGTTAAAAAAAACGTGGTTTTTTTTCACCGTTTTTGGCCAAAAAGTAGTAATCATCGAAATTTAAAAAAAATCCTTGATATGCGCTATAGCTATAGTTGTAAAGAATGTGTGGTTAAAATTTCATAAGGATCGGTTCAGTAGTTTCGAAGATTTTATCAACAAGCCGTCGAAAAACGTTGTTTCGAGAAAAACGCGTTTAAGGATGTTGAGTCCCAAATCGCAAATGATAATAAAATTCTGAAAATATGGTACGTTTTTGTATGAAGTATTTCAGAGATCGTGCAAAAATTTCACGACGATTAGGAAGCTCGTTATTGAACAATTAACATTCACAAATTAAATGTTGTCTTATAGAAACTGATGTAACCTTGCAATAAGTTTTTTCTTTGACCTCTCAATTTTGTAATATCTACAATATACTGAAAGCAACGGAAACAAAACGAAGTTTATTGATACATTTTTTTTCATTTCTTTTAAAAATTGTTCTTAACAAAATGTTAATTTTTTAATAACGAGCTTCCTAATCGTCGTGAAATTTTAACACGACCTCTTAAATACTTCATACAAAAACATACCGAATTTTCAGAATTTTCTTATCATTTTTTATTTCAACCCTTAAGGAGGTTGAAGTAATGATGATAGAATTCTGAAAATTTGGTATGTTTTTACATGAAGTATTCAGGAGGTCGTGTAAAAATGTCATGACGATTAAGAAGCTATTTATTGAACAATTAACATTAACATGTTTCATAGGGACTCAACATCCTTAATGTTTGAGCGGAGCAGATGAACGTGCCCAGGTAGTAAAGATCGCACAAAAATACGGTAGGACTCTTTCGATTTTCTTAAAATTTTAGTATGATCCTCTTGGATATGTATACTTTCGAAAAGTGTTAGTTAAAAAAAATCGATTATTTGCAAATTGTAAAGTGAGGAGACACCGTAAAAGGTTACCCCCACTTGCGATTTTGAAAAAATCGATTTTTTTATTGCATTTTTTTGAAGTATAAGTATCTGAGAATATGTCCTGAAAATTTCAAGTCGGTCCGAACAAAATTGACTGAGATATGAGCGTTGAAAGAGAAGAATCCGTGAATTGAAGAACTGAAATTGAGACTTTAAACGCGTTTTTCTGAAAATGGCATTTCTGAAGTCGGTGACCAAGATTACTCGAACACTAATGAACCGATCTTCTTGAAATTTTGCAGGCTTATTTAATACATAAAAATGTAGTCTTTAATCGTTCGATTTTTTTTTTCGAAAAAAAAATGGCCGTTTTATAGCCAAAAAACGGCCGTTTTTTTCGTTAAAATCGAACCATTAACTTTGACTGTCCGCCATTTTGTGAAAAATGAATATTTTTTAAAATCCTTCGATTAAAGACTAGTTTATACTTATATTTGACTAAATCCATCCGCATTTCTTTTTCAGATGATCCACTTCGCCGCAATGTTGGTCACCGCAAACCGTGTATATAAAAACATTATTTCATTGACGGCCATGTGCCACTAAACAATGTAATATTTTTCAATAAAAAAATTACTGAAAGTTCTTCAAGATGTGTTCTTTAAGATGGTATATTGATCGATTAAAAAAGTTTTGTAGTTTTCTTTAAAAAAATTCATGAAAAAGGCCTTTTTTCCGCTACAAGTGGGGGCAACGCCTTAAGGAGTTTCGACACTAAAAACGAAATACTTGTAGACGATTGACATTCATATCGCAATGAATTTAGGATGCATGCACTGTTCAAAAATTAATCCGTTTTGCCACATAGTTTCGGAGATTTCAAAGACTGAAGCTGAACCTTCACCCATTTGGCACGTGGCACTTCGTGAACGCTAGTTATAGAGCTGTAGGGGTTAAAATAGTGCTTCGATTTAACCCCGGAACCATGTCGTAGTTTTCAGCATCCGTATATCATACACATGGGTCGTTCGCGACCGTCACTTATTTGACTATACTTTTATGTAAGGAAAAATCTGAAAAACATCACGGATCTTCTTCGAAATCTTAAGGCCTTAGGCGACAGTAACGGGTATAAAATCATGTGCGAATTTAACAATTTTTTTCGTGTGAAAAAATTATTCACTCATTAAATTGATTACACATCTGTTTAGTATGAATATCAAGCTGTTAAAAAATATATTTTTTTTTTCGATGTACTAAAACTTCATTGTTTGTCAATATTTTCCAATAAATATAAATACGCCAATGGCTCCTGTAGGAACGGTGGAACCGATCAATTATTTCACAGACACCGCAATAATTTCGCTCGAATGTACTCACTGAAAGCCATTTTCATAAATTGCTTAAGATTTTTATACGAAGGGTTACGAGAATAAGGTGGAGGGACCAAAATTATGCGGGTTCCTATTGGCTATGCACTCCCAAAAGGGGAATGAATGAATATGTGCATATTATTTCTGCCACATAGGTGTGACACATACATAGACAGAGCTTCAAATTTTATTTCTTTATTGCCAACGTTCGTTCGTACACCCTAGCGGGCTTTTGTGGTCTTGTGTCCTCCACTTTATGATCACACATTTGTCACTCCACTGTTTTTAGTTACTGAAAGAGAGACCCTCCCCCTGCCCCAGAGTGTTCCCCACAGCCGCTTGTTTTCGAATGCACGTATCGAATTCACAGGAGGGCACAGGGAAACTGCGGAAAATCGCTATTTTTTATAGCCATTTATTTTGTGTTTAGTTTTCGTTCTTTTTCTCTTCAAAACTGCGTTAAAATTTATTTGTTTTTACGCTTCGGCGGATTTTTTCGTAGATTCAATACGATGTAATTAAAATATAATACGAAACTGTCAGCTTTATGTTTCGCACACTTTGGCGGAGATCGGTAGCTGTAACGTTGTCTTTCGCTTAAGGAGTTACCCCCACTTGCGATTTTGAAAAAATCGATTTTTTTATTGCATTTTTTAGAAGTATAAGTATCTGAGAATATGTCCTGCAAATTTCAAGTCGATCCGAACAAAATTGACTGAGATATGAGCGTTGAAAGAGAAGAAACCGTGAATTGAAGAACTGAAATTGAAACTTTAAACGCGTTTTTCTCAAAATGGCATTTCTGAAGTCGGCAACCAAGATTACTCGAACACTAATGAACCGATCTTCTTGAAATTTTGCAGGCTTATTTAATACATAAAAATGTAGTCTTTAATCGTTCGATTTTTTTTTTCGAAAAAAAATGGCCGTTTTATAGCCAAAAAACGGCCGTTTTTTTTCGTTAAAATCGAACCATTAACTTTGACTGTCCGCCATTTTGTGAAAAATGAATATTTTTTAAAATCCTTCGATTAAAGACTAGTTTATACTTATATTTGACTAAATCCATCCGCATTTTTTTTTAGATGTTCCACTTCGCCGCAATGTTGGTCACCGCAAACCGTGTATATAAAAACATTATTTCATTGACGGCCATTTGCCACTGAACAATGTAATATTTTTCAATAAAAAAATTACTGAAAGTTCTTCAAAATGTGTTCTTTAAGATGGTATATTGATCGATTAAAAAAGTTTTGTAGTTTTCTTTAAAAAAAATTCATGAAAAAGGCCTTTTTTTGCGCTACAAGTGGGGGTAACGCGTTAAAAAAAGAAAAAGTGTTCGACGACTTTGCAGCTGACGCGGTAGTATCTCCCCCACCCTCTCTTTCTCTATCTCTGACTCTCTCTCTCTCTCTCTCTCTCTCTCTCTCTCTCTCTCTCTCTCTCTCTCTCTCTCCTCTCTCTTTCTCTCTCAGGGAGTCGTTGCACCGAATTCGCGTTTCTATTTCGAATCGGAATTCCCTCTTCGTTATATTAGTCGAGTATATATCCCTGGGCCTCGCTTGTGAACTGCTCGCCCTCGACGAATCCTTTGTTTCCCACAAGATGATACTCTCTTTACGCGATAAAAAAAATCGCCCAGATATATCAAAATTTGAGTGAGTTCGAGTCGTCTTTGTGTAATGAATTTCTTACTTTTCGACGATTATTGCGATCGAATTTGAAATTCGTTACTGAATCCCAACAATCCTCGCCATCGAATTAATTAAACAATGAAAAATAAAATGGAATTGATAAAAATGGGAAATAGTCAAATTGGATCGAAGTAGAGAACGTTTGTGAGAATAAAAATAAATGACATGCCAAAACTAGCGTTTATCATGATCCAAAGCTTTTTTTTGGCAAATTAAGGTCGAAAATCTCTGATGAGAAGACGTGAAAGCGATTGAAGTTAATTGTCGTTGAAATGAAACGAGTGAAATGAAGTTTATGAGAATAGCAAACATATACAAATTTATAAAATTATAATTAGGAATTTATTTTAAAAACAGTGACAATTAGAAATTTACCCAAATATAGCAATCCATTTGAACAAACCCAAACAAACCTCCAATAGAAAGCAATAAGATGAAACAGAGAAAAACGAAGAAAAAAACACGAAATAAAATTTATTAAAATAGTAAACAGTGAGAAATCTATTTAAAAAAAAAATAGAATTGAAATTTACACAAATGTAATGCTCCACCCAAACAAACCTCCAATGGGAAGCAATAAAGTGAAGCAGAGTGAAACGAAAGAAAACGAGTGAAATAATGTTTATAATAATGGTAAACAGCGACAAATTTCTACGCATATAATAATGAGAAATTATTACATAAATACAAATTTGTGTTTATTTGTATTTATTCACATAAATACAAATATGTAAATAGAAATTTGTAAATAAATACAAATTTGTATTACGTAAATACAAAAATCCGAAATTTCAAAAAATACAATAACGCGAAATACATAAAAACAAAATAGTTAGTAATTTCTAAAAATACAATAATCAGAAATGGCGAAAAATATAATAACGAGGAACTTATTAAAACCCAATAACGTGAAATGTCTAAAAAGATCATAAATTGGAATGAAAAGAAAGATAAACACGTCTCGACAGTGAGTAGACGAGAACAAAGCCGGATTGGCTATTCCAACGTGGTGTAAGCCTTGCGAGGAAGGTTTGCCACACGATCGTTGCAATAAATCGTTCTTTATCGCGCATGTCGAATGTTGACGTTGTTCAGTCATCGCGGTCTCCAACGATAGGAATAATAATTTTTCTTTATTTGGAAAGTAACAAATGGCCGATGTATATATAGATTTCTGCGGAAAAGTGACGATGCCTCGTTCAGGTCAGAATCGACGAAATGAAAAATGTCGGAGTGAAAGAGGGCTAACGAAAAGTAGCGAGATTTACGAGGTTGTTTTGACACGCGAGCGTACCAATGCTAATCCCGGGTCGCGAGGAAAGCTAACACGGAGCTAACACGAGGGATTCGGGTGCGATTATTTCCCTTAAGTTCCTTAACGAGAATTTTTGCCCGGCAGTTTATTATCGAGGATATTATGTATCCCTCGTAAGGGGACGACCCCTCGGCTCTAACGACAAATTTACGATCCTTCGCCCGTCTCCGCAAACTCTTATCTTCGGATAATCGAAAAACTTTTTCTGACTCACTCTTCTGTCTCTCGGGAGAAATTAACGCTGCGAAGTGCTTCTCTAGTCAAGACGTACGTCTCGAAGCGGCTAAACATTTTTCGCCCGACGATGCAAGTGATCGTTCATTAAGGGCTCATACCACTGTAAACGTCGAAAATTACGTGATTTTTTTTTTTTGGTGGAAGGACGAGCAAGAGGATAATAATAATCAAGGATGTTATCAGTCATATCTTCAAGCGAATGAACAAAAATTATTTAAAAATTATACAAAATCATGACGCTGGAGCCATTCTCGCGAGGCATGTCGAATTTGAGACACTCTGTGGCACGCAGTATAACTGACGCAAATTTTAATTTGGAAAAAAGAAATGAGAATTCTATTAATTTACATGAGTATAGCTCGAAAAATATGTTGGGGATTAAAAAAAAAAATTTATTACGAATATTACTACCGAGTCATTGACAATCTAATTTTTCAGTTTTTATTTGTTCACGTGCAATAAATTCATTATTTACCACATTTGGCACACTATCATCGATAATACGAATAATCAACATAAGTAAACATCAATCAGAGCAGCTGTGGGTTAAATAAATTTCCTCTTTTTTGACCCCGTGGAAGTGATCGTACCTCCTTAAGAAAAACGCAATTTTCGACGATTTTGGAGTTAAAATAATGAAAATTGTTGGAGTTATGCTGCGTGCCATTTTGAGAAATTGTGCTTCGAAAAAAACGCTTGACCCATGTACATGGTTTAGTCGGGTAAAAGCCGACAAATTGTTTTTTAAAATTATTATTAAAAATACATCCGATGGGCAAAAAAAACATATCGGTTAAGGTTTTAATTTTCTTAAAGCAAAATAGATATAATGCATATTGCAAATGGTCCATTTGCAATATGCATTATATTCATTTTGCGGTCACTGCATTGTCCTAATATAAAATCCTAATATAAAAAAAAGTATTGCGCTGGACACTTATTGCACCAACAACAAATTTCGAGGCGTATTTCTTAAATTGCAGGTCCGATGTCGATGTATACATATATTTATATATGAGATGACTCACTAAGAGCACTTTAAGTACGTTCGTACTGAAAAAATGAAAATAAACCGGACAGAGGCGCATGCTTCATGCATAATTTCCCCCGATTTCCCTTTAGGAGAAAAACACTAAAATCGTAGGCATTCTTTCGTGAATTCTTGCAGGCTTTTACGATCCTATCCTTTCCAGCTTTTTGTCACACATTTGTCGCGTAAGATATTCACGATCGTAATCTATTCAAAAAAATTGTAGATCGTAATGAAAATAAAGTGGAAAAAAAAATAAAACGTATTTTCGTTGCAATCTGACTATGCAAATTTGAACGCCATGATTCAGCATCGATCAGTGGCTTTTGGCAATCGTTGAGAAAAACGGAGCATCAGGCTCTGCAGGATTCACCGACCTAGAGCTTGACGATTATCTTTTGCCCTAAATATTATTGACCCCTGAGAAATCTCTGTTCGAAAACTTCAGCTACCTCTTTCGCACTCATGTCACGTGGTGCAGCTTCTACTTTGCCTTCAAACGTTACATCTGAGTAGAAAAAAAGTTCGAGCGTTTTTTCGTTGGCTTGAATAATGCATAAACATCACGAGAATGATATGCAAAAGGAACTATACGCGAAATTTTATTGTTTCATTCTCCGAGCTCACTCGAAGCGCCTACCAGCGCTCCGAAACGCACGAAACACGATGAAAGTAGCAATTTGGAATCGTTTTTGAAAATAAAACATTAATTTTCACGAAAAAAAGCAGCGAGAACTTATTCAACGTCCACATATGAAAAAAAAAATCATTAATTCGCGATTTTTTTTTTTGAGGATTTTATAAAGGTTGTGAATATATAAGTTGTTGGGCTTGATGAACAAAGTCGTGAAATATATATTTTTTTAATGTTTAATTCATTTTTATTCATTTTTAAGTACAAAAACTATAGTTTAACGTAACGCTTCAAAAATAGGTGGGTTAGGTAGCTCCATCGCAACTCGGCAACGGCTTGTCCAAAACAAAAAAAAATCAAAGTCCATTAAATTCAGTATGACACCGGCTACAAAATAACCCTCGGATATAAAGTTTTATCAAAAAATAAAAAAAATGGCAGATGAAAAACGATAAAAGTAAAAAAAACGCGTTTTTCGCAAAAAAAGAGTAAAAATCAAAATTTCAAAACCATCGAGGGTCATCTTATTGCGAATCATGTTTACAATATGTGGTTCGAATTTCAAGAGAATCGGTTTATTAGCTTTAGAAATACGATGGAGCTAGATTTTGAAATCGTTGTTTCGTGAAAAAGTTTGAAGTTTATACTATGCTTGAAGTTTATACTATGAAAAACTCTTACCTAAACTCAAAAGGCAATTCCTGCAGCGTACAAAATTCAATATTTCTGAATGTATGTACTTTCGAAAACAGTAAAAAAAAAAAAAATTCGAAATCTTCAAAGTGGACTGGCCCCTTAACGTGATCGTCTAGTGTGAAGACCGTTTTTTAATGCTTTTTTGGGGGATTTTTGTTTTTGACAAACCATTAAAATAAAATAATTTATAAATTGGATATCATTTTTATTAACATTTAAGCAAACTTTGTGAATTTTTCGAAGTCATTATATAGAATATAGTCATTATAGAACACATATATAAAAAGAGGTGCTCCACTGCTGCCATGATTCCAGCCGTTCTGCTTATCTAAAATAAAAAACCAAACGCAATTTTGATCGTGAGACTTGAGGCTCTACATGGAACTAAAATAAAGTTAGAATTCCAAAAAATAATTCTTCTTTTTACGCTTTAGAAAAAAAATTCAATTTTTCGTACTTTTTTTGGCGTCATATAGCTGATAAAAAGAAAACTAACGAAGCAATCTTAATTGTTTTAGTTCAACTTGTAGCTATATATGTATTAAAGATGCTGTATACATTTGAGCAGAATCAATCAAATAGTTTTTGAGATATGGCAGCAATCTGAAAAAATCGTGTTTTCATCGCTCCGGTTTACGGCTGTTACTTTTCAACGGCTTCAAATTTCGAAAAATCCTTTTACCCACGTCTTCTATACATGCTTCAGTTGTGATTTATGAAAGGAAAAAAAATCGATTTTTTTTACTGACACACCAGACCACCCCCTTAACACATGTCAACACAGGTAGAATAAATCGGCCAACCTGCGGAGTGTGGAACCCTCCGTTCTCCCTTTGCCAGTATATTCCGAAAATATACCATAACGTTTGGCAAAATTTTTTATCAATACCTATTTACTCCAATATTTTTAAGCAACAGCCTTAAGGGGGGTTGAAGTTGAAGTCGCTGTAAAAAAGCATATTTACGATCATTTTTTTTTTGACGACACAGTTAATATAATGTATTTGTGTAATTCTTATATAATGAAAGGACGTTTGAAGATTATTCTGTAAAATTTTCATTAATAATTATGCAGAAATGAGCAATTGACAGTGAATCGTCGCAGATGCCTAAAAAAAAAGTTACATTGCGGTGAATCGCATAACTCATCACTGGATAATCTGAAATAATAAAGCCAAAAAGACTTCGTTAGTTGATAAGTTCCTTAAAGTAGCACTGTCGGGTTTTTTAAAATGATTTTTTAATTTTTCGTTACACTTAAAATTCGAAATACCGATTTTTCATTGAAAAAATCGGAAATTTTGTGGTGGTATAATAAATTAAAATTATAAAAAACTTTTAAAAACTCGACAACGTTACCTCGTGATTTGTGTGTAGAAAGAGTGTGTTAAATTTCAAGAGGATCCGTGCAGTAGATTTTGGGCTAGACCTTGAAAATGCTAAGTGTGAGAAAAACGCGTTTGAAAGATTCAAAGATTTCTACACTAGAAAGTAAAAAAATAAACATCGATAAACGAGTGTTTTTTAAAATATACTTACGAAGAATGATGAATACCAGGCCCATAAACAACGAGCTTTCAGCTATGATGTCAAGAGCATTTTGTTGCTCTCGTCTACGGCGAATTCTGCCTTCTTCGCTGTGTTATTGCGGTTTGCTAAACCGGATCGGAGGGCGGGAGATTTACAGATCCATATCTCCGGTAGTTTTACTCAAATCGACTTCAAATTTTAACACAATAATCTTGATATGTTGTACATTCATGACAACGTTTAAAAAACGCAAAAAAAACGTCAAATTTAGAATGCTGTAAAAAAAATACCCTAAATTTGGAATACTGTTTTTTTTTCATATTTTTTTACGATTTTGCGCAGTTGATAAAAAGCAGATAGAGCAGTCCATGGCTTCTGGTATTCGTCGAAGAAAAACAAATTATTGTCAACAGCAGTATCGAAAGAACAGTCTATGGAGGGTTATTGAAAATAACACTTTGAGTGGCGGTCTCGGTGAAGAACGACGCGCGACGTAGTAGCATCGCGAAACAAGAGGTCGAAAGAAATAAAAATAGTGTCATCCTTCACCGGGTAAACAATTGACAATTGCAATGAAAATGTTTCGTTGGAAAGCGACTCGGTCGCTCGTTCACGTGTTCGCTTGTCCTTTATAGACGGTATGTTAATGCAGTTGGACAAAGAGATATTTTAATCGCTTCGTGCTTTGTATCAACAGCTACGAGAGGGTTCGGTCTCCGATCGGAGGTCGGAAATCTTTCGACGACAACATACAAAAATTGACAACCAGGGATGATTTATCGATTTTTTATTTATGCCTTGGACCTTGAGGCACCTTGCCGCGGTCCTTTGTATTATTATTATGATCACGAGATTTCAATATGGGCAATCCCGTGGAAAATTATAATGCACGCTTGTAATTGGACTGACGTTTGCATCTTTGGAATGCAATGATAATTAATACTTTCGATATAACTCGAATATCCTTTGGCAAATATTCGTTACGAATGATCCTTCAATTATTTTTCATGTCGCTTATTTACTGGAATTTTGTATTTACTGGAATTTACTGGAACTTATTCGTCTACTGGAATTTACTGGAACTTATTTATTTACTGGAATTTACTGGAACTTATTCATTTACTGGAATTTACTGGAACAGATCTGCAATTTAAATTCGCAAAAAAATATTTTGTAGAATAACAAAACGAGGAAAGAAAAATACGAGAAAGAATTTTCGTTGCATTCCAATGATGCGAACTTCAAGACCATCGTTTATGTGCGGCTCCTGAACAAATATCTACAAAGATTCATGACGTTGAAATTTACATCGGTGGAATGCAACGAAAATTACTTTTTCCCCCTTTGCCAGATTCGAGCTACGAAAATCACGCAAATATTTTTGAGAATTCTTTAGCGGTCTATAATTAATTTGAAAAATATGATTTTCGATAATAATAAAAATACGCAATTGAAAAAGATTTTTCGTTGCATTGTAACGATGCAAACTTCAAGCCCATAAAAATTCAGAATTCAGAATTGGGTAGAAAAATTTAAAATGTCGAAAAGGTATTTCACTTCATACGGAGAACATTATTTTTTACTGATTGTTGAACAATTGTTGGTTTGAACCATTTAGGAACTTTTTGGAATTATTATTGTTCGAAATCATTGTTCATACTATTTCACATACGTTTCAATTTGTTCAGACTTGCCGAATCGCGAAGTAATGCATTTCTGATCGAATCAAACTCTTCGCTGAAAATGTACGCGCGTGACATTCGTAACGATACATAAGCTTGAAATTTCAGAAATACGATTTTTCTATTGCATAGTTTTAGAGCCTAGGGATTGAGGGATCATCACAGTGTTGAATAAAAAAAAATCGATTATTCTTTTGCATTTTCCGATAGCATAGACGGTTATAAACGTGGACCTGGCATCGCCGATTGATCGTAAGTAGACAATTCGTATGAATATTCCACACTCGGAACTTTAAACGCGTTTTTCTCGAAATGTCGTTTTTCAAAACGGCGTACAGCCTCAAAGGAAGAATTTTCAAGCTGATCGTCTCAAATTTTGGCACAACATTCTTCACGCCATTCTTCATCTTGCTGTGGAACCTTTTTTTCAATCTTCATACCTTTTTTAACAAAAAAAACTTTCGAAAGAATAGGCTAAATTGGATACTTTTTTTCACCGTCGAAATTTTGTCAATTTTTATTGAAAGCGTGAAAAATAATAAACTTTAAAAATGTAATTTTCTGTTCTTCGTGAATGCTTTGATTTGACATAAAAAAGCAGACGGATAAGACATGGAAAAAAAATCGCAAAAATCAGCTGTTTCTCGACCCGTTACACTGCGATGATCCCTCAATTTGCGACAAAGATTTTCCGTTATGAAGATGTTGCAGTTTGCATCGTTGGAACGCAACAGAAACTTTTATACTTTCGATCCTTCATTATGATTGTTTTGCTAAATATTTTTGCGCCAATTTTGATGGCAAATCTCCAAATAAGTATCTTAGAAGAAGGTTGAATGTTTTCCGTAGCTGAGATCTGCTAAAAGAATATTGAGGAAGAAAAATTGATTTTCATTGCGCTCAAACCATGCAAACTTCAATCCCATGAGTTATGACGATTTTGGCGAAGGCCCAGATTCAGACGTATTTTTTTTATTGAAACATGGCAACAAAAAAAATGTATTTTACCCCCAGCTGCTCTGATTGATGTTGATTATTCGTATTATCGATTATAGTGTGCCAAATGTTCTGGTGAATGATGAATTTATTGCACGTGAACAAAGAAAAACTGAAAAATTAGATTGCCAACGATTCGGCAGTAATCTTCGTAATAATAATATTAACATATCCACCATAAAAACGGACGAAAGAGACAAAAAAAAATCAGCCGGAAACCTATTAAAATAGGCTCGAATTACCTCAGCGGAATTAACACGATGGGCAGAATATAATTATCCATATTATTGATATGTGATAAATGATAAAACTCCATAAATTGTTGTTTGCATATTTTGTGGCGGCTTCTATTCAAATTAATTTCAAAACAAAGCTGGCTTTGAAGCACGGCGTAGATTGATTTTATTGTTTTTTTACAATATCTATTAAGGTAAATGTCCCAATTATTGAACAGCTAAGGATCTGGGGGATTGAATTCGGTGAGAAAAAAATATAAAATCAAGAAAAAACCATTGATTTCATGTTCAAATGATACCTTGATATTTTTACTTTCGAAAAATCACACTTTAAATTATTTTTAAATGATTTCAAATGAAAAAAAAAGAATAACAATGTGAAGCATGCAAATGTCCCAATTATTGAACACTGGAAGTGCCTATGAGCCTATCATTGAACAGGCATGTCCCAGTTATTGAACACTCTCGAGAATTCTCTTTCCCTCTTGAAATTTTGTCCCTGAAATATCGGAGAGCAAAAAATATTGAACATTACATTCGTATTTTTAGGTTACATTTAGGTTATATTCTCTTTTTACTTTTCTTTTTATGTTTATTGCACGAAAATACAAATAAAAAATATATTTGACGATCTTAGAGTTATTATTAAAAGAATAAAGGTAAGTTTATTCAGGAACTTACAGTTTTTGTTTGAATAAATCCGATTCACACGATCTGTCACGCGTTAACTGTCTCGATGTTTTGATGGGTTTAATGACGCCATCTTGGAGAATTCGAGTGTTCAATAATTGGGACACACTGCATTTTCTATCTCCCAATGATCGAACACCGTATTTTTTAACAAATAATTAATTTAAAACATTTTCTTAAATTGTTATTTGTAAGAAATTTTCTGAGGAAACTGAAACGCCTTTACTTTTTGAGATGCGACAGTTTTTGAATTTTTTATGCCCTTACGCATGAAGCGGCGCGTCTTACCAAAAACGATAAACAGTTACCACGAGACGTCAAATCGGGTCACCGTTGCTGATTAAATCATTTTTTTCTCCATTATTTAAAGCTTTTTTTGCACACGTAAGGTAACATTTCGATAGGTAAAATTTCCATATATGTAATGAAATTTTTATAAATAAGTAAGTGCATGCAGGTGAATGAGAAATAATAAAAATACAAGATAGTGTTCAATAATTGGGACTTGTTCAATAATTGGGACATTTACCTTATATCTAATCTATCGAATTTCAGCTTTCCAACGGGTTTAGTTGGATACGTGAGCAGAAAAACCACGATCACCGCACTTCCGGTTGACCGTCTCCATAAGACGACGTGCTTCGGTGACTCAAAGTGCTCGACTTTGCAGTTTTATTGCGAACAAAACTAAACGGTCAAAATAGCTCAAATTTTTTCGATAGACACATAAAGTATTCGTCAAAATCATATAAAAATATTAAATCCGAAAGTTGGATTCGTAGTAATGATCGTACCTCCTTAAGAAAATAACTCGTTCGTTTTGTTTCGGATCAACCTGGTGGCCAAAATCAGGTACACCGTTGAGCCTCTCGCGTTCGAAACTCGTTCACGAGATTGCTTATAACTTCTTTAATTATTAATATCTTTTTGTAAAATTTGATACACAACTTTGTTAATGTACGTACACATAAATGTCCAAACGGATTTTCAATCCTCCTACGTATTCCTTCAAAATATTTTTTTTTCCAAACGACTCTGATTTTTGGGACGTCACAGTAGCTCGACTCTTTAAATAACGATAACTTCATGGATAAGGTGGCGATAAAGGGGGAAATTATACGCATGTTGAGTGAAAAGATAAATATAGGGATATGCCAGTATTTCAGAGAAATAGGGGATGTATGAAAGGGAGTCGAAGGCGATGGAGATGAGGAGTAAATTGAGAAAAAGAGAGAAAAAGCACGAGGGAAAGGTGTATGCGGGGTAGAATATAAAATTAAGGTAGTTGTAAGAAAAACGTGTATAAACAATGCGGAAACTTTTTGTAAAAAACTTGTAAAGAAAGTTGTGCAAATTTAAATTCGATTATTATTATTGTTATTATTGTTGTTATTATTATTGTTATTGTTATTATTAATGATAACTTCATTGTTTATCAATATTTTCCAATAATAAAAAAATTCGCTCGTGACAAGAATATATGCTAATTGCGAGCAAAATCCCGCCCTCGTCATCCCAATACCCTCGTCAGAAAAAAATATTCAGTCGACCTGTTTTTTGGGACTCATCGAGGCGAAGGTCTGATCTCGAAGGGTTAGGAGGTTGGAGCGTTATCCACAGTCCAAAATTCATATATTATTGTAATTTATATATTATATATACAGGGTGCGCCAGAGAAACTTACTTATTTGAAAGGTCAATAAAAACAAAAGTACTTCAATTATTGTTTTAAATTTTTTTTTATTTGAGAATACAATATCCCAATTTTTTTTTCATGTAGTCTTGAAAATGACATTGGATAAATGGCGACCGCCATTGCGCATACACTGATGAAGTCGATTTTTGAAATTCGTATCCACTCTTTGCAGCATATCAATCGGTATGTTGGCAATGGCGTCGCGAATGTTGTTCTTGAGGTGTGCTATGGTACGTGGTCGATCGACATAAACCAGAGATTTCAAATAACCCCATAAAAAGAAATCGCATGGCGTCAAATCTGGAGAGCGTGCCGGCCATTGGAGATCGCCTCTGAGAGAGATGAGGCGGTCGGGGAAATGTTGTCGCAACAAATTGACGAAGCCCCACCGACAAATTGACTCCATGCGATTTCTTTTTATGGGGTTATTTGAAATCTCTGGTTTATGTCGATCGACCACGGACCATAGCACACCTCAAGAACAACATTCGCGACGCCATTGCCAACATACCGATTGATATGCTGCAAAGAGTGGATACGAATTTCAAAAATCGACTTCACCAGTGTATGCGCAATGGGGGTCGCCATTTATCCGATGTCATTTTCAAGACTACATGAAAAAAAAATTGGGATATTGTATTCTCAAAAAAAAAAAATGTTAAACAATAATTGAAGTACTTTTGTTTTTATTGACCTTTCAAATAAGTAAGTTTCTCTGGCGCAACCTGTATTATTGTCTAGATTATACTGAGTATTGACGATTTTTTGCAATTTTCTTCACCATCAAACACCACAGAAAAATAATAATGTAACGTTTGTAATTTTACGTGCAGCTCAATGGGCAAGACTAAAGTGAAAACTATTTTTTTTTAAACATAGCTTTTTTAATTTTTAAAAAAATTGTCTACAGTAGAGTGACCTATTCTATGAATTTTAAGACTAATCTCATCGTGGGCCCATTTTTTCTTCTATTTTTTTTTCGAATTAATCATATTTTTTTAGAAGATTTTTATCATTTTAATTTCCAATAATGCTATTAATGATTTTGTGATTTTCAATTCGGCTTCGACAGGCCTGAAACGTTTTATTTTCAATTCGTGCGGAATTTAACGAAAAAGAAAATATTCTGGATAAAAAATCATTTTTTTAGTTGAATCCAGCACAAATTGATTTTTTAAAGGTAATTGGCACGGTATGCGTAGTACACGTGTTTTACACCGTAAGCTATCAAAGTCAGATGTTCCAATTGGTTTGTATGAAAATTCTGCATAAGATCTTTTTCCATAAATTTTCCGTAACATTTAAGGTTAAAAAGAAGACTTTTCTAGATGAAACGAACAACCAAGACTATTCTTGAAAAAAAACCGGTTCAAAAAGGATGTCATTTGTAGCAATGGCATGCGAAAAACCAAAAGCAGATGATTTTTATCTCGAAATCCTTGAGACGTCTACTGAACTGAAATTCCAGCATATAGGAGGGCATAAACTGACCTATCGGCAGTTGCTGCCAACCTCTTATCCGCGAAGTCACCGTATTTCGGCAACACTCAATATTAATTAATGGTAATAATAAATAATCCCTTGCCATAAATATAAATGGGCATAATTATAAATAACTCAGAATTTCATTCTGAATTGTATAAAACATTCGCTGACGCACTTCTCTCATAATAATAATCGATAATGTTATACTTTTTCAAGTTGGCACTAAAACAGAAGTTTTTTTCCTTATTCACGCGATCAAAATATTAAAATGCATAATTTTGCTCTTTAATGATGAATTTGATGAAAAATTACCATCAATGAAAAAAAAAATATATATATCCATAAACCGTCATTTGACTCAACTGGACTGCTCCAACGTCCTTAGGACAAAATTAATTTCACGCGCGTACTCGTGTGGCGAGCTACGGAACGAGCATCGAGACCTCGTGGCGATGACTCACAGCTCGATTGCCGGACACCGCGCAACGCTGCTGCGTCTCTTTCACGCTCTATCCCTCTCACGGTCCCTCTCGCTTATCGCTCACGATACGGACTACGCGAACCTACGGATACAAGCGTGGACGCAACATTCATTCGTTCTAACGAACCCAAGCGAGCAATCGTCTCGTGTGTGCGTTCAGGGCGACGACTCGCAGTCTGTGCGAATGTAAATCACGAGAAAAAAGAATTGAAGTAAATAACAACCGTGCGGAAACAAACGCACTGACGAATTCTCGAAACGACTTTTCGTGCGTTAGTTTTGCCCGATGCAAAGTTTCTAAAATACACGCAATGTTAGCGCGTGACAGAAGAAAGCCGAGAGCTCAACCTTCGTCGTGGAAACACGAGAAACTTGCGCATTAGAGGCGTTAGATGGCGCCACCCGTCGTGCCACACCGAGCGCAATTCCCTCACCCACAAACGTTTCCGGGAAAAAATAAATTTAAAAAAAACCCTCTTACGAAACCTAGATCCGTAAAAGCCGTGCGATAAATCTCGACGAGCTTACCGGCAATTAGTGTGGGGGCGGATTAGCGTGTGTCAAAATCTCATAACGATATCGAGATTTAAAAAAACAAGATCTTTGAAGCAGTAAAAGCATTGAGGGCATACGCAAGGTCCACATAACCTCACAAATTTTCGAACAAAGTTTCCTCATCATTTGTTCAAAGTAAAAAAAATAATAACGAAGCTTCAAGCTCTGTAGGATTTACCGACGCAGAACTTGACGATTTTCTTCGGCCATAAATATTATCCGTTCCTGAGAAATCTCGGTTCGAAAGTTGAAGCTATCTATCTCGCACTTACACGTCACGTGGTGCAACTTCTACTTCGCCTTTATCGGGGAAATCCCTTTATGCTGCCGAAAATAAGCGAATTTTAAATACTTTTCGTGTCAAATTATTTTTTCTACTTAACAAAAATGTTGTATATAAGGTTGGCAAATAAATTCGTTTGGTTTTTGTCATTTATTCCACTTTTAAAAAGCGAAGAGTGCCGATAATTGGGCTCTTAAAGTGCGAATAATTGAACCCTTAAAGTATCAATTATTGGGCCCTTGAAGCCCCAATAATTGGGCTCTTAAAGCGCCAATAATTGGGCCCTCAACCAGCCAATATGTAGGCCCTTAAAGCGCCAATAATTAGGCCCTTCAAACGCCAATAATTAGGCCCTCCAAGTGCCATTAATTAGGCCCTTAAAGCGACAATTATCGGGCCCTTAAAGTGCCAATAATTGGGCCCTCAACGTGCCAACAATTGGGCCCTCAAAGTGACAATAATTGGGCCCTCAAACTGACAATAATTGGGCCTTGAAGTGACAATAATTGGGCCCTTGAAGTGCCAATAATTGGGCCCTCAAAGTGCCAATATATGGGTCATTAAAGCGACAATAATTAGGCCTCCTAAGTGCCAATATATGGACCCTTGAAGCGCCAATAATTGACCTTAACGTGCCAATAATTGGGCACCCTACCCTGCTATGACATCTTTGAATTATAAAAAAAATGGAATATTTAAAAAATGACGGGTGTAAGACGCGTCAAGACGGTTGTCGCCTCAGAAGTTCCACGGCGTGCAACCTAGCGTCTGGTGCATTTATCTCAAACATCAGAGCCACGGAGTTTTGGATTTCTAAGGCCCACACGCTCTATGTGAACCTAAAGTTCCTTTGAAATTATTTTTTAAAACTACTTTTTCAACGACATATACTACAGTGAATTTCATGAAAAATAGAACGTTACTTCAAACACGTACCATTTTTCGAACTTTCACTGTTATTCGGATTTTTTAGGTTCACATAGAGCGTGTGAGGCTTAGAAACGTTAAACTTCTTGGCTCTGATGTTTCAGATCGATGCATCAGACGCTAGGTCGTACGCCGTCGAACAACTCAGGCAGCAACTTTCTCTGAAGCAGCTGTCGTACAATTCAGTACAATTAAGATATTAGAGAAAAAATTGCAATGTTAAAAGATGTAATGAGATGTACATAAAACTTTCAACTATGTAGAATAAACAGTTTTCACACAAAAAAACATCTAAAAAATTCGCTTATTTTCGCCTGCCTAGCGATATTTGCCCCCTTAAGGAACTTCAACCGAAATTAACAAATATTAACTAGTTATTGAGTGATTGAAGCCTCAACGCACAGAGCGAATCTCCCCTGTTAATCTAAAGGGGAAAAAAATAATCGCACTCCGCCTCTTAGTCCTCAGTTCGAGAGCTTAGATTTAGCATACATTTTTCATACCTAATAATATATTTTGAGGGAGTAAGGGCTGTTATTTTTCGCCACACCATGATAACGAGATCCATACGTTTTTTTCGTATAATACGATACAACTATTATTCTTCAGTCCAGTACTATTTATCGTCAGTATCAATCAAAGCAAAAAAAAATTAAACGTCGCAATTCTATTAATTGAAAGGAAAAAAAAAACGCATTTTTTTCGAAACGTACATGGCAATATTTTTCGTCTCAACCACATGTCACTGAGGGCTAGATACATCGTTTTAAATAAATGAATCCTCTTAACAACGACTGCACCTTCTGTGCATTTCTAATATGTTCGATCGAACATGTATATACGTAATGTTTGAAAGGTGTGCAATTACTGTGGCTCTTAGCCACTGTGACAGCCTGTTGACATTCGTCGCGTTAAACGTTCTAGTCTTGCATCTCATCTTTCTCTCTCTCTCTCACCCTTTTAGGTTAGTGTCCGGCTTAAGTTACAAGGAACCTTGATGCCAGCCTTCTGCGCAACAACCGTGGTCGCGTCGTTGCGCGTATATCTATACGATACTGGCAAGGTCGTTGTACACCGTCAATGAGATTGCGACCCTTTGATGTGTTTGTGTATGAAAATCATATCCGATTGCAACGAAATGAGATATTCTCGATAGATTTTCTTCAAAATATGGCAATTTTACAAAAGCTCGTTTTGTTTTTAATTCTTCATCGATTTTCTATCACGAAAAAATTAATTTCTACAAATCGGTCGGATTCTATCGAAAACCTGATACACTGTATTCGATTTCACGATATTTGGAATGAAATTCGATCAGTTTGTAAAATAAACAAAATTCACCAGATTTCGAGAAATACGGAAAAAGACTTGTAAATTTCTTGGAATATGAGTTTTTGTAAAATGACCAATCTTTTCAGAATATGTATATATTCAAAGACTTACATAACTTTTCTTCCCTCTATTTCTCGAAATCTATTCCACTTTGTTCATGGTAATCAAGTTTTATTTCGAATAATGTGAAATTAAATGTATAGCGCATTGGGTTTCCGATAAAACTTGACCGCCGAGTAGGATTTTAAAAAACAGGAAATCGATCAATAAATTAAAAAAAAATGAGTTTTGGTAAGATGGCCACATTTTTCAGAAGATCCGTATATAAAGATTTTCCTTAAAATTTGTTTTCAATATATAACGATTTTCTTCACAATTTGGCCATCTCACAACAAACTTTTTTTTTTAATTTAGTAATCGATTTTGTTCGAAGAAAAAAAAACTACATACCTGTTAAATTTTATCGGAAACCGAATGTACTGTACATTTCGTTTCACAATATACAAAATCGAATTCGATTGGTTAAAAAAATTAACAAAGTCGATTAGACTTCGAGAAATACAGGGAAATAAGTTTTGTAAATATTTTGAGATATATGTATGCAATTCCTGACAATAAACAAAAATAGATTTCAGAAAAATAGCACTTTTATTTATTCAGAAGAAAATCACGTTTTCAGAGGGAAAGAGTACACAAGCACACACACGCACGTTTATCTCCAAAATCGTAATTTACGAACCTGACCAAAACGAGATAATTCTACGATACGTTTTGTTTATTTGAAAATAAACCGGCATTTTCAACCAAAGAAACTGTGACATCTGATATCCGTGTACCCATAAATCGTGATAAATATACCCACATATATCACGATCCCTATTACAACAATCGATCAATTCACCCATCGAGGCGAATATTCGCACCGTGTATAACCCTTAAAATGTGCATTCGAGTCAACGTACTTAAAGAGCGAAGCGCTGACAATGAATTCTCCAAGTGTTGAATTATTCAAGCGTAACCGTGAATTATATCGGGTTTCGCGTGGTTCAGATAAGTTAAATGTCTATTTTTCGTATCCGTGGGTGTTTTAACCTAAAAGAAATGGGGAAGGGGAGGTGGAGACAACTGCTGCAATCGGCCGTCGTCCGCGACTAGCAGTGCGATCGGGCGATACAGGTTTCTGTTCTTACGCATGCACACTTGTGTAGAGGCACGTATGCGTGTTTAGCGGATCAACTTTCGAGCTCGGGAATTGCGTCACCGCGTACTTAGCGGATAGCTACGTCATTGGATCGAGAATTAACACGAAGCTTTCAAGCGAGAGATTCCGAATCGAGCGTTAATTCGAGCGAAAAATAAAAGTGGAACGGCATAGATGTGTATGTGCAGAGATATAAACAGTGTACTTACGTTAGTCGGCAGTGCTGCTGAATTAGCGATATTCGATAGAAAATCGTGGCTGACGCGAGAACTCTGCGAGGTCCCGCTGTCACTGGACACGCTTGAGCTGTCGTACAACACGTCCGACACGTCCAGCTTCATGATTCGGCCTTGTTTACCTGTTCTTTTGATCCCTAAGAGTTTTTATTGTCAACCAATATTCGTTCGTCGGACGACGCCTTGACGATGAGTCGTAGCCGTCAGCCTCTCGCTCCCCCTTTCGCTCGGTGTCTGTCGTCCGTCTGTACGCCTCTCTCTCTCTCTCTTCCTCTCCCACGATATCACTCTCTAACGAACTCGGCGTCGCGAGAGTTTGCTTCTCCCTCGACGACACGTTACGAAACCTTTTTGTTTGACGACGAAACGAACTCGCGATTCCCCGGGGATACGAGAAACAAATTGATCGGGTGTGTGTATTATCTCGCGCAATGAGAGCCGCTCAGAGAAACACGCGTAGAACGCGTTTCTTTCTTCCTCGATAACTATTCGCCGAATCTGGCGTGAAATATGCCGCGCGTTGTGCGTATACGCGCGGGCGCGTGTGTGCGCGATCGTCGTCCGCGTATATTGCTGTACGATGACTCATAGCGTGGGGGAATACCTCGCGCCTGGCCACTTCGTACGGGTTCGGCGAGCCACCCGACGTCGCGATCTAACGCCGAGCACCCCTTCGCCCCCCGACCGCCGCCGCGCCTGGCCAGCGCTCTCGTGCGACGGCCGGCCGCCGCGTAAGATCCTGTCTCTCGTGCGATTCGCTATTTTCGTCTAGGTCGCGACCAATCGGGTTCGCGTGCTCGACTGGCCGGGAGCAGTAGCGTACGTAACCCCGCATCAAAGCCTTTCTGGGGTCCGGGCGATAAGCGCGTAAGCACGTTCGTTTCTCGGTTTAAGGAGGTACGATTATTACTACGAATCCAACTTTCGGATTTGAAATTTTTATATGATTTTGAAGAATACTTTATGCGCCTGTCGCAAAAATTTGAGCTATTTTGACCGTTTCGTTTTTTCGCAATAAAACTGCAAAGTCGAGCACTTTGAGTTACCGAAGCACGTCGTTTTATGGAGACGGTCGACCGGAAGTGCAGTGGTCGTGGTTTTTCTGCTCGCGTATCCAACCAAACCCGTTGGAATACTGAAATTCGATAGATAAGATGTAATAGTTATTGTAAAAAATAAGAAAATCAATCTTCACCCGCTCACGTATCCAACTAAACCCGTTGGAAAACTGAAATTCGATAGATCCAATAGATATCGTAAAAAATAAGATAATCAATCTTCACCGTGTAGTTAAAGCACTACGTTACAAGAAAGTTTCAATTTCCGGTTGAAAATGGTCAGAACGACGAAATAGCCTTAGCAACGTCGCGAGGAACAGCTGATGCGTTTGGCGAACATAACCCAGCTTTTTTTCATATCACGTATCAATAATATGTATAATTATATTCTGCCTATCGTGTTAATTCCGCTGAAGTAATCCAAGCCTATTTTGATAGGTTTCCGGCTGATTTTTTTTTTTGTCTTTTTAGTCTGTTTTTATGGTGGATATGTTAATATTATTTCTTCACGTGCATTAAATTCATCATTTACCACAACATTTGGCACACTACAATCGATAATACGAATAATCAACATAAGTAAACATCAATCAGAGCCGATGTGGGTAAAATAAATGTAGGCTCTTTTTTGGCCCCGTGGAAGTGATCGTACCTCTTGAGCATGGGAAATTCATAGCTCGCGTGTAGACTCCTGGAAGCACTGGTCTGTATTCGCGATGCCCGAAAGCCTTGGCACCGCTCGCGGCCTAAGGCAGGATCTTTAGGGTGTCTCGAAATGACCTGACGTTTTTATTTATTGATAAAACGCATTGTTTATTTGAGAAGTACAAATATGTTTATTTAAATATAAGGTACGAACATGGAGGTTATGTGTAGAGCACGATATCCGATAAACGGACGCCTCGTCCCTGTTTGCAAACGTTTACTGTCTTGACGAAATTTTGGATAACATTTTGGCATAATTGCGGACTAATTTCATTAATGGTGCGTCAAATAGCTTCCTTGAGCTCCGGAATGGTATGTGGACCATTGTCATACACTTTTCCTTTCAGAAAACCCCGAAGAAAAAGTCCAATGACGTCAAATGGCGTCCAATATAGTAAACTGTCAAATGCATTGATGACATAGATCAAAATTTTAAAAACGAAAAATTACTCGAGATGATATCTTCCAGGGCGCAAGACGAATAATAAAAGTGAATTATCGTTCCATTAGCCACCTAAAGATAAAGTCTTTCGAAAAAGTGATTGTTGTCTCTGAATATTACTCTCTTTAGGCCATCAAGACGAGTTTGTGGTCACTCCACCAGTTTTTTTACGAGGTGTATAAAACAGGTTTTAAACATTGATTAAAACATGTTTAAAACAATATGAGGTGCAATCTGAAGTACAGCTGATATCACAATGAAATTATTATTTATATATTAAATATGTTAAATAATTTGAATTCGTTAACATAATGTTCCTTGCTTGTTTACTAACGTACTAACAATGAGACTGATGTACGGGGATTCTCCGAACATTCAACTTTATCAACTTTAACGTTATCGAGGAAAAACGAAAAACACCCCTATTTTCGAGGGGTGGTTTCACCCCTTGAAACCGTTTTTCCGCCGATAAAAAAAAATACGTATCGCTTACTTTTCGGTGCTTTATAACATATCCAAATTTCAACAAAATCGAAGGGTGTCACCTGAGGGATGTTCCTCGTGAGTGACAAAGACAAGTAATGACGTGTCAATGCACGAAATTGTGACGTGCTCCGCGTCCGCGCTTCAGTGAAGAATTTTCGTATATAATATATCTAAATCGAACCGATCGATTTAAAATAAACTTAAATCTATTTTGGTTGATATAATAAATAAAAAACACCGAGGTTCTTAGTATGGTGTTTTAAAAATGTTTAAAACAATGTATTTTAAGCATTATTTTATTCGAGACTGTATTTTTGTTTGTGTTGAAAAACACTGCATTGAACAGTTGTTTTAATCAATTGTTTTGAACAATGCCAACCCTGATGGTTAGGTTATGTTCCGATGCGATTTAATACTAGCAACGTCCACTCTAGTAAGTCCTTTAAGGGAGCTTTCCAGTGTGAAATTTTCAAAAAATCGATTTTTTTTTTGCTTTATCGAATCGTATACACTCTTCCGAATATTCCCTGAAATTTTCATGCCGAAATTCAGATTATTTCGGTTACTGTACAGCATTTCTTGGAAGAAGGCAACGGAGCGCTACAGCTACAGCGAAACTTTGAACGCGTTTTTCTCGAAACAGCATTTTTCAAAACGGTGTCCAACTTGGAGGGCAGAGTTTTAAAGCTATCGAGTTGAATTTTTTACACAATATTCTTAACGTCATTGTTTATCGTGCTATGGAAGCTTTTTTTTTTTTGACATCTTCCTATTTTTTTGTAAAAAAAACTGCCAAAAAAAATGCTAAAATCGATACTTTTTGTTCAAACCGGCGCCATTTTTGCAAAAAAAAAAAAAAAGCCTCCATAGCACGAAAGCCAATTATATACCGATCAATAATCTTATTGTGTTTTTTGTTTCAGATCAAAATTGTGACCCCCAACGTGGACACCACATCCAAGTGCATTTTCTGCAACAATTGTTTCATCATTTTTATAGATATTAATTAATAAATAAATCGATCTTTAAAAAATTGTTTTGCATTCTTCAATACCCAATTAATATACAAAAAAAAAACCAGACCGATTAGATTATTTTTTCTTTAAAAAAAAAAATCGCGAAAAACAGCGATTTTTCGGGCTGTTACACTGGAAAGCTTCCTTAAAACTTACTCGGACCCCTAATAATAAGTAAAATATATCGCTTCTCTTTACAAATGTGTTTCATCGAACGTACAACCACATCGCGGCGACTAGTGGTTTAAAACGTACACGCGCACCGTTTAACACTCATGCGACGTTGCCACACTTCGCCTCGACGTTTCGTCGGCGGGGGAAACACCTGATTGTTTTCATGGATAAAAATGTCTAATAAACGGTGTTGACGAATCATTTAATTTTTGGTTGACACGATTGTCATCGTCTACCAAGTGGTTTGACGGTTTTTCATACCATTCTAACCATTTTTTCGTACCATTGTCAGAAAAATCTTCGAAATTTTAGGTCCGCGGCACGACTCAATGACTTTACTTCAACATCAATACAATGGGTCTATCCTCAATCTAGGCTTCTCCATTCCAAGCTCCAGCAGGGTATTTCAATGTGCGCTATGTTTGATAATTTATTTTGGGAGTACGAAAAAAGGAATAGGATTTCTTTTGAGGGTTTATTCAATACACATTAAAGTATAAAAAAAAAATTATCATAATTTTCAATATTATATTCAATTATTTCAATTCAATATTATATTCAAATTATTTCAATTCAATATTATAATTTTCAATAATTATTACAAGTTTTTTTTATAAATAGCTTCACGGGAGAACGGATTTCTCGTAAATTATAAGACCTGAAACATAAAACAAAAAAATTATAATCGATATATTATTAGCTATGGGACTACGTAGGGATCTTTTCTTATAAAATTTTGAAAAAATAGCGCATTTTGAAAGAAATGAATCGATTTTTTACCCAAAAATAAGCAGTAAATTGTTTATAAAAAAAAGTTCACATTTGATTTAGAAAAAAAACGGCTACGTACTCCCATAGAGAATGTAATTGTGAAGCTGCTGTCAAAATTTCAAATCGATCCATGCAAGGGTGTTCGAGTGATCCATCCTCCCAGTTTGAAAAAAAGTTTTGCCGCAGCGCCCCGGGCCGTTGCGGCAAAATCTATAATTGAACCTTTTAAAGAAAAACTCGCTACAGGACCAATGGTATTGTTTTTATGACCCCAAAGTATTTTTAAGCAAAAAAAAGCGATTTCTACGACGAACGAACAACCTTAAGGATGTTGTGTCCAAAATTGGAAATGGTAATAACATTTTTTTAATTTGATAGGTCATTATGTAAAACATTTGAAAGGCGTGTAAAAGTTTCACGACGATTAGGAAGCTGGCTGTAACTGAAGTAACTTTGCAATTATTTTTTTTGGTTATAAAAAATGATGCCAAAAATACAAAAAAAAATCACACTTGAGGAAAAACATATAAGAATGTAGCGGCAACGTTGCATAGACCGAAAGTAGCGGGAAATTTAAATACTCATTTTCGTTCACGGATAACGTCGTTTCTTGCACCATAAAACCACTTTTGTTTTTGATATATTTGAAATAAAAAAAAACGATCATGCATAAATATTTCTTCTATTTCTTGATAACAAATAGCAAAGTTTGCTATTTACTAATAGAATTGCAAAGTTACTTCAGTTTCTATAAGGCTGCGTGTAATTTGTGAATTCGAATTTCTCAGTAGCCAGCTTCCTAATCGTCGTGACATTTTTACACGACCTTTCAAATGTTTTACACAATGACCTATCAAATTAAAAAAATGTTATTACCATTTTCAATTTTGGACATAAGATTCTTAACGGGCTATATCTATCTAGTTGGGTCACAAAATAGCATTTTCCTCCATATTAAGTTTCCATAAGTTTTATTCCACAGCATCACCTTTTAGCTATATTTCCTGAAAATTTTATTGAAATATTCCTAAAATTGAATGAGCTGCAGCTTCTAACAGTCAGCCGAGCAAACAGTAGCAGCACCATGCTTCAAACTTTAAACGCGTTTTGCTCGAAACACTGTTTTTCAAGTCGGTGGGCATTATATCTCGTATGAATTTACACGAGATACGAAGAGAAACATTTAAATGTCGTCGACGATCTCACATTTTATAAATCGATCTTCATTTTCCAATACTTACGTAAAAATGACGACTTATTATTATTATTAGAGACTTTTATTTGCACAACATTCAATAAAGTTTTTTACAAAGCTTCAACAATACTACATATATATTACTGTTTACATCTCTTATCTTCTTACTCGCTATTTTCTTTTTTTAGATATTCCAGAACTTGCAACTATTAAAAATAACGACTTTTTCATAGTTTTTATATGCTCGAGTTTCTATTCGTCATCACGTTGTCGAAAAAAAATGTCAGCGTCTGCTCGCGGCCATATTGTTTTTCTTTATTTTTTGTGATTTTTTTAAGGATCACAATACCTTTGTGATAAAAAAAAATGCGTTTCTCTTTCACCAACCGTTTCGCAAAAAAAAAATCGTATTTTGGTCATTTTTGTTTGGCCTCTAGGTAGATGTAGGTTGTCCCGCACAATTTGCACAAACTCGAGCGACACGCAATTTCAAAATGTTTACGCTTCCTGCTTCGCAATTGGTCCATCGTGAATATTATTTCGCTCAGTGGTGCAAGAATCCCTCGTACCGGCGTGACTCTCCGATGCTGGTTTCGTTTCCCTCGCTGTCGCGCGTTACATACCTCGCTCGCTCGCTCAGCTGGGTGGCACTTTGAGCCCGTTGCAGCAGCAGCAGCGCGAGGCGAAAGGAACCACGTGTTTTCGCCGCGGCGCTGCTGCTGCTGCTGCTGCCGCTGTAACGAAATTTCCGAGAAGACAACGCGGGCTGTGAGTCACTGCGGGAGCCAGTATGCGTGGGTGAACACCGGAGGAGGATTCGCAGCGGCAAACTGCGAACGAGCTATGTACACGTATACATATTCATTTGCATATGCATTGTAATCTAGAGGGGCGAGTGACTCATCGTATTAATATGTTCGAGATATTTCGAGTACCTAACGGTTACCCCCGAACTCTCGGAATACTCGATCGAAACGAGTGCAAAGCTGGCGCGGGGCGAGCCGGGGAAGGGGCATGTATGACACTTGGGGGGGGGGGGCAAGAGATGGTTATCTCTGCAGGTGCTGTGGTTACGCGCGAGCCGCTGTTTCTGTGCTTGACCGACTTCTCAACAGGGGCCGCCACGTTCGAAACCAATCCGCGTACATCGACCACTGTCCAGTACTATCCGGACGAAGGATTTTTCCATACCGAGAGACGCGGCAGCGTCTAGACACCGAGTAATGAAAAATAAAATTTCGACACTATCGACCAACTTGCCGCGTACTCTGCGTACAGTAGGGTTGCCTTTTACTCGTCGTTTTTTATGTTTGGTATCGACGTCTAGCGCAAACGCGTTTAAGAAGGTACGATCGTTACTACGAATCCAACTTTCGGATCGAGCACTTTGAGTTACCGAAGTACTTCGTCTTGTGGAGACGGTCAACCGGAAGTGCGGTGATTGTGGTTTTTCCGCTCAGGTATCCAACTAAACCCGTTGGAAAACTGAAATTCGATAGATACAATAGATATCGTAAAAAATAAGAAAATCAATCTTCACCGTGTAGTTTAAGCACTGCGGTACAAGAAAGTTTCAATTTCCGGTTGAAAATGGTCAGAACGACGAAATAGCAGCCACAGACTTGGCAACGTCGCAAGTAACAGCTGATGCGTTTGGCGAACATAACCAAGCTTTGTTTTGAAATTAATTTGAATAGAAGCCGCCACACAATGTGCAAACAACAATTTATGGAGTTTTATCATTTATCACGTATCAATAATATGTATAATTATATTCTGCCTATCGTGTTAATTCCGTTGAGGCATTTCAAGCCTATTTTAATAGGTTTCCGACTGATTTTTTTTCGTGTTTTTAGTCCGTTTTCTATGGTGGATATGTTAATATTATTATTACGAAGATTACTACCGAGTCGTTGACAATCTAATTTTTCAGTTTTTATTTGTTCACGTGCAATAAATTCATCATTTACCACAACATTTGGCACACTATAATCGATAACACGAATAATCAACGTATGTAAACATCAATCAGAGCAGCGGTGGGTGAAATAAATTTAGACTCTTTTCTGACCCCGTGGGAGTGATCGTACCTCCTTGAAATAAAAAAAATCGTACTTTTCAAATAAATGATACTGTTTATTAATAAATTTAAATGTCGGGTCATTTTGGGACACCCTTTATATATAACGGCTGTTCTAGAATGGGCAGCTGTTATCTACAGCATACGTTCGTATATCTATAAAACGAGTATCGCGCGCCGATGGCACACGCTCCCCGCAACGCACAGCTGCCCGCGTATTCTATTTCGCCGATTATGGTCGCAACGAAGGCGAAAATAAGCGGCATACGCGCAAAACGCAACTTTCGTACGCAGTCACGTGAACTTTTAACGCGTTTTTCTCGGAATGGCTTTTTCGAAATCGATAACCAGGATATTTAAAAAATCATTGTACTTTTTTTTAAAGTTCTGTTCTCTCCATCTTTTCGACTGCTTTATAATTACCATTTTTCCGGCCCGCGAGAAGTGTAAGTTTTATTGTAAAAATCACAGTGTTTTTTTTTTTCAAACGCCGCCAGTGCGTAAATTATTCCAATTTTTTTTAAATTACAGTTCCGAAAGATAACCCATTCGAGAAGAATAGAATTTTTTTTAAATCGTTCGTTTCAGATGACAATGAGGGCCGCAATCACAACGCCCAACGATAAAAGAATTTCGGGACGTGACCTGGGCAATATCAAATATCACGAACAATAGGGAACCTTACGCAAAGCTCAGCGCAGATAGCGCCACGTAAACATAACAGTAACGAAAGAAGCGGTCAACGCGCGCGGTACATTTTCACGGTGTCTGTCTTGTACTAAAATTACATGAATGAACATAATGGACAATAATTGCGGATATTTGATTATACCGGAATTGAAAAAATCGGCTTTTACTCCTTTCCTTCTCTGTTCATTCTTTGAAGTTTCTTTTTTACTTCAAACAAACAGGGAAGGTATAACCCCTTTTTTCAATATTTTCCGGCTCAATTTTATCCCCGTAAAGAATGAAAAAAAGCTAGGTAAGTATTATGTAATAAAATAGTACGAGAAGGTTAAAATACAAATATTTCAAATAGCAATTTTTAGGTTATGATGATTAATTACTTTACAATATACTTTTAGAGGCAAATAACGTCGAAAATATTATGTTTATAATCTGAACTTTAACAAATCCTTTATTTCTATAGTCTGCGGATCTAAAATGATCAGATGTAGATCAGAATGTAGCCTTGAATGTTTTATGGCTGTAAAGTGCTTGCGACGTATAGCTACTTCCCATTGCATGCGAAGTTTTTCGTTTTTAGGAAATTAACGAACGTCTTCGTGTCTGCATTTGATTGCACAAACTCTTCACAATTTATTCACGACAAACAGATTATTTAAGGGGTTACCCCCACTTGCGATTTTGAAAAAATCGATTTTTTTTTATTGCATTTTTTTGAAGTATAAGTATCTGAGAATATGTCCTGAAAATTTCAAGTCGATCCGAACAAAATTGACTGAGATATGAGCGTTGAAAGAGAAGAATCCGTGAATTGAAGAACTGAAATTGAAACTTTAAACGCGTTTTTCTCAAAATGGCATTTCTGAAGTCGGTGACCAAGATTACTCGAACACTAATGAACCGATGTTCTTGAAATTTTGCAGGCTTATTTAATACATAAAAATGTAGTCTTTAATCGTTCGATTTTTTTTTTCGAAAAAAAATGGCCGTTTTATAGCCAAAAAACGGCCGTTTTTTTCGTTAAAATCGAACCATTAACTTTGACTGTCCGCCATTTTGTGAAAAATGAATATTTTTTAAAATCCTTCGATTAAAGACTAGTTTATACTTATATTTGACTAAATCCACCCGCATTTTTTTTTCAGATGATCCACTTCGCCGCAATGTTAGTCACCGCAAACATTGTATATAAAAACATTATTTCATTGACGGCCATTTGCCACTAAACAATGTAATATTTTTCAATAAAAAAATTACTGAAAGTTCTTCAAGATGTGTTCTTTAGGATGGTATATTGATCGATTAAAAAAGTTTCGTAGTTTTCTTTAAAAAAATTCATAAAAAAGGCCTTCTTTGCGCTACAAGTGGGAGTAACGCGTTAAAGAAAATTCAACGGTAGTCGTAAAAACACGCGCAAAACCAATGAGAATTTCGCTAAACGCCATGTTCTGTTTACGTTATGATAAACGGAGTGTCTCCCCGTCCGCTTATCGGACGAATAAGCGTATGTTATTCGTCCGGATCGCAGCTCACTTCACGCCGTATTTCCAGTAGGCGTACATATTATTGTGATTCGTGTAAGCTAGTATCCGGACGAATAACATGTATATAATTGTCCGGATAGAATGTGCTAAATTGTTAAATAAACTATCCGAAAGAATAATTTACATGTAGTCATCCGAAGAAAATCTTTATAATTTTGTTTGGGTTTGGGTTGGTTGTGTTTGGGTTTGGGTTAGTTAGTTGTGTTTGTGTTTGTTTGGGCTGGTTGGTTTTGGTTGGGTTTTGGTTTTTTTTGGGGCTGAGTTGTTTGGGTTTTGGTTTTTTTTGGCGGTGTGTTGTTTGGGTTTGTTTGCGTTTAGGTTGGTTTGTTTGGGTGTGTTTGTTGAGTGTGGGTGGGTTGGTTCTGTTTGGGGGTTTTGGGTTTGTTTATTTGGGTTTGGGTTTGTTTGGGTTTTGGTTTTTTGGGTTTGGGTTTTGGTTTTTGGGGTTTGTTTGCGTTTGGGTTGGTTTGTTTGGGTGTGTTTGTTTGGTTTGGGTTGGTTGGTTTCGTTCGGGGCGTTGTACAGCGTGAACCGCGTGAAATTAGCCGCTGTCCGGGCGAATAACACACGCTTATTTGTCCGATAATCGGACGGATAGCCTCAGCGTATAATAAAATGTCCCCTCTAGCGAAAGAGATTGGCGGAAGTAAGGTTCCCTGTTTCGAATAAAATGCTTTGAAAAATTTCAAGATGTTACTTCAAACATGCCTAGGGTGTCTCACAATGACGTGACACTTTTATGTATTAAAAAACGTATTATTTGTTTGAATAGTAAGAATATTTTTATTTTGATACAAGGTACAAACATGGAGGTTATGTGTGCAACACAATATCCGATAAATGGACGGCTCGTCCCTGTTTGCAAACGTACACTCTTTTGACGAAATTTTCAATAACATGTAGGCATAATTGCGGACTAATTTCATTAATGATGCGTCCAATTGCCTCCTTGAGCTCCGGAATGGTCCGTGCATCATTGGCATACAACACTTTTCCTTTCAGAAAAGCCCAAAGAAAGAAGTCCCATGGCGTCAAATCGCACGACCTTGGTGGCCAATTCACATCGCCGCGGCGCGAGATAACACGACCATGAAACTTCGTTTGCAATAACTATGCAGTAACAATGCAGCAAATAGCAATTTCTATGCGTTGCTCGATCGTGTAATTCTCCACGACTAAACCTCGATACTTCCCGATGCCAGTTATCAAAGATTAGTACTCTATATTCGCCACAAAATGTGGCGCGCAATTTAAAATGTCAGGTCATTTTGCGATACTCTTTGTAAATATGACTATGAAATAATAACATTGTGGATTTAACCGTTTCTCTGTATTTAATTCCCAAAGAATCACATTGAAAATGGACGTTCACCCTAGAATACGGTCTTAATGTAAAAAACAAGAATATTTGACAACCTGCACACATTTTCCAGGAAAAATTTACGAAGATTCATCTTTTTCGGCCACGGGCTACGTGTAACCCGTTAAACCGATCAAAGTTTTCTTAAAATGACACGGGAGTTTCAGAAGCCCGTTTGTTTGGGGATACGGGAAAAGTGTGTCCGAACGTTCGGTTCGGTAGTGTATATTTTCTTGGAAGAAAAAGAGAAAGAAGCTACACCGATGTTTTCGTCCATACGTGCGCGTAGCGTCGCAATGCGAACTACAGCAGGTTAGAATCCGCGCGGACGAGGCAGAGAGAGAGAGACCGAGGACGCGCTGGGAAGAGTCGAGCGTCCTTGAGCTAGCTTCTCCGTACCGACCAAGGACTCGACGTGCGCCGAGCACACGCGGTCCAAAACTACGTCATTACGCTAGGATTCTCGTATGCGCGGGCACACGCGCGTTTTTACACGCCATATACACAACGCGTGTATTCGCAATGCGCCGCAAATGACTTGCGAAAAGAGAAGAAATAAGACAAATAAAAATGCGAAAGAAAGAACGAATTCAATCGGCGGAATGTCATTGCCGTGCCCGCGCTTCACGATTTATCGGCATTGACGTTATGTTGGGTAGTACGTGCACTTAGGTACTGTGCACACGTCGAATATATCGAGGGAATAGAGCAAGGAACATGAATTTATTGCCATATATATATATATATATATATCGGGTGTCCTGTCATGAATGGATAATCCTGCAACTATCGATACGTCAGATCATGTCCTACTATATGCTGGAATTTTAGTTCAGTGAAAATCCGACGTTATCCGACATAAAAATAATCTGCTTTTGGTTTTTCGCATGCCATTTCTACAAGCGATGACTTTTTGGACCCAGTTTAAAAAAAATACTCATGGTTCTTTGTTTTATCTAGAAAAGTCTGTTTTTTAACCTTAAATATTTTAAGGAAACTTTGTGAAAAAGATTTTATGCTGAATTTTCGTACAAACCATTTCGAACATATGACTTTGATAGCCTGCGATGTAAAAAAATGTACTTCGCATATCGTGCCGATTACTTTAAAAAGTTGCTTAGTTATTGTCGATTCATCTCATTTGTAGAAATAGCATGCGAGAAAACGAAAAGCAGATGATATTTTCAAGAAATAACATAAAGCCTAAAATCTCGAAAACAATGGCACTCTTGCTAAACTGAAAATTCAGCATGATGTGACCTATCGACAGTTGCGGGATTATCCATTCATAACGGAACACCCTGTGTACACACACACACACACACACACACGCGCACACACACAATCATGTATGTATGTATACTCGTAATATAAAACCTTTATTTCTCCCTCAATAGTATACATTATTCGCGCACGGTATTCCGAAAGAAAAACATTTGCGAACTCGAAGGAAACGCGAACATATATGATTGTTTCTGCCTCGAGGATACACTATTACGATATATGTACATGTGTGTGTCTAATGTTTACAAGGCTGAGAAAATCTCGGCGGAGCAACCGTTTAAGTGCACTTCTATACATAAATATCTATGTATCTGTTTATCTGTACATATCCATATCTTTATATCCATATAGCTGTATATATACACATCCAAGTGTGCGTCAATCTCTTTCGTGCTCTATAGAATATATATATATATACAGCGGGTGAGGCAACAACTATTAGCAGCAGAAATATTTTCTAAGTGTCAGACTTAGGAGAAAACTTTCCCTGCAAAAGTTACATAGCTCGAACGGGGTCGTCGAGTAGTGGCTACGAGGCTTATCCAGGTGGAGACGCTTCGGAGATGTCAAGGTCACCTCCGTTTTTTTTTAGTGGGATCACTATTTTCTTTCAGAATTTGAGCGAGAAATTAAAAATAACTTGAAACACCGAAATATAAGATGTTCGATCAAAATTTAGTATAAAAAAAATGGGTTTTGTGACATTCTCCGTACATCAAGATCACACCAACTTGCTCTTGAAAGGGAATTATTTTACGGAAAATTTACTTCTGTACTGACAGAAGGAGATTTTGTCGTAGTACTTCTCGTTGAAGAGAACACACATTATTATGAAAATCACAAACTTCTCCCGGTTTTTCATAACAAAATGATAAGATTCTCAGTTGCGAACAATGTAAACAAATCGGTAGGAAATTTTGCCTGTCTAAGTTTGCATATGCTTGGAATTTCGAAAATACGGTTTTTTGCGTACTTTTATAGCCTAAGGTCTCAACTGCAATTGGCGACAAAGATTTTGTAGAAAATCTAACAATTGACCGCGTTGTGACAATTCTTGTGAAGGGCCAGATTGCCGACTGCGCTACGGGGAATCGCCCCCTGCGATTTATCGTTTTTTCCTTTGCCTTTTTCTCGAAATTTTTTTTTGTGTAACGGTGTGAGTCGTACCTCAAGCTCTATTCGATCTTCAAATTCAAATCGACACAAAATCAACTTCAAATTTAAACAGACCATGGTTTATAACATTTTCTATGGTGTGGCCATATAATTTTCTGATATGTTCATTCATTTGTCAATAAACAACGATTAGTGATTTTTCGAATGAAAATCGATCTTTTTTTTTACAGCTGGCAAATTTTCTAATCGTCAACATTTCCAAAAAGCATCCAGTGAAAGTTTTATTATATACTAAGTACATTTTTGAATTTTTTATTCGCGATCACTGTAATTGCTAGAACCATCCAGCATCCGGTGAAAGTTTTATTTTTATACTAAAAGTACATTTAAAAAAATGTATTCCAGATCATTCTGATTGCCAGAACCACCCAGACCACCGGTTATCAATGCAGCAACGGCGGCACTTTGTTTAAGTAATAATAACTCCATTGTTCATCAATATTTTTCAACTGAAAAAAAACTCGAAGTTTACAAGACTATGTATTAATTATGCGTAAAAGTCCATCCTCTTCATCTGAATACTTCCATCAGAAAAAATATTTAAAATCGACCTTTTTTGGATCCCACGCAGACCCGTTAAAGAAATTTGAAGGTCTTCAATACAGCCGGATGTGCTACTAGCAAATTACTTAAATATAACAATTTCAAAGTTTCCTCCGTTCCACACACATGTGTCGACGGACCTATGGATCATTCGAGCATATACGCATACTCCGCGCGTAGACGGAAAGCTTTGCGGAAATGTAGAAGAAAAAGAGAAAACGAAAGAAACAGAGGTTGCAGCACCTTCGTCGTTATGTCCTTTGTATAATGCTCGACTCGTTGTTCGTCACGTTCAAATGGAATAGTGACGTGTGCGTTTCCGGACTTTATCTTATCGGAAGGCTTTACATTGCAAGATCCGCAATAAAAGATAATAAAAAAACAGTAAAGCAGCAAGAAACGGGAATAAGGCACGAACGAGATACCGGGGAGTCGTGCTCGAAGAGGAACGCGATCGCGAACAAAAGACGCTTGAGGGCGCGACATTGCAGGCGTGCGCGAACCTCGTGGCCGAATCTCGAAATGAGGACAGTGGCCTTCTTCGCGCGAGTTCTCAAAATTACCTGACATTTAAATTTAACAATAAAACGTATTATTTGTTTGAAGAGTACGAATATTTTTATTTTGATACAAGGTACAAACGTAGAGGTTATGTGTGGAACGCAATATCCGATAAATGGCATAAACGGCATGGATTTGGAGACATATTTTTTCAACAAGATGGCGCAACCTGTTACACTGCGAGCGAAAATGTAGTTATTGCAGACGAAGTTTCATGGTCGTGTGATCTCGCGCCGCGGCTATGTGCATTGGCCATCAAGATCGTGCGGTTTGACGACATTGGACTTCTTTCCTTGGGGTTTTCTGAAAGTGTATGCCAATGATCCACAGACCATTCCGGGTATGGAGACTAGATACCAGGAGATCAAACTCCCGTGCAAAGCCACTTAAAAAAACGTCCCCGAAAATGGCTCCAACATGGATGCCGCTGGGGTCCCGTAGGCCCTATGTATAGTAATATCATGGAGGCTAGCCTCCTCGATCGGAGCCATGTTTTGCGTATATCTATACATGTGGTCCGGAGCACCCCAGCGCCATCTATCTCGATACCGTTTTGGGAACGGGTTGAAAGGCCGAGTTTGACCTCCTGTATCTAGTGTCTATAATTCCGGAACTCGAGAAAGCAATTGGACCCATCATTAATGAAAAATTAGTCCGCAATTATGCCAAAAGGTTATTGAAAATTTCGCCAAAAGAGTGAACGTTTGCAAACAGGCACGAGGCGGCCAATTTTCGAATATTGTGTTCCACACATAACCTCCTTGTTTGTGCTTTATGTTAAAAAGAAAATATTCGTATTTCTCAAATAAATAATACATTTTACTAATAAATTTTAATGTCAGGTCGTTTTTAGACAGTATACACGAGACGTGATCATTCTTTTTATCAACGAATCCGCGATATGACTCCCACAAACAATATCACAGAAGTTGATTTCTTCAATCGCAATTGGCCTAATCGTGTTTACACGAGGAAGTTTTAGTACATCCTTTGTCCGCGATGACAGCGCCGCTTCCGATGGACGTCTCTCATTCGCCGCATAATTTCATTTGGCTAATAATTTTCAAGGAGACTGACGCTGTCCAGTTCAGTCAAATGACGGTTTATGAATTTTTTTTTTCAATGAACCCAAAACTATGCATTCGACGTATAGATTTATTCTGTACATACTAATTTTCATAGAATATAAAATGATTCATTTTTTATTTTTTATTACGTGAAAAAGTACTGTTCTTTGTCTCTTTCTATGGTCTTCCTTTTCAAGTTTTTAAATCCCTTGTCTGTCAAACTCTCTATTATTTGTATTTCTTTCCCCTCTTTCATCATATCTATTATTTCCACAATTTATTTTATACATTTTCCTTGATACTTTCATAAAGCCTTTTCCCAATTTCCAAGGCTTCCTGTTCAAGATTCCTCTTATTTCCTCTCTGGGCCATTCATAACTATGCCTCTTTTCATTTATGTCACGACATAATTTATTATTACCATTAATTAATATTAAGTATTGCCGGAATACGGCAACTTCGCGGACATTCAGGTTGGCAGCAATGCTATTCATTCGCCAGCCAAGATTCGTGATCTTTTATCAAACCTTGATGGTTCAATATTAAATATATATGGTTTACGATGGGCAACTTGGGTTTTTTTTCCAAATGTTTACAGAGGTTTACTTTGCGTTAATCCCTCGTTAGAAAGAATTTATCTTGGTGCTAAATAGTAAGATAAATAACATCACACGTAATGTGACGTCTTGCCCATCCAACCGCAGGTAAAATTACATACATTTAACCTTTTTTTTTATCTCTGGTGTTCGGTGGTGAAAAATTCTTTAAAAAATCGTGGAAACTCAGCAAAGTCTAGACAATAACATATCTCTTTTTAATCTTGGATTGTGGCCAACGCTCCAACCTCCTCAATTCGTTCTCGATTAGCCGTTCAAAGCTTTATCGCAGACTGATGTTTTTCGAGCGCCGACACGGCGAAAGAAAAGTCAACTTCGAAGTTTCCACAAGTCACACCACATCGTTTTCGACAAAAAAACATCACTCAAATCGAGGAAATTCAGAATGGTGTTTTCTACTGTAGATAACGTGATTCCAACCGCAGTTGATGTCTCATTGCTAGCGAGCGTTTTAACTGCGGTCATTGACGTCAAAATCCACGAGCGTGCGAATCGCCAAATTTACAAAAGTAAAATAGGACTTACGAGGCTTCGCTGAATTTAGTATTTTTATACTTCGAGAAAGAAGATGCTCCAGAACTTGGAGGGGAACGCAACATGTGTGAAGTACCTAGTCCGCTAGAATAAAAATAAAAAATGGTTTTCACGATCGGTTGAAAAAAATCTTCGAAACGTTTTTAACGATTCGTTGAAAAAAAAACTAAAACGTACTCAAAACAGCTCAAAAACGTTCCATCTACGTAATGTTGGCTATCAGCTCATCTACGTTAAAAAAAAAATTCGTGCGGATCGTTTATTTTAGCTACAGGACCGTCTTCAAAATAACCTTTACATAAATGTGCTAAGATTTATCTACACGTGATTTCGGCGACATCATGCTTACGCAATGTTGAGCATGGGGACACTTGCCTTATGCGGGAGGTCCTGAAAGTCGAATGTCTTCAAAATCAAGTTTCCCCATGTATATATACGAAATATTATTTTGAAGCCGTTACATCTACATAATGTTAGTTATCAGTCCATCAAGTTGTTTTGAGCACGTTCCTTAGCTTTTTTTGGATCGTTGATTTTGGCCGCAGGACCGTCCTTAAAATAACATTCATATAAATATAGCTTAGATCTACCTACACGTGATTTCGGAGACATCATGCTACGCAATGTTGAGTATGGGGACACTTGTCTTATGCGGGAGGTCCTGAAAGTCGAATGTCCTCAAAATCGAGTTAGCCCATGTATATACACGAAATGTTATTTTGAAGCCGTTACATCTACATAATGTTGGCTATCAGCCCATCTGGCTGTTTTGAGCACGTCCCTTACCTTTTTTGGATCGTTGGTTTGGACCGCAGGACCGTCCTTAAAATAACATTCATATAAATATAGCTTAGATCTACCTACACGTGATTTCGGAGACATCATGCTACGCAATGTTGAGTATGGGGACACTTGTCTTATGCGGGAGGTCCTGAAAGTCGAATGTCCTCAAAATCGAGTTAGCCCATGTATATACACGAAATGTTATTTTGAAGCCGTTACATCTACATAATGTTGGCTATCAGCCCATCTGGCTGTTTCGAGCACGCCCCTTACTTTTTTTTGAATCGTTGATTTTGACCACAGGGCTGTCCTCAAAATAACATTCATATAAATATGCTTAATGAATCTACACGTGATTTCGGAGGCACCATGCTTACGCAATGTTGAGTATGGAGACACTTGACTTATGCGGGAGGTCCTCAAAATCGAATGTCTTCAAAATTACGACTCCTCATATATATCTGCATACACACACTCATCTATATGTGGAAATAAGTAATTGCGTCATGTGGAGCTCGCGCTGACGCTGCTAACGAGCTTGTATCGCGCATTTTATATTTCCACGCGACAATGGAAAAAAAATGTACGTATATTGGCGGATTTAGTGGGGGTAATGCGCGTTTCTAGTTACGTAGATATATATATATATTTGCGTACACGCACTGCGCGGTGTATGGGTCTCGGATTTTCGCTGATATAGCACCAATGTTACGAGACGTTTAACTTACATGCGGATCGTAAAACAAATTCAAACATAACAATGAGGGAGCATGTGCTGCTGCAGTTATATACTTTCTGGACTCTGTACCGCAGCTGTGCGCGGAAATTAAGGAGAGAGCAAGAGAGTGAGGGAGAGAGTCGACGCAAACGAGCTATAACACACATACACAGCACTCATAGGCGTCCAAGTACATACACACACACCCACACACTTTGTGCTATAGCGAAAAAAAATATGAGTCAAGACCCTCGCACAAGGGACGGACACGCGCATTATATTTTCACTCTCCACGGAGCACGTGTGCTCCGGCTGATTTTTGTATTGCAAATATAGCTTGACGAAACAAAGAATATGTACTGCTAGGCTGCAAAGGCTACGCACACAGAGGCATACGTGCCTATGAGAGAGATTATCCCTTATATAGTAGAAGCAGCCACTTGGATCTAGTGTCTCTTTGCCCATATATATCAACGTTCACACACATAGCTTTTGTTTATCCCCGCGCGCCAAGGAGCCTCTATTATATCCCCGGGATGTAGGTGTAGCACGAGCTAAGGAAAATTCTAGAGGGTGTCGCGATCCGACGAACTCGAGACCACCTTCCTGCTCTGCCGGAAGAAAAAGGAATTACATTTTTGTCCCCCGCCAGCGCCACTGAAATTCCGACAACCTAACCTCACTCTGCCGACAGCGGGTTTCCCGCCAATGATGGAACGCGAGACGTACGCGGTTTCCATGGAGAGCCTGCTCCTTTGTGTTGCAAGCAAGTCTGAGATGGAGAGTCTTGTTTGCGATTTCTCCATCCAGCTGGGTATCACTGTCGTTCCTAGCAGCATTTTTTGAGTTTCCCAAAGGTCGGCTAAATGGATACCAAATGCCCGCCCGGAGGTACCTTGATATTGACAGTCATCCAATAAGATATAACTGCTGAACACGGGACGACGCATAGGTAATTCCCAAGCGGACGTTTGGTAGCCATTTAGGCAACTACTAAGAAAAATGCTACCTAGGCTGGCTTATATACTCTTTTCTGCAGTCTACCTGTCGAACCTTTATATCGCTGGGGTAAATCTTCTGTCGGTTCGAACAAACCCGATACTTTCGTAAGAACAATCGATAACAAAGCGAGGCGACAGTTTTACACCTATTTATAAAAAGACGCTTTTTGAACATTCGATAATTACACGAAATGCTTTCATTCGTACAGCTATTTTCTATATATATCATTTCTATAATTTTTATATAATTATATAATAACTCTATAACTTTTTCTCGGTTTATCAACCCGAGACGAAAGGGCAACGTCGTAAATCGTGGTATATGATGACAGATTGGTAAGTGTCGCGAAGTTCATAACCTCAAAATCGGCCCGAGGAGCTGTCAACAACGAATATCGGTCCGAGTGAAAATTGATTTCGTTGGAAAGGAGAAATGTGTAATAAAGCTGTCTGGAATCCGAAAAAAATCAACAACTAGTAACTTTCTGATAATCAAGAAATCATTTTTATGTTTGAAAAAGATTCCACTGTATTTGGTTTTTTTCAGACGTTTCTAAAAACTCATTATTCCTGAACATAGATACCCGATCAATATTAGTCGGATAATTAGTCGAAGCGTGCCCATTTTCTCAGCTCCACGGTAGTATTTTTCAGCGAATATAGACAATATACTGAAAAATGATCGGGAGGTTTCCATAAGCGTCATGTGATTACCTGACGATGTATGTCGTTTCCAAATTTTTTTTTCTGAAAACCCGTCACTGTGGCTCGTACCCAAACTGTACAGGATGATCAGGCACGGGTTTATATACCTCCAAAAAAATGTTCAGCTTGTTAGTAGTATTTTGACCTGGCCCCATACAACCTTAACCGCTCGGCCGTAAAGAACCGCGATGCGCGCGGCATACACAACACACGCTTGTCAAAATCGAGGCTCCATCGTGAGGCCCGCGTCGTCGTCGTCGTCGTCAGATTCCAAACACAATGGCGAGAGTGAGGCCTGTTTTTTATTTCTAGGTATTTCGATGCTCACCTAAACGGGCACGCGAGCCTGCCATTGTATGCTAAACACGGGAGAACGTAACAATAACCAGCGGTTAGGCTTGCAGCCAGTACGTGGATGGTATGAGTGCTAGGTACAGGCACGCACACACACACACAGATGGAAAATGTGATTTTTAAGCAATCGCGACTTAGAAGACTCTCCTCATAACAGCCAAATGTCCCCGGAATCAACAATATATGAACTCTAGTGTCTTCAAAATTACCGTTGGATGAATGGAATCATATTTATATAAAGACAATTATATATGTATTTCTGTGTGTGTGTGTGTGTGTGTGTGTGTACATACATGTTTGGGGGGTATTCATGTCACTCAATTCCAAACGTAATTCGTATGCGTCAAGCGCAGCGGCAAACCGACAAAGAACGCTTTCATCTTCATATCAACATCGACAGGTTTCTACAATCGACCACAATTTGGGATTTTTCCCGAAAGGCACGCATGTGCGAATGCGACATTCCAATCATAACTTCACTGCGAAAGATTCGCGTCTATACGCACGCGGAGGTGCATATGAGCACGATCGTTTACTAACACCGATCGTCTGCGTTATCGCACTCGCGCCGAGCGTATGAACAAAGCCTGACGCAGAGCGAAAGATGAAAAACGAAGAAAGAAGAAAAACGGATCAGCGACCACAGCATGTTTACAGTTGCGAAAAACGATCGCTTCATACGTACGCGCGTTATCGGGACTGAGTAAGGAGGCCGTCGCGATACATGAGAACGAAAGACTCGTCGTTGTGAACACAGCTAATGGGATTTCGAAACATTGATCGACCTGATATGATTGTAGCAGGACGATATGAGAAATCGAAGCGGCATTTGTAGATTACAATTGAACTCGAAAGAAATTTGAGTCGGGAGAAACCGGGGGATAGACGAATCTCCATTGCAGTCGGTGGTTTGATACTTGACTCAACTTTTACTGTCAAATTGAAAATGTGAGGCGACGATTTAGAGAGGCGTGCACCCAGGTAACTTTCCCATCCACTTTCATTGCTAAGTATCTTTCCTCGTTTGAAACAATTTTACACGGTTATTTTGTGAAGTTGAAACTTTTTCAAGTGCTTGCCATTTCTATGAACAATATCGTAGGAATTTCCTACGTATTTATCTAGCTATTGTCATGCAGATTATGCATTTTTTGGTTTTGTGTATAAGGAAGCTTTCCAGTGTGACAGCCCGAATAATCGCGATTTTTTTTTTTAAAGAAAAAATAATCTAATCGGTCTGGTTTTTTTTTGTATATTAATTGGGTATTGAAGAATACAAAACAATTTTTTAAAGATCGATTTATTTATTAATTAATATCTATAAAAATGATGAAACAATTGTTGCAGAAAATGCACTTGGATGTGGTGTCCACGTTGGGGGTCACAATTTTGATCTGAAACAAAAAACACAAAAAGATTATTGATCGGTATATAATTGGCTTTCGTGCTATGGAGGCTTTTTTTTTTTTTTTTTGCAAAAATGGCGCCGGTTTGAACAAAAAGTATCTATTTTAGCATTTTTTTTTGGCAGTTTTTTTTTACAAAAAAATAGGAAGATGTCAAAAAAAAAAAAGCTTCCATAGCACGATAAACAATGACGTTAAGAATATTGTGTAAAAAATTCAACTCGATAGCTTTAAAACTCTGCCCTCCAAGTTGGACACCGTTTTGAAAAATGCTGTTTCGAGAAAAACGCGTTCAAAGTTTCGCTGTAGCGGTAGCGCTCCGTTGCCTTCTTCCAAGAAATGCTGTACAGTAACCGAAATAATCTGAATTTCGGCATGAAAATTTCAGGGAATATTCGGAAGAGTGTATACTATTCGATAAAGCAAAAAAAAAATCGATTTTTTGAAAATTTCACACTGGAAAGCTCCCTTAATCGGAATTTGCGACTCTTACGACGCAACTCAGCAGCACCTCCCGTTAAAACCAAACTTACGCTCACGCGACTCTAGCGTTGCTGCTTTGCTCTGTAGACACTTTACCACAAAAAAGTGGTTAGGATTTATTTTTTCGACCTCCGACGGGGTCTTGAGATGTCCATATGAAAGTGAAACTCTCGAGAGTCACTCCCGAGAGCAGTACTCGCCAGCGGACACGCTCCTGAGAGTAACTCGCATGCAGTAACGCCAAACTCGCCGATTGTACACTTGCGAGAGCTTGCTCTCAAGTGGACACGTTCGAAAGTGCTATCGGCTAGTTACTCACAAAGATTCGAACCCAGTTAGAATTGTGACAGTACTCAGAACTATAACCAAGGTGTGACGCAGTTGGGCCAAAGAAAATACGCGTCCATTAATCGAATATGAAAAAAATCAAATGCTTAGAAATATTAAATATGACGAATACCGCAACAGAGAATTAAAAAATGGCGCAATCAAAGTTGCATAAAAATTCGAATACATCGGAGTACCTGGAATAGCTTTTCTCATCGCTGTATCTTTTTCCGCAATGGCCGGACCAACTAATCCTGTTCATTTTTCTAATCTACCTGCGGTCATTCGGATCAAATTCCGAATATGAAACGCGTCTTCTATCCCTAACTCACGTATAAGATTATCAGTATCGTCGAGTTGCAGTCTCCGCGAAACTCAGGGCTAAACCCAGCTCCTTCAATTTTTTAATAGAATTTTGAAGGCAACTATCATCGCTGCCGCGACTCGTTGGTGAGAAGCCATCTCGGACACTACTGCCGCGACGTTGGCGAGTTACAGACGCTCTCCGGTGGACATCCTCCAGAGAGTACTTCGCGCCAATGATGCTCAGGCTACTGTCTGAACTGCTCGCGAGAGTAAAGCTCACGGAAAAATACTCTCACGTAGAAACAGTGGTGAGAGGACTCCCGAGAGCAACTCTCAGAATTTACTCCGACGTGGACAGGCACCTTTATCCATTGAGAGGCTCCGCCTTGAGAGTTTCCACGGCTGCACGTTCCATGGTGGACCAGACATCTTCGCCCTCGTTCGGGCGAGATCATTAGTAGCGGCAGTTGTTTGAATAAAAAAAAAACAATGCAATTGTAATAAAAATGAAAAACTCTGTATTGTACTCTTAGCAATTACAGTCAGAATATATGCCATATATGCTTTCGTAAGAAATTGCTCTTGTGCTGTGCCCTTACGCGTTAGTATAATACATCCCGTATATCTAAATATTTCTATTAAGATTGAAAAAGAAAGATAAAGATAAACAACCAAGTAATAAATTACACATATATATATATACTCTATAGAAAATCTTTCCTCTCTCGTGCACACTCGTCGTTGGCATTCGTGTCGTATGATATTCAAAAAACAAAGAGAGCTGAGACGAAAAATAAAAAGTAAAATTGCATGTACCGAATATCGTACGACGAGGTGGAAAGAGTAAAGTTTAAAGTGCGCGAGACGGAAATTCGAGCAGGCCCGTCGAATCTCCGTACGGTGCACTTTTACGAAGTCTTTACAAACGCCGCTGCGTAAAAGTGGATCTTTTTTGTTCAATTCTATCTTACGGTTTCTTTGTTCGATCTGAGTACGAGAGTACCGAGGGGGGGGGGGGGGGGGGGGGGGTTGTTGAGGCTCTACGGAGGGAAGAGCTTCTACTCGACGACAAGATCAAAATGATCGATTTCCTCGAAGGTCTGATTGAGATCCTTTGCCCAATTGTCCATCTGCTTTTGTCTTTCCTTCTCGACTTTGCTTATCTTTCGTTTCTTGGCAACGTGATTCCCGGCAGTCGGCGAATCCTCGTTATCCTCGTCGTTGCTGGCGTCGTCGTCGGAGAGAATGAAACCGACGACTCGTTTTCGCTTGTACGAATATCTCGGTGCCTGGAAAGCGATTGTTGACGGTGAGAAGAGATGTAGAATTTTCTTTTCAAGGTAGTTTTCGTTCGGATTCTCCGTTTTGGGAAAATTTATTGCAATGTATAGTGGATGAAAGTTATGTCTAACTATTGGTGAATTCTTAAGGGGTTGGGCTTCTCTGAAGGCGACGAACACTCGTTCGTTATTTGAGGCAACCCAAATTGAAGAGGAAGGTGAAACTTATGGTGCAGGAATTGACGATTGAAGGTAAACTTATGATTACAACGATCGAACTACTAGTCAAACTTTAAACGAGTTATTCTTGAAACTATGTTTTTCAAAATGGTGTGCACGGTCACGTGGCATCTAGTAAACGGATTGACTTAAAATTTGGCCAACGTTTTTCATATTAACATTTTTTCCGCGAAAAATGAAAAAAATCAACATTTTTCAAATATTTAAAACAGGACAAAAGGCTCAGTCGAGTCTTAGCCAAGATGATCTATTTTAAGAAAAATCTAATTTTTTAGGCGCAAATTTTTTTGGTAAGGTCCTTCACGAAATTGTTTATCACTTCAATTATTATTTTTAACGGAATTTGGCACACAACTTTGTTAATGGACATACACATAAATGTCCACACGATTTTTCAATCATCGTACTTATTCCTTCAACATTTTTTTCTTTTCCAAATAACCCTGATTTTCGGTTCGTCACATAGGCTAACGCTCTAAGATACACTCTGTTCTAATTGGCAATGTTTGATGCGAAAGTCAGGAACATTTGCACGTACAACTTGTAGTAAATGTTTCAAGCGCTTTGAATCGCACTCTTTTTGTATTACGACAAAACGCGTCGATAAAATTTAAGTAGAAAAACTCAGTAGCAGAGAACTCTTCTCCAAACGAGGTGAAAATGAGAAGAAAAAATTATCGGCCATGTATTTGCGAAATAGAGCCAGGAAAACGATAAAATTTGAATTAGCGTGCAGCGTAACTCAATTTTCCATCGGAATTGCTTACTTATCGAAGAGTTCCGAAGATCATTAAATTTTCCTCTCCATGAACCTACATCTTGGTTAACATTTTCTACGTTACTATTTTTTTGGGTCTCGATGAATTTTTTTGTTTGATATTCTCAACTTCGTTTCCGGAGTTGCACCTTTCAATCAATGTGCTATTTTGTTGTATTAAAAAAGGTTCATTGAGAGCGTAATTGTATACATTTTGCAATCGCTTTGTGTACGTTCCTTCATGACGTTTCAAGGACTGCTACAACGCATGCCGAATTAACGTGTATTGAATGACGCCGTCCTAATGGTTATAGTTTCCCAATGATCCATCGTTTCTACTCAGCAAATTGTAATTACGTAGAAAAGGTATAACGAAAAAAGACTAAAGGATAGATAGTGATTGTCAATCAGTGCGATTGAGTCACCCAAATTGTTATTCTCCACGCGAGGCTCCCCCCCCCCCTTTAACGGGTTTAATTTTGCCTCACCTGTTTGAAATGCGGTGGCTCCAGGTCGATGAAAAGTGGCAGCTCCGTAACGCTAGTTTCGTTCGATGCAGCCTTTTCGCCAGGTGCATCGAGCGGATCGACGAAATGAGCGGGATTGTCATGTTTCGGCACATTTGCAAGTGCCGCCGTCTCCTGCTTCCCTTCCCGATTTTCCTTCTCCTCCTCCTCGACCTTCTCGATTATCGGTTGCTCGTTGATCCTCTCTTTTTTCCTCATCGGCAATAGATGCTTCTTTATATCCCCAATGGACAATCTCGCTGGTTTGGCGGACAGGCTTGTTTTTCCCCGCGCATTTTCCTGTCTTCCCGCGAGTGTTCTTTTGGCTACTTGGAGATCGGTAAACGGTTTCCCGATGGGTGAGATCGCCGTGTTCGAATCGTCGTTATCGTCGAAACCAAAGGCGTTCTCGAGGTCCGACGCTTTGCCCACTTTCCTCACGGCCCTACCGTTCATCGGGGTCGAATGAGCGTCGTCGAATATACCGTGAGCCGTGCTTATTCTCGTGCTCCGTGGCATCTCGTCGAGATTGAGAAAATTGTCGAGATTCGATTGTCGCAATACTCGCGACTCGTTCAGGGGAAGAGAGCTTTGCGCACTGGAGGGACCAGCTTGGGGTTCCAACTTCTCCGCGTTCGATTTGTCCTTCGTTGCAATTTGAGCAACGACCTTTACGGGCAACGATCCGTTTAGACTCTTGCGGGGCGATTTGTTGAGAATTTGGAAGGGCGGTCTGTTGAGAGTCTTGAGTGGCGATGTGTTGAGACTCTCAAGAGACGATCTGTTGAGACTCTTGAGAGGCGATCTGTTGAGACTCTTGAGAGGCGATCTGTTGAGACTCTTGAGAGGCGATCTGTTGAGATCTTTAAGTGGCGATTTGTTGAGGACCGAATTGTTGAGACTTTTGAGAGGAGATCTCTTGGGGCTCGGATGAGACGGAAAACTGTTCTCCTTGTCGTAATGATTATCGTTGGAAAAGTCCGTCCTCTCTGCCGATACATTCGCCGTCGCGTGGTCGCTTGTAAACGCGATCCGCTCGACTGCACCAGGGTTGATTTTTTCCGTCACGAAACCCTTCCTTCCTCCTTCTTTATCGCCCTTGTTATTCTTCTCGAGCACTTTCGTGACCGTGCCCGATGCTTTATTGACGTTGGATATAACCGTGCCGAATTTCCGCGGAGCCTCGGCGAGCCCGGTCGCTTTGCTGGGCGATCGTTCATCCGCGATTTGCGCCACTCTCGTGCCCCTCTCCGCGTTCGTTATCGCGTCGGGATTGTTACGCGCCGCAGTCGTCTCGAGTAGGGCCGAAAAGTTGCGAACCTGCGGCGTGCTCTGCACGAGGTTCTTGATCCGGGAGAATTGTTGAGCTGCGAACGTCGGCGGTCTCCAAGGGCTGCCGGGGTCGAAGGTCTCGATGGCTTTGGTGATGGGCGACAGAGACTTGTTGAGCAACGCGTGATTCAACATCGTTCTGAACTGTTTCGACGGCTGGAGAGCGTGTCGAGGCTTCGGCTCGGAAGTCTTCGCGAGTATCGGCGTTGTCGTGAGGCTCACGCGATCGTTACCACGGAGCTCCACCGATTCCACGATGGTCGGTCGCGCGACTGGCTTCGGGCTGATCTGCCCAGGTGCTTGCTGGACCGAAGGTGTAGCTTCCGGTGAAGGTGCCTCCGCGGGCTCGGATGAGCCCTGATCGACCTCCATGGGGCTCGGCGAGATTTTCGCCTCGCGCGGTCTCGTCGGCACGACGGCGTCGCTCTGCACGTCCGGCGCGTTCTCGATGTTGTCGCTTCCTTTCGTCTTGGCATCGTCGGATCTCGGGCCTTCTCTTGGACGAACGCCTTTCGGCAATTTCTTCTTCGAGCCCGTTTGATCCTTGGCTTTCTTCGTCGCGACCACTTTTCTTCTTCTTTTAGTAGGCAATTTCTCGCGCGAGTCGTTGCTGTCGAATCGAAACTCGTAGATCTCGTTCCTGTCGTTGGCGGAATTCTCCTGTGGTTCGAGGGCCTTGTAGACCGGGACGTTTCGTCTGGTCACCTCCTCGGCGCCGCTCTTCGAGGCGCGCTTTGGTGCGACTATCGTGTCCTCGCAATAATTCCTCGCGGCCACCCGAGGCCTCAGGACTTTTCTCGCGGCCTGCTTGGCGAAGGACTCGTCGAGGGTCGTTTGTCGGGAACGGAAGGACACGCTGATTCGTGGATTTCCACGGGCACCGACGTTTCTGCGTCTCGCGTTGACCGCACGCCGTTTCACCGGTGACACTATACGAACGACGGCATCCGTGGCTTTGCTCTTGAAGAATTTCTTGCCCGGGGCGAGGGCGGATCGTGGGGACTGCAAAAGGACGACACTGCCGTCCGAATTTGTCGGCTGCAACGTTCTCTTGGACGTAGCTCGCTTGGAAGCGAGACGAAGCCTCCGCGAAGTTGCGACGTCAACGGCCTCCGGAACTGTATCTTGCTCGGGTAAATCTTTCGTTCCCAAACCCGAGTCCACGGACGTGTCTATTTCGTCTGAGATGTCGCGAGACGTTTTTACCTTCGAGTCCGTCGGTGCGACTACCTTGCCGTCGTTCTTCGCCGACGATTCGGCGAACTTGGGCGCTCTTCTCGTCGACCGCGATGGCTTCTTCGCGCTTGTCGTAGCTTCCTCGATCGCCACGTCCGTAGCGGCAGATTTCTCGACCCTGGATTCCACCGGCTCGACCGCGTCCGCACTGGACGACGATTCTTTCGCGGAGATCATTTTTCGAGACGCTTTTCGGATTGTCCTTGAACTCGGCTTTTTCGCCTTTTCTTCCTCGCTCAATTCGGACGCCTCGAACTTAGTGCTTGCTGACTTTGTCGTTTTTCTTGCCACCCGAACGCCCGTCGCTCTCTTCGAGACGGGATCAACTTTTTTCGCCGCATTTTCCTTGTTCGAGCCAGCGGTCACTGGGATTTCCGTCGAATCCACAACCGGGGACGATTCGTCACGAGTTTCGACCTTGCGTAATTTTTTTCTCGTCGTCGCACCGGTTATCTTGGGTTTCTCGTTACCCGCAGATTCCGTCGTTGTTCGAGCAGCTTTGGCTGATCTCTTCGCGTTCCCGACGCCCGTACCTTGTTTCAGCAAAAGATCAACTTTCAGGGGGTCCCCGGGTAAGTTTGTTCTGTCCTGCAGAACAGCAGTTCGGATCCCCTTTGAGGTTACCCGACCAGCATTTAAATTACCTTTCGTCGCTCTTGAAGCTTCTATGCTTTTTACAGTTTCACTGGTCTCCGACCGAGGCTTGATATCATCCTCCTTAGCCTCCGTCGAGCTCTTCTCGGGTATCCTCCTCGCCCTTGGCCCTAGCTCGTACTCGTCCAGGGGATACTTCTGCGGCGGCTTACGCAATCTCAGAGAACGTACCATTTTTCTTCGAGCGATGTCTCGTCACGTTTTCTGAAAAGACAATTCGTTTTTCGTGGAATAGATGCTCTCGATATTATCGTGATTCTCCGCTGTTCATAATTATTGGAATTATTCCGGAATATATTCTATCGAGGACGCACGGAGCGTCTTGGTTGAATGCTACCATGGCGGCGGAAATTGAATGCATAAATACGTTTGTTCCAAGCCTGTATGCGAAAATTAGATCGATCCACTGACAAGTTGAATAATTGAAGAGCTTTTAAGTCGCAGTAGTTTTGCCGGCGTTTTTATGGTACGTTGTTTTACTTTCAGATGTAACGTGAAAAAAGAATTAAAAAGTGGTATGATGTTCTTTTAAATTACTTAAGATTTTTTTGGCCGATGTAGGCCATGTAAATCGCTCAAACATTTCTACCTATTCTTATTAAAAACTGACAATGCCACTCTGCAAAAAAAAGGCTTTGATTAATGATAAAAATGTAGTAATAAAAAAATGAGAAAAAATTTCAATGTCATAAAATGCTAAGTAATGTTTCCTTTGTGTACAAAAAGTTTCCTTTGTGTCCTTCGTGTACAAGTGTTCCCTGTGCCCTTTGCGTACCTTTTGTGTACAACAAATTGTACACAAAAGATGTACAATTGTATTCTCCTCGCCAACTTCTTATGTGGAATTTCACAGTTATTAATAATCTCAGTACAAAGTGTTCTGTAAAAACCTTCAGCGAAATTTTTCCCCAGGAGAATAAAAAAATTTCTCTTTCAAAAGAGCAGAAGAGGTTTAATTTTCTTTTTCTTGATATATCAGCCATCCCGAAGATCACTGGGAACCTGCAAATCAGCTATTTGCCTCGCATTAACGGCTGCTCTGTCCATGTGCGCCTTGCTCTTAAGGAGAAGTAGACGATGTACCGCACGATATACAAGTGTGAGAGAGATAGGTGAAATTTTCGAACAGAGAATCCTCAGAGATTAATGATATTTAGAGCAAAAGAAAATCATTAAGCTCTGCGTCAGGAAATCCTCCAGAGCCTGATGCTCCGATTTTCCTACATAACTTCAGGGTATATGAGAAAACTAGGTTAGAACATTTGTGAGGTTATGTTGACCGTATCCATGCCCTTGAGGCTCCGGTATATAATATTGAGTTCCGTAAGGGTCAGTGGAAAAGATAATTTATTTAGTGTACGAATAACACGGATTACACGATTAAGGAAAAAAAAGTTTCCGAGATGGAAACTTCGCACGTACACGTCCAACGTACGCAGCTTTAACCTCGAGACGCATCGCATCGCTAGTAGTAGTAAGTTTACATTGGTGTTCTCTATCTTAGTCACTATTCTCTTTCTTCCGTATCTTTTGTCGAGAGACTACTTATTTTTCCTCCGATCTGACACTTAGAATTTCTGCAACATTGATGGAGTGCGTAGATTTTTGGTAAACATTAGTTTTTGTGACGCATTCCAACAATGGCGTCACACGCTACGAAAATTGATGCGCAGAAAGATTGGAGAGACCGTGGGAAAGCAAAACCTCGAATATTTCCAATTTTTCCTTCAGTACGAAACCTGCTTCAAGGTCCTTTATATCGTAAGCATGTCCTTCGAATTGAAAGTACTTTCGTGAGATAATAGTCTAGAGGAATATGCGTGGTATACCGTTGTTTGGCGTAAACTTAACCTAAAAAATTCGTACGAACAACGAAACGAGCTTACCTCATTTATAAGCGTTTACGGGAAGTGAACACAATTGTCTTCTATAACCTGTAACTTTCCTGTTCGCCCAGACGATTGTATTATTGTCAATAAATCACTGTGTTTACGGATTCTCGGAATAATTTCCCGTGTTCTCATAGTTTATTTGTACCAGCGAAGCGCGCAAAACACCGAGCGGCCATTTTGAAACGGTCAGATGTGCGCTCCTTTCTTTTGATTCTTCGTTTCGTTTCGTTCTCACCAGAGGGATCGTTGTACACCCATCGGCGGTCTCACACACGCAGCCGAAAAGGAAAACAACGTCTCGCTGATTAACACCAATTCAACGATGAGTAACAATTCGATTAAGATCAATTTTAAGTCCGCGAGATCATATTTTGGTAAACAAGCCGGAAGATTGAGCACGTCGTTCAAACGAGCCTGGTGCGAAGAAACAATTGACTACGCATAGTTCGAAGAGTTTCACACTGTTACGATAATTCGAAAATATTGCAATAACAAGATTTTAAATAATAAATATAATAACAAGAATAATAACAGCGATGACACAGCTAGAGCGCGATCCCTGTGGCCAGATTCGGTACTAACAGTCCTTCGTGGCCGTGCAAGCTCGGCTGTGAAAGCGTTCGCGTATCGGTGGTCTCGCCTTGCGGATCTACGATTAAATGGCAAGTGACAGTGACATTTTCTAATGGAGGAAAAACAAAAAACAAAGTGATAAGTTTTTTTTTCTCCCTCCGCTAAGTGAACGTGCAATCGTTATAGCGAGGCAGAAATGTGCCCTCGCGAATTTGTAGTACAATTTATATATTGACCTCTTTTGGGACGCGTGAATCACGAAAGAGGCACACGCATGTCTACATATCTGCCTACGAGCATTAGGTACACTTTCCCCCAGCTTCATCGCTGTTGATTTAATAACGAATTTGACTGTGATAACGAGCCTGACAGACCAATAGTCGCTTTCATTGCAATCTTTCCTTCGATTTTGCTTTTTTTTTTCTTCCGTGAATTCTCATCGAAAAGCTGCGGACCCGGGTTTTGCGGCTCAGTTGTTTTTTTATATTCATTTAAGAAACGCACTGATTTACCTCAGTAAGTTTTTACTCGCCGTTTCGCACTGCTAACATCTTTTCGTACTGTCCCATTACACGCTTACGCCTATATACGTATGTACACATAAATGCGCATATACGGATGCATATTTTACCGCAATACCATCGAGTATCATTGCCCACTCGGTCGCAGAAGGCGAACAGCGAGCGAACGTCCATTGCGTTCCATTTTCCTCATTAGCCGTGTGTAATCGCCGAACGGCGAATGCGGAACGACGCTAGACGCGTGAAAACTGATAGAACGCGAAAAAAACAACAGACATGGTAGCAGCTGGGGCAGCTGCGTTGATGGCCGCAAGCGAGAGCGGCTCCTCTAAGGGCAACGACGGCGTTACCTCGCAGTACGAGGCCCAAAATGCACAGAGGAGCGTCGACGTTCAGGGAAAAAAAACAGTCAAAGTCGAGAAGAAGAACAGCGTTCGAAGCCCCACCGGCAGCAAAGCGGCTCCTATAAGAGAGACCAAAGCTTCGAGATTACGCGCCGCCTCCATCGTCTCTCCTACCGGTTGGTGTCGCGCTTTTGGTTCAAGCTCCTCTTCCAACGGCGTACATGACGCGTATAATTTCAGACGGAACGGCTCCGGCGTCCCGAAGATCCACGACTACGGAAACTCTGCCGCTGTTGGGTCATCAAACGGTGACAACCTCTCTGAGAAAACCTGTGAGTTGGGTCTAGCAACGGAAGATGAACTTTTCCTGTGTACTATACTCGCGTTAGTGCGCAGGAGCTTAGTGTACGAATTGTGGTTGTTCAGTCTGTTTATTGATCACGACACGGATTGAGCATTTCATCGGTGCGCTTCTCATCGTTCAGGTGTTTTCATCGACAATGGACAAGAATTTTGTGTCAAAGATTGTCAAGGTTTTGGAATGGCTGAGCCTAACGAACGCATATAGTCATTCGGGACAAGAGCATCTTTTTTAATCTTCTAGGTGTTACATCTAGTAATTTGATTGGAGAAAAGAGGATTTTTCGTGAATTTTCCCTGGGATAAAGGGTGCACGTTTTGCATTTTTTCTTTGTCGCATAGAAAAGTACGGTTTTGAATATATTTTACAATATTTGTATTGACAGATATTTATAAATGTGGTAGATACAATGCTTTGTGCAGACAGAAATAAGTCATTCGAAATAAAAAATTCAAACGCAATTTAGTTTTTGCATTGAATTATCCAGTGCTTGGACAAAGGATTTGATAAAGTATTGATTTTTGAATAAATGGCCACAATCCAGAGTAAAAGTATCGATCTTCGATGAAAAAACGCTCTATTTTCGTTGCAGAAAAACAAACTATGTATCGAGAAAAAAAATGCCTTCGCTCGCGCACTGCTTTTTAATGTGTAAAAGAAGCTTGGAAAATTTGAAGTTAATCGGTGCAGTGATATTTGGGATATCGTGGTCGCCGATTTTGAAAAAGTCCTTTTGAGAAAAACGCCTTCACAGTTTACCGGTTCGCGAAACCTACTTATAAACGCCCGTAACTACCTCAATTTTAAACGGATCGACTTGACATTTTCAGAGACTATTTTTTAAATGTCACGTTTTGAGAATCCGTCGAAAAAATCGATCTTTTTTAAAGATTTCAACGGGAGTCCCTTGAATTGTTTCCAATATGGTTTTGTATTGCAATGCCATCCTTTTCACTTTCACTCCACACTTGTTGCTTCAGTCGACCAATAGAAGCGTCGACCATTCACTCGTTTCCTAAGCGTATCACGTTTGCACCAGGGCGCAGGGAAATTGCGGTTACTATTAGCTATAATACTAATTACTATAAAATAGCGAATTTTCGCGATTCTTTTCGATGGTTAAAATAAGCTGATCAGTCTGATTTCTTAATGCCAAATCGAAGCACTCATGAAGAACAGAAAATAAATGCTTAAACGTATATTTTTGTTGTTTTCGTTTAACGATTGAAAATGTCGAAAAAAAGGACTCTTCATGGTGTACGTGGTTGAAAGATGATTAACCAGTATGAAAGCCGCTATCTTGTTGTGGAGGTTTTAAAAAAATCAAAATTGACAAAATGGCAGCGGTTTGAACAAAAAGTATCGAATTTAATTTGCATCGTTGGAACGCAACGAAAGCTCTTGTTCACATTTTATTTCCCATATATTTATTGTTATAGAAAATCTTTCTTCAAATTTATACTGTAAATAGCTAAATAAATATCTTGAAAAATGGTTTGAGGATTTTCGTAAGCAAGCTTTGCCAAAATAAATAAAAGGATATCACAAATATTAACTTTCGTTGCGTTCCAACGATGCAAACTTCAACCTCATGTGAAGAATGTTGTGTCAAAATTTGAGTCGGAAGAAAACTCTTCCGTTGAGAGTGTACACCGTTGTGAAAAACATTTCGAGATAAACGCGTTTAAATTTTTGAGTGTGGAATTTTCATACAAATTGTATACTTGAGTTTATGCAATTATACGAACAACATGTTTATAACCGTCTATAGTATCGGGTACATCCTCTTCGTATATCCACAGAGTACACGGTATTCGTGTGAACTTTCGGCACAACAAGATAGTATATACGGGGTAGCGCTGTGTACGTAAATAATTAGAGATACAGCGAGATGATTAAGGACAAGGCGAGCAAAGCCGGAATAACAGTCGCACCGGCTAACCAACCAACCGCGGAAACGCCGCGATAAGAAGCTCACAGTTCCACGAATTTGTCAAAGGACACTCGATGTTGAAGTTTGCGTCGTTGAAATCCAACGGAAATTCATTCTTCTTGATTACAACGTTTTTACGTGTTCGTATTAGAGACTTTCGACCTAAATTTGTAAAAGTAGTCTTTAGATAATAATAAAGATGAAGAAACGAAAAATCAGAAGGCAAAAACTGATCTTGCTGTCGAACGATGCAAACGTCAACGTCATAAGGAGAATAGTTTGTCATTCGCAATAGAATCCGAGGGTAAAAAAAAATTATTCGTTTGTGTCGATTCCGAGACGAGACGCGCTCAAACGAAAGCAATATTGTGCTATTCGGGTGATTAAAATGTTGAACAATGCGAACGACTGATTTTCATTGCTTTTCGAGAAAACAGTCAAAGTCGAAAAATGTATGTTTTTTATTCGGCATTTCTTTTTCGAAATATGTGCTAGAAATTGAAAAAAAAACTTTTTGCGTACAATTCACTCATGATTTGATAACACACAATATTGTGTTACTTGGCGTCAAGACGCTGTCGTGTCTCTTGATTTTTTCATATTAAGCTTTCGCGAAACGTTCGTTCCAACGCAATATACGACGTTCAAGTTATGACGTCGTTTGTTATGACGAAGTTTGCATCGTTGGAAGAAAATATTTTATTGTGTTATTGGGATATTCTTTATTACATTTTTTATTTTCTTTATGTTCATCATTATCCGAAGCCTCGTTTTTGCATATTGAGGTCGTAAATTTCTAAAACGTTTGACGAATTTTAACAGATTAAACCGGTCAAAAAAATTTGAGTCATTTAAAAGAATTCATTTTCTTTGTATTTCAATTATGCCAACTCCAACGTCATTTCTAGTTTGCATCGTTGGAATACAACGGACGTCAATTCTTTTTAGATGCGAAAACATTTTCTTGACCCATTTAGACTACGAAAATGAGGCAAATGTTTTTACGTATTCTGATTAGAAATCCACGACAGTAAATTGCAAAAAAAGACTTTCGATAATAAAAACAATAATGGAATTCAACAAATGGAAAAAAAATGGTTGCATTTCAACGTCGGAAAGTTCAACGTCATCGACAACATTCAATATCACTGTAGAATTGTCAAATGAGGAAAAACCAAAATTATCAAAAAATATGCCTGCCGTTGTCGCCTGTGCTACAATTAAGGATGTTGAGTCCCAAATCGCAAATGATGATAAAATTCTGAAAATTTGGTATGTTTTTGTATGAAGTATTTCAGAGGTCGTGTAAAAATTTCACGACAATTAGGAAGCTCGTTATTGAACAATTAACATTCACAAATTAAATGTTGTTTTATGGAAACTGATGTAACTTTGCAATAAGTTTTTTTTTGACCTCTCAATTTTATAATATCTACAATATACTGAAAGCAACGGAAACAAAACGAAGTTTATTGATAATTTTTTTTAAATTTCTTTTAAAAATTGTTCTTAACAAAATGTTAATTTTTTAATAACGAGCTTCCTAATCGTCGTGAAATTTTAACACGACCTCTTAAATACTTCATACAAAAACATACCAAATTTTCCGAATTTTCTTATCATTTTTTATTTCAACCCTTAAGGAGGTTGAAGTAACGATGATAGAATTCTGAAAATTTGGTATATTTTTACATGAAGTATTCAGGAGGTCGTGTAAAAATTTCATGACGATTAAGAAGCTATTTATTGAACAATTAACATTAACATGTTTCATAGGGACTCAACATCCTTAAATTGAAATATCGGTTTCGCGAGTTTTCCGCGAGTTTTTGATAATGAAGTTTTGAAAAAACGCGATCCTTATACCGGCATTTCTTTTAAAAAAAACAACGCGTGGTCGTAAATGCAAAATTGTAGTATACCCGATAGCAACTACGATTAGGAAGAGAATAGAGAGATTTCGAAAATTGGTTACCAATTGGAGCATTTATTTTCTGCATCGTTTAAAAGAAGTTTTTTTTCGAGAAAAACGCGTTTAAGCCCCCCCCCCCGATTTCGAGTCGATCGAAATTGCTTTAGTTTTAGATTTTTAGACCAGTATGACTAACTGGTCTAAAAGTCGAAAGGTAAAGAAATTTCGGCTGTCATTCCTCAGACGTTATACGATGAAAATAGCTGGAGAAAACTCGATTTTTTGCACGTCGTTCGGGAGGGAATCCTCGAGGATTCTCGCTCGATGATTGTGAACTGTCGATTTTTCAAGCTAGAAAAAAAAAGAACGTAAGCGCAAGATACTGTTGATGCTGATCTGTCGTACTTTCTCCTAGAAAAGTTCAATGTCATCGAGCAATAGAGCAGCTGCACCGGGATGCGTCACGAGGGAAAGAGATAAGACTGCCAAGCGTACATCGGTTTCGATCAAATCCCCGGAAGCAGAGGAAAAACGTATCGCCGAACTTACGAGCCATCGTGAGTCTTTTCTTCAGGGTCTTTTGTTCTCCGTGCAAAAAGATAAGCCACTGGAATTTACGAGTTTACGCGGGGGGAAAAAAACGTATTGCGTCAGCAGATGAGAGGAGCGAGAGGACGAGAATAATGCGAAGGACAAGCGCCAAACAATCACCGTCCAGCAAACCGGAGCGTCTGAACGACAACAATGAAAGCCACGATCCAGCTGCCCGACGCGTCGACATCCAACATCAGAGTACAGGTCTTTCCGCGACGTCTCGTGCATCGTCCGCTATTGCTTCTTCCTCCGGCATGAAATTACGCGCCAGCACGCAGCGTACTAGGTACAATCTAATACTCTTCGATATTTACTCGTCTACTGTCACGGACACGGGCACGTCGAGTTATTCGCTAAAATTGTTGCCCTGCCACTTTCGATAACTTTTTCAATGTTCTTTTCTTGCCCTCGTTGCTCTGACGGATAATTTTCCAAGGCTTTTTTTTTTCATGCATGAGAAATTCGGGTCAAAGGAAAAATCGCCTTGCCCGCGTTTGGTATCGTTGCGCAGGTCGTTTAAAGTTCTACTCAAGGCGGACAGCCACTTTAGGAGACCGAAAATTAGATGATTTTTTCGATTTTTTTTAAATTTGAACAAAAAGAACGTAAATTCCCGCAACTCGGACAATAACTTATTCATATTTTCATACATCTCTGGTAATTTCTTCGAGTTATTTCACGCATTAATTAAGGTGTAATTTGCTGTGTCCCTTGGCGTGTCCTCGTCGTCGTTGTCGATTTGCGGGAATTGTGCAGCTCGCAATTCGCATCTGAAATAGTCCAACAAATTTTTATACATTCTTGAGATGTTTCTCAAGAACATGAACCTAAATTCGAAAATTGAATGTTGGAAAGTGTTTGAAAACAAAATGATCGATTTTTAAAATTCTTTTCCCGGCATTTTGCAATAATAAATATGTTTTGAACAATCTAATCTTCCCAACTTTAGGTTCATATTTTGATAAACTATATTATGTAAACGTGCTCCAAATTTGAAGATGATCCATCGATTCGTTTTTGAGTCATGACGCCCGCAAATTGGAAAAATGTCAACGCGATTGAAAGTTTTAGTATATGTAAATCGTTGCGCTGTCCGTTATCACTGAATCGTTCGTAACTTGATCACTTGTCAATATTTTAACTTGACATTTTTTTCACATTTTTTCGGATATGTACACGCTGAGAAAAGGCAAAATAAAATCTTATAATACTTTGTCGACGATTTATGGAACTAAGGCGTTACCCCCACTTGTAGCGCAAAAAAGGCCTTTTTCATGAATTTTTTCAAAGAAAACTACAAAACTTTTTTAATCGATCAATATACCATCTTAAAGAACACATCTTGAAGAACTTTCAGTAATTTTTTTATTGAAAAATATTACATTGTTTAGTGGCAAATGGCCGTCAATGAAATAATGTTTTTATATACACGGTTTGCGGTGACCAACATTACGGCGAAGTGGATCATCTGAAAAAAAAATGCGGATGGATTTAGTCAAATATAAGTATAAACTAGTCTTTAATCGAAGGATTTTAAAAAATATTCATTTTTCACAAAATGGCGGACAGTCAAAGTTAATGGTTCGATTTTAACGAAAAAAAACGGCCGTTTTTTGGCTATAAAACGGCCATTTTTTTTCGAAAAAAAAATCGAACGATTAAAGACTACATTTTTATGTATTAAATAAGCCTGCAAAATTTCAAGAAGATCGGTTCATTAGTGTTCGAGTAATCTTGGTCACCGACTTCAGAAATGCCATTTTGAGAAAAACGCGTTTAAAGTTTCAATTTCTGTTCTTCAATTCACGGATTCTTCTCTTTCAACGCTCATATCTCAGTCAATTTTGTTCGGATCGACTTGAAATTTTCAGGACATATTCTCAGATACTTATACTACAAAAAAATGCAATAAAAAAATCGATTTTTTCAAAATCGCAAGTGGGGGTAACCCCTTAAATGAAAATTGATTTTCTGAAGCATCTAAAGTGGGTTGCCTCCGAGTGGCGAGCTGCGAGCCTCGAAAATTGTTAACGGAGAGTCACCTCCCTATTCTGGTTGGGCTCGTTTGGGCAAATGGCATTGAACGCGGACTTTCAAGGAAATTTGTTGGGGCTTGCGGTAAAATAATTGATTTTGGACAAAAAATAAAGACATTGGTCTTGAACTTGCCAAATATTTAAAAAATCGTAGTCATAAAAGTAATAAAAGTTATATTGAATAATACAGTTATCCAATTTAATAAAGTTCCCAACTGACTACGGAATTCTATTTCTCATGGGCTTTTTCCAAATTATTATTGCGGTTACTTAATCATTTTAATTGCCCTTAAGGGAGGAGATTTCTTTGGGCAGCGGAAAATAAGCGATTTTAAAATATTTTTTTCGTGTCGAAACTCTTTATTCTGCATGATACAAATTTTATGCACACATTTTAATGTTCCTAAAATTCTTTTTTTTATATTTTATGATGTTGGCTTTACGACACTTGCTTCAGATACGGTTGCCGCCTGAGTTGTTCCACCTCGTACGACCTAGGGTCTGGTGCATTGATCTGAAACATCAGAGCCAAGAAGTTTTAGATTTCCATGACCCACACGCTCTATGTGACCCTAAAAAATCCAAAGAAAGCCAAAAATTAGACAAATGTTTGAAAGAAGTTTGCAAAATTTTGAAATATGCTTGAAAAAAATGTTGTATTTTTCATGAAATTTTAACTATAGTTAATTCGAAAGTTTCCTCAAGAAATTTTTAAGGCACATGTTGCGGTTCATGTGGACGGTAATTATGTTATTCAAAAGTGTGAAAAACTTCGAATTAATCGTTTCGATAGTTTTTTGAGTTATCTTGTACAAGATTCACGAAAAAGGGGCTTTTGGGAAAACGCGTTTAAAGTTTCAAGGCTCAAAAATGTTGTGACCAAATGACTTGCCGATTAATCGGCGATACCGGGGCCATAAAGCAGTCGTCCAGCTTCCTCCCGGACTTCATTATTGGCCATAAGTTCTTCTTTACGTTATAAAAGAAGGACCTTCCCCCTTAATTGCGACAACTCACCCAATTATTTTTCTCCTTCGCACTTTTATTTTCCTCTTATGTATCGCTTCGGCTACTTTTACAATACAAACAAGTTATCTTTCACCCACTTTACTTCAATAAGTGAAAGGGATGGGCTTCGAGTTTGAAAAGTTATGAGAGCGAGGAAGCGTTCATTGGAAAAGATATCGCTGAGAATAGTGAAACAGTACTTTTTCGAAATAATTCGAACCCACTCGCGTTTATTGCTAATGAGCTTGCTACTAACCCGTTTTTCTACGCAGTCTAATGGCACGAGAGAGAGCGACAGAGAGGGGGGGGGGAGAGGGAAAAATCGAGAAAGAGGGAGAGAGCGAGAGACAAGAGGGAGGGAGAGAAATGCTTTTCACGCTTAACACGCTTCTTGCCATTTGCCATCATTTCGACAAACAGTTGCTCGAGAAACGATCGTGAATATTCGAAACGAAAAACATCCAAAACGATCAGTTGACTCGCATCCGTCGAAAGCGACGATTCGAATACTTCTGGTAAAAGTGGCCACTTCAAAATCATTTTCCCCAGATAGATACAAAAAGTTAACGCGTGCAAGAATGATACATAGAAAACAAAAAATATAGATACAATGATAGGTACGAAATTAAAATACAGATAGGCTATAGAAAAAAAACCTTATAAAAAAAATCAAATAAAAATAGATAACAGCAATATTGTTTTTAAAAGTTAATTCTCGTGTCCATCCTGTTGCGGCAGATACAACGAGGATTGTGCAATATTAAATCATACGAGTTTCCCAAAACGTCTGAGAACGATCAACAATGAATATTGATATTTCGTATACGAAAGTTATTCATAGTTTTCCACGTTTTTGGTGAACGAATGGAACGATTACGGGTCGGTAAATTTGGGCAAAGCGTTCGTCTGATCCGAGTGCTGCGAATTTATTCAGTCCCGATCGGTTATTCAAAACGTCGAGACGTAAAGCGTCATATTCGTCCTCACTGCTACAGTCATTTTCGTCAAAATCGACTACCACCTTTCACCAACGAATTACCGTGCAACCTGTCACCCCCTCTTGCGGTATAATATGGACGTTAATAATATTTAGCGTAAACTCCCGAAAGTGTTTTCGAGCTTTAAAAAATGACACCACCAAAATGGGGTCCCCAGAGGCCCTGCGCGCTTACCGACGTTACGAAACTTGAAGCGCCTAACGAAGGGTCACGATAATTCATAATCAATGACCATTCGTCCATGGGGAGACGGAAAGTCAATTATTGCAAAATTCGCCTTCGCCCGGGCTCTGTTTCAACCTTGAGCGACTTGTCCAAGTACTTTTGACCACTTCGTGTGTTCACTTGCATGCCGTAATCCGAAAGTCGACTCGTCGACTGGCGCGTTCGCGAAAACAAAAAAAACATCCGAGTGAAAAAAATGAACGAATGCGAATATTATTTGTCTCTACGACAAAAGTTGAATCTCCCGAGACGTCGTCTCGGCTGACGTGGAACCGGAAGTAGTCCCTTTTTTTTTATTTCGATTTGTCCCGTAGCAGTTCGACCGTGGGAGCCGAGAATTCCGAGGTGCTGCGGAGGGTCGACGCACTGACCGCCCTGACGAGGGCAACGATGGAACGCGTCGAGCGACTGACCTCGCACTCGAGTCCGACGGTCAACGGAAAATCGCGTCTAACCGGAGGAGGCAACAGCGCCGAGCGTCACACGGTTGCTTCGTCATCGGCAGCAACGTCCTCCAAGAATTCTTCGTCCGTGACGAAAAGAGGGTCCAGACACGCGGACAGCCAGGACTCGACGAGTGGACGCGGAGCGGATGCCACGAAGGTCGTTGTCGGCAAGGTCAACCTTGGCAACGGCGACGAAGCCGCGGAGGCTCCGATCGAGACAAGTGTGACGAGCAGTCGCCCGAAGATTCGCCAACCGCCGATATCCATACTCAAGCACAACAAGTGCTCGACGGAAAATTCGGACGCGTCCGGAAGTTGCGGCGGTTACAGAAGCCTCGTGCAGACGACGAGCGTCGTTCAGACGTCGATAATCGACAAGCTGACGAAGAGGCACGGCATACTTAAGAAACGAAGTAGCCTCGACGACAACGAGATATTGCGTCGACGCAGGAGCTGTTCACCGGACACGGTTTATCCGGAGATCAACGGTGCCGAATTCAAGCCGATTCTCAAGCACGAGAGGCGCTCCTCGCTGGACGACCTTGTCAAGCGATCGGACAGTCCGGACAATCAGAATCAACCTTATCATCATCAGCATCATCGCCATCATCATCATCAATCGCAGCCGCATCATCCGCCCTCGATACTCAAGAGAAAATCGTTGGGCGACGAGGATCGCGATGACGGGCAAGCCTGCGCGAGCGAGCCCACGAGTATACTCAAGCGTTCTTCGGGCAACAGCTCGAAGAACAGCGGCTTCGGTCATCACGTGAGCATCGCGGCCGCGGTCGCCAAAAGCCTCGGCTGTGCCACGGAACTCGCCAACGGCTCCGAGGTACGACCGATTCTCAAGAAGAAATTCAGCCGCGAGGAATCCTCGTCCAGCGATCCACCGTCCCTCGAGCCTCGACCGATACTGAAGAAAAAGTCGAGCACCGACAGCGATGAACACGACGAGAGACCGAAAACCATATTGAAATCGTCGCGCAAGAGTTCCCAAGAGGATTCGGGCAACGAGATCGACGCTGCCTCGCCCAAGAAACTCTCGATGCTCAAGTATCGCTCGATTCAACGTCGCACGAACAGCCTGCCCGAATGCGACGTCGTCAGGCCCATACTCAAACAATCCTCGCCCCGCGAGAGCTCGTCGCCGTCGCGCTCGAGCCTCTCGGCCAACGCGTCACCACGAGACTCCTTCAGCCTGACAACGAAGGATCTTTTTTTGCGGAAACGCGCGCGCTCTCTAGGCCACATGCAATCGAGCTCGAACGAGGCCGAAGATTGGCTAACGGCCGAGGCTAGACAGGAAAGAGCCAATTTTTCAATTGTTACGAACGATCGAAATCCCAATCAAATAGTCACTTCGCCGCGTTCTAACGAATGTATCAATACTGCTACTACTACCGATACTACCAACACCACGACCATTACCACTACCACCACCACCACCACCACCGCCGCCGCTACGTCATCCATCGCACCTATAGTTTCATTCAAGTTGCCTAGTAGGTAAGTCCTCGAACATCCATTTTCGCCTGCCCAACCTACTGCAACTTCATGTTCTTTTCCTCTTTTTCTTCTTCTCTTCGTCCGTCTCCCGGGTCGTCATTCTCGGTCGCCCAATGCGGATGACCCCGTTACCCATCTACGAATCGAGTACTCGCTCGGTATTGGAGTGCCGTCTCGAGTTTACGGAGAGTTGCAGTTACCTCGAGACGGCTGCAATCATAATTAGCGGCCTGTCGTGGCGCAAAGTCAGTATGCTGCGAACACCCGGAAAAGTATCGGACGATCGGATGAGTTTTGTTAAAAAAGAACGACACGCTTGCACGATTTGCGGTCTTGAATAGTTTTTGAGGAGGTACGATCACTTCCACGGGGACAAAAAAGAGTCTAAATTGATTTTACCCACAGCTGCTCTGATTGATGTTTACTCATGTTGATTATTCGTATCGTCGATTATAGTGTGCCAAATGTTGTGGTGGATAATGAATTTATTGCACGTGAACAAATCAAAACTGAAAAATTAGATTGTCAACGACTCGGTAGTAATCTTCGTAATAATATTAACGTAATAAAATTCAAGCCTATTAAAATAGGCTTGAATTACCTCCGCGGAATTAACACGATAGGCAGAATAAAATTATACGTATTATTGATACATGATAAATGATAAAACTCCATAAATTGTTGTTTTCATAGTTTGTGGAGGCTTCTGTTCAAATTAATTTCAAAACAAAGTTGGGTTATGTTCGCGAACGCATCAGCTGTTACTCGCGACGTTGCTAAGTCTGTGGATGCTATTTCGTCGTTCTGATCATTTTTAACCGGAAATTGAAAATTTCTGGTAATGTAGTGCTTTAACTACACGGTGAATATTGATTTTCTTCTTTTTTGCAATATCTATTATATCTAATCTATCGAATTTCAGTTTTCCAACCGGTTTCGTTGGACACGTGAGCAGAAAAACCACGATCACCGCACTTCCGGTTCACCGTCTCCATAAGACGACGTGCTTCGGTAACTCAAAGTGCTCGACTTTGCAGTTTTATTGCGAACAAAACTAAACGGTCAAAATAGCTCAAATTTTGGAAATAGGCGCATTAAGTATTCGTCAAAATCATATATAAATTTTAAATCCGAAAGTTGGATTCGTAGTAACGATCGTACCTCCTTAAGTGTGATAAGAAAGTAGGACATTGATGATAATCATTTGAGAAGTCATCGTAATCACCGTGAGAGGGCGGGCCGTCCTTCAAACGTTCCTTCGGTGTAGCCCCTAACGCATTTTCGGATGATCCAAAACAAAAACAAGTTTCGAAATAAGACATTTCTACCTAAGCATTCACAGATTCATTTTTTGTGGAAATTTTAAAGTCAGATTTAAATGCCAGATTTAAAAGAACAGTTTCGATTTCCGCTAAAAACTTTTTAACTCTCTTATGTGAGTTTTTGATCAATTAGAAAATTGCTCCGTTGATGTTCAGGTTTAGAAGTATATTTGATAAAAGAAAACTGGTTTTTCTTTCGTTTTAGTCATTCCAAAGAGGCGTTATAAGGTGCACCGTTCGAACGTCTGAAAACAAGGTTCGGCAGCGCTGGGCTCTGCTACGGCAATATTTATGATCATTTACGGAATTGTATACACGTTTTTTTTTTCATTTGAGATACAAAACCGCAAATCGATCGGGTGTTTAATATTTTTACAAACCGCATCTTCGATTGCATCCTTTTAGGCCGTCACAATAGTCCAACCGCTGGAAAGTCGTTTAACGTTTTTGGGACTTCCTGGCCACTACTAGGAACCCTTACGGTTTCATCGTGTGGTCACAGCTCTGCATCTCTGACAACTTGATACCTATAGTGCTGATGCTTGTCAGCGACAAGCTTCAAATAAACGCTACATCGCGTGTGGCGATAAATTTGTGAATACATTTTTCGCAAGTCGTTTTCCCGTATGTACGGACTGCCGAAGAAAAAAATCACGTACCCATCGAGTAGGTTTCGATCTATCGTCGGATAGCTCGAAAGGTCCTAATTGCAATAGTGTCATTTAAAAGAGAAACTGCCATCGTGCCAATCGATAGCTGCGAGCTTTCAACGTCTTTCGTGGACAGACTCGCTTTTCTATTTTTTAAACTCTTCGGTTTAGAAATGTGGCATGATTCATGAGAATAGTAAGCAGTAAGAAAAAAAATCATAGTTACTGTAAAATAATCAGATCCGAAACGGCAGGAAAAACTGTTTTTAATTTCTGCTGTATTTTCCATTATATTTTTAAAAAATCGCATGTGCCAAAACAAAGTGAAAAAGTTTAAATCAACTATCACAATTGTGTGTGTTTCCTGCAGCTATGGAACTCTACTTTAAGGGTGGAGATACCTTTTGGCGAGGAAAAAATTACTGATTTTCATGATTTTTTTTAAAAAGGAAACATTTTTTCACCATTTTAGAGATAGCCTATGTTTTATTACTACTTTTGGCTAGTACATGGTATTTTTTTATTCGTATTTAAAAACGGCGGAGCTATGGCACGGTCTTCTAAACAGGTCACGGCGTATGTGTCAGACGGCGCGACACAGCGTCGGCAGGATTAATCTGAAAAAAAAACCAACGAAGATTTTTCTTTCATTAACACGCAGAAAGGGAAACGAGAAAAAGTGAGGAATGTTAAAAATCAATAAAATGCTACGCTTTGGAACAAAAAGATTGAATTTTCCGAAAAAAATGCTACGTTTGTCAAGAATAAAGTACTTTTTAAAAGTTTTCCAGAACATTTGGTGTCATGTTTTAGACAGTAAGGTTGGAAAGATTTATACCAAATTTCATCGGAATCGGTTGATTATTTTTTTCTAGCTCTACGTCAGGTTAGTTCTGACGATGTAGTTTAGTTATTGTGCCATACCTCCCCATTTTTTTAAGGCCTTATGCGGCAGTAACGGGTATAAAATCATGTGTGAATTTAACAATTTTTGTTCGTATGAAAAAGTGATTCACTCATAAAATTAATCACTCATCTATTTAGTATGAATATCAAATATGTATATATATTTTTTTTAAATGTATTTTGTATTTTAACATGAATATTATTTGGTGAATATCAATTTAATATGAATATCAATGAATGAATATAAAAAATGACGGATGAATCAATATCAATTTAATATGAATATCATTTGATGAATATTTAATATAAATATCATGAATATCATCATTTTAATATTTATATTTTAATGTGAATATCAAAATATGTATATTTTTTTCGATGTACAAAATGGCCGACTACTAATATTTTCTTTTGTTATCTTTATATTTATATTTTATTTGATGAATATCAATGAATGAATATAAAAAATGACGAATGAATCAATATCAATTTAATATGAATATCATTTGAGGAATATTTGATATGAATATCATTAATATGAATATCATCATTTTAATATTTATATTTTAATATGAATATCAAAATATATATATTTGTTTCGATGTTCAAAATGGCCAACTACTAATATTTTCTTTTGTTATCTTTTTTTAGGCCCTCCACGGCGTGACATTTAGCATTCACAATTTTTTAACTAGAACAAAAAAACAAAAATTCTCGTCAATCTACATTAGAATACCTAGAGAAGTACGTACGGAATTTAAAAAATATTATTTTATTCAAAAGTTGTAGGTATTTGAACTTAAGAAATGAATTTTCAGTGAAAAATTTCGTTATAACTGCTCACAAAATGAAAATATTTCGATTAATCAGAAATTCCGTACGAACTTCTCTGCGAAATGCAATTAGGAACATAACTTTTAAATTTGAAGCAAATCGAGTGAAAATTGCTGAAGTTATTTGTCACGCCAAGTGGAAAAAAGCAGTTTCGAGAAGTTTCGAGTAGTCGGCCATTGTACATCGAAAAAGAAACAATTCTAGCAGCTTGATATTCGTACTAAATAGATGTGTAATTAATTTTATGAGTGAATCACTTTTTCATACGAGAAAAAAAATTGTTAAATTCGCACATGATTTCATATCCGTTACTGTGGCCTAAGGCCTCAATAAAAATAATAAAAATCCGATATAACAGCAAAAAGTAGTAATAAAACCGAGAAACGGTAAAGAAGTCAAAAAAAAAAATCATGAAAATGAGCAAAAAAAATTCCCGCCTTAAGGTGTCTCCTCCCTAAACGCGTGGTCCGATACGCACTCTATGGCTCGTTATCTTTCGATCGATGGTAACGAGTTTTACGTAGACGTAAAGATCGCAATATCTGTGTCCTCTTACCCGCTGATTCGCTCGCTCGATCACTCTCTAGTCACGTTTTTCTCCCACCGCAACATCTCGAGCGAGCTTAAGGGGAGGGTAGGGGTTTCAGCGTGAAAAAAAACACTTTTTTGCGATTTTTTTTTCATCTTTACGGATAGAGTAAATTTATTGAAACCTTTTGTCCATTCTGAAGTGTAATTTCAAGAACATTCCGTGAAATTCGTACGCGAAAATATCCACAAACAAGCCGGTGACAAAGCTTTTCCAAGAACGCCTTTGGAAAAACACGATTTGCGGTGTTCACTGTACCTCAGCTAGAAATTATCTGCAATCAAGTACCATTAAAATTTAGTCAAAGTATCATCAAATCCTCCCCCCAACGGTCTTGGATAATTTTTTTTTTATTCCTAAATTTTTGGTGTTCATGTAAAGTGAAAAGTACGCGCTGACTGTTTCAGACACGAGATGAACAACCGATACGAGGTGGACGACGACGAGTACGCCTCAATCGTTGAAGGAGGGACCAATCCCGGATGCCCGAATTTTCGTTACAATTGCGAGGAGCAAGGGTCCGACGAAGAGGACGACGACGACAACGAAAACGACAACGAGTCACGCCTCGCGTCGACCCAGAGTTCCGGTCGTCGAAGGGACCGATGGAATTCGCGAATCGTCAGCTCGTCGGATTCTTTGCTCTCGATTGCGGAGCAGAAGTCACGTTGCGCATCGACCGTCGCGAAGACGGAACATTCGGACGACGAGAAATGCACGCCAGCGGCTGAGAACGGCTCGAAGGTATCGAGGATAGCTCAACACTTCAAGATTCTCGAGGAGCAGATGAGATCGAAGGAGATTTCGTCCGAGCGACGGGGAAGCTGCCAGAAGCACGGTAGAGACGCGAGGGATCAGCTGCGATACGACAGATTCAATACCCAGCCGATCACGTACGAGGAGGTGAGGGAGGCGGTATTGCAGAATCAGCGAAAAGCCGCGACCGCCGAGTTTCACGGGAACGATCGTTGCTCGGATTTGGAACGCGAGACGAGCGAGATCGAACCGTCCAAGTTGAGTTTGGCCGATCGCGTGAGACTGTTCAATCGTCGAATAGCCACGGAGAGTGTCGCCAAGGTGGTTGGCCTGTCGAGCGAGCGTTCGCAGCGTCGACGACCGGCTAATCGTTACAAGACCCAGCCCGTCACGTCCGAGGAAGTCGAGGTTGCCTCGCGTATATTTCCTTCGGAGAAACATGAGGGAGGAAATGCCACGGAGTCGGATTCGGACGAGTACACGGGCGTCGTTTCCAGCGTCAGATTGCTGCCCCGGGCATCCAGTAACGTAACACCGCCTCGTAGTATTCTCAAGTATTCATCGCAAACCTCGCAAACTGCCAACGAGGGTGCTCGCGCGAATCGTCCGCGCGACTCCCCTCGCAAGGAGACTGACACGGCCGGTATCATAGACGAAGCTTATCTTCTAAGCTCCGAGCTCAAGCTCACGAGAAAGGAGTTCAATACTCGGCGCTTGCAAAGACGCAAACGCAACGGGGAACTGGACTCTGCCACGAGAGACGAGAGAAAAACCGTCAAGAGCGCTCACAAGGCCGAGAGCGACGATGCGAATTTTCATTCGAATTCTTGCGCTCTGGAGCATTCTGAAAATAGCCGGGTGCTCCACTCGTCGTACGATAAGATCGTGTCGCACGATAAGACGGACACGAGCGAGATAAGGGACGACTACGATACGGCCGACAATGTTGATACTGCTACGAACGCGGGTCTCTTTACGAGACAACGCGGTATACAACGCGCTACGACCATCGAAAAAATGTACTCCCTTACGGAAAGTGATAGTGTGCCGTTCGTTAGGAGGGACAAGCAGCTCGGGGACACGCAACAAATTGACTTTCCTAGTATTAGCATCGCCGATCGATTGGCGGCACTTCAACGCAGCGGCACGACTGATTGGAAACGCCGCGTTAACGCTGAAACCGTAATCGCGTCTTCGAACGTCGTTAAATGTGCCAACAACGTACGTAAATGTTGCGACGAGCATGACGGGTTTTCCTCATGAGATACGAGGGTATTTTGAAAACGAGACACGAGGTTATTCAAAGAAAAACAAACATAAAGGACGAGTTTCTTGCTTCCGGTCGTTTTTTTTACGATTTCGTCACTGCTAGGGTGTCTCTTAATTTCGACGTATGCGTCCGTTTGCCACGGCTCAGTGACCACCGCGCCCCTTCTGGCCGTTGCAACCGGCAGGACAATTACTCTTTTCCTTATTTCTCTATTCTCAGACATCTCCGTCCTTAAATGTCTCTATTCTGGAGCAGGGTTCATCGGGAATATTTCTGTTCCAAAAGTCTCCGCGTTGCACTTGTTTTATTCATGGCCAATATAGTTAACGCAATACATTACGAGTGGAATAGAAATGTTTCGGAAGAGAGATATTGGGAGATGAAATTTTCGGAGTACAGATGTTTTTGATGTCACATGAGACTTTCAAGGATACAGATATTTAAGGGCGGGGTAAAGTTAATTCGGCGAAAAAAGGCATGTTTTTAAGATTGTTTTTGGCGTGACGAATAGTGTTCGTTTATTGAAAAATTTACATATAATAAAGTAACATTTGAACAACATTCTCCTAAATTTGCATTGCAAAATATTCAAAATTGAGCGAGTGAAAATTGAACCCCGGAGGCGCCTCGAAAAAAAGTTGGTTTGCGGTGTGCACCATAACTCGCAACAGAATCATCTGAAACAAAAAAATGAAAATGCATTTGTTAAAGGAGATGTTTCTCGAGGTAATGACGGGAGGATTTTTTTTTTTCGATTTTTCGTAGCATTTGGGAGCCAAAAACCCGATTTTCGCTAAAAAAAATCGGCTAATTTGTTGTTGAAAAATTAGTAATTATTTTAAAAAACAAAAAAGCTCTCGACAATACCTGGTGAATTATGTGAAGAAGTACTGTGCAAAATTTCAAAGCGATTGGTCCAGTAGATTTTGAGTTATCGTGCACACGGACTTCAAATATGACAAGTCTCAGAAAAACGGTTAGAAAAACGCAAAAGAGTTTGGTCGCTTAGCGCTCATTGCACATAAGTTTGAGAACACTTCTCGATTGCATAAAAATCTGAGAAAATTCATGCATTTTAAAGGTACTCAAAAGATTAATTTTGCATAATAATAATTCCAAAATGTTATTAACAAAATGATGAAAAAAAAAAATTAGTCAACAAATTTCCCCGCAACCCAATTTTTTTTCGTGATTCGTTCATTTTTCTGAATACGTATGAATTTTTTCAGATTTTTCAATTATCTTTGAATTTTTAGAAATTCAAAATAAAACTCGATAATTTTCTTATACTCACTCAAAGTCGTCGATGCCAGGTCCGTAGAGCAAAAGGCTTCCATCAAGATGATCGAGAGCATCTTTTTAGCAACACTAATGTGTATACTAATATCCACCACTAATGTGTATACTAATATACACCATGCCTCGAATATACATAACGGGACCGGAACAGGCCCGTTTATCAAGAAATTTATTCGGGGTCGAAAAATACAATAGCGCGCCGCGCAGCTGCCGCCGGGGTATAAAACCCGGCATGGAGCAATAGACGCTCAAATACTCATAACTTCGTCAATTTTACTCCGATCGACTTGAAATTTTAACACAATATTCTTGATATATTATGCATTCATTTTTAAAAAAATTTTAAAGTGAAAAAAAAATTTTAATACTTTACCCCGCCCTTAAGAGCAGATATACGCCTAGGAGCCGGAAAAAAGGTCATTTTTGTGAATTTTTTCAAGGAAAACTATTTGAAATTTCGAATTGGGGTTTTAATTATCTAAAAGTATATACATTCAAAAATATGTTTAATTTTCCTTATTTAAAAATATGAAAAATATACAAGGATATTGTATGATCCTTGGAGCGTCGTAAAAAAATCTGTACCCAAAATTTCTCGAAAACCAATGAACCGATTGCCTTGAGGTTTTATGTGGTTATTCTATACACCATTATCTAGTACTTGTCATAGCTGATTTTGAAAATATCGATTTATGACGAAATGGCGGACGTTCGAACATAAATAGTGATTTTTGGGTCAAAAATTAGTTATTATTTTGCCCTATAAAACAAAAACTAAGTAACGGAAAAAAAAATCCTCGCGCTCAATTCCAGAGAATACGATTTTCACAAGAGTTCCATTGATTTTCGTAGGACACCGCGACAACAGAGACTCCGAGCCAAGCGGAGAGCGACGAGCTTGCGAAAAAACAACGAAAATTAGCCGAACGCTTAGAAAAATTAGAAACAGCAGCGGAGGGATGGCGAAAACGCGTTGCTGTGACGGACGCCGTGAAATTCTCCGTCGCCGGGAAGATGCGAGTCGAGCAACAAGTCGACAACGTTGATCAATTGTCGCCGCTTGTCGAGGTAGCGGCGGGAAACGCGAACGACGGAAAAAAAAAGACTCCGCGTCCCGAGCGGTTTCGCAGCTGTAGGCTGGCGAAAGACGCCGCAAACGTTGCGTGCAACGTCGAAGGGACAAATGAGATTCGCGACGGGTCGTCGGGATCGGTTAGCGAGGCGAGCGGTGAGTTTCGTCAAATTACAACCCACGACCTCGTCGAAAAATGCCAGGAGCTCCTATTTTCTTATTATTTTTATGTTTTCAATGTTCCTTTGTGTGCCCTCGTGAACTTTTACGTTACCATCCCTTACACTTTTACGGTATGAAATACTTTATGTGTATTCCATACCGCACAAGCATTCGAGTGACCTGTGTCGTAAAATTTTCGTTTTAATGTTGACAGACGACGAGGCGAAATCGACACGCCAACCAGTTACAATATCGTCCGTACCGCGAGCCGATGACGAAACCTTTACGAGCTTCTTCAGCAACGTATCGTTTGCCAAATGCGAGGCTGAGACTCTCGAATTTCCCGAGAGCGATTTCGACGCCGTAACTTCGTTCTCGCAGCGGTAAGGCAGCTCTTTTATATTTACTTCGTTACTGGTGTTCATAACAATACGAGGATGCTTGAAGCGTACATTGTCCTAATGCTATTATTTTCCTCTGACGATTAACCCTCCGTGGACCGAGCCGACTTTTAACGATTATCGTGCGAACAATATCCATCGAACTGGACCCGAACAATTACGAAACGTGCCTTTAAATTAGTAGAATATGGCGACTGGGCAAACGCAAACATTTTTGTAATTGTCCTAAACATTTATTTTTATTTTTTTGGACCTGTCACATGGGAAGATCGCTTTAAGTCTAAGCGCGATAATTGTCTTCCGTATTTAATTTTTTGTATCGCTTCTTACCTTTAAACATAAATGACTCAACAACGAATTAATATTTGCCAAATGCAGTTAAAGGTTCTTTAAACTGACCCCTACAGTTTTAGAAAGCTGTTTAAAAATCTTATCTCTATTCTTACACAAATTACAGCTTGGTGAAAAATCTTTATTTAATTTGTGACAAGATTACATGCATCTTCCAAACATCTACATAAAAATCACGATATCAAGGTTTCCAAACAGCTCAAATTTAGCATCCCTTTCATTTATACATAATACTATTGGTTAAAGGGCGAATTAAAATTTGTCGTGTTTCATCGAAACGTCCTAATGAAGGTAAAACACACCCAAGGCGTCCGAACATGAACATTTTTTAAAACTCGCACTGCTGGCAGTTTAAAAAAACCTTCATATATAAAAACAACAAATTTACGCAATGTTTGTTGATAAAAAGAATTCGTTACACTCAGTGCTGTTGTATTTTGTAAAAAACACAAATCGCTTGTTGAATTCAGAAAGATTAGGTTTTTTAATTATTATTATTGCCATTACTGCTGTCATTGATATTGTTATTATTGCACATCAATTTTACTAGCGTATATCGCATTAAAATCAAACACAAGTAATTTTCGGTTCTAGTGAGTTGGGGGGGGAACAGACTTAACAATAAGTAATATTGTTTTGTATGATAAAACACTCGAAGACTAGCGAAGAAATTCTTGCTCTGTGTATGTTTCGTTAACTCGTACCAATGGAAATTACAGGCTTGGCACGAGGCGCACGGTAAAGACTCAACGACGTCGTTTGCCGTCGAAAAACCCTCTGCGAACATTAGCCGCGCGAACCGATCTCAAGGATGAGTATACCGAAATTACGACCGGAGTTGCCGAGCGGGTAATGAGGACGTTAAACGTTGAAAAACGTACGTACGGACACATGTATAGGTTCTTCCTATGTGGCTCTGTGATTGTGACTTGCGCTACGTTTGGCTCTTGCACCCTTGGATTTTTCCGGAATTTTTTCCCCTCTTACACGACACTAAAATAAATCCTTATTTCGCAATAATATTTTCCCTGAGAATCACAATCGTATGGATATCTTCTTTAGGAGGTACGATCACTACCACGGGGTCAAAAAAGAGTCTAAATTTATTTTACCCACAGTTGTGGTAAATGATGAATTTATTGCACGTGAACAAATAAAAACTGCAAAACTAGATTGTCAACGATTCGGTAGTAATCTTCGTAATAATATTAACGTAATAAAATTCAAGCCTATTAAAATAGGCTTGAATTACCTCTGCGGAATTAACACGATAGGCAGAATATAATTATACATATTATTGATACGTGATAAATGATAAAACTCCATAAATTGTTGTTTGCATATTTTGTGGCGGCTTCTATTCAAATTAATTTCATAACGAAGCTGGGTTATGTTCGCCAAACGCATGAGCTGTTACTCGCGACGTTGCTAAGTCTGTGGGTGCTATTTCGTCGTTCTGACCATTTTCAACCGGAAATTGAAACTTTCTTGTAATGTAGTGCTTTAACTACACGGTGAATATTGATTTTCTTATTTTTTACAATATCTATTATATCTAATCTATCGAATTTCAGTTTTCCAACGGGTTTAGTTGGATACGTGAGCAGAAAAACCACGATCACCGCACTTCCGGTTGACCGTCTCCATAAGACGACGTGCTTCGGTAACTCAAAGTGCTCGACTTTGCGGTTTTATTGCGAAAAAACTAAACGGTCAAAATAGCTCAAATTTTGGCAATAGGCGCAAAAATTGTTCGTCAAAATCATACAAAAATTTCAAATCCGAAAGTTGCATTCGTAGTAATGATCGTACCTCCTTGAATACGATTTTTCGACTTTTTCTTCCGAACATTTGAAATACTTTCACTTTGTCAAGTTGCTGCTGAATTCCTCGTCTCCGTTTCACATTCGTCATAACGCAGTACGATATTATTATAGTTGCCAAAAAGTCTTCGCTCGCTGTCGAGGCATTGGCGGGTTTGGCTTCGACGGAGGACTTTGGGGCCGTCACGCTGAAAAATGTGGACGCGGATGCAACGGGACACGGCAACAGACTACCGCCGCACAAGGATGTCATGCTCATACTCGTGAAGGGTCGACGTCACGTTCAGATTCGCCTGGTCGAGCCGACCGTAGCTAGTATAAATTCGGGTGATAACTTTATCTTGGTTACGAAAAACGAGGTGAGCGCCCTCAGTCGGGCATACCGATAATGAAAGTAACGGACAAATTAACCCTTCGAGCGCACGCGTCCGTAGCGAATCTTAAAGTGGGCTAAGGGCCATTGACACCAAGTGAACGTTTCGAAACAAAAATGTAGACTTTTGTTTCTAGCAATTTTTTTCAATTTTGAGGATGGGACAGTTCCATTTTAATTGAATTCGAAGCTGCGAAGGAAAATAGTCTAGTCAAACAGAGCCCGTGTGCCCTCGAAAGGTTGAGATTGTAGAAAGTGAAAGAAAGAAAAGTCGTGCCATTGTCACGTTGACGACTTTTTGCGAACAGCTCTACAATTACGTTGGCAAGTACAGCAACGTGATCGAGAGAGCTAGGGGGGCAGAAATAGCCCTCAGTATTCAGCAGAATCGAGATCTCGGTTGTCGCGCGAGCCAAGTGATAACAATCAGCGAGGAGAAGCCGACATGCACCAGCAACCAAATCGCGAGTTTTTGGAGAATCCTCGGCGCTGAAACGCGTCACAGCGTGGAAGGTCAGTGTCGATTCGTTCGAGTCGAGCCACACGTTCTGTTCACCTCGACGATAAATTTAGACAAACGTACCTTTTGTGAAAATATTTCCAATTGCAGTTACCGATGCCGGACACCCCGACGAGGATGAACTCTACGAGTCTGCTCTGTTGGACACAAATATGGTTTACGAAGTCGTGGGCGAAGATGAACTTTTGCCCCTCGACAGTTATTGGGGCGCTATGCCAAAGATTGAGATGCTCGATCCTAGCAAGGTAAATTTCCCATGAAATCGGATCGGAAAGAAGAACACAATGCTCGATAATTCAATTTTTTCCGCGTAATTTTCACCAACGGAATTGAGGTATTCCTTTCACGAACCCGAATATTTACTAATTAACTGACTTTTGTCTATAATTAAGGAAAAATACATTCCAGTGTACTGGTTGAATTTCATGGCCAAGTTACCCAACTTTAAACGAAATATTTCGGCTCTAAAAATCGTCTCATTTGTACGGCGCCTTATACAATGCTTTCATCGTGTAATAATATTGGATAACACGTTGAACCCAAACGGTCAATTATTATCACGCAATAACTTTAACGGCCCATCAGCGTCAATGTTTTCGCGTGCGCAAGGCCTCCGTAGCGTATGGCGCAATACTAATCCTACACGGTGCAACAATATTCAAACTCGCTCAAACTCTTGTTCAATCATTGCGCAATTTTCAATACCTTAACGGTCGAAAACATTGCGCAATTCGTACTATTGTGCAATATAATTGATCGTTTATGATGACACGGCGCAGATTTCTACCTAATAATTTATACCCTAAATAGCTCCGGATGTCTGAAACAAACTGAGTGATTGAATCGCTGCTAATTTCTTTCCACACGCTACAGGCTATGAAATGAATCTAAAGTCACGCCACAGGCTACAAAATAAATCTAAAGTCCGTCTTGGTAAATCTAAAGTAAATAAAATCCGTCTCGTTCGATCAGATTCTAGTCTTTGATTTCGGGAGCGAAATGTACATCTGGAACGGGAAGATAGCCCCGTCGGAGAAGCGAAAAGTGGCGACCCAATTGGCGGAGGAGCTCTGGCAGGAAGGTTACGATTATACCGAGTGTACCGTTTCGCCGATAAACGCCGCGTCGATCATAGGACGCCGGGCCAGGCTCGAGGGTAACGTGAAGAAGGACTCGTCGCGGCCGGATTGGTGCTTGATAGGCAAGCTCACGCAACACATGGAGACCGTGCTGTTTCGAGAAAAGTTTCTCGATTGGCCAAACGTGTCGGGCATAATACGAGTCAAGGAATCCAGGGAGAAGGAACACACGGATGGAAAGATCGTCATTGAGCCCCCCGACGTCGATGTAATGATCGATTCCGAGAGTCCCGTCGTCGATATGATACTCGAGGGCAGCCACCTAGGTCGGGGCAAAGGCTGGTACGACGACGAGGTAAATAACTCATTCGAATTCCGTCAGTTTGCGAGACGAACTTTGTGCACAACGCGAACGATCTTTCAGTTGATGCGGCAATTCGTAGTGGCGACAACCAACGTCACTGTCTGGCACATCGACGAATTTTCGTACTCTCTCCTCGGCGATTCCTCCATCGGGCAATTTTACACCGGCGACAGTTACATCGTACGATGGATGTATACCGTCACCGTTACCGGTAAAAATTATACGGAACCCGCAATAATACGAGTCTAGGTTGAGGTGAAATGACACAATGATTCCATCGGTGGATAAAACCATGTAAAATTTTCGAAATTTTTCTCTCTAGTGGCATCACCGAATGCCTTGAAATAGGATATTTGACTATATTCAAAATATAGTTTATTCTCTCGTCATCCTAAAAGAATATAGCGTTTAAAAAGTATTTTCCATCATTTTATCGAAAAAATGTGCATTATTTGCGTATATTTCAATTTTTTGATTAGACAAATTTGAACGTTTAGTCACGTGAACGAAAACGCTCCAGGATTGGTTGGCTCTCTAGTGACGTCACATGCCAGTAAACGGATTACCATTACGAGTCCTGTGACGAGTGATTAGCGATTTTCTAGTTTATTTCAGTGTGTTTCCGTGCTTTTTCTGTTCATTCATAGTTATTTGCAGTGACAGTTACCATATTATCAACTTTAAATAAGAATGGAGAGGAAGGTTTGCTGTCCGACAACGCAGCGGCGATATAGGTGTCCTTTACCTTGTTTACTGGCATGTGACGTCACAGACGTTACGTGACTACATATTTGAGCGTTTTGGCGGTCTGGTTGAACATTTAAGGATGTTGAGTCCCAAATCGTAAATGATAATAAATTTCTGAAAATTTGGTACGTTTTTGTATGAAGTATTTCAGAGGTCGTGTAAATATTTCATGACGATTAAGAAGCGATTTATTGAACAATTAACATTAACATGTTTCATAGGGACTCAACATCCTTAAATTTTATTGCCGATTTATATCCTAAAAACTGACATACACTATAACATCAAAATAAAATAATTAACCATTTAAGATAATCTCGGTACGGTCAAATACCCCAGTGATTGCTCGGAAAGGATCCGTATCTTCGGGATATTCGTGTTTTTTAAATTGCAGACCAATTTACTACGGGGAACAGTAACCGAAAAAATGTGGGAAATGCACTTTCGGTTGAGCTAATCGCAAATCGAAGAGTTCCTCGATCTAGCATTGTATGTAAAAATAGCTGAGAAAAATTCCGAAATCCATCGTATAGGTGATTATAGAAAATAATGACAAACTGCGTGCGTTTATCCTTCGCTAGAACAGAATGGATATTGTATACGTATAGTCATCGAATTTTCTTCGCGTGTGTCATTTCCCCGTTGGATCGAATGACTCAACAACCGGTTTGACGTTTTTCTTTCTCCCTCTCTCTCCAGGTCGAGGCCTGAGCGGCGAACCATCGAAGCACGCTTCGAAAGGAAGAGACCGATGCGCCTATTTTATCTGGCAAGGCCGCAAAGCGTCCCTGAACGAACAAGGCACCGCGGCTTTGCTCACCGTCGAATTCGATCGGGAGCAAGGTCCGCAGATTCGCGTTCCCGAGGGTTTCGAGCCAGCCGCCTTTTTGAATCTCTTCTCCGGCAGTATGGTCGTGCACAATGGCAAAAACACGAGAAAAAAATGGCGAATGTACATCTGTCGCGGTAGCGAGGAAACGGAGACTTCGCTCACCGAAGTTTCTTGCAGTACGCGACAATTGCGCAGCCGGGGTTCCCTGCTGCTCTTGAATACTATCGCGGGCAAAATTTACGTGTGGCACGGTCGCGCCGCTCTTCCACATCTCAAACAAGTACACACATACGAGCCAGTTATACATTTAGGCCAATTTTCTATATTTTCTTCATGGATCAAGGATGTATGGGAGTCTTACGGAAACGTCACCACGGCCATAAAAATTAGATACATCACTTTGTTATTTTATAGCCTGTGTGCAGAAACGGCGATCGATTCAGTAATCCGTTGAGGAATTATGATACTTTCGGTTGCCCGTAGTTTTGCATGCGTTCTTATGAAACGTTCTTTGCTCTCGAACATCATGGGAAAAAGTACAATGGAAAAACGGTACAGAATGTTTTAGATTTTTCCGCGGGTAGTTTATTTGTGAAATTTCTTTTAGGAATCTGCATAATCGTTCACTACATAATTGTAGAGCAATTAAACGTAACGTAGTGAAATTGTGCTTGTTTTCTCGGTCGGCTCTCCCATACATTCTCGCCAGACTGTATGGCAACGCGGTAAAGTTGATCGGCATCCGCGGGGCGCGGTATTTTCACTTCTATTTGTCAACTCCTAATAATTTTTAATATTAGCAAACGCAGATAAAATAATCTTGAAACGAAAATCCTTCGAATTGGAAACTTGAGGCTGTCTGCATTTCTCGCTATCGTGCCGCTTCTGTCTCTGCACTTTACATCGACGACATTTATTTGGGAACCTCGGATATCGGCTATTTTTGCCGGGCATTATATTCCCCATGCATCCACAAGATCGGTAGATCCAACAAAAAATGAGGATGTCTGTCATTTTTTCAAAGCAAATCCTGCGAAACCTGTTTTTTTTTATGCATACAGCTTCGAGTAAACATTTCTATATCTAACTTACGCGAGCAGGGGGCGAAGGGTTCGGTATACCGTGCGCTTTGACAAGTTCTTCAAACGTTTAACTCGATAAGCAGTGAATAAACGCACATCATCAACAAACCATAGCATCAAAAGCTTCATTCTGATCCGTTATCTGTTTTCCCGAAGAATGCCTTAAGAGCCGCCAATATACTGAGAAACACCCGTCCCGAGGAGGCTGGATTGAGCGGTCACGCGGACGTGACGATCTGCGAAGTAAACGAGTCAGATGAAGAGCCGGCCGCGTTTTTCGAGGGTAATTATAGCGTTTCGTGGTCGTGCTCGTTGATTTTCGTTGACTACCGGTCAAAGATAGTTAATTGCAAAACTTTCAATCACTTTGGATAATTGCAAGATTATATTAGAATAATATAATTCATAATATAGAGCTGTATCGTATCTTCGTAAAATAATCAATGAAATGAACTGTATTATTCCAATATTATTTGGCCATTATCCAGTGATCGAAAGTTTTGCAATTATCTGAAGTGTCTGAAAAGTTTTGGTCGGCAGTAGACGTGTACTTGATATCGGTTCAATGGAGACTGTTCGATTTCGTAGCTCTCGGTGGTATGAACAAGCAGCTCTACGTACCCGTGCAAGGTAAAACGGAATTGACACACACCCCGAGATTGTTCCATCTGAGCAGCGTTTCCGGGGAATTCGCGGCGACCGAACTTTTGTGTCCTCATCGATCCGACCGCGGGACACCGTTCCCCTTTCTCCAGGACGAGCTCTATCAGGTGAATCAGCCAGGTGAGACAGACGAACGATAAGACACTCGGACGACCAAAACGCAGAAACACGTGTGGGATGGAGTTGCTCACGCGATATTTTCTTTGCCGATGACAGCTCTCTTTTTGCTCGACAACAAAGACAAACTCTGGCTGTGGCAAGGTTGGTGGCCGGATACCGGTTCGGAGGATCAAACCGGAAGCGGCGCCGTTAGATGGCAAGCCGAACGAAGGGCCGCCATGATAGCCGCTATACGTTACTGGGAAAAACTCAACCCCGGGAGCGCTGATTGTCCCGTTTACTTGGTCTGGGCTGGCCTGGAGCCTCTCGAGTTTACGAATTTGTTTCCTACTTGGAATTATCGCGATGAAAGTGCCGAACTCAACATCAGGGTAAACACAAGTTGGAGTCGATCGGCACAATAATAGGAGAAATTTAAAGCGAAACGACGCACGATTTGTCACTGAAATATGTGAATATTTTTCGGAATTTTTGTCTACAACGGCTGGATTCAAAATTCAAAATTCGCACAAGTCGACGTCGAATTATGGAAGGCGAGGACCTATATATCCAGGATATTCGTGTATTTGAAAAAAGAAATTACCTATCGATTTATCGCGGAAACTCGGTAAAGCTTACAAAAATGATTCCTCGTTCGAGCTAATGGTAAATCGAGAAGATACTCGACCTAGCCAGCGTATTAAAGTTTGCATCGTTGGAATGCAACGAAAATTCTTCTTTATGTTATTTCCGCATTTTTATTACTTTACAAAATCTTTTTTCCCAGATTTAAACCGTAGATCGCTAAGCGACTTCATAAATGATTAAGAGTTTTTCCTAGTGAATATTTGTCAAAAGAAATTCGAGCAATTGAAAAATAAGAACTTTCGTTGCATACCGACGATGCACACTCCAATCCCATACCTAGCCATCGTGCAAACACGCATTTTTGGCACTCGAATCATTCTGCAAATAACTCGGCCAGAAAAATTCCGAAAACTGTCATATAAGTAACTACTGATAATTGGGACAACATGTGAAAGTGTAGCTCATTCACAGCATACGTTTATATCGACCTGCGTCATTTCGCCTTAAGGTATTTTTTTCCCGAACCCGAATGTTCAATAGTTAACTGATTTTTGTCTACAATCAAGTAGAAATACATCGCAGTATACTGGTAAATTTTCAAGCCACGTCACCGAACTTTTAACGAAAAATTACATAAACATCGTCTCATTTGTACAGCACTTTATGGAGTGACATGCTGGCCACATTTCTATCTAAATTATACACTGAATAACTCTAGATGCCTGATATTAACGTTTGACGAGTGTAAAAAATCGAAAAATTCCATAACAACAATAAAACCAGGGGGTCGCCGAATGTTTAAAGAAAATATCAAAGATAAAAAGATAAAAATGTCCGAAACTACTAAATTTGCGCAAAATTTTGGTAATTCTTTACGTAAGTGACTTTTCCGAAAAATGTTATCCGATTTCTCCGATAAAACATCATTTATTGGGTTTGTTTGGGTTTTTTAACATTTCAACCCATACAATCCAATATAGGCGTTGAAATGTTCAAAGATGCCCTATTTGATCACGTCTTTCCGCAAACTTCAAAACCCTATAACTTTTTATTGGGGGGGCGTGAATTTCAGCTTCCCCCGACTGAATATCATCATTTATAACCGAATAAATGAGAAAATAGAGAAAATAATAGGCTCACTTTTCGGAAGACTCACTGATCTAAAGAATCACCAACATTTTTTATTTCAGTTGATCATTGAGTATAATAGACTGTGACTTATTTTAACTGAGCACAACTGTAATTTACCAATGATTCAGAAGGGCCCTCCTAACTGTCGAACTAGTGTATCGACTTCTAGTCCGACGATTTGACGCGAGTTTGTGACCTTCATCATTCTCGAACGCGGAGCTTCTTCCTCAATGTAAATGATAAGAATGAAGTTTTTTCTCTCTCGCAGGACGGCCGGGATTCCGGCGACGTGCTAACGGTGGAAGGCGAGCTGGCTCGCTTGACGCAGAGCACTTATCCTATAGCGCAATTGCTCCAACGACCTTTGCCCGACGGCGTCGATCCTACGATTCTCGAGACATACCTGTCGCCCCAGCACTTCGAGGTAAAACAACGATCCAACGAAATATAAATGAAGCACGAAATTTCGCAACTGTCGTACATCTCGTTTGTTCGTTTTTCTCCCCAGGAATTACTAGGAATGAATATCGAAGAGTTTGAAAGACTTCCGGCATGGAAACAGATAAACGTCAAAAAGAAGATAGGTCTCTTCTGATAAACCACGTGAAGCAGTTAGCCGGGCTGCGAACACATGACTGTCCCGCATCCGAAACATAAACAATCAACGAATAAGAAGCAAACAATAACAAAATTAATCACGCCACGTTACTTTTCATTTTTTTGTAACTGTACTCTAGGAATCTTCTATTTTTAAACTTTTAACCTCTGTGCCGCGTGAACGAAACGAGAAACCATGAAAGGCGCCTAATTTTTTGTCCACTGACCGAGATGGCGATCGAATCCCCCCCCCCCCAACTCCTTGCCCTATTACGGGACTACTAAAAGAAAAGTGTGTTACTATTTCAAACGTATGAATATTCACATACATACATATACTTATATTTTTAATACACGCAAATTATAAATCGGCTTGTGAATATTTCGTTTATATTTGTACGGGTTTTTATATATTTATCGATAATAAATGTGTACTATAGACAGTTGATTAGATTGTGGGAATGGGCTCATTCGCCGTGCAAGGGTTCGGGAATAATGCATCCTGACATGGTGGCTTCAATTTATTACTTTTTTCCGAATCGTATATTTTGTGTGTGTGTATATATATATTTGTAGTTCGATTTATTTTATTCTAGCAATAATAAAATGCGAAAAGAAATGATTTCGCGAAGTTTCGCGTACACAGGATGCGTAACACGATATCGATATCAACACAGGTGTACTTACGCGTATAGAAGACACAATCAAGGACCCACGATAACGCAATATACTTTTTTTTTTCATCACCTAACCGAAAGCTATTATTAAAATAGTTCATCTCGTCCAAGCGATTTCATAATCATCTCTCGGGAATAAAGTAATAGTGCGGTGAAATACAACAATCGTAACTATGCTTTTGGATTCATCGTGTGATTATCGAGTAACATGGTCTTCCGTTATTTTCTTTTTCTGTAGTCTTTGTGAAAAAGATTTCGAGGCACGAGATGCCTCCCCGTGTGCATCCGATTATTTATCGGTGGCCGTAAAGGCCACATTATTCCCTCGAAGAGCCGTATTCGTTTCAACGATTTTCCCTTCTCGAAAATCATCTCTCGCGATAATATATAATACACAACATTTCAAATTTAATTCGCCACTGCGCGCTCATCGATACGCGTGCCTCAACACGTATCGATTGATTTTCATCACGACACAAGGCGAAAAGTCGATTTGTCTTGTTTTCTAGGTTCTTTCTTTCTTTCTCTCTCTTTCAAAATACAGCCACGGCTTTAGCTGATCATCATCATTATCTACAAAGTTGCGTATAATTTAATAATCATATGTATATATATACACATATGTGTGTGTGTGTCTCTGTGTGGAGATATATATACACCCTTGGCCAAAACTATAAGGCACCCTGTGATTTTTCTATCCGGACAAACAATCGAATATCTTGGCGAAAAACAAATCGTAAACAAATTTACCAAACGACCTTTTAAAGAAGATAAAACCAGCTTCATTTTCCTTTTTATTGTTGCGATTTTTTTTGTGCCCGGTACGTCATTTAAAAAATGGCGGTTTTTCACGATTTTCGCACTTTGCAGAATCGCATGCAGGAAACCGTTAGCTTTAGTTTCGTCAAAAAAAATATATTTTGCAATCATTTTTTGCAGAGTAATTTAGTTTATTCTTGGAAAAAAAACGGCAGGTTTCCGAAAATCAGGCATCGTTCGGCGTAATTTGTGAACTATGAGGTTTCGAATATTTAGTCTAATTGTAAGGAGTGAAAAAAGTTGTATTTTATTATTTTGGACTCACTGAATTTTTTTTTACATTTTTTTCCAAAATTTATTTGTATCGGTAGTTTTGGTTGATAGCTGACCATTTGTCTCATCAATTTATTGCCGTTACTTTGAAACGAAGATGTTTCAATGAAAACATTAAGAAGAAAAGGAAAATGAAGCCGGTTTTATCCTCTTCAAAACGCCGTTTGGTAAATGGGTTTACGATTTTTTGTCCGGATAGAAAAATTACAGGCCGCTTTGTACTTTTGGCCAAGGGTGTGTGTGTGTGTGTGTGTTTTATATTTTTCTTTTTTTTCATCGTCATCACATAGTCGTTATCGAGAACGTCGCTTTTTGTAAAAATTCTCGGAGACCCACTTACTGCTTATGTAACAAATGAATCTATACTACAATTAGCGATTGCTCACTGAAACCGGTCGTCGACGTAAGCTGTTATCGCGGCTTGACACTCGGCCGAACACCAGTGCTGAACCAACAGATAACTCTCGGACTCGAGAGCGGCGTCCAATTTTTTTCTCAGACTGTGACGAAGCAGTGCCTTCGTTGCCTCCATCGACTGTAACGAAAAATAAAGCGAAATAATGAAAATTGAGAAATACAGCGAAGAAACGTATGTTTCGATAATAAAGTAACGGAGAAGTCGTGAAATACGCGATTACAAATATGACAGTGAGGGTTATTACTCAATATTTTTCTACCCGCGCACATTGCGTGGGCAACGCGCGCGTAGGTGCGATCCTCTATCCCGACTTCGATTTGGAATAGTCGCTACTTGGCCAAACTTGCAGTTATATTAATATATTCTCTCACTCGCATCGCTCTTCAATTTTGCACGTGTAAACTTTTCTACATTTTGTTTTTCGCAGTTCGTCTACAAAAATGTCGCTCGTGTACGATTTACTCGCGATAATGGTTTTAACGTGGCAGTTGTCCGGTTGCCGCGGAAAGTACACGAGAATCAACAGTAAGCCGGACAATATTATCTTCAAATATCCGGAAGAGGTATGTAGGTCTGCAGCTATGAAGGAGTACGGATGAAAAGTGCGAATATCGGGTGAAATATCATTGTAAGAGCCACAAAGTCAGGCAAGTACTTTTGGTTGACGCTCGACGTAGGCTAGCAGCGAAAGAAAGCTGCAAGAATGCAATCAGCACGAGGCGTGCAATGTGATCCACGAGAGATTTTGGTCGCCGATTCTGGTCGAACGAATTTGTCGATGTCAGGAAGGATTCGAATGCCCGTGGTCTTTGGAATCGAGCAACTCGATGACCCTCAACAACAGATCAACCCTCAAGGTAAATCGCGACTACACTTCCATTGCATTTTTCACCTCAAGAAGGTAAGATTGTGCTTTTCAAAAAATAGAAGTGTCTCTGGAATTACGAATAATAATATTATTTGTAAAATACGTTAGGCACAACTATAGTTATTTTAGTCTCGTACTATTTTTCCTCCAAGAGTATCTTGGAAGTGTCAAATCTTGCCAAGGAAAGTTATGACTGATAATTTCAACGTGCTGTCATTCGATATTACGTACATTTAAAATGTGCAAACGTTCGAGATCGGCTCTGTTTCGAAAAACAGCTGAAAATTCCACGTGCCATTCCAATCATATAATATTATAAATGCTTCGTGGTCGGCAAAGCTTGCCGTTGAATTATCTCAACTGAAAATGGGTAAATTTTGAAATCTTCAGATCCTACCGGCGAACTGCCGATAACGAAACATTGCTTTTATACACCTTCGATATCCCCAATGACACTATCTTTATCAAGCTGCAGTCATCCTGTCAAACCTAATCCATTTACGTGTGTGCGCGTTGGGAAAAACAGTTTTGCGAAGCTCCAAAAAAGAAAACGTGCACGCGCAAAGAAACAGCTGCTGTGGTACGCGGGCGTACAAATGACGATCAGACTGGACTGATAGCGCGCACCATACGAGTTAATTGCAAATGTCCGAAGACGTACTACTGGAAACTGCAGAAATACACGTTTGAGGATGACAACAGTGTTTTTCAAATGTTCAGATGCCTAAAGGTGAGCGTATGCCTTAAAGACGAACAAGATTGGTCCAATATTGTCATTTCTCTCTTTCACGCACAGCAAACAATGTGCGATAGAATGGACTTTTGTGGATACATCAGAGCAGACACGTTCTCCGTGTATTATCGTTGCACATGCCCCGAGGGACATTTGTGCATATCCAAAGATCGTGACCAGAAAAACGTGAACGAGTTCCTCTACAGTGGGCCGGCCTACAAGGCGTACTGTGTTCCGTGGGAGTGAACGTGACTCGAGCAATGTATGCAATTTCGAAAAAGACGCGCTGCCATACGCTACTGGCGGAAAGTAGGAGCTTTCTTTCCGAATTTATCGGAATGAAAATTTACACATCTCGATATAAAAAAATTCAAACGGTGTGTACAATTTAAAAAAAATTGAAAATGAGCTACGTTTTTTCTTTCTTTTGCTCTATTTTTGTACTCGTTACGTGTACTTGAACGTGAGTACGTTTTGAGGTTTTTCTACTCTCATGAAGTGACAATAAACATGCTTTTCCAGAGAGACTGCAAACGTCGATATTCACCTCCTATTTTCCCTTCGCAATTTTTCTTCTGAATTCTATAAGGTTCAATTTTTTTGAAGTGGCACCGTTTTCGAAAGTGCGCTGTAGTTCGAGAACTATGGGATTTGAACCAAAGTATCTAGAGGAAAAAGGGTCAGTTGGAAAAATAAGGGTAGAAATTTTGTTTTTATGACTCCTGGTCGAAAAAAGGCGCAGTGTGTCCATAATTTCCGCCTATAGCGTATGGAATTTTAAACAGGTTTTTTGCAAAATCCCATTGTCTGAAACAACGGACTGTATTCAATTCTCCTAAAGATTCAGTCGCTCTAACCAGTTCCCCGTCGTTTTATGTTCCCGATTAATGTCACTAGCGTTTGCTCAACTCGACTTCCGCCATTAACAACGATTAACCTGATTCGGGTGAACCTTTTGTTCAACCTGATTTACCTGGGACGACTGTTCACTCATGGCCCGCAACGATGGTAAAAGCTCGTCCTTGAAACGATCCGGCCAGAGGACCCTCGTCACTAGACCCGCTCGTAGTGCTTCGTTGGCCGTTAGCGTTCGTCCTCCCAACAAAAGTTCGCTCGTCTGAGAAGAAAAAATGCCTCGTAAATAAAACATGAGAAAAAAATCATTCGAGCAGATAAAATTTGTAAAAAAAGTTTTGTTCAAGGGTAGTATAATGTTTGGTGCAAAAATATTATTCAAACGGGTAAAATTTGATGAACAACCGTTTTAAAATGTTTTGTTCAAAGGTGAAATAATTTATAATGATTCTCTGTATGCGCTTGCGGGCTTTTGCTGGCCGATCCCCTGCTCTTTTATCGCACACTTGTCACTACGATATTTCCAGTTTCTTGCGCCCCAAATAACTTTTTTCACACCAAATACATGAAAATATTAAATATTAAAATAAAAAATTTGAAAAAACTGAAATTCGATAAATAATTTAAACACTAAATTAAAATATATATATATATATTAGAAGCAAATACAGAACCTTCTCTTTATTATAAACAGAAATTTTAATGTCGGTGCCGATAAATAAAAAATAAATATGAAGACTTATCTGCAATAATAATTGTGAGTTTGTGTATCGACAAATCGAATGCAAATGAATAGAGCTTGAGAGTCGATTAGTTTTTAGTTTGCAAAATTTGAAATGTTTGGCACTGGCATAACTTTTTTGTATATAATGGAGAATAATGTAAATGTTTAAAATATACAAAAATATTTATTTCTATACTCTTCAGTTTTTTTCTAGTTACTTCCATTTTTCGTAATTCTTGCAAAAGGTAAATTCCGGAAAAGTTTCAGAGAATTTTCAAAATTCCCTGACTTCCCCGATTATTCCAGGAGAAAAAAAATCCGCGAGTTGTCCCTATTTTCCATACGCGTAACAGCCATGATTATGTTCGCCATGGGTAATTCGGCAAAACGGCCGGCCCACTCGGTAATCGGCGAGCAAGTCACGCGGTGGGCGGCTAAGCGGTCACCCTAAGTATCGGCCTAGGCCAACGCTGCTCAAAATACGGAATCGCTGAAGCTACACATCGATCGCGCCTCCACGACTGTACAAACCTAATATATTATTCAAAAGTTACGTTACAAGGTAGGTATACTAACTACTGCGCTTCCGAGAATGTGTGAAAGTGTGAAAACGGCAGCGCCCTCGGCGATTTGTCCGAGTTTCCCGTAAGGCGTGCTAAAGGTCGCCTTGTCACTCGCTATGACGAGATCGAACCACGGTAGCATCGTGACGCCGAGGCCGATCGCGGTTCCTTGAACTCCCGCGACAATTGGTTTGTTGAACGTTGCCAAACTTTTGATGAACTCTCTGAATAAGACGAAAGGGAGAGACATAACGAAGTTAAATATTTGATGGTGGGTAGAGCATAGGATTAAGAATCGTGCATGTACTTGACGGCATTGGCGAGTTCTTCGGCTCGGAGACGTCGCTCTTCCTTATTCTCATGCAGGAGGGTCGAGAGTTCGAGGCCCTCGCAGAAGCTCGTACCCGTCGAGGTCAACAGAACGACACGGCAATCCTCGTCCTTCTTCAATATCGAAAGATTTTCCCGTATCTCTTGCATCACCTACGAGATACGAACGTCACAAAGAGGTTAATTGTGAAATCGACACGCGCGGTATCATCGCAGATATTCCGTCTAATTACCTGAAGCGTAATTCCGTTTCGTATGTTCGTCGTTATCGACGGGGCCATTAACAATTGCACAAGTTTTCCATGACGTTGAACAATTATCTCGTTATTGCTAAATTGTACTCTGGGCTCTGTTTTTAATTGCTTCTCGTCATTATCGAAATTTTTCGCGGTGACGCTCGAATTACCTGAAAATAGCGAAGGATATTTTATGTTAGTCGATGGAATCCGAAGATTATCAGACAAAAACACGCTCAAGTGTACAGCATGAGTATTTGATTATTTTGCTCGCTTGCTCGTTCGATATTTAGGATAATCGGTTTTCCTGTTCCTGATATAAAGACAAATTTCTGAACTTGTTAGCTTTCGTGCTACGACAATTACGAACGTGTTGAATCGAAGGTTCACGGGGATTTGTCATCCCATGGTAAATCGATCAAATAAACGTCTATTGTTATTTGAAAAATGCAGAAAATGTGAGTATCGTTGAATCTTTGGCTTTCAAACGACTCTACTCAGAAAAAGAATATCACGTGCGCCAATACGTAACCTTAGGCACTGCGCCACGTACTCTCACGAGGAAAAACTTTCACTCGGGTCGAATGGACGTGTTCTACCGGCGAAGTACTAGACATACATTTCTTCCTTTTTCGACAAGCAGCAATTGAAACAGTTTGCAAAATTGTTTTTTTTAAACTCAAAACTATATATTTATCGTATCGAACGGATTTTCGTTTAGATATTTTGAGCCCCAAATATTTCGACTTCGAACCGTTTGTCCGAGTCGGAAATTCGAAAAGTTTATCCATACTTGTCGCCGGTAGTGTACATAATTTGGCCCAAATTTTCAAAAATCCCCATGTTCGATTTGTTTGGTCTAATTTTTCCGAAGATTTTCAAAATGACTCGTACCACAAGCAATAAGATTAGCCGGATTTTTTTCGTCGCAGCATCGAACAGTCAGCAAGAACGGAAAAGAGGAAGACTGAAAAAGTTTTGGTAGAACGAAGCGACGGTAAGCGAGAAGGGATCGGCTGATGAGGACGCAGCCCGGTACCTTTGGTTTTGTTACGACTGACAGGGATGTTACTTCTGGTTCGGGAAGAACCTCCGCTGTCGTTCGACAGAGCAGTGACCGCCTCGGCCAAACAAGCTGACAATTCGTCTTGTTGTCCGAGCGATTCCATTTTCTCATTAAACGATTCGCTCCCTTTGGCAAACGTGACCTTGCACTTGACCGGTTTCTTACTTTTTGGCATAATCTTTCCTCCTCCCGTAGTAGACGCGTTGGATCTCGTGGCGATTTTAGCAACGCCGTTGTTCTCATCGACCTCGATCACCTGCTCGCCCCGTTGATTCTGCTGCTTCAACGACTTTTGGTTTTTCCTGCCGTCGATCTTTTTCACTTTAACGAGTGACGGGGTGGGAGTAGCTACCGGCGACGTTGTCGCAGCGGCAATGGATTTGCCCTTGGTCCCGGCGTTCGGGACGGGCGCGCTTTCCTCGTCGATACTTTTAGTCTCGGATTCCGATCGATCCGTGGTTCGTCGACGATTTTTCTTAGACTCGAGGGATTGCCTTGTCTTCTTCTGCTTCTCCTCGTCCTCCCGCGATTTTCGACGCTTGTTTGACCTGAGCAAGTGCAACGCCGTGTCGTCCGATCGTCCACCGTCCACGGACGATCTTTCGGGCGCGTCTATGCTCGCTCGCGGACTCGCCGAAGCGCTCGAGAACGAGCTCGACGAGTGCCTCCTAATGATGACCGAGGCGTCCGCGGCATTTCGAATTTTCGCGGGATATATGAAATCCACGGGCGAGGTAGATCGTACGGTTTTTGCCTCATTCGGCCTCTTTTCCACCTGAGAATCGTTCACGTGCAAGATCGATCTTTTCGACCGCGGCGACACCTTGTTGGTCGTAATACTCGAGGTTCGCAGCCTGAGCACGGCGTTTCGCACGAGTTTCGTGCGAATCTTCAGCTCTCGTTGAATCTTCTGAAGATCCATGACTTTCGTTTGCGACTTGGTGATCGGCACGAGTCGTTTCTTGTCCGGTTGCTCGACGTCGTACAGCAGATTCACGACCCCCTCGTCCTGTAGCAACCTGTCGATCTCGTTTATCGTCTTTTTCTTTGGTTTGGTCGCCTCGGCGTGCGTAGAGTCGCCGTTGCGTTGCTTCGGTCCCTTGCTGCTCGCCACGGCCAACTTGTTCACCGTTTTCTTCGCGATGCCCTTGGGGAACTTGCTCTTCAGGCCCATCGAGGACTTTTTGTTCGGCGTCATATTTTGTCTCATAAGCTTCTGGGCGCTTGGCACTTTTCTCTTCGCGTTCGGCTTAACGGTGACTTTTTTCGCGGCGTGTCCGGGCCTCGCCCCTTCGCTCGAAGAATCAACCTGTACGATCGTCGAATCGTTGACGCGTTTTTCGACTGGCTCGCTCAACGTCGCGATCTCGGCGTTCGCCGTAGGAACTTCGGCCTCGCTGGGAACGATAGGTTCACTCTTGCGAGCGATCGTTCGATCAGCGACCAAGGAGTTTTCCTCCTGTTGGCTCTTCGCTTTCGTGCCGGATGCTTTACCCTTGAAGACCTTCAGACGTTTCGTCGTGAACTCGTGTTCCCGTGCCTTTTCCGTTGGTTTGCGCTTCCTGCCCGAGCGCGACTCGTCGACCTTGAACTCCTGGAGGCATTCACTCGAATCCATAGAGTCGTCCTTAGTCGCGGCCTCGATATTCGTTGCGACGGGCCTCGACGTTTCCACCTGCTCGTCAATCTGGGCGTTGATACGCGGCGGTGGTGCTTTCGGCTCGATTACTTTGGCGGTTTTATTGCGCGACGGCTTGGCCGGACTCTTCTTGATCGCGCTCTTTTTCGGCGGACTGCTGGGCAACTCGAGAAGTTGCTTCAGAGCGATTTCTCGCTCGGTCAACGGATCCAATTTCGCCGGGGCGTTGCGCTCGAGGACGGCAGACTTGGCCTCCTCGGCGAGATTCGGACCTTTCAAATTTGACCAGTCCGGATCAACGTCCCCCTCCAAGATCGCCAGTAATTCCTTGTCCACGCCGCTCGTCGTCGTTTTCTTCGCCTCGCTCGCTGTCGAGCTTTTGCTTATTTGCGGCAACGGCAGAAGTCCCGGCACCTGAGCCGCCGAGGCTGCCGCCAATTTGTGCGACAACCGCTGAGTTATCTTCTTGACGAAGAATATATCGGCTTTCGTTGGCGTATCGAATTCCTTCTGTTGCTCCCGTATGCGCTCCTTGAGGACCTTCGAGACAGCGCTCTTGGAGACTATCGGGCTGGTCAACAGGATCCCCGGCACTTTGACCCCTGGCCTTGGAGCCAGAGGCTTCTGTTTGATCGGTCTATCCCTGCCGATCGGTACGATCTCGCCGACTTTATCAACTTTTCGAGTTTCCCCGCGTTCCGTTGGTTCCTCGATTGGCACAATTTCCTTCTTTCTCTTCTCGCTCTCTTTCGACAGCTGCTTGATCGCTTCGCGTCTGGTGGTCTCACCGACCGTCGCGTGCTCCTTCGACAACAACTTTGGTCTTTCCACCTCAGATTTTTCGGTGACTTTCTGCATCACCACCTCGTTCGGGACGATGCTGCGGACGTTCGACTCGCGCGACTCGTCCGTTGATTTCTCGTCGTGGAGCAGTATCTTGAGCTCCATCTCGACCGAGTCGTGAGACTTTGCCAGTTGACTCGGATCGTCGTCGGGATTCTCGTCCTGCCAATCGTCGAAGATGTCCTCAATGACGCTTCTCTGCTTAGGCGCTTCGGACGACGACGACGAGATCGTCGAATCCGTCGTTTTCTCGGCTGCCATCTCAGGCAAGGCGACGTTCACCGCCGGACATACGGACTCTCCGTTCTTCATTGACTTCTCCGATGTCGCCTCCTTACCGAGTTTCTCGGGATCATTCGTGTCCGCGGAACGCGGCAACACCTCGTTGTCGCTTTCCATCTCATAGCTCGTCGTTCTCGTTGTCGTAGTTGCAGTTTTGAGTTGGACGATCTCGAGCCCGTTCATGCTTCCCTCGTCGTTCGATTGCACCACGAACTCGATTAGTTGCGAATTCTTCGCGATGCTTTCGTCCGTCTTATCCACGCTCGTGTATTCCACAAACTCTATGATTTCCGTTGTTCTCTCGATTTTCACGTCATCCTCGAAGCCCTTGCTCGATTCGTCGATCAGCTGCGTCAGAACGAGTGATCGATCTACGGACATTTCTTCCCTAGCGTTTTCTCGCGACGATTTCTCCGCCACATCGGACACTTCGCGACTCGTGTCCGCGACGCTTGTGCTCTCGTCGGCGTGGCTCGTTTCCTCCATCTTCACATTGTCATCCTGGTCCATGTTTTCATGATTTTGTGCGGGGTGGTCGGGAGCAAGGTCAATGCTAACCTGAACTTCAGACTTGATCTTCGCGATGACTGGACTCGGAATATCTACCGTTTCGTCTGATTCTACATCCATTTTCTCTTCGCCCGTCGCAACGTTTTCCATTGCCACGACCCTATTTTTTTCCTCTTTCAATTCGCTCGTCAAGCTTCTCGCCGCATCGCGGGATCGCTCCGTTGCTTCCGCATCGCCACAGATTTCGTTCGGATATGTCGTTTCGATATTGTGGTTCCCGTCGCCCTTTGGACTGGGTACACCGGATATACTTCTGGCGATCTTTTCATCTTCGTTATTCGTCTTGACCTCCGTTTCACTAGTAGACGTCTCGATGCTACCGATTGGTGCTGATATCGATGGGATCTCGGCTTTGATGACAACCTCCACTTTGGGGACGTCCGTCGATTCTTCGCTTTCTAAGTGACCCTTGCGCCCCTCCAAGGATACGATAACCTCATGGCTCGCTCCTTCTTTCGTGACTGGCGCAGTTTTACTCGTCGTATCCGACAGCGATGAACTCGAGTTTTTGCCATCCATGTTCTCTTATTTGGAGTTTTATTGACTCATGGAGTTCCCTGACAACAGACGCAAAACGAAGTTAGCCAGTGGGTGAAAAAGTTTTATATTTGCTTTATTTATTAATCTTATTTTTTGGAGTGTCTCATATCGGTTTATGGGTTGTTTCATCGCTGCGCGTGTTGCACAAAGATTGGAAATAAATGCAAGTAGTTCGTGTTCCCACGAACGTTGCAGTTTCTTTTGGACATTATTAATTGTCAGTGCACATATACATATTAGAGTCAGCATGGCAGAAACTTGCAATGTAATTCGCGACGCATGATCCTGCGATGTTTTGTCACACAATGGTTGTTCCATGCTATGATGGCCAAACGCTTTACCCACGTGCCATCGCAATTCATCACGAATTTGCCTCACTGGTATGTGTGTCAGCCCTTACTATTTTTAATGCAAGTTTATAGAATTATCCATTCTTTTTTTGCAACTTATCGTATTCGAATTTCTATTTTTTGCCCTTGTAGGCCAGGGATTTCAAGCCTTATCATCCTTATCTGTACATTTGTTTTTTATCTTCCCATTCTATGGATCAGGTTAAGCGTATTCTTCCTAGCTCCGTTAGATTGTATATCCATTGTGAAAAGTTCACTGCAATACACACACTGAACTCTGCATCGTTGGAATGCAACTGTTTTCTTTCTTAATTTGCCAAATTTCATTTGACAGATTTAAGGCCCAACAATCATGTGAACATTTTTAGGACCCTCATTTAGCGATCTCCAACCTAAATGCACAAAATATTGTTTTCCATAATAATAAAAATAAGGGATTGAAAATAATTTTCGTTGCATACCAACTATGCAAGCTCCAAGACCATTGGAATTCTGAATCCGTGGGCTGAAAGTTGTTGTTATAAAGCTGCACTGAATACGATATTTATTATTCGCAAAAGCAAATAAGACGATTCATAATTTCAGAAAAATGTAAGCGGTAACACTATGCCGAAAACCTGGAGCATAAACGGATTTTACGGTGGGCAGCGTTCGGTAGATTGAATCAGAGAATGCGCTTGAAAATAACGACTCAAAAAGGTTAACAAAAAATATTTAATTGAAAAGGTCTATTTTAATGAATGGGTAAATTCGGAAATACGAAATTGGCGTATATTCCGTTGGTAAGCGACTCAATTGCATTTTACGCTACAAATTTTATAGGTTGGAATCGAAACCATGTCACGCGAGAACAACGCGATCAAGTTGAGTATAGAGCGATATTTTGGAAATAGCATTGAGAATTGAAATGAATGAGCGCTCACCAAGTCGCAGCCACGTCCTTAACAAATGTCTCGAGGAACGCTCGAACGCATAACCTCGTCGCGTCACGGCTTTCGAGGCGCGTACGCTATTTTCTCTTGTTTACTTGAAACGAAAGAGAACCTCGCGATATTGTCGTACTTTCGCACTTGGAAGTCGCGCGTCCCTCGTTCACAAAATTATCGTGAAGAGATGAATCGAAGGGAAAACAAAAAAACCACTCCTCGCTCGCTTGGAGTGCAAGAGTAAAAAAATTTACCGTAATGCAACTGCGATGTTTACATGGAGTAACTGATTGGAGAGCCAGTGCGGTCTCTCGCGTGTACAACACGGAAATTCATAGCGACGGATGTCCACTTGAGTGTACGCACATCACAAACGAACGCCTTCAACTATATCTACGGATTAAAAGGGAACTTGTATTTTTTATTATCTTTCCAATGATACCAAATGAATATCCGGACAGACGTGTGTAGCGGTTTTTTTTTAGAATTACATTACCGATTTATACGGTACAGTAACGACAGGACTCTATAAATTTTCGATGTGTAGTGGCAAGGCTATTAAATTACCACAACAAAACGGTGTACGAGATGCGACGAGGGCTGCAGCAAGAGCAGCCATTGTGCAAGCACTGCCACATCACGTAAAACGCGAGCGGTCAGCGTTCCTACTAATTTTCACACGGCGCCAACAATAAGTATTCATCCCCATACAAATTAAACGAAATGGAAAGTTTTTTTTTTCACGGTGTTTCTTTTCATTAAATGTTTTCCACTTCGTTATTATGAAGATTTAATACAAAAATTACCCGCGCCTATGCAATATGCTTGACATATTTTCGAGTGCGTTCGCGAGTCCTTCGTTGTTATCGCTTTAGACTCTTTAAATAATACCATTATTTTGAATTGAGCTCTTTGAAATTAACTTAAGTGTTTATAAATCAGGCCTCTTCTTGAACAACCAAACAGTTATCCGTAACTGTTTCGCGATATCTTTCGGATGCCATATATATAACAGTTGCTACCTGGGTCCGTGTTCTTCCCACATAATTATTTCCGACGCGTCGATATTTGACTTGACTATTCGTTAGGCACGTGGGGTCTTTGGAGACCTCAGGTCTCTGAATTTCCGTCGTCACCGCTAGATCTTTTGTTATACAGCGTAACACTTTTAAAAAAACAAATGGGAAATGTGTAACTTGTCTCTGTTTGCTGCAGTATGTATGGATGAAAACAGTCGCAGGATTTGATCTCGATACTCGTACTGACCATACAAAATACACGCCTAGTGAAGGCTTAAGGCGCTACATCTACGTGGCTCACCGATAAATGAGACCTTTTTGGGATTTTTGTTGTGTTGAGTATACTGAAAAAGCAATGAAGATTAGATTTGGAGGGTTTATTCTAGATGTATTGACGCGTAGAATAAACAAAATTTTATGAAAAGAAAAATTTAAGACAAAATTTTACAAAAAAAGAAAATTTACCACAAAAAACAAAATGTTACAAAAAAAAAAACAAATTTACATAAAAAACAAAATTTTACAAAAAACATTTTACAGAAAAAATCAAATTTGCAAGAAACTTTTTTACAAAAAAATCAAATTTACAAGAAAAACAAAATTTTACAAAAAAAACAAAATGGCGATTCAGTCATAGCTATACTAGCGTTTTTTTGGCGCTCTGCGGAATACGTAGATGTTTATGGATCAGCACTTATTGTTAGACCAAAAAAAAGATCGTAATTTACATTATTTTTGCTATCGAAGTAATACGATTATTGAAAATATGGTTTTTCCGCAAGATAGCATAATTTGGAGAATTTGTTCGTTAAAAAAATCGGCCTTTATTTGTAAATAAAAGCGAGAGTTGTCGATGAATAGTAAAAACCCTGTCTTGTTATGTAGAGAATCTATCTAAGAAGCTATAGTTAGAACTTAAAATAAATCAGATGAAAACTGCCCGAGTTATCCGATTTCAAAAACGTGGTTTCCACGAAAACGCGTTCAAAGTTTCAAAAAGGGAGCTTTCGTCCACACGGCGGAATTTAAGCTCTCATTTGAATTCCACGTGTACCCACCGAGACATTTTCATAGTAGGTCTTCACATGTTAGGTCGTTGTATATTTTTTGTACTACGACTGGACTTTTTTGTAGAAACGACTTCAAATTGCTACTATCACTGTTTAACCTGTTTCGTGCGTTTCGGAGCGCTCACAGGTGCTTCGGAAAATGAGCTCTAAACGTTTCTCCGACTATAATTCTTGTGACGTTTATAAGTCGCTTGAGGTAATTTAAAAAAAGGTCAACATTATTGTTCTACTCAGATGTAACGTCTTAAGAATCGACGTAATTTATCTGCTACCCTTCCACGTCTATTGCTCGCAGCAAAGACAAATACATTCTTTGCTACGATCATGTCTTCCACTCGATACATATTTTACTTTCTTCCATTATGTGCAGAATTGTTAGACAAGACCTGGAAAAATTAGGAAAGCCACCTCGCACTCGCATTTGTCGCCGAAGATTGGAATGATCGGGTGTTACTAGCGTAAGCATTGGCGATAACTTGGAGAAGTTGTATCGTGGCATCTATTTAATTACCAGACATTGAACGGCGTGATCTTTTGATCGGCCAAGCTGCGAAACGCTTTTTTAGATCGCACCAAGACTCAATAACGTTATATACATGTGTCGGTTCAACAGTTTCAAAAATTTGAACTGATATATATATAATCAAGCATTGTCAGCAATACGAGGTTTTTTATTTTTCGGTTTGTAACGTGGTCCGAAGTTGCGCGGCCTCTTCATGGACGAGCTGCTACTACTGAACAAGTCTGTGAAATGAAAAACAAGGATTACACGAAGGTCATTGTGAAAAGCGAATCCATTTTGAATCAGGATAAACGTGGGCCCATACCTCTGTCGGGTTCTTCGCCGACTTCTTCCCTGTAATATTGAGCGTCATCGTCGTCCTCGGTTTTCGTACTTTCATAAGCTTCGCTCGCGTATTTCTGCATCAATACTTCGCTCTCCTTCTTCTTCTTCTTCATGCCTTTGAGAGACTTGTCCTTGTCGTTCTGTTTCTTCATATCCTTCTTCTTCGTGTTTTCGTCTTGAATGGTCTTTCGTTTGTCCTTCAATTTCTTCTTATCGTCGCGTTTCTTCTTTATCCTCAGTTTTTCCTCCTCAGTTTTGTGAACCAACTCGTGGAACAATACTTCACCGTCCAGAAGACCGTCCTCGACTTTAATCAGCTGAAAACGGTTTCTTGTTTTTAGATTGAAAATGTATGGGCGAATCCAGGCAAGACTAGACGAAATGTTTAATTCTCAAATAGGTGTCCTGGATTCAAGGAATAATTAGTCGTGAGTGGCATAAAATGTAAAACATGCTTCAAACTTCCGGTCGAGTGTTTTTTTTTGTACCGGAGCAATAATGCATCAGTTTTTTTTTTAATTTTCAGTTTTTCTACTCTAGAATGTTTTTATAAGACCACCATCCTCAACTCGATAGAGCGCGGTCGTGAGATGAATGTTCGCACTCACCTGCATCGTGATTCGTGGCCCAAGCTCGTACAAGCGAATAGCGCTCGTGCCTTTTTCCTGATTGCCTCGAGACGACAGTTTTTGCGGCAAGACGACGTGACTGGCTGGGTCGTCTTCGGCCTCGCTTTCGGACATTGTCGCTTTCGTGAGGAACTCCGAGTAATCCTGGCATCTCGAGAGATTCGGGATCTTGGCTTGAACTATCTTTTTAACGCCTCTTGATAGACCCACGGGCACGACTTTGATCGCGTAGTGGCGAAAGTCGATCGACTTTGTCCCGGCATTGTAATTCAGGCATACGCAGCGTCGTATGGTATTTAAATTTACCTGAAAGCCAAATCTGAACAATGAGTTATCGAATACGAGGCTGCGATAAATCGAACGTAACGAGTGGACAATCGATTGTAAATTTATGCATCGTTCGATTATTCGTGTACCAACCGTAGTGAGATTTATAGTCGGAAACATGTTCTGAAACATTGAAGCCATTAATTTCATCTGCATGCCTTCTCCGCTGAAGTTGTTCAGAACGATGAGGGGAGAACTTTTGAACGCCTCCTCGAAAACCATTTGCTTCTTGAGCGCCGAAACGACGTCCCTCGCGAGCGAGAAGTTCAAGATTTTAAAAGACAATGTCGGACCTCTTGGTAACCTGAGAAATAAAGTTGGACAACTGAATGACGCAGGAGCGAATCGTATTGTATCGTTAACTCTCTGTTAGGCGCCCAGGGGTCCCTGAAAAACCCGACATTGTTCTCATTGCTCAAATCATTTTTCAATTTTCCATTTCAACATTGGCTACCACTTTTTAACAATCAATGCATAATGCATCATTCATTAATCCTTGTTTCAACATGTATGGACGATCGCCATTTTCAAAGACAACTTGAAAATTTGTCAGAGAGATAAAGATATTACATTAAGAGATCAACACAGTGTATAATTTTCAAAAAATCGTTTCTTTTTTTGCATTTTCCCGTATTATAGAAGGTTGTCAACATGAACCTGGCATCGCCGATTGATCGGAAGTATAAGATTTATATGAAAATTTTGCACTCGAAACGTTAAACGCGTTTTTCTCGAAATGTCGTTTTTCAATAAGGTGTACACTCTCAAAGGAAGAGTTTTTAAGCCATACGTCTCAAATGTTGGTCCAACATTCTTCACACCATTCTTTATCTTGGAAAAATCTTGAAAAAATAGGCTAAGTTCTATTCTTTTTTTTCGAAGCACCGCCATCTTGTTAATTTTGATTTTTCAACCAACCTCCATAGCAACACAGTGGCTTTTGTACTGATTAATAATCTATTCACAAATTTTGTTTCCGATAATATCTACAGTCATAAATATGTACACCATGAGGACTCCTTTTTTTTTTTAGAAATTTTCAACCGTTAAAAAAATGTACGAAAATATAAACATAAACTTAAAAAAATGTATTTTCTGTTCTTAACAAGTGCTTTGATTTGACATAAAAAAACCAGATTGATGAGTGTATTCTAGCGATCGAAAAAAAATCGTGAGTCAGCTATTTTTCGCCCTTCTACATTGTGTTGATCCCTTAACAGATGGAGTCCTCCCTGGTGCCCAGGGAGCCTACACATCCATCGGCGTTAAAATAGCGACCTGCCTATCAAAGGGACGTTGGCTAGGAAAAAAGACAAAGTGCACAGGAAAGACACGCTTATCTCAGGTTTCTCGTTTTTAGTACCTGCAAAGCTTGAGATACATGCCGAGCTCAGTTTTTGTGAAAATGGACATGTGACTGACGTGGAGAACACCCGCTACGGAGACAAAGTCCTTTATGGCGTTGCGTCTTCTGGCTTTAAGGGAAGACGCGGTAAAAGGCTCCATAACTCTGCGAAAGTCTTTCGTCAGTTCGACGATGTGTTCGCCGGGAAGTCCACGGTGAATGACGAAAGAGTGAGGAGCTCGTACCAGCTCATCCTTTTCTACCTCGTCGATTTGCTTGTTCCGTTTGACACAACGACCCTTTGTGCATAACACCGAAATTAGTTAGAGACATAATTTGGTGAAAAGAAAGAGAGTATAATCTAAAATAGCTTTTATCAATGCTTCAGTCAACGGAGTGACATAACCTTAAAAAAAGTGAATCACAAATCCGAAGATGACGTATCGGTCGCTAATAGTGCCCAACATAAACATTATTTCGTCGTACATGTGTATGCCGTTACCTTTTTTAATCGTCCCATATTTTGTACAGATAATTGACAATTATCAAAATATTACTGTCGGCGTCCTCCGCTTTAACGTACGAAGAAACACGTGCCGCGTTTTGTATTTACTATGGAAACTGAAGGGTCTACTAGTCTACTCTCCCCCTCTTGGTTCAACTCTTGCTCGGTTTCCATTGAAGCGACGCAGCGTGCTAGGCGACGTAGTCACGTGATCACGCAAAAAATTGTTTGCACAAGATCGAAAAATGCGAAATTATTTTACATGCGTAACAAGACCTAACCTTCAACGTCGAAGTGAAATAAAGTAGGAAACGTTCGACAGAATATTTAATAGCGTTATTGAACATAACAATATTGATATTTGATGGAAACAGTTGCCGTATGGAGTTTTGCGTGAAACATGTTAATCGCGATAAAAATCAAGAGCTTTTCACAGCAGAAAAAAGCGAACCGATGAAAAATTCGCACCTTCAAAGATATGGCTATATACGAATTATGAGATACCTTCGTCACATGCATGAAAACAAATGTTTTACATGAAAGAGCATGCGATTCGCGTTGTTTCCGCTGTTCGTTCGGTGCCAAATGAATCCTTGATAAATATTTATTCACTTATGATATGAAGTTGAATCACGTGATTTTCTTACGCTAATCGTTCGTTTGATCACCGCATACAAAGTACGTACGTCGTTACGTCCTTCGTTCTGCTTTTCATGCTTTCTGTCATTTTTTTTCTTCATAAGACATATGTATAGAATATGAAACATGGCTGGTGTAGTGAAAATGGTCAGGATCTTCTTTGTACAATATTCTTAATACACGATACATGTGTTATCTTCTCTTATGTCTTCGATTTTTTTATCCTCCCCCCTCTGCCCCTAAAGCAACGTCGCGTTGAGTTCTCTGTTTCTTGTATGACGTTGCGCTCCTTCCTTACGGTACAAATTGGTGATACATCTTGAGAGACGTCCCCGGTCCATACGTCGGGCGACTATTTTATTGCTTATTCTATGAGCTTCTTTGCTCTGAAGAAACGTCTGAGGTAGAACACTTGCCAGGTCGCCAGGCCCAAGAGGCAACACATCGAGAAAATGCTGAAGTACAGCACACGAGAGTTTGTCACTTCTGCAATGCACGAATATAGAAATTTATTATATTTTCTATTTCTTTTCTATAAAAGTCTATTTTATTTGAACGAGCACAGTTTGGTACGAAGCTTCATGTCATTGGACTATTTGTTTTTTGTCAATGACACTTGTAAGAAAAAACGGAATGACTTTCCGAAAAACCCAATAGTAGGAATCAATGATACAACCAAAGCGATAAGTTTTCCCTGCCCTGTTCTCAACATATCTGCTCTCCAACGATGAGGTTTTTTTTAGACTTATTCTTTCGACTAAGGCACGAAAACTTCTTATGTGTTGGATCAATTTCAGATAATTGCTTAGAGACTATTGATTCAACATTAGCAGACTCCAGAATGAAATTATCACTCCGATAGGACATTTAGCGAAAAAACTTCTCTAACTTGTGGATGACCGTTTTTAACATTTTAAACTGAACAAATACCGAGATAAGACTTTCGTCAGTTGTTAAAGGATGTCTGAATCTTCCACTTTAAGACATAAAAAATTTTTTTACCGTTGGTGTCCCTCATTTGTTCCTCGTTTTGGCGCATTCGCGCAAAGTCTTGGACAACGGCCTCTGACAAATCTTCCAGCCGTTTGAGCTCAACTTCGATAGGCTTGAGTTTCGCAGCCTCACCGATCTATCGAACAATCAAATTGGTCGGTTACGTCAAGTTACCAGGAGAGAATGAACGGTATGGGGTAAATTTTTGTGAAAACCACATAACATCGTTTTATGGCGTTTGCAAGACGACGAAATGATGAAGGCGTGATTGTCGGCGGTGTTACAATTACGATAGGGAGCCAAGTAGTCTATTCTGGCTCAATATTACGGAATGGAAAGACTGGCTGGAATACCAAGGATACCTTACGAACACAAATCATGCCGGTTGAGTGAAGAACAAAAAAAACACGAAATCATTGAAAAGATGTGATTAATTCAAGACACAACGGTCGTTAAACAAGCAACAACCATGTACAAGGCTAAACTATAAAACGTATGAAAAAAGATAAAACATTTCCCATTTACCAGCTGCGCGCCGATACAAGTGACATAAAAACAAAAAGAGAGAAAGTAGATTGAGAATATTATGATTTCATTACTGAATATCGGTACGGAGCACAGTTACGGAAAAGGGAAACTTACACCTTCGTAGCTTTTGGCCTCTATGCCGTGCTTCGTGACTAGTTTCACTTCTTGTCTCACTCCACGCTGATCTGAAATAAAAAAGTTTGCGGGTCATAATTTTGAACATCACTTCGCGTGACGAGTATGGCCTAAGACGTAGAATAGCCGAGGACAATCACTTTCAAAGGGTTCTTTTCTTCACGTTAGTGTTTCTCAAAGATTCTTGTAGCATTTATATCCGTACAATAATATAACTTTACACTATCCTGATAATTCATGGAAGTAGAAATTATATTAAAAATTTCTGAGCAACTACAGAAGGAAATCAGTCGGTAAAGGATCCAAAGCTCGTTGGTTACTCCTATAAGGTTAACATGGAATGGAAGATCACTAGTTTACGAAGATGCACTCACTATATCCCATTTTCATAAATTATTTAAGATTTGTTAATTAAATTTTACCGCAATAGAAGCGGGTGGAGGTTATGACATTATGGAAATTCTTAGCGGCCCTAGAAACCCAACAAGAAAGATATAATATGCCATGTGCTTTTGACAGCTGTGACATTTCCTTGACAAATTATTTTCGAAAGGCCATTTATATGCATATCGAATCGACCATCTTTGAAGGTGTACAAAAACAGTGGCTCGATTTTGTATTGACTTTTTTCCATCGTCACAAAGAGATTGATCGTCTCGTCTCAAAACAATTGTAGCACAATGATTTGAGCTATGCAAAAAGGTTTAGGAAATAGAGGCAAACGGGGTAGAAAAAAGCATGATCCGGCTTTCATCGTACGAATAATAAATACGTACAGTGCGGTACTTTAGAAACGAAGCATATTTCAAACGTGTCGTATGTTTCAGTGACGAATGAAAATTTGAACGGCTTTCCAGGCGGTATGTCGTCCTTCTGGGCAAGAATGTGTCCTTTGGAGTCTTTTATCTGGAACCGAAAGCGCAAAAAATAAAATTACCTTTCAGAATTTATGATTGTCGAAACCATATTGCAGGTTAGCGAACATAACCTATAAGCTTTTGGAAAAGAATCGAGATCCTCGCGACACCGCGATACTCACGGAATAATCGATTCGCTGATCGGGTCCCTCGGTTATTTCGTATTCGCCGATCATAAGAACATCACCCTGAATCTCTTCCTTTAAACACTTCTGATCATTCGGCTCCATATACCACATTATACAATGAACGTCGACAATGAGAAAAGCCAACGCGATAATCGCCAACTTCGAGCTGTACATTATTGTAAATTTTGATGAAACACGTAGTATCGCGAATTTTTTTTCTCTTTTCTTCAGCTAGCGTACAATTTTCGTGGACTAAACGAACGAATAATACGGACGATTTTAACGAGAAATTGTCAACGGAGCTCCGTCAACATTGCGATGAGTTGGCAGCCATTGGGGATAGCGACTCGACTTATTATATCCACGTCATCTCCGCAGTGGTCGCACCGTTTGGGCTTACTCACACGTTTCGCGATTCGAGCGATTTATGATAACATTTGCGTGATAGCCAATAGGAGAAAACAGATTGAGATTTCGCGGTAAATATGAGTATCCTCATTGGTTATCGCGAGGACGCGTACGTGCGGATAGCGCTGTGATCCAACACACGACCACGGGCTCGCCGCAAGTGCGAGGGAGATAGCTGCCAGAAGCGATTCGAAGTTGTTCTGCAAACATTTTGAGTGAGAAGAATCAAGCACTTCGTCACTTTTTGCCAATTTTCAGCGTAGGCGAGATCCAATTGCATTTCAATGAGCTGTGTCGATTTAGAGCGAGTCTAAAACGCATTTTCAAAATGGTGAAAGCGTGTAATACGTCGCCGCGATGTTCTGTATTGAGAAATTAATCGCAGTCCCAAGAGATAACTTCGAGAGACCTCTTAAGGCCATGTATCACACGATTCAGCCACTACGATATTTTGAACCCTAATTTCGACCCAACGTTGCAATCAATTCAGATGAAATTTATTTTTTACATGCGGTATCGTTGTGTAATTGTCAATTACTAACTGATGTGCCGAATTCATGCACATTTCAAGACCGTTCCGCTCTCGACATTGGAAAAACACATATATTGAAGGTTGTTTCAACTGATTTTATGGAAAAATTACGGAGAAATTAGAGTTTATGGTTTTTCAAACATTAAAGTAGCGAAATTGTACCGGCAAAGCTCAAAATATTATTCGACAACCCTGAAAATCTAGTGCATCAGTTTTCCCACTGGCGGCGAACCCGGATGGCGAATGTGCATACACTAGACGTAACACACGGGATTGCAACGACCGTTGCCTATTGCTCATTGCTGTAGTGTGCGTAGCGACATCTGGCGGCAGTGGCTTGTAGCCGAAAACTACGAATTCCGTAATACCGTTGTGACTGCATCGAAATTTTGCAGCGTGTGGCCTTACGAGGGAATAATACCTTATCGCGGTCGGTATGGTAGAACGATGATAGATTCCCACGAATCTCTGAAACGGCTATTCAGATCCCGTCGAAACTTTGCCAAACGACGTCAAATAGATAGACGAACGGCTGTCTTCTCCTCAAATTTTCCGAATTTGAGAAAAAAAATGTAGATTGGGTTATCATAAGCCAATCTACATTCTTTTTCTCAAAATCAGAAAATTTGAGAATAAGAGAGCCATTCATCTATCTATTTGACGTCGTTTGGCAAAGTTTCGACGGGATCTGAAGAGCCGTTTCAGAGATTCGTGGGAATCTATAATCGTTCTAGCATACCGACCGCGATAAGGTATCATTCCCTCTTAAGAGGGAATGATACCTTATTAAGAAACTTTACCAAACGACGTCAAATAGATAGATGAATGGCTCTCATCTTCTGAAATTTTCTGATTTTGAGAAAAAGAATGTAGATTGGCTAACCCAATATACATTTTTTTTCTCAAATTCGGAAAATTTGAGGAGAAGACAGCCGTTCGTCTATCTATTTGACGTCGTTTGGCAAAGTTTCGACGGGATCTGAAGAACCGTTTCAGAAATTCGTGGGAATCTGTAATCGTTCTACCATACCGACCGCGATAAGGTATCATTCCCTCTTAAGGTCTTTAGCCGCGTAAAAATTATATCTCAACGCTGTCTGAAAAGAAAAATACAAGTAATATTTTTGGTTGTAGATTTGAAATCAATGGGAGTAAAATGAATTTCCCCTCAATTCCCTTTGGGAACACAACGAACGGAAAAGCTTTACCCAACTTCCCCATGAAAAGGCGCGCGGGGTGTAATCGTAACCTCAATTTCAGAATTAAACTTTCCACTTCGGAATTCCAAAAGTTATAAAGAACATGTAAAAATTCACCGACAAACAATAACAAAGTATTCTAATCTGAAATAAACTAGTCAAAATAACATGTAAGATTTGGACATTTATCCTAACCTAACTATATTCCGCCAGCTACGTCGCTCAGTAGCTCGAAGTGGGGGACGCTCTCTAGCAGGCCACTCTCTCTCTGTCTGGTACCACGGAAATTCAGTCTCAAGAGCGTTGAGTTAGGGAGAGTACACTGTATTATTATTCCAATACATTTGGTATTCACCTGTTTTATTCCAATTTCCAGCCGTTTGAAGTTACTGCTTTCAAAACGGAGAATAGAGCAACGCTGAGCTCAATGATATCGAAAAATCTCACCATCCATCAACTCATTTTACTACTAATAATTTTGTTCTATATTTTTTTATAAAATAAAAATGCATAAAAAATGGCGCTTCTTGTCCTACCCGACAATCTTTTCAAACACGCGGAGCGCGATCTCACCCCGCTTATCCGTCAATATTGCACCTGCTAGTTTACTCTCTCACATGCGCACAGCCCTTTTCTACGATCATACGGTTTGAATTTGAACGATTCAAACGGCCGTTTGTTGCGTGCGGCGTGTGCGAGAGCGTAGACAGCCGCGAAAAAAGTGAATGTTAGAACTGTGAAACGATCGCTCTCGAACGCTAAACATGGATTCGACGCTTTCTTTGGAGAAAATATTACGGGAAAGAGTAACGCGATTGGACGAACTCAAATTGGCAACGATACTGTTGGAACGTAAGCGTTCATGCACATTTGACTGCCGTTTTACAGGGAAAATTCGTTCGACTCTATTAGCAGATCGTTCGATCGACTGTTTGCGAATTCAATATATACTTGACGTACGCACTTTGCCCTCAGACAGGGGTACTCTCAAAGAACAGCTGCTTGAGGCGAAATTAGAAATGGACGTGATAATGAAGGGTCTCGACGCACTGAGGAACGATCTCGAGAGAATGAAAGCGCAGAATACACACTACCGTGTAAGACAGGATAACTTACCTTCACCGCAGTAATGTTACTTCCAAGGCGAGACTGACGCCGTCTACGCGATTCCGAGTTTTCTCTCGAAGACGTACATTTAAGCTCTTCCATTGAATGCTTCTTCGCAGCATCAGATTATCTTTCGAGTGCTCGGTAAACGACCTTGAAAAGTCACACTAGCAAAGTCGAGGCCTTTTCAGGTCAGTTGGAAAGAAAAAGACAGTCCCTCTTATCGTCAGTTTGCAAAGTAAGTTTGCAACGCGTCCATGAGAAAACTCGGATGAGTAGATGCGGCATGCCACCTTAGAGCCATTTGCCACATATTCCTCAATCCACTCGCTCGTTGCAGACGTTGTCAGTGGCGTTGAAAGAAGTCGAAACGAAAATGGTTTCGTTGAGAGAGAACTTTCCGGATCAGTTTGCTGAGGATCTCAAGCGTTCGAACGAGAAGTTTTCACCGTGCTGTAGCGACTCTGACGGAGTATCGAGTGTTAGGGGTAAAGATGGTAGCGTCCAGAACACAATGGTGAAAAAGGTTTCGAATATCAACTTGAACACACCCCAGCCTGGCATAGAGGGCTGCAAAAAAACCTTGTTCAAAAGCACTGCCGACGCTTACGTTATGGACTCCCTGAACGAGGACGAATTCTCCAGGATACCGAAATACATGATAGGACGACAGTCGCTGGCTGCACTGAACGACTTTGTCGCCATCATAAACGCGATTCTCAAGGCGAAGTATGGATTACTCACGCTCGGTAAAGTCGGAGCGCGCAAAAAGGGCCAGTTGGATCTGTATTTGAGCCTAATACGGGAAGAAATTGTTCCCGCACCTGGAGAAGGTAAATAAACGTTTAATCTTTCGGATTAGATACATTGATTTACTCATTTTTTCGTTCTTCGCGAGGGAGAATTCAGCTGTACGCAGCCGAAAAACCCTGCTGAGTGTCTTTGTTCGGGTTTGTTAATTGATTAACGGGTTATACCCAGGTCGTTGGTGGGAAAACGAGGAATTTTCGTGATTTTTTTCTGGGAAATCGGACGTAGGTTTTCTAATGATGTGTTTTTCATTAAAGAGTATGGTTTTAGTACCTCTCGGAATTTTTTTTATTGAAAAGTATTTATAAATCTTCTATGAATATTTATAAATATTTATGAATATAAACCCAAACAAACTAGGGTTTATGCAGACCGCTGTTTGATCAACGTCCGTCGCGATATCAACTGCTGCCCGGAAACAAATTATCCGATATTAGAAAATCAAACGGATTTTGCATAAAATTATCTACTGTTCGGCCGAAGGATTTAACAGAATATTGATTCTTGCAAAAAAGGCCGCAGTACGACGTAAAAATACCGATTATCGATTTAAAAAAGGCTTTATATTCATTGATAAATAAAAATTCGTAGGAAAAAGAATTCCTTCGTTCAAGCACCGCTTGTTAGTATGCAAGAGGAGCTTATCAAATTTGAAGTTTATCGGTGCAAGGATTTTTGAGATATCGTGGTCACCGATTTTTAGAAAAACGATCGACTTTAGATTTGCAAAAAAATCTTTCGGAAACGATGTACTTTGACAATACGTCCAAAACCAAAAACCGATATCTTCAAAAATTTCAACTAGGTCTAAGCCCTTAATGGTCGACGTAAATTGATGCAGTTTGCGATTTTTTAATGCTTGTTCCTGGGAAAATTTCATTGGTCTCCAAATCCCCCAAGTCCATCTCCAAGTATCCTAAGTTCAGACCCCAATTACAGTACATTGATAGGGGGATGAGTTTGTTTGTTTTTCAACTGAGTAGTGAGCCGAAAGTGCACCAAGTTGAATAAAAGTCGTTTCTTTGGACAGAAAAACTCCCAACACGCTGTCGAAACTTCAAGAACCGTATCAAAATAATATACGCGAGTTGTTTAGATCTCAAATAGTTCCCCGACAAGACATAGTGGTGAACTATAAATCAATGATCCGTAACTCTTAAGCAGGTTTGCATTTTTTTAAAATTGTGTTTGTGATACCAATATTTATAGGTGATTATGGAGAGAGAACCGACAAATTTTTGTGAAAATAAGTTGCACAATAAGCAAGGTAAAAAGTAATCGAGTTGTTAATCGGTCGTAAAATAGAATACATTTCTACATACATGCGTTGATATACCTGATGTAGTCAGAGAAGCAAAAATTCACAGAAAAGAATCCACGAATTGTGCCTCCTCGACTATACCCCCAAAATGTACGCGATATACGTCGTAAATAAATTTCCAACACGCTTACGACTATGTGACACGATATTTGTATTTCAGATGCGATATATTTCTTCACCGCGGAGGATTACCAGAGGCACACGCAGACGAAGCTTGACAAGACAAAATTAAATTTATTGACGGTTCTTCGGCACTGCAAACGATTGCGAGAATTGAGAGCGGGCAAGAAATTACAGTACGTTCTCGTGTCAGCTCGGGAACGCTGTAAATTCGGCATGTTGGGATAGTTCTATCGATGAGGTCTCCAATAATGTATTTATCTCTTGTACATGATGACATTTTTTTACTCGTTCATACTTTAGCCTTTACAATGATTAATAAAACTTTTATAAACTATAAGTGTACGCGTGAGATATCAGTGTTACCGTCTCATTTCTATAAAGAAGGAAAGAAAAAATAGTCTGAAGACAAATGAAAGAGGACGCTCGATAGCAGTTGTCTCACGTTGCCTAGTCCCGCGCTTCTGTTTAGCGACAAACTCGAGCGAATGGAAGAGAGAGAGCGCGAGTGATCCGAGAAGCCGAGCAGTACCGGAGAGTTTGAGCCTCCTCCGTTATGAGTTTGCCATGATATTCGAGATATTCGAAGAATTCGTCGCTCTTCGATAACCCGAGGTAAATCCGCAGCTGTTCGCGTTTTGATTCGTTGCGAGTCGAACGCCGTCCGTCGTCTTCGATTGGCGATGAGTTTTCCGTACGATCACGCGAAAGAATGCCAAGGTTAATTAATAATACGCGATGGGTGCTATTGTTTCACAGTGAACGTTGCGACAATAGGAACAAATGTCATTCGCCTTATTGAAGGATACAATCGCGGGATGACGAGTACGACAAGAGCTGCCGATTCGAACAGCGCGACACCGAGCGACACGGACGATTGTTATGACGATGACGTCGTCGAAGCGAGCCTCGTATGGTCACACGACGATCCTCACTCGACGAGCGATTTTATCAAATCGGAAACCGGAAAGAGTTCGACGAACGCCGACGATGAAAATTCCGGGGGACTTTGCCGATTGTGCGCCGGCCGTGCGATCGATCCTGTCTACATTTACTCCGAGTTCGGTGAATCTATGAGACTCGCGCACAAAATGAACACGTGCTTGAGCGTAAAGGTATTTTGAAAAAACGCCGTCGAACGCACGCCGTACAGCACTGCAAGATTAACGATGCATTGTTGAAACATTTGATTGTGGTATTGCGTACGAGTGCTAACACAAGAGCCAGAGATTGCAAGATTAATCGAAAGAAATGGCTGAAAATCATGTGACATTAGAGGATATTGTTACTAGAAATAGACGCTAATAATACGGGAGTAATTGTACAAGTTGTTTGTTTGTTGAAACCTAATAGCAGTTGTCTCATGGAAACAGCTGCGACGAAGGACCCGGCAACCTTGTTGGAAAACTTTTATAATGTTACTACTCATTGAGACACGTAGCACGATTGCGTTAGGCTGAAATCTAGTATGGGGTCAAAAAGTGTAACGAACTCTATTGAAAATGAAGCTTAATACTTGCTTGCTCAATATGTACAAAGCATTGATTTCAATTTAAAACAACGAACCACTAACAGTCTGTCTAAAGCCACGCTTCTCGCTGGAGCCTTCCGTGATGGAATGTTTCCCATTTTGAGGATTAAACCTGGAGCAAAGTACTGAGGATTAAAAAATATACTATTTAAAAAATAAATGACGCATTTTCCCGCTCAAAAAATGACCGTAGTGGAAGTATTAAGGGACTACTGTGAATACCTAAAGATCAGAATTATTGAAAAAACTAATTTTAAAGGAATAAGTAAAATGATTGAACGATCGCTTGGACACTTCTTTGTATGCACATAAAACAATTTGTGTACCAGATTTTATTTAATATGATTAAGAATCAAATAAGTTACAAACAATCTCGTGAAGAATCTTTCAACGTGAGGCACCCGGTTGGTCTGAAAGAAAGAAAACGAGTTTTTTTTCTGAAAATAGATAATACTGGCTAAGACTTGAGCTTTTTTTGTAATCGTGTTTCAAGTATTCAAAAAAATTCGATTCTTTCCCCGATTTCTCGGCGAAAAATGATTATTACTAACTAATTGTACCAACTAATAAGTTATACTAAGTAATAATAATATAATAAAAACTTATGCTAACTAATAATTGTTACTAACCGATGAAAAACAATGTTACGAAGAAAAACGTCCGTCAAGACTAAGCCACTATGTCACTGAATAAGTGCACCGAATTTCAAGTATATCCGTTCATTACATGTCGATAAATCGTGTATACCGTTTAGAAAACCATAGTTTCAAGTAAAACGTTTGAAGTTTCATTAGCAATTCTATCGTAATCATAAGTTTACTTTCAACCTGCGATTCTGGATCTTACAACAGCTTAAACCCTTAAAAGTACTACTTCTAAAAAATATATCGCAATAATCTTTTATCCTTTTCTAGTGTTTTACATTAACAGCCAGGATTACACGCTGTGGTATCCGAAAAATCTCCAGAAATTTTCTCGTACATATATGTGCATATTTTAAGGAACTAACGATAGATTTTCTTTAAGCTTTATTAGTTTTCTTTTAAATGCACTGGAAAGTCCGTATACCAGTTTTCAGCGTAACATTGTATTACCTCTCAATGGAAAATACATTGAAATTCAAGGGCGTCGCCAGCTAATGGGTCAGGGGAGCAAGATGAGGGAGGGAGGGTGGCGGAAATACGAGTTAGACATTTTGGACCCTCACATACTTTTTTTGAATCTCTAGGCGGAGGGCAGCTGCACGCCGCCCCCTTTTCGACGCCCTTGTTGCAATTCCAAATATCCACAATGTTGCAGAAATGTCAAAACTCAATCTGCAATATTGTCCCTTGTGTGTTACGTATATGACAATCTTGAGAAATCTACGCCCTGTATGCGTGTTCGGCGTAGCTTTTTAAAAACTCAGCTGTTTCCATTACAGATAAAAAAGACAGATCCTCTTCCGAAGCAGTTGTGCCATCCCTGCGTCGAGAAGATCAACTGGTGCGACGCTTTCGACGAGCAGTGCATCAGAGCCGAGGAGACGCTCGCAACGATGCTGCGAGACGAGAGAGAACGAGCGGCGAGCACGGAAATGCTCAGCACAGATGCGGAGACGCGGGACGAGCAGTCTTGTCCTCTGTGTGTGAAAGGGCACATGCGAACGAGTGCGCCGAGCGTCGCGACGACGGGCGTCCTCACCGAGGATCTGTACGACAGCGACGTCGTGATGGACAGTAGCGACGAAGAAAAAGCATTGGCCAATGTCTACAGAACGAGGCCCGAATCGAGCGACGATCCGGCGCGGCTCGGCGCTAGCGCCAATGGCCAGCAATATCTGAAATGCGGCGCTTGCATGAATCTCTATCACACCAGGGAAAATTTGGACGTTCACAAGTGCAAGCCGAGCGTACAGGTGACCTCGAGGCCGTACAAGTGTCCAGTTTGCGACACAATCTATCCGTTCGAGGAACGTCTGAAATTTCACATGCAATTTCACGAGGGCGCCAAGGAGCTCTATTGTCCCATATGCAATATAACGTTTGGCAAAGAGCTGAAGGCCTTTTATCACTACAAGCGTTATCATTGCGAGGACAAGAGCGTATCTTGCTTGCAGTGTGGCAAATTGTTCTCTAGCCAGCAAGATTTGAGATCGCACGTATGCGTTGACGGTAAAACGCGGCCGCACGTCTGCGACATATGCAGCAAATCTTTCACCGACGGTTACACCCTCAAGCGTCACGTGGTGACGCATCTCCCGGAAAAGCCGTACAAGTGTGCCCAATGTTCCAAGAGCTTCACGCAAAAATCACGGCTCAACAAGCACGTCGCCGGCCACGGGGTGGTCGTCGAGAATACTCAGGTAGCCTGGAAATGCGTCGAGTGCGGTCAGACCTTTCCCAGCTGCAACGACGCGGACACTCACAATCGTAAGTGCCACGGCGACAAGATAAGTCTCATCGAGGAATTGACCACTTCGAAGATCTATCATTGCGAGTTTTGCAACAGTTTTTTCAACGATCCCGATAGCCTTGGCGAGCACGAGAGTCGTCACGTCGCGGAGAAGCCTTACGCATGCGAGATCTGCGACACCGTGTACAAATCTTACGCCGAGGCGGTACTACACTGGAAGGAGCATACCCAAAGTTTTCGCGTCGAAACGGCCTATCTGTGCGACGTATGCGGCAAGGACATGAAGGAGATGTCGCTTCTCTACAAACACAGGCGCAAGCGACATCACGTTACGCCCCGAAAATCCGAGCTCGACGATACCGCGAGGAAGTACGTTTGCGAATTGTGCGGCAAGCTGTTCGACGAGCGCGACGATCTGCGTATACACGGTAGGGATCAGTGCTCGAAATTCCCGTGCGACATATGCGGCAATCTATTGCCAACCGCTAATTCGTTGCACGCCCACAAACGACGTCACAACGGCCTGCGACCTTACGTGTGCAACATATGCGGCAAGAGCTACACCCAATCGAGCCACATGTGGACCCACAAGCGATTTCACATGGGCGTCAAGCCTTACGCCTGCCAATACTGCGATCAGAGATTCACGATAAAGCCCGATCTTGCCGATCACGAGAGGAAAAAACACACGCGCGAACGACCCTTCAAGTGTGACGTTTGCAACAAGGCCTTTCTCACCGGCTCGGTGTTCTATCAGCATCGATTGATACATCGGGGCGATCGACGATACAAGTGTCACTATTGCGAGAAAGCCTTCACCCGAACCGAGGCTCTCAATAATCACATTAAAATACACACCGGTGAGAAACCTCACGCCTGCGACGTTTGCGGAAGATGTTTCAGGCAAAAAGGCGATATGAGGAAGCACAGAAGGACTCAACACAATCTCCCTAAAGAAGAGTTGCCGTGAATAATCGTGCCGAAAAATGTAGGATTTTCTACAGACGTTTATTTCGCTCGTTATTTCCGTGTTCGCACTCATAGCTTCCTACGTCTGAGGAGGTTGAGCTCGGTCGAACAATGTTGGAGGATACCAATTTTTTTGAGAAACGGATACGTCGAATGTAACTTCAATTTTGATGTTTCGATTACTTTCGGTACATCGATTCCGAGAAGAATCGATGTGCAACGAAACATTTAAACGTAAGCATTTTGGTATAGTTTCGCATGAAGAATCGTGTATGCGGTCGGTGTTAATGTCTCTGGATGACGTATTCATCGCGCTCAGTGGCATTAAAGTTCCCGCGCAATCAGCGATTCTTTACTGGAAACCGCGTTAGATAGTGTAGATAATTTTTTCCACTTGAGAACGATGTAGTGGAACTTGCGTATCTGCGTTCGAAAATAAGTGTCCTTCAACATTCAACGGTGAAATGTTCCTCACTAAGTAGCACAGCCGTAGTCGGAGATTTCTTTGTGGAAGTGCTGAATCGAGGTTTGCTTGTAATCAAAGACAGGCGATCTTTCGGTCTTGTCCAAGGGGCAAGTTTTAGAAACGTTCGCGGGCACTTTTCCGGTTGGATCTTTTCTCGAGATCCTCTCGATAACATGTGTTCGAATATCGCAACTATGTGTCTCGTGTTAAGAAGTAGCTCTAATATATATAAATAATAAATCTTATTTCAACAAATAGTGCAGATTTGACCCCAAAATATTGTTTGGTACGATATGCAGCGTTCCGGGGATATCACAATATCCGTGGCCCCTAATTTTCACCACGCAGCCTTCATATTTGACCCAAAGTAAGACTTTTTTCAAGATCGGTAGAAATCGAAATTCAACCCTAAAGGGGGTGAAACAGGGGTTTTAAAGTTTGGATCGGACATTTTTTTGTCAGATTTGCTTGACATGGCATAAATACTCTACAATACAAATAATTGAAAACGTATTTCAGCATTTCGTGAAATTCAACCCTTGAGAGGGTTAAACGGAGGTGTTAAGGTTTGCATGAGACGATATATTTTTTTGTCAGATTTACTTGAAACTTGGCATAAATACACTAAAATACAAATAATTAAACATGTATTTCGGCAATTTTCAAAATTTAACCTTCAAGGGAGTTAAACGGAAGTGTTAACGTTTGTATGAGAGAACTTATTTTTTGACCAGATTTACTTGAAACTTACCAAATTTATTGAATATATAACACTATATGTTTCCCTCGCTGTTCGGTGCGTGTAGACAGTCAAGTAGTACTTTTAACCCCTTAACTGTGTTTGTTTGGGTTTGCTTGGATTGCCATAAATACACCAAACAAACCCAAACAAATAGATGTTTAATTATTTGTATCGAAGCGTATTAATATCAAGTTTCGAGCAAATCTGACCAACAAAATGTTGTCTCACATAAACTCTAAAACTTCCGTTTCACCTTTCTTGAAAAAAGTCTTATTTTGTGTCAAATATGAAGACTACGTGGTCAGAATTAGGGGCCACAGATATCGTAATGTTTCTGATATCGTGTTTCTTTGAAAAGTAAGGAATGATGCGAATAAATTCCCGCTTATTGTAAATCGCGCTCTACATTACCGACCTACGCATTTTTCACGATTTATATAGCGAGGCTGTTTTTGAGGATTACGACTCTTGGTTTGCAAAGATCTTCAAGGCAATGTTCTAATTCGAAGTCACGATTGTCGTTACCGATTGATTTAAAAAACGGCAAAATTCCCGCCATCCGCAAATTGCACTCTACATTACCGACGCGTCCAGCGCAGTTTATGTATGCAGGTGAGTGATAAGAGTTTCTACGTGTGCGGGGTGTAAGAAGAGGGCAATTAGCATTGAGCATTTTCCGCCAGTGGCTCGTCTTTAATGATACGCGTAAACTCGTTGATAATGTGAGATAGGACGTTTGCTTTATCTTCTGCTTTCTTATTTACATTGTACACGTACGTAAGGTCAATGGTGTCGGTCGGTACGGCGCATTCGCGGCTCTCGCGCGTACTACAGTCCGTCAGGTGGCTTTGCGATAAATATTCGTAGTGTGATTCCTGCGTGTGGGTTCTATGCGCGTGTGTGGTACGCGTCAAAAGTGAAAATGACAGGAGCTACGAGTGTTGTGGGCTAGAAAAAAAACGAAAAAAAAAAATACACGTCGAAAGTTTGATCAGGTAAGTGTCTCTACTTCACGATCATTCGTGCACGGAACGAAGAAGATAAAACGAAGTAGTGCTCTCATTAACACCTCATTATGTACCTACATCACGAACACGAGTACATCAAACGTCGCTCTCGTCAACGTTAAACATCCACACTTTCGAATTACCAAACACGAGCAGAACGATATCAATACGACCACCTTGTTCCTAACCGTAGCATGTTGAGAGAATTACTCTCAGTGAATCGTCTCTCGGGTACATAAAAAAGTGCTTTGGAACTCAAGCCGCAACGAACTTACGAGAGATCGCGGTGCTAACCTACAAATTTCGTGACATTTCGTACACGTTTGTTATATATAGATATAAACACACACATATCTCGTGAAAAACAAAAAAATCTCGTCATCGAGACTGATATTGGCACTCTACCGTTGGCGTTTTCGAAACCCTATGACGAACGACAGGTAAACGATAATTGACCCAATTTATTGGGCTTATGCTTATCGTATCATTTCCCCACAAGACGAAGTTTGTTTCCTTACGCTTGTTTAATGCAGACTGCTTCCTTTCAACAGATAATAGCCAGGCTATGGCGTTCCCACCGCTGGTGAGCTCGACGCCTCCGCCTCTCGACAATTTCGGAGAGTCGGACGACGATGAATTCGGTGATTACGCTATGGGGGGAATCGACGGTACGTTCTTAAATTTTCTCCGCTCAGGGACGTTATCGATCTGTATACAGTAAAATTAGTAGGGAAAAATGCGAAATTCTAATCGCGTATGTGTCCCGTTGTCGAAGTTTCTATGGGAGATATCGTGGAATTAACGTGTCTGCTTGAGCTCGGGGCAAAACAAACAGATCGATTATTAATATTTAGTCCGATGCGAGTATTGGGATGATGAGGTCAGGATTGGACACATAATTAATACACGACCTTCCCAAGTGGGAGTTTTTTTGATTATTGAAAAGTATCGGTAAACAACAAAGTCGAATTCGTAATGAAATAACAAATATTAATTCGCGATGTGAAATAAAAAATTGAAAAAAGTGCTCTCGGCATAATTATGAAACTTTCGTACGATTGGAGACTTTTTTGAAATTTTGAAAATTATGGAAATGCAAGCTGGAGACAGAAAAGTTAGATTTTCAGGGAAAAAACAACTCTGATCGTTTATTTTGAACAAATGGATAAACATATCAAAAAGTTATCCGGTCGTACGATTGAAAATAATGCTCTGACCGGATTTGACGTACAGCGGACGAAATTATTTTGAGATACGTTACATTGCTTCAAAAACCATAATTTCCGCAAAAAATTCAAAAGAAGGATGATAAATTCCAGTGGGTGATCTGACTCTTCAAAAAAATCGTCTTCACGCAGTCCATTTTGAAATTTTCACAAAGTTTTTGTTGCAAACTACAATTGAGGCCATAGACTACCAAACTATGCAATAAAAAAGTTATATTTCAGAAATGTCTAACCTATGGCACGCTCAATGAAGATTTTGCTCTTCAATTGCACAAAAAGATTCGGACACATGGTAACTTTGATATCGAATATCCCGAGTTAGAAATGTTAAAACTTGAAACTTCAGTTAGACGCTATGGTTACTCGAACCTATTATAAATTTGAATGAATTCCGTCACAAGAGGCATTCGCGCGATAACGACCCTGCTGTAACAACGGCTAACAATGTATTTCCAGGCTTGTCGGTGGCGTCGGATTCGCCTCTGAAGCTCGTGACTCCTTTGCAAACGCCGACGCCTTCAGTGGACGCGTCGCCCAAATTGAACGGCGCCAGCGATTATTCACCCGGTTCGAACTTGTCGTCGGGCAAGGAAATCATAGTGAGAGGGGCCAATATCTTCGACGAGGATGTTATGATTGTCGAAAAGAGTGACGAGACCGTGAGCAGCATAAAATTAGACAATAGGACAATTAGCGGTAGCTTGAAGAACAATAATACAGTGGGATCGGGTTTGATAAATTATAGCGTATTAGATGTATGCGAGGAGAAGGATGCGCGGGGCGTCGACGGCGTTAGAGTTAGAAATGAAAACGACGAGGCGGACGAGGCCGTTCAAAGGGCCGATGTAGAGAAGAAGAATTTTGTTAATGGTGACGTAGTTAGCAGTAATAACATTAGTAGCGCGAGCAGTTTAGCGGATAGTCCGAGAAGCGCGAGTAACGAGAGGGACGAAACTTCGCTCAACAATTTGGAAGTTACCGACGAGCCAGAGCCGCTCAGCTTGGTTTTCGACGATCCAACGGACGAGGATGATTTACATCCGAATCTCGACGACGTGCTTTACAATTACGACGAGTTCAACGAGCCGATCGAAGCGCCCGAGAGTCCTCGGGCCGATTGTACAATCGTCGCTGATCCAATCAAGGTAGAACTTTCGACAATCACGAGCAACGGCACAACCGAGACGGAAAAATTATCGAGCCCGGTCACGCCGCGCCAACCCAAGGATCAACACTTTCACGGAATTGATCAGTTGACGATGAGCAGCGAAACGATACTCGATGCGATCACGGATTTCGGGAGTTTCTGCATTTCCGACGATACCAACGTTGCCGACATCGACGCCTTCACGATATCCGACGTCGAGTCGACCATGGTTCCCCAACCATTTGACGAACAGCTCGAGGAATCGAACGACGGCGAAAAATTTGCCGATTTCACTTTCGATTTCGAGCACGACGCGAGCGACGAAAAATTCCCCGCGCTCGATCGAGAGTACGTCAATGACGCAATGGAAAGTAGCGTTTTCGAGACTCGTCCGACCGATGTTGATCATTTTTCCATCACGAGCGTCGACACCGAGCCGACCGAAACATTCCAATCGTTCGACAACGCCGGTTGCAAGAACCTCGCGATGGCGAGACAGCTCACGGAACTCGATGATGACCTCTCGACAACCAGCGTGAGCCCGGACGAGGCAGCTAATAATTCACCCGCATCCGGAAGTCACGAGACACTCACCGTTCGAACCAAGCAGACCTCGCATCACGAAGCTGCAGACTGCAACTTTTCAAACTTCGATGACTACCAATGCAACTCCGAGGCTACTCGAGAAAGCAACGATTTCGATTTCACCGGGTGCAGTTTGGTTGAACACGCTGATCCTCTCGAATCGGCGATTCGCGAAGTATCCACCGTTACGTCACTGCCAACGTCGAAGGCGCTAGTCGTCGATGACGCAGCGGAGGAAGACTTCTTCGACGACGCAATCCCCGGCGAATCTTCCAGCCTCCCCGAGCCTCCTCGATTCTCATATTCGGACGATAAATTTCCAAGCGAATCGCACGATCGGATCAACGAACGTGACCGTGGAAACGTGAAGTCGTTGGAGGACGCGGGGGACGAGGAATTCGGTGACTTTGCCAATTTCGGAAACGAACCCCCAGGACAATCGGACGATTGGGCAACGCGCATCGCATCCCCGAGGAAGGAGACTGCAGCCGAAGTCAGTCATGATACCGACGACGACGATTTTGGAGAAGACTTTGGCGACTTTGACTCGTGCGTCCTACCGGTAGAGAAACCTCACATTAGTTTGAAAGACTCTATCAGTCGGATAGACAACAAGAATGTAAGTGTCTTCGAAAGAAACGGATAACTTATGCTCGTAATGTTTTCTTTAGTTAACTGTTCGTAATAGTGTAGACTCTTGAAGTTTTTGTCGGCAGTAGAATTTCATAGTTCTTTACCTACTCAATTTCTTCACCGCACGAAAGCACTTTCTTACTTATTTCATTACCGAAAGTTCCGTTTTCGTAATTATTGCGACCCTCTCGTGTTCCAGGCTTGCAACAAGATCGAGGACATCATGACGAACATGTTTCCCGTTGCGACGCAGCCGAGCGATGCCGATCTCCGACCGCTTATCGGCGAAGCCGATTACATTTGGCACAATGTCAAGAGCGTCGAGGATACCAACGCTCTCTCTTATCAGTGGACGAATAGCGTCAGCAACACGGTCTTACTGAGCTCGCTGGGCATCGATTCCCGGAATATCGTGAGTTGACGATCTTTCGCATCACTCTTCGATCGAATGACGAAACGGTCTTGCAATTTACGAAAAATGGACGTTCGGTGGAGTAGCGCGGAGAAAGACGAAGCGATGCTCGATAGAGGGGAGCTGAGGCCATGGAAAAGCATACTTCACTGTTTTATTTCCAAAGATTGTGATCAATTTAAGGGCGAAGATACCTTTAGGCGAGGAAAAAATGGTTGATTTTGGCTGTTACATTTCTTAGCATTCATCTCCAAAATGGCGGAGGTATGGTACAGTCTTGTAAACTGTTCTAAATATGTTTTTATTACAATTTTTCTCGAGACTAATATTCGGTAAGAAAATTGTCAATATTCAAAACGTTTGTATTGAGCGGCCCTTGTTAAGCTCTCCATCTTCGCACCTACTACCGACCCACCTACGGCCCTACGTAGGCACATTATCTGGCTATTCGTCTCTCGTATGACACTGCGGACTGGTACATCCACCCGCAACTTTGCCTGACAAGTGCGTCAGAAAATTGGTACCCCAAAACGAATTGAAAACATTATTTTATGTAAACGAGTGTAAGGAAGGAATGGAGGCCTTTTTCCGGCAGTGACAAGTGACATTGCAGGCTCGTAATAATAATAATATGGCAATTATATCGTTATTATATTTTATTATATATTATTTTTTAAGAAGGAGAAAGGACAATATTTTATATAGGTCATTCAGTCATTACAAGCTCATGATAATAATTATTATTGTGGAAGGTGTATCGGTGGTAAGTTCGAAGATACAGAGCATGATAAGTGTCGCTGGACACAAACATTTTGAATATTGGCCATTTTCTCGCGAAAATATTAGTTTTGAGAAAAAATGTAATAGAACATTTCTTATTGAGTTATACAGCTCTATCAATGGCAACAAAAATATATGTCAATTAAAAAAATCCTATGTCACTTCTTTTACACTTTCGATCCACTGAAAAGAAACCAACGAAGATTTTTCTTTCATTAACACTTATACGCTGGATATGAACCAAGAAAAAGTGAGAAATGTTGAAAATCGATTAAAAGGTACGCTTTGAAACAACAGATTGAATTCTCCGAAAAAGATGGGTACATTTCGTAATAAAAAATCCTTTTTTTTACATTCGAAAGTATTTGGGGTCATATTTTAGAAAATAAGGTTAGAAAGATTCGCTCCAAATGTCAGCTCGATTAGTTTTTTTTTAGCAATACGTTACGGCAGTATGGAAAATGCAGTGTAGAAGACTGTGCCACATCTCCACCATTTTTGGAGATTAATTCTAAAGAATATCATGTAACAGCCAAAAGTAGTAATAAAACATATCTTGAGTATAAAAAATGCCGAGGAAATCCTTTCTTTAAAGAGAAATCATGGAGATCGGCAAATTTTTTCCTCGCCCAAAGACATCTCTCCCCTTAAGACGAATCAGAGCTTTATCGATTTTATCATCAGCGAATTATTAGTTCACAAAAATAATTGTAGTTGGTTGACCGCTCAAAAAGCAGTTTGAAATACGAAAAAAGAAACAAATTTCAGCTTTTCGGGCCACGATGGAATCCCAACATACCGCGATTCGCAGCCAACCTCGGCTTTGCCCCCCTGGAGCCCGTCAAGGCCGGCACGGATTTGCAACATCTTTCGGCCTCGAATACCGCCAAGAGCCAGCCGAATTTCGTCAGCCCCGAAGTAAGAGAAAGGAAACGCAGCAGTCGCCAACTGCAAAATTCCATGAACCGGAATGAAAATGACCGTTTTGGTTTTCTAATTGTTTCGCGTCGCTCGTATTTTTCCAGGAAGTGCCAGCCGCTCAATTCGATTGGAACAGCGCGGGTCTCGTGAATCCTCTCGACGCGAGTGAGTATCCCGTGACAATAAGCGCGATCGCGCGCTTTCTCAACGTACGGCAACGTACGTTGATCCTCAAGTAACACGATTGGACTGTAACGAATCTGTTTTTTTTCTGTTATTGATTTGTTACTATCGCCAAATCCGTTTTTATCCTCGCTTCATCCCGCATCCCGTGTTCGTGTGTTCGCTTATTTTTCGGGGTAAAAAAACGCGTAACGAAAACAAACAAAAAACAAAAACATGGCGAATGAACGTGTTTTGGGACTCAGGTGGTGGCCTGTCGGCATTGTTGCCGTTAGATTTGTTGTATCCGTTCGATCCACTTCTAAGCCCTCATTGTTCCGCGCACTCCGAATCCTACCATCATCACGCTGCTTGTGCCAGGAGCTCCATATATTACTGTAAGTTTTTATCAAGCTAAAACAATTATCGTGATCCTCGCACCCACGTATCGTTGAGGCGACGTGTCACGGAAGTTCGCGCTCATTTAAAATTCGCGGACACGAATTTTTCCCCTGATGATATTATCATTTCGGGCGAACTACGTTCGTCGCTTAAGGAGGTATCGTCGATCGGTTCGACAGGACGCAGTGCAAAACGCCCTTTTGTTTCTCTTGTACCTTGGAATAATTCGGTGAGGCGACTTCATTTGCCAAATGGCTCCCTCGGGCGTGCTCTCTGCGTCGGTGCAGGTTTAGTGGGTAGATAGCTGCCATTGCGATGGTGAATTCATTGTTGGAAGATACTTTGAGTTTCTATCCTCCATGAGGTTTTGAGGGGTTGAGGCTACTGTGACGATCCGATAATCAGGGGGATTGTAATGAAATTTATTTTGAAGAAATAAGTAAGATTGATAAGTCGTTTGAATGTTTCGGTTTAAAAAACAAAAGTTAACAAAGTTGTGTAGCAAGTTTCGTTTTAAAACATTAATAATTAAAGAAGGGATGAAGATCGTGACCTTTGGACGTGAGGGTGTCAACGGTGCACTTGCTTTTGGCTACCCGATTAATCTGAATCGATACAAAAACGAGTTTTTTTTTCGTAAAATAAATAATACTGGCTGAATTGAGCGAGATTTTTACAATCTTCTTTCCATCATGAAAAAATTGATTTTTTAAAAAATATTTGGAGGAAAAAAAACATTGTCAATAGCTAATGAAAAAAATGTTAAGAAAAACGTACACTAAAGTACGCAAATTACACTGAATAAGTGTCCCACTTTGCATATCAATCCGTTGATTAGATGAACGGATTGACATGAAAACATAGTTTCGAAAAAAACGTGTTTTTCAAAATGAACCATCGAAACACACTATCTTTGAAGGTTTACCCCACGATTATCAATATTTTGACAGCCAATAAGAATTTTATCAAACAACATTGAGAAATATCAATCGTATATTATTTATTGGCAATTTGACGACCGCAATTTTGATTTATTTAACGATAAAGTTAAGTTCGTGGACGTTGTTTAGGCTTCTGGAGAAAATACAAGTTTCCATCGTTTGCATGATAACGAGCCCTGGGTTGATAGATCTCGAAAGTCCGAGAAGATTCTTCTAAAGTAGTGTTATAGTTACAAGCTGTTGAGCCAAATTCTTAAATTTAGGTCAAAATACGAGTTATCACGTTTTGAATCGAAAACATTTTTTTAAAGTCTCTAATTTCGCGCTCCAACGCTTTAAATAAATGTTAAAAAAGAATAAAGAAATCGAGAGATGGAGTATAGAGAATCTATTTGCGAACATTAAAATAAACTGATTGAAAACAAATTTTCAAAAGTGTTTAAAAGATCATGCAGTCCTCGAAAAGTGCAGCCTTGAGAACAATGCGATATGTACGTGGAGTCGGGCCATCTTCTTTGTGGGCAGGCACATTTTAACCATTATAAAACTATCTCTAATTCAGATTTCGGCATAGTTTTTTTTTTAGGATGCGTAAATTTATGGCGAAGAATACTGAACGATAAAATAATCGTTTTTTGAATGCTGGAGGCATGTAAGCCCTACTGGACTTTTTCGACTTTTCTGCAGAAGAACATTTTTGCAAAGCTCGATAGCTTGAATCTTCAAAATTGTAGGTCTTTTCCAAAAACTTTTGCTCGAGTCTCTAAAAAATTGTAGTTCCTTTCCGAATACACCGGGGCGGTATTAAGGAGTTTGCGAAAATAACCAGATAAACTAAAAGAGTTTATAAGGGAATTTTTATTCTCCAAAGGTTCTCCCAAAATTTTAACTCAAATTAACCCTACGTTGACACACTGGGTCATTCTGACCAGGGCGAATTTGAAATAGAACGCTCACTTTTCCAAATTTGAATGTTTTTAATCATTTTTTACAACAATTCAATTTTGTACTTTCCGCATTTTAATTATGCAGACATATTGAGAAATGTCTAAAGTGTATCGCTGATTGTTTTCAATAAAAACCGACCGAGGGGTTGTTAATGGCAAGTGGATGAAGTACTATCCGGGTGAAATTGACCCAGTGCATCAGGATCGTTGGCAAACATAAGTGTGTCAACGAAGGGTTAATAATGATCAATGTTAAAAACCTAGTTCTGGTTGAACGAAAGTTCTCGATCTATGATACGCAAAAAGCTTCGGTCCCCATAGTTCACAAAGACACTCCGGCGGTACCTCCTTAGGAATGTGGTTATTTTTTGTCCGACGTGAGTTGGTTGTTGAAGAGAAAGCTTCGAGTCGCAGAAACAACTATTTCTCTTTCTCTCTCTGTCTCTTGCACCAGTAGTGCTTCGGTCGGTGTGACACTTCGCCTCAATGGAGATATTCCGAATGCAAAGGGACAAATTTCACAAAAAACAGCAAATAAACACCGCAAATAGATTTTGTTCAAATTTTAATCCGACATTGTTCATAGCATTACGCACGTTTGAGTGAAATTTCGACTACTTAGATAGGGAGATAATGCGTTTTGAAATTGCAACTTTTAACACTGCAGTCTGCATTGACCGAAAGTCACGTCACGTAATTCTTCGTATCATTCTACTGTGAGTATAAAATTTGAAAAAAGCTTATGTTTAGATAGCAAACTAGTTAGGGAAACAGTAAAAAAAGTTTGGATTGCCGTTACTACTCAGTTTTGCTAAAAGGGTTCAGTAAAGACAGAGTAATTCTCCGTAAAACATATTTGTCCCCTATAATAAGAAGCAAGATGGCAACATCGCAAAACAGTATTGCTCAATATTTCAAGAAAAACAAATTATCGTGTTGCTAAAGCTAAAAACTCTTATAAAAAGATATTTGCGTTACAAACATTAATATTTTCTAATGTTTAAGTTATCTTCCCTAACAAATAAAAGTGTTGGTTCGTTCATAACTAATTTAAAACTTTGTTCGATGAAAAATTACTTCCAAATAAAAATTTGTGTTTCAGTATTATTTTAAATATGCCGCGCAAACTTACGTAATTGGATACGTGGAACGATGCGGTGTTGCCATACGTCTTCTCATTGTAAAGGACAAGTATTTGTTACGGAAAATTATTATAAATTTCAATGCAGACCCTGCAGTGTTAAAAGTTGCAATTTTAAAACCCATTATCTCTCAATCTAAATAGTCGACTGTTCTGGAATTTTATTCAAACATGCATAATGATATGAACAATGCCTGATTAAAATTCGAACGAAATCTATAGAAATCAAGAGCGCGCGCTCCTTATACCTTAAGGCTTTAGGCCACTCTAGAGGCCGAAAAAATAGGCTTTTTGGGGATTTTTTTTCCTCAAGATCATTTTTTTTTAAGCGATTCATTTCAAAATGGCGTCTGTGCAGCGTTTTTGCGATGACGTCTCCGTTTTTCCAGGGTCCACGGCCGGACAAACAGCTCCTGTAATTTTTGAATTATGATGTGTCAGTGAATTTTTTTCGATTATATATAATAACTGCTATAGAAGTACGTACGATTTTTTTCGATACATTGATTTTTGGCCAAATGGCGCACTTCTAAAGTGGAAAGTGAAAAATTTGCCTAAAAATCGTCGGATAATTGTTAATAACAAATTAACTATGCAATATAAAAAAAAATCCTACGTACTTCCATAGACAATGTATTTTTCAAGATATTTTCAACATTTCAAATGAATCGGTTGAAAATTCTCTGAGTTATGTTTCCGGCCAACGTCAAACGGAGACGTCATCGCAAAAACGCTGCACAGCCGCTATTTTGACATTAATCGCTTGAAAAAAAATTATTGTATACAGTCACTGATATGTATGATAAACGCCCTTTTTGTGATCTCGATTTATTTTGTAGTTTTTTTGAGAAAAAGATCCCCAAAAAGCCTATTTTTCGGCCTCTAGAATGGCCTTAAGGAAGTTCATCTGGTACCGAGTTAGTCAAAAGAAAAATTATTACGACTAGCGTAGTCCGTTCAATAAGTTTGGCAACGCTGCAACCAAGCGCGACCGCGTATCCTGTAAAGCTGCCACGTGCTAGAAATTTTTCACTCGCGTTCATGGTTCATCGTCGATTTCTTTTTCGACCATGAAAGAAAATTAAAAAATGAAAGCTTTGTTCTGGAAAGGCAAACAAAATCAATTTTCGAAAATCAAATTTTTTCTTAATCAATCTCGAAATCAATTTTTTATGTGTTATTCTTTCGTATCCTTTTTTTATAATTACAATGATTTTATTTGCGATTAATTTATTTGCTTTTATTCTTTAAGCCGATGTAGTCATTACATTTCCAGTCACTTCTGTATAATTTGCTCTATAAGTGTAGTGCACATTGCGTTGTTCGGAAAGTATTAGTGTTGATCTCAAAAAGCGCGCGGTTGCGACGTTGCCATCATAATATGCGGCTAAAGTAATATGGAGGTTAACCTCCAAAAAATCAGCATTTTTCGAGACAAATTAATTCATTCTGAAGTTCACAAGATCTAATGGATTTCAGAAAGCTGTCCAAACGTTCTTTAGATATTTTTTTATTCATTATAAAAGTTTCTTTCGAAACTGTTTGTCAACGCTTGCAAGTTTCACGTTTATAGACGGGAAAAACACGCCATTCCATAAGAGACCATGTCAATTGAGAAAATTTTTATTTATCAATTACTCACAAACAAGGTTTCCGGAGAGTTTGAAATTTAAACAGGTGACTTTTTAGATACTCATAAGTGAACTCGAATTTTTTTTATCAATATCTGTTTGTTAATTCGATCATCGGATGAACTTCCTTAAACAGTTTCGTACTACCTCAAATTTCAACTTTCAACAAACTTCGCCTCGCCTCTTTCGTGCAAAAGATTTTTGTCTCAATAATGCATAGTCTTTCTCCAAAAAGCGGTTACTCCTGAAGACTGTGCCACTCGGAATAGCTCAACTCGAATGTTTACAGTATCAGTTGATTATTGTCGTAATCGGTCGAGAACAACAACATTCGTTGGTACTGCGTGTGCTCTATCGCGCATTATCAAAAAATTTTATTGTACCTTCCATCTTTCGCTAGATTCGCCGGAAACGTCTGCAACGCAGGATCACGGGACGCATTATCCAGCCGGCTCTAAGGCCCACCGTTCGTTGGAATGCGCTGAAGTTTCAACTTCGAAGTCGCACCGACAAACGTCGCGAATAATCGAGCCGTTGCCCGGGCCGAGCGGAAGCGGCAGCGTGGAGTGGAAGAGGCGCGTCGAGGCGCCGGAAGTAGCTCGGAAAAGTGCTCACAACTCGCAGAGAAGCGGGGCCCCATTGACGACCGGAAAATCCACATTTCCAACTGGAAGTCGAAGTGGCGGCGGCGCCGCAACGAAAATCGATATCGGAAAATCGGATTTATCGCGCGCCGATTATCAGCGTAACGCCCAAACGTCCAATCGCGATTGCGTTAACAATTCGGTGACCGCAATTCCGGACAGATACGGGCGTCCAATGGCCGTCAAAGACGAGACCGTGAAAGTTTTGAAACAATTGCCGGACATATCGTTTCTCAGTGCCAGAACACTCTTGTACAATCCGGAGCAGAAGCAAATAGTTCAGGATCTCGGCGCGATGATCAATCGGAAAATGCCCGGTTGAGTAACGTCGGTCTGAATACGCGTTTGAAAGGCATATACGGAGAACAATTCGGTGCATAATTCGTGTAACGATAAGCGTCTAAGATCGGTGTTTGTGTGTCGAAGGCGAAAAGAGAGGTAGAGAGTGAGAGGGAACGAGAGAACAACAACAAAGTGTGCGCTACTCCTGCTACGTTTCAAATCTGTGTTCAGACCGATTCAATCGATTTAATCTTGGCTCTTCCAATAACTTATATACCAAACAATATACTACACGAATCATCAATTTTCAAAACATTACGTCGACTGCACCGTAATCGAAGGAGTAAAAAAGAACGTCTGTTTCAATCGAACGCCTCACTGCACCGGGCAATTTGGCTAACATTCCACTACACGCGGACCTACAACGCGTCCTCTGCATTTTTCTCCTCTCTGAGAATATCTCCGAATTGCTGAATAGTACTTACGTTTCCGGTCTCTTTCCTCTTTCGTTTCTTTCGACGAGTCAGAAACAAAAAGTAGAAACTTGCTAGCTCACGCGCATATGTATGTGTATATATATATATTGTCACGATATACGGTACGCATTGTAAACTTATTCGAAGGCAATTTGAACATAATAACTCGGCCGCGTTCTAGTCGACAAAGTTTGTAAAAAGTTTAACCGCGCAAGATCGCTTCTTTATTCGCTGCAACACAATTATACACGTTAGTATTATTATAATCGATGAGAGTATGAGATAATAGTTGGTATCACTCGCGAGGACAAAATTCACCGTGTGTCAATTATAAATTTATCGCGAGTACGAATCCATCGAGCGATTCACCGTGGACACTTGCTCCTCGTCGTCGTCGTCGTTGAATTTATAAGTTTACTCGCTGGACCTCGAGAAGCGTGTTATGTCTATTGTACTTAAGGACGAGGGCAAGTAAAAACTCGAAAGGCGTCACAATCAGGATATTATCGTTTAATTCCCTAATCGTTAAGCACTCGTGCGTGCTCATTGCATATCCGAAGGATTTTGCGACGTTTCCATACGTGGAATAGAAATGGAAATGTTCGAATCGGGTGAGAGGAAGGCAAAGCGACCCGAGACAAGTTTCGTTCTCCCAACCGTTAAGGGATCATCCGCAGTGTAACGGGTCGAAAAATAGCTGATTTTCACGATTTTCTTTTCGATGGTTAAAATACACTAAACAGTCACATTTTTTTGTGTCGAATCAAAGCATGAAGTACAGGAAATAATTCTTCGAACGTTTATTTATATCTTTTTACATCTTTTTAACGGTTGAAAATGTCTTCGAAAAAAGCGTACACGGTTGTGGCCGTAAACATAATCTGAAACAAAATTTATAAAAAGATTAATAATCGGTATGAAAGCCGCTATCTTGCTATGGAGGTTTTTAAAATAAAAATTGACAAAATGGGAACGGTTTGAAAAACAAGTATCGAATTTAGCTTCTTTTTGTCGACACTTTTTCGTTCAAAAAAGCATGAAGATTAAAAAAAGCTTCCATAGCAAGATAAAGAATGGCGTGAAGAGTGTTGTGTCTACATTTGAGACGGGTAGCTTGCAAATTCTTCGTTTGAGAGTGTACACCGTTTTGAAAAGCGACAATTCGAGAAAAACGCGTTTAAAATCTCACCAAGTCTCACGTCGCTGCTCGAATCACTTTCTGTAAGAATGGCTGTAGCGACCGAAATCATTCGAATTTCGCCCAAAAAATTGAACAGCATGTTTATAATCGTCTATACTATCGGATAATGCAAAAGAAATCGATATTTTGAAAATTTTACACTGTGATGATCCCTTAACTGAGTTTCTTTGTTAACGTATTTTGAACGGATGTATGAGCGATCCGCTCACGATGACGACGGGAGACGTCGGAGTACCCAGTAGGAAAATGTCCGGTAACTATTTATGAAGACGGCTCCAATCCTCATCTCGACGACCTTGAGATGCGTTGTAGAGTCCAGTGCCGCGAGTTATTTTATGCACTTTTTTCGGTCGGACAGCTATATAGTTACGAGTAATGTTAGAAAATATAATTACAAGACACAACACATACGCGTTCATAAAGACTTATTCAGTGTATCAAAGTAAAACAAGCGTGTTTGGTTTCGATTATCTCGTTACTTCGCCTTGTACCGTCTCCGCAATGCCAGGTGTCCGACGATATAAATGCGTATGAACCCTCGACGGCGAATTCTTCAGCGTACCCCAAGGTCATCGTGATCGGGGCGAGGCCGTCTCTGTAAATAATTACAAAATTCGCTTCCGGGTCCGAGTTGATGTCCCGGTACGCGCTAGTTCGGATATCGAGTGGGTCGTCGTTTATCAATGCTCGATAATCATGTAATATATTTTATGTACAGTATTGTGGATATTAATATAGACACGTGTTGGAAACAAAAAAACAAGAGATATTCTTTGCCTTCCATAACGAAGTAGAACCGGAGGAATGGTAGAAATACCACATACACACGGTATGTACTCTTCCGTGTGAGGCACTGGAAAAAAGTCGATTCGTATCTTCCTGCGTTGTGTACGAAGTAAAGATGGCTCTCCACGTGAGAGTATATTCTGAGAGTTGCTCTCGAGAGTACTCTCACGACTGGTTCGGCGTGAGACTATTTTCTCCGCGAGTTTTATTCTCACGAGCAGTTTAGACAGTAACCGAAGACTTGCTGCCACAAAGTACTCTCCGAACCACGTCCACTTGAGAGTGGACGTACCAACAACGAGTCGCCGCACCGATAATTGTAAATAAAGCGATTGCATTCAAAATTCTGTAAAAAAACCAAAAACATAAGCGGCTGGGTCGAACCCTGGGTATCGCGGGCACTGCAACTCGACGTTACTATTAATCTTATACGTGAATTAGAAATGGAAGACGCATTTCAATTTCGGAATTTCATCCGAGTGACCGCAGGTCCATTAAAAAAATGAATATGATTAGTCCAATATTTCTCTGATACATTCGAATTGTGATGCAAGTTTGGAAATCACTCCATTTTGCAATTCTCTGTTCCGGTATTCGTGACTTTTCATATTCCAAAGCATTTGATTCTTTTCATATTCGATAAATGCACGCGTATCTTCTTTGGTCCAAGTGCGTCTTGATATGGTGACACTTCTGAGAGTACCGTCACAATTCGAACTGGGGTCAAACCTCTGAGAGTAACTTATGGGATGGCATATTTGATCTTGTTCACTTGAAAGCAAGCTCCTCCGAGTGTACTATGGGCGAGTTCAACTCGTTACTGCCTGCGACTTACTTTCGGGAACGCGTCCACTGCCGGGTCCAGTCTCGAGAGCGACTCTCGAGAGTTTTACTCCCACGTGGACAGACACCATTTCGCACTTGCGTTGCAACACGCAACAGAGTTCATGTGATGACGAAGAACATCATGTGTTGTTTGGTTTTTTTGGCTACACATGCATAATGAGTCGATTCAACTCTCTTTGAACGAACATATGTATGATAAGATCCTACGTATAATTATCTACGTGTCTTATCACCGCTTCGATTTGCCGTTCCCTTTGTTGACCTGTGATACGGCTTTGAGGCCATTATTCTCGTTTTGAGCTGGTAGTCAACTAAAACGTCTCATTCTCTCGTTACTACTAATGAGCAATGAGAAAATAGTACGCCATAGTTGAGCTGCGGATACAGAAGACATTTCGACCCAATCCTAACGTTACTTCCCGTAGAAGTTATCTACGAGCCATTTTACATCAATAAATTCCAGAAAAGATAACTTCCAGACATGTGACGAAAACTCGTAGATTGCGACCGAGCGGACATCGTCGTTGGTCTACGAGCGCGACCGAGCGCATTGGTAGGTTATGTTCGCTTAGTTTATTTCCATCGCTACGGAGGTTCGCTGATACCCGTGGAAATTTCATATTCGAGGTTGATCGAGCCGATAACATCCTTCATCGACTTGTTACTTCAGACACCAACGAGAATAATTTTGTTCGCCTAGAATATCCGACTTCGGGGAAAACATGTCTCATCCACGAGACCAGAGCACGCCCGCAAACTCGCAGCTTCTATCCGTGGTTGTAAGAGCTGCTAACTTTGCTGCGATAAAACATACGAGCCAGAGAAGAAAAGATGTCGCGGAGACGCCTTACATCAATCATCCTTTGGGTTGGTTTCAAATCGATTCTTACATATTGCAGATATATGAGTGTGTGAGTGTTATGTCACGTGACGCGGCAGCGTCTGGATACCAAGTAATAACCGCGAAAATTCGATACTCTTGGTGAACGCAACGTCTTTGTCCAATAAGATAGCCGCGTCGTTTTTGAACTTCGCGTCGAAGTCACGCGGAAACGCATCAATTTTTTCCCGTAGACGTGTAGAGGACATATAAAGGTTAACTGCATTTAAAAAAATGTAATGTATTTTGTTAATGCACCAATCAGTTCATTGCATTCCAGTGCATTTAAAAATATGAGTCCATTTTTGGAAAACGAAGTTGACATCCGTATGTCCTCTACACGTACACATGTCCTCTGCACTTACACCAGACAATGCACCTCCTGAAACCATCGACCTTTTGTCCGAAACATATTCTGGCATTGCATCAATATATTAGTTTCGAAGATCTTCGAATGTGTCGATCCACATGGGCTATACATATATCTTACGCGCTGTCTCATGCAAGAGTGCCTGAAAACAAATAAGGCACACAACTGAAGCATGGCAAACACTTTCATTGTATCTAAAGTTTTTTAATGGAACTTACGACTACGCTTGTTCTTTTTTCGTTTCAGGCGTCGCGGACATTTTGATCGAAGAGGGAAACGTGTACGATCCGGACGTGATCGTTGCGGCTCTACTGCACGACACCGTTGAGGATACGGATACAACGTTTGACGAGATAGAACGGAATTTTGGCAAAAGTGTTCGAGGAATAGTCGCAGAGGTCACCGACGACAAGAGTTTACCAAAGGCCGAGCGCAAACTGATGCAGATAAAGCACACTCCGGGGATAAGCCACGAAGCTAAACTCGTCAAGATGGCGGACAAGATATACAATCTGCGTGACTTGCAGAAGTCGACGCCGGTCGGTTGGACGTCCGAGAGAGTCGACGAGTACTTTCAGGTACATTCAATTTTCCTTTTAAGGCATTATTTGTGGACGAGATGTTATTAGGTTGGTAAGAAAGTCTTTCGACTCAAACGATACCTTTTCTAAATAAAAAGTAACATTTTATTATGATAAGATTAATTTATAATATAGTATCCCTCTTCATCTACGGCTCGTGTCCAACGCTCTGGTGAAACTTTGAATGCCAGCCGTCCAGAAATCCTTAGGTATTCAATTGAAAAACTCTTCAAGGGTATTTTGGAGATCCGTTTGATTATCAAATTATTTATCACGTAGTTTTTCAAAGCCCGAAATCAATGATAACCTGACGTGGCTAAGTCCGGTGAATATGGTGGGTGTATAAGTCCTTCCCATTCTAATTCTGAAATAGTTTTTTGTGTCATTTCAGCTACGTGGGATTGAGCATTTTCGTGAAGAAGTCGAACTCGTCGATGTTTACGACCTTTTTGTTTAATCATTTCAGGCAGCTTCTGTAATTGTGTAGAGTAGATCTCGGAATTTATTGTGGTGTTAGGCGGAAGCTCATAATATGCTAGGAAAAATATTTCACCGAGCACTTTAGTGCCGCAAGACTTTCTTATCGACCTGATATATTAGTGAAAGAGTTCGCCATGATGGCGCTGGAGCCAGAACGAGGAAGTACGGATTGGGAATTTGAGTGTTGTAATTTTTCAACGTGTTAATTTGATCGATCCCCAATTTAGCACAAACTAAACAATAATGCATCCAATCTTAATCGTCATTTCTATAACTCTCGTTCGCCCTTAAAATCATTTGATATGGCCCTTAAAATCATCTGATATGCCGCTCGACGGCACTGCCGTCGCATCGGCGTTGCTGAAACGTCGCTAAGGCGATGGTTCCTCGTCGCTGCTGAATGCTCCCACAATTTTTGCACGGATTTCAGTGGGCCAAAGCTGTGATCGAGGGTTGCCGAGGGGCCAATACCCAGCTGGAAGCGGCCATCGACCTCATTTTCGCCGAACACTCCAAAAATAAGACTTCAGGAAATACCTGAGGGCAGATGAAACCTCCACATGCGCGCACGGTGCAAGCCAACCGTTACAAGCGTTATCAAACTTGAATTGATACAAACGTATTATTGGAAGTCTTAATAAAAGTGAAACGTGCACCACGTGACCCGAGGGGATGGATAAAAACGCCCGTCCTTTTCTCTGCTCCTTAAAAATGTTTAAGTCACCTATAAGGAAAAATGAAGGGATAAATTGGTCATTGCGATGAATTTTAAAAATAATTATTGCAAACACGCTTTGTTTTTTGTTCCTTTTTAAAAATAATATATTTTGTCGACCTTTTTTATTTTATAAAATTTGCAAAACGACGATGCAAAAAGTAACGAATGCGTACGTATGACCCCGTGGTGTGGTTTCCTTCGATAAAAATGTATAGATGCCGGTTTCGGGAACACAGCCGAGGCGTGAGGAGCAATTATTTCTTGGCGTTCTCCTCGTAGAACTCACGCATATACGTCGCCAAAGCTTCGGCGTCTTCCTCACTTACGGCGTTGTACAACGACGCTCGAATGCCTCCCACAGACCTTGAACACGCGAGATTGGATGAGTTAGTCCTACGATGTTGTTGCAGTAGCTACGGTTGTGGTTATCGTTATCATCCAGGGGGGAGATCCATTTATAACGTAAAGAGCTTATGGCCGGAAATAAACTCCACGAGAGAGGTGAGGGACGACTTTATGGCCCCGGAAACGCAGATTAATCGACAGGCCATTTAGTCACATTTTTAAGGCTTGAAGTTTTAAACACGTTTTCCTGAAAATCACTTTTTCGAGAATTTCGTGCAAGATAACTAAAAAACTATCTGAACGATTATTTTGCACATTTATAGATAACATGATTACCGTCTATGCGAACCTAAAGTTTCTTGAACACTATTTTTCTCAAATTGCCAAGTGTAGAAGTATGAAACCGGAATTTCCCTATAGATGGTGCTAGTCATCAGTTTAGGGTCCATAAGATCGCTTCCGCAGCGCCATCATCTCCCTCTAACAGCTGACGAAGTATTTCAACACACGACAACCCAAGTTCCCTACACCGGTATATTTTTCTATAACCTTAAACATGTCGAGTTTTGTGCCTACGAACTACGATTTGCGGACAGCATTGGTTTTCTGTTATCATTTGAAGAAAACTGCTGCAGAATCGCATCGAATGCTTGTCGAAGCTTACGGTGAACATGCTCTTGGTAAAACGCAGCGTGTCGAGTGGTTCAAAAAATTCAAAAGTGGTGATTTTGACGTGAGAAACGAAGAGCGTGGGAAACCACCGAAAAAGTTCGCAGACAACGAATTGCAAGCCTTATTGGATGAAGATGATACTCAAAGTCAACAAGAACTCGCGGATCAATTGGATGTAACGCAGAAAGCTGTCTCCATTCGTTTCAAAGCCATGGGAAAGATTCAGAAAGTGGGAAAATGGGTTTTTACAAACATTTTTACAAACAAATTCCGGTTTTATACTTCTACACCTGGTACTTCTTGATTAACGAATACTGTAATAAAAATTGCATGAAAAATAGAACATTTTTTCAAACCCGTGCCATTTTTCGAGTTTCAATTGTTCTTTAGATGTTTAGGTTCACGTAGATCGTGTGAATATTAAAAACCTAAAACTTCTTTGCCCCGTTGAATATTTATATTTCAGATTAAAGCACCAGAAGCTACGTCGTACGCCGTGGAAGAACTCAGGGGACAACCGTCTCTGAAGCAAGCGTCGTACAGACCCCATTTTTAAATATTAAAAAATTGGAAAAGTAAAAGATATAATATGTACACGGAACTTTAATTATATAAAATGAATTGTTACGAAACAACAAAAAAATCATGAAAATTCGCTTATTTCCGGCTGCCTGCACTACATCGATAAAGAAATTCAGGAAAAGTTTTCACAATTTTCCACGAAGGCGGCTGTACCGAACGGCTCGAAATTTCAAAAGTCAACCTCTCATTACTAAAAACGAGAGCGGTGTCTCCCAAAAATGGGCGAAGAAAAAAAAAGTGCAGATCAATCGACTTTGGGCAACTGTAATCGAAAAACTTTAGTGATCTTCCGGTCGTCCTAATCGAAAATTAAAGAGGTACTCCACCTAGCCGCGAAAGAAACGCACGTTTCGATACACTCGAACCATCGCATTCGGGAAAAAATTTGCTGAGAAAAGTTCCGAAAACTATCAGACACGTGGTGGTTGATAATTTGTGCTAAAATCGATACGCTTCGCTCATTCACACAAAGCATCATGTACCTACACGTGGTAACATTGAGAAACTCATTTGCACGTAGTGGAAGCTCAATGTCGCGTACCAACACAAAGAGGTGCAAGGTGAGAGCTGCGCATTTGTTTATGGCGTTGAAGTTTCCATTCTTGCAATAGAGTTCCGTTTTACTTTTTTCCGTTTTTTTTCTTTTTCATTTTAATTCAAATTTTATTCCGTATGTTGAAGTTGCAGATCTCTACTAAAGATGGAACAAATTATTTGGGGCATTTTCATACTCTAATCCGGCAAAACAAAAATGCGAGCAATAAAAAAAGTTAACCCCTCGGCTGCACACTTTCGCCACGAACCTTTGACTGCACGTGGGGTCGGATCTGACCCCAGACGTTTTTCCGATCGTTGTATTTCGGTATGTATGCATTCTTTTTTGTAGAGACGTTTTTTCCAGCCAATGATCCTTATTTTATGGCCCTTATTGATCCTTATTTTATGAAAAAATGTATTTTTTTAAGAAAAACAAGAAGTGCTCGGATATTCGTCCAAAGTGATGCGTAGAAAAATACATACTTGCACGATAAAAATCATGAGGTCAAAACGACGCAGTGTGCAGTCGAAGGGTCAACTTCCGTAACATTCCAACGACGTTAAACTTCAACATAACATTTGTTTGCTCTTTCCCTCGTCCTTTTATTATACTCCGCTTACCTGTGACCTTTCAGCTGGAGCATTCCACGTGCTGCAGCACCAGCCAAAAATTTCTTCTCGAGTTCCTCGTCACCGTCCCCGATGCGGAATGGCACGTTCATGCGGCTACGCGCACGCGAAATTACGGGACATGTATAGAATTTGTTCGATCCATTTATCACACCGTATATTTTCTCGCTCTTTTTGGTCGCGAGTTTCTCCATCCCCTCGACACCGCCGTATTTTTTTATCCATTCGAAAACAAGCCCGACCACGTATATCCTGAGAAATAAAAAAACATACACTTTCATTGCTGTTATCGAATAGATGCGTTCGTTCGTTTTTCGACGACACATCCATACGCATGCTCGGTCATTCGATCCGACCACACGCGTCAGATCGATAAATCCGACGGCGTGGAGGCCAGCAATATTTTTGCGCAAGCAATGCCGTAACTCTTCGTGGGAGATCGAGATAACGATATTTTTTCACTTGTTGCACAAGCAACTTGACATGTCGCTACAACGGCAACTTTTGCGGTACTATGGATACCGCAAGAGAAAAATAAGACCGCGTAAGAAAAATTAACAAAACGGAATTAAATTTATAAGAAAATTAACGAAAAAAAAACGTGGTTGAAGTACAAAAAATATTGCGAAAGGCGGTTATGCTGGTTCACCCACGATAACACAGATAAAATTCAACGAAATGGAGCCGCCTGTATCGGCGAGCCTTGTCTCTGACTCCCGGTACAAATGGGCAAGGGCACGTGAAGGGAATAATAAAATAAAAAGAAACATGCTCACTGAAAGGTCGGTGGTGTATTGTGAAGGGAATTGTCCTTAGCCATTATCGTGTAGTCTAGGACAGTCGGACAAATTGGCATCGCGTCGCCGAGAATGTCCTCCCGAACTATCACCAGCGTCACACCGGCAGGGCCGATGTTCTTCTGAGCCCCGGCGAATATCACAGCGAACTGCAAGAAAATCCAGCCGAATGACATTTCTATTCGTAGTCGATAAGCGGTCGGTTGCTATAACGTAAAACACAATATCGCATTTATCTCATTACTTTCGAAACGTCCACCGGCCGAGTGAGAACATTCGACGACATGTCAGCGACCAAAGGAACACCGTTCGTTTCGGGCACGTCGTGAAACTCCACACCTGGAATTAAAAAACAACCGTATGAGGCGAGTCGCGCAATGCGATTTGTTGCGAGAATAAACTTCGAACTTTGACACGTGTTCGATTTGTGTGCGATCGAGCAGTGGCGATATTGGTCAATTTTTGTCGGGTTCTAATGTACTCAATTTTTTTCAATTATTCCAGTCACATGTGAATTACTATATTCTGTCTCTTCTGATAAGTTTATTAACTAGTCAATTTATTAAATTTGTCAAATTCTAATTTAAATTACTTAATTATTGAATTGAAATTGTAATGATTAAAATGTTCAGTTTGAATAATTAATTCAGCTTGAAAGTATTCAATTTGAATGATCGAATGAGAATTGTTACGTTGTCCAATTTCAATTATTCCATTATTGAATTTGAATCGGAATAATAAGATTCCAATGGTCGAATAATTGAATTGAATTGTGTCAAGGTACGAAAATAAATAGAATTTGTAGAATAATAAATAGAAAATAAATAGAATTGTAATGATTAAAATATTCAATGTAAATAATGAATTTAGCTTGAAAGCATTCAATATGAATGATCGAATGAGAATTGTTACGTTGTCCAATTTCAATTATTCCATTATTGAATTTAAATCGGAATAATAAGATTCCAATGGTCGAATAATTGAATTTAAAGTGTGTCAAAGTACGAAAATAAATAGAATTTGTAGAATAATAAATAGAAAATAAATAGAATTGTAATGATTAAAATATTCAATATAAATAATGAATTTAGCTTGAAAGTATACAATTTGAATGATTGAACGAGAATTGTAACATTGTCCAATATCAATTATTCCATTATTGAATTTGAATCGGAATAATAAGATTCCAATGGTCGAATAATTGAATTTAAAGTGTGTCAAAGTACGAAAAGAAATAGAATTTGTAGAATAATAAATAGAAAATAAATAGAATTGTAATGATTAAAATATTCAATATAAATAATGAATTTAGCTTGAAAGTATACAATTTGAATGATTGAACGAGAATTGTAACATTGTCCAATATCAATTATTCCATTATTGAATTTGAATCGGAATAATAAGATTCCAATGGTCGAATAATTGAATTTAAAGTGTGTCAAAGTACGAAAAGAAATAGAATTTGTAGAATAATAAATAGAAAATAAATAGAATAGTAATGATTAAAATATTCAATATAAATAATGAATTTAGCTTGAAAGTATTCAATTTGAATGATCGAATGAGAATTGTTACGTTGTCCAATTTCAATTATTCCATTATTGAATTTGAATCGGAATAATAAGATTCCAATGGTCGAAAAATTCAATTTAAAGTGTATCAAAGTACGAAAATAAATAGAATAATTTAATAAATTGTGATTTTTACGATTTAATTATTAAATTTTGTTGCTAGGGCATACCATGTACCGTCTCGTTGGCGCAATAATAAACGTAAGACGCATCAGGCGTGAGATTCCAGGTGGAGGCTTCCGGGATATCGACGTACTTGCTTTGCTTCGGCAGCACGAGATTGACTTTTCCATACTTGGCCGCCTCCTTGGCCGCCTTGGCCGACCACGAGCCTGCAATTCGCGATGAAAACATTTCGTACATCGATCGCCAGCGTCTTTAAAATTGGCGCGTGCTTCTCGTGCGCGCGAGATCGTTTTTTTTTCGCGGCTGAAACGTGTATGCATGTACCAGTCACGAAGTAATCGGCCGAGCCGGTTTTGCCCATCAGGTTGAGTGGCACAGACGCGAAGCATCCTGTTCCGCCTCCTTGAAGGAAAAGAACTTTATAGTTGCTCGGGATGTTGCTGAAAACACAAAAAAAAAAGAATGTAAAATTGTTCATAACGGATGTACACATGGTTCGTTTTTGGGAAGATTCAAACTCGCGAGTTTTCGAGACTCATCGAACCTTTATTTCCCCTCGTCGGATTATACTTGGCGACGCTAAAATTACGAGAAATTTACGGAATTCGACGTAAAAAAAAAATCACTCGAATATCGATAAGATAAAAATGATTTTTTTTTTTCGTTCGAATTCCACGGTCATTTTTTGTGTGTTTGCGCGATAACATTACGACTCACAGCAACTCTCGCACGCTTGCCTGTGCATCTTCGACGATTTTTGCGAATTCGGCCGATCGGTGACTTAACTCGAGAACGCTTATCTTCGTGCTCGAGTAAGCGAGCAATTCCCGCTGCACTTGTTCGAGTACCTGTGAGAAAAAAAATCACACACGTTAAAAAAATGAGGGTGTGCGTGGTCCCGCGATTCTATGCAGGCTCGGTTCAATGAAACTGATCTACCGTACTACTCACGAGACTTCAAGGACATTTCATTTATTCGTGCAAACGTTCGCAATCGAGATCAATTGAAGTGTTGACCTATCTCGCTATATACGTGTGTGTTTTGAAATATATCGCGCGTACATACACATGTACACTAGCTTTTGTCCGCAGTGTGGTTGGAATAAAAAATGATAAGATACTTCGGAAAATTTAGTATGTTTTTGTATGAGGTATTTAAGAGGTCGTGTTAAAATTTCACGACGATTAGGAAGCTCGTTATTAAAAAATTAACATTTTGTTAAGAACAATTTTTAAAAGAAATAAAATAAATGTATCAATAAACTTCGTTTTGTTTCCGTTGCTTTCAGTATATTGTAGATATTACAAAATTGAGAGGTCAAAAAAAAACTTATTGCAAAGTTACATCAGTTTCCATAAGACAACATTTAATTTGTGAATGTTAATTGTTCAATAACGAGCCTCCTTATTGTCGTGAAATTTTTACGCGACCTCTGAAATACTTCATACAACAACGTACCAAATTTTCAGAATTTTATTATCATTTGCGATTTGGGACTCAACATCCTTAATACTCATTAAGGGGTTACCCCCACTTGCGATTTTGAAAAAATCGATTTTTTTATTGCATTTTTTTGAAGTATAAGTATCTGAGAATGTGTCCTGAAAATTTCAAGTCGATCCGAACAAAATTGACTGTGATATGAGCGTTGAAAGAGAAGAATCCGTTGTGTAAACGACCGGCTAGTCTGCCTTTAAACGCGTTTTTCTCAAAATGGCATTTCTGAAGTCGGTGACCAAGATTACTCGAACACTAATGAACCGATCTTCTTGAAATTTTGCAGGCTTATTTAATACATAAAAATGTAGTCTTTAATCGTTCGATTTTTTTTTTCGAAAAAAATGGGCGTTTTATAGCCAAAAAACTGCCGTTTTTTTTCGTTAAAATCGAACCATTAACTTTGACTGTCCGCCATTTTGTGAAAAATGAATATTTTTTAAAATCCTTCGATTAAAGACTAGTTTATACTTATATTTGACTAAATCCATCCGCATTTTTTTTTCAGATGATCCACTTCGCCGCAATGTTGGTCACCGCAAACCGTGTATATAAAAACATTATTTCATTGACGGTCATTTGCCACTAAACAATGTAATATTTTTCAATAAAAAAATTACTGAAAGTTCTTCAAGATGTGTTCTTTAAGATGGTATATTGATCGATTAAAAAAGTTTTGTCGTTTTCGTTAAAAAAAATTCATGAAAAAGGCCTTTTTTGCGCTACAAGTGGGGGTAACGCCTTAATGGTAGTAATAAATAAACTTGTGACATAAATATAAATAAGCATAATTATAAATTACTCAAAATTTCATTCCAAGTTGTAGAAAACGTTCGCTGACGTAGTTGTTTTCTTCATAATGATCGTCGACAACGTTATACGTTTTCGAGTTGGTAGTAACACAAAAGTTTTTTATATTTACGTAATAAAAATATAAAAATGCATAACTTCGCCCTTCAATTGTATATTTGATGAAAAATTAGCATCTGCAGGATACATTTCTTTGTGTGAATTTTTTTGAGGGTCATTGAAAAAAATGTATAAATCGTCAATAGTTTCAGTCCAAAGACGCGTCTTTTTATCGTCGCGGTATTTATGTGTTACCAGAGAGATGGCAAAAATGTGTAAATAGCGAGGGGCAATACTTCGAATGAACCATTTTTTGTATTTGTCTTGAAATTTTCGATTTTTTATTGGTCAAAAAAACCTAGAAACTTAGTTGCGCACCTAGTATATATCTTATGAAGATGTTGCACACAGTGTCTTAAGGACTTACACTTAGTTGAATTTTTTCAAATATCGAATTTTGGTTTTCGACGAATTCTCAAGAAATAACATTTTAAAATATTCTCTGAAAATTTTAAGTCGACCGGTTCAAAATTGAGGGAGTAAATTGAGAGTACTTGGTGAACTGTAAACGCGTTTTTCTCAAAATGACTTTTTCAAAATCCGCGACCACGATATCTTGAAAATCACTGCACCGATCAACTTCGCATTTTACAAGCTTCTTTTACATATAAAAAAGCAGTGCTTGAACGAAGAAATTTTTATTCCCCATTGATAGTTTTTTTTTTATCAACGAAAATCGATACTTTCACTTTGGACTGCGGCAACTTTTTTCAAAAATCAATATTTCATCAAATCCTTTATCCAAACACTAGACAATTCTGTCTAAAAACTGAATGCGTTTGGATATTTTAATTTCGAATGATTTATTTCCGAGCAGCAGTGGACACCGCCAAGAACGTTTTTCAAACAGCAATCTGTACGAACCATTATATTTTTTTTACCATACGTACATTTTTTTTCAATGCAAAAATTGCGAAAGATCCTTAAAACCATACCCTTTTAATATAAGAAGAATGTTTGACCTGCATACGTTGTCCCAGAAAAACTCACGAAAATTACTCTTTTTTCCACAAAGAAATAGACCAATAAAAATTGTTATAAATGAAGCTGAAAAGTAGACGATTTTTTTAGTCATGAAAATCGAGACAGAGAGCGAGAGAGAGAAAGAGATGTATAAAAAGGCGAGAGCCAGAGACGCGTACATATCCAGTATTTCTCGTGGATAGCAGTGGCGACAAGATATTTATATAATACTGATAGAGATACCCATCCTACTGCCTCCGTATCGAAAAAGAAGGCTCATATATATCGGATGTCCCATTTGAAGTGCGAGCACAAATTTTTAATGATAAACCCTGGCTTTACTCGTATTATGTGGATTCGGGTTAGGGTATATCACTAATTTTCAAAAGTAACGTCAGCATAAATATGTAATAATATAATAGAGTTTTATTTGCACACCTTGCTTTACAAGTTTTTTACAAAAACAGTATAAATATGTGTATATACAGTAGGATGGCACAAATTTTAACTCTATTTTTTTTTCTTTTTCTCACCATCCAATTATCTTCTTTGAAGAAAAAAAAATATTTAGAGATCGCTCAGGCCTCCCAAAAGTTCAAATTTTCATATAAATATCGATTATTTTTTTTCGTCCACTTTTCATCCACGAATTCTACGCATTATAATTTTCAAATTAACCTGGCGAAAGCTCTAGCCGGCCAATGAATATTTAGTGGTCGCTCAAGAGCTCCCAAATTTCCAATTTTCGCCAATTTTGTACTTTTCTCAGTCATAAATTTGACGCTTTGCAAAATTTTCAAAACAGTTGATCCTTTCTTGTTTAGAAACCGATTTTTCAATTTTATCTCACATTTCTAATTCAATAATTATAATCTTTGTTCTCATACAATAATTCTTTAAGGTAGAACGAGCGCGTTCTTGATTTCTATAGATTTTGTTCAAATTTTAACCAGACATTGTTCATATCATTATGCATGTTTGAGTAAAATTTCAGAACAGTCGACTATTTAGATTGGGAGATAATAGGTTTTAAAATTGCAACTTTTAACACTGCAGGGTCTGCATTGACCGGAAGCCAGGTCACATAATTCGTCGTACCATTCTATTATGTTTATAGATTTTGAAGAAAAATTATTTTTACATAGCAAACTAGTTAATGAAAGAGTGAAAAAAGTTTGGACTGTCTTTACTATTCGGTTTTGCTAAAAACGTTCAGTAAAGGCAGAATAATTTACCGTAAAAAATATTTGTCCTCTATAATAAGAAGATATATGGCAACACCGCATCGTTCCACGTATCCAAGGACGTAAGTTTGCGCGGCATATTTCAAATAATACTACAACACAAAGTTTTATTTGGAAGTAAATTTTAATCGAACAAAGTTTTTAATTAGTCATCAGTTAATCAACACTTTCATTTGGTTTTGAGAAAGTGAGAAAGAGGGAAAAAAGAGCTCAAATTTGTGCCACCCCAATATACAGGGTAGCCCGAAAAGTGAGATCCAAAAGGAAAACTAAATGCCTCGTATCAATATCCGTATCGCCTCGATGTGTGTTCTTATTTTTCTCCTTTGTGTATGTACTGTCCTCGCGATTTTTCAACCTTGTGTTATCGTTACGAAGTGCACTGTTGAGCAAAAAATAAATGACCAACTGGACACCTACGTAAATGCCTTGGAACTTGATCAGAAGTTTTAAAAATTACTTTCGTCCGAACAGTCACTAAATTTAAGATGATAAGAAAAAAAAACATTTGCTAACCTAACCTGTATGCCAGTCTAGTGGTAAGCGTGCTTGCCTCTGAACTAGAACATCTCGAGGTCACGGGTTCGAATCCCAGTCTCGTAGTCTCGGAGAAAAATAAACATCTTACTGTATAAAGAGTCGCGGCGTGTCCGTCAGTGCCAGTGGTGCTCAGTGGTATCAGTTTTTTTTTAAATTACTTGGCGTCAAGACGCTGTCGCGTCTCTTAAGGGGTCTCCTCACTTTATACGCTAAAAAGTTTTCCGCAGTTTCCCTATGCCCATGGCTAATGTGCCATGGCGAATGCGATACAGAGGAGGAAGTCGACTGCGGCCGCAAAGTGGGGAAAGAATGAAATTAGAATAAGGCGGGGCACGTAAGAGAGGAAACCTTGTACGATGGAACGGGAAAAATGAAATGAAAATTATTATAAATTATAAACTATACAATTGTAAATTAAAATTAAATTAAAATTAAATTAAAATTAAATTAAAATTAAATTAAAATTAAATTAAAATTAAATTAAAATTAAATTAAAATCAAATTAAATTTAAATTAGACTTAAATCGAATTTAAATTAAATTAGGGGTTAACATTTTTTTTTTTTAATTACTCATACTGGACTCTACATACCATACATGACTTCTAATCGTTTTTTAAAACTTCTAAGAAGAACATGCACAAAAGAGAAAAGAATAAAAACCTACGTTACGGAAAAAGGCTTTTTTCTTGCAAACTAAAAAAGGTGAAACATGGGTGTAATTCGGATATGTATTAACTTCTGAATCATTGGTAAGTAGAATGGAGCTTAGTAAAAGTAAATCATTTATGGCTGCGAGCTACGAAAATTCTTCGGCTAGTCACATTATTAAAGTTTTTTCTTTTTCTCATTAGAAAATATTAAAGTTTTTTCTTTAATATTTTCTTCAAACATTCGGTGAGCCCCTGTGTTAATTACCGTTACGATATCTTTCGATTTTTTATACGCGTCGGCAGTTTATGTCAGACATACAGACTTATTCAGTGTATAAATTATTTGATAGAAATGTGACCAACGGGTCATCTCCATAAAGTGCACTATAAAAGAGACGATTTTTGGAGTTGTAATTTGTCGTTAAAAGTTCGGTGTTTCGGCTTCAAATTTTCCCAGTATGGAAATGTATTCCTACTCGATTATAGACGAATAAGTTAATTGTTAAATATTGCTAGAAAAACTTCAGCTACCAGGAAAACTGCTAGTAAAACTTTAAACGCGTTTTTCTCGAAACTATATTTTTCAAAATGGTGTACACGATTTCTCGAAATCTAATGAACGGATTGAATTGAAATTTGGTACACTTATTCAGTGCATTTTTTTCATCAGTTATTAACGAGAATGTAATTTTTCTTTCAAAAATCGAAAAAAGATCAAATTTTCTTTTTCGATCATTGACACACGATTCCAAAAAAGCTCGTTCAAGCCGATATTACCTATTTTCAGGAAAAAACTTGTTTTTTTTGTTCGGACCAACCAGGTGGCCAAAATGAAGTACGTCATCGAGCCTCTCACGTTCAAAGGTCCTTCACGAGATTGTTTATAACTTTTTCAATTATTAATTTTATTTAATGATATTTGGCACACGACTTTGTTCATGTACATAAAAATAAATGTTCAAACGATTTTTCAATCATCTTACTTATTCCAACAAAATTATTTTTTTTCAAATAATTCTGATTTTTGGTTCGTCACAGTAGCCTAACCCCTTAAAACGAGGTGTCCAGATTTGTCTTTTGGACGTTTGAAAAACGCGATAAAGCGTAAGAAGAGCGGGAATAGCCTCATTGACTCTGCCTCGGAATCTACCTTCGTTTTTCCCTAACAATGAGATCAAGAAACGCACACGGTGGCTGGCGCAGTGAACATACGTTGCACGCCATTTCCGGTTCGGATGGCAGTATCTCCATAGAATGCGTGCATAATTATAGGTAGGTTGTTCCTAGAGCTCTATTTTTATGCATGTCCAGCTGTATTCATAAAAAAAACTACTGGACCATTGAAACCCGCCCTCTATATGGCGTATGTGTAATTACAGTGGAGGGTAACAAAGGGCCGTGCAAATCTCTCAGTCCTATTGCCACTCATAATCGACGCGCGACCCCGGTATGTAAACATTAAACAAGACGATAACGTCGAAAGTTTGTTCCATTCGCAGATCGTTTCAACTCGCTGATATTTTTTTAGCCACGTGAAAACGATAAACGGTTATTGGTATTACTTGTATTATTATTATTAATCACAGTCCAGCACTTTAAGAAAGTAGTTTTCGGGCAAAGCTATCGCGAGGCGAGTGCCCGACTCGCGCATATGGATCTCGTTGAAAATAATCGATCGAAGCTTATAATTGGTATGTACTGAGTGTGTAGTTACCTCTCGCGGGAGTTTGGCCGGTCCCGCGCCGAAGTTGATAACTCCACAGTCATTCTTCGTCGAGTCGCTCATCGTTGTTCGAACGTTCGGATCGATCTGTATACCGCACGATCCGCTCTTCAACGCGGAGCCCTCGATGAACCGAGAAATTCATCCTCCCCGTCCCGCTAATCTCCGTGATACGGGCTCCGCCAGAATTTCCACGATTATCACTTTTACCGTTCTCTCATTGGTCCGTACGGATTTCGCTGCTCAGCGAATTAAAAATTGCGGCTTATGGTCGGCGGGAACCGCTGCGATATTTGAATGCGTTCGAACCTTGTTTTTGGGTTCGTACATTTGCCTCTCTCGCATACTCAACTTGCTCCGTTGCTCCACGTGTCGCTTTTAGTATGTGCCGATTTATGTTACCGTGAAACTGGACGGGTCAAAGGGCGGGGGATATGGGATATAGGGATAGGGAGGTTGGAGTACAGGAGTGCAAATTGAATAAAGAAAGTGGTAGAAAAAGCGCTCGCAAAAATGTAAAAATTCAGGTACACAATTTCAGCACCAGCGTCACTACGATAACAAGTGGCTGACCAATGTAGGCGCAACTCGACTGCCGCGCCTCTAGGGGTCAAAATTGAAAGCATTTGTAGGTGGTGTAAAGTAATCGAAGTATTGAAAGTGCGTGTTATTTTCCAATGATGGAAGAACTAAGTTACAATTTTGCTGTATTTTCGAATTGCCCATTAAGTTGAAAGGTATTGTTTTTTAGCTATCCAAAAAACGTCCATAACAAATTATGTAGAGTTATATATATATATATATATATATATATATATATATATATAGACTGCATAATATTACTTGTGTGTGTATCATTCAGAAAAGTAATATACATATATCAAGGTAAGAATGTTTTGAATTGATATTTAGCATTTGGGTTATAAATACACATTTGCAGATCAGGAAGTAGAGAATATAACATGCTCCATCGAAAGATGCAAAAGTAATGTAAAAAATGCTGAAGCTGGTGAAACGAAAAGTAAAGTTTTATTCCATTCCGGTGGATAACTCATGCGTGTAAAAAATCTAAAGTTTCCGTAACGACAATAAAAACAGGGGGTCTTAGAAACATGAAACTTAGAAAAGCGTGACTAGCAGAAGAATTTTCGTAGCCGCGTCTTTTCAGAGAAAATGTAAAAATGTCGAAATCTACTAGATTTGCGCAACCATTCTTATTCCAGTTTATCGTTAGGTAAATAATAATTGTGACTTATTTTTACTAAGCGCCACTGTAACCTACCAATGATCCAGAAGGGCCCTCTTTATGCCTTCGCAAAATGTGGTCCGCGAAAGGAATACCTTAAAATAAGAGTTTAACAAAGTGTATAACGAGGCGAATTGAATTGGATCGAAATCGGAAAGAGCGTGTAAGGTGAAAGGAGCCTATTTTTATTCTTAAGACGGAATGACACCCGACGCGAAACTTCGATGCGGCCCCGGCTTCCGACCGGTAGGGCAGAACTCAATCGAGCTTCTGCGCCCCACCGACGGATGTCACCGCGCGCGTTCGTCGCCGCGCGCGCGGAGACATTGCGTCTCGCCTTCCACGGGCCTCGACACGCTACGCAACGCATGTGTGCGTGCGTGTCGGTGCGCGTCTACACCACGGTGTGGAGAGACGTTATTGGCGCTGCCACGGGCCTCGATGCGCGTCGTCTGCAGACCACGAGGCGAGCGCCGCGCGCGGAATTCTCGTGAACTGAGCACGTCGAAGTTCGGGCGACATTTGCTCGCAATTATCAACAATTACACGACAAATCTAGATTACCACTTTTCTCCTAAGATATGCAACGAAGTGCAGTGATTGAGAGCTCAAATTGTTCGTTTTTTATGTGGCTACGCGGTCTAGCTTTTCTCTAAGTCGTGACATTAGCCAAACATCTGATTTTTCATCTTTTCGGTCTCGAGTTCCGCATGATAAGCCAGTCTACATTTTTTTTCTCAAATTCAAAAAATTTGAGGGGCTGGAAGCTGTTCGTCTATCTATTTGACGTCGTTTGGCAAAGTTTCGACGGGATCTGAAGAGCCGTTTCAGAGATTTTTGGGTATCTATAATTCTGTTCTACCATACCGACCGCGATGAGGTGTCATTCCGTCTTAAAAGAAGAAAGATTCATTCCAGCCGTACCGGTTGGCGCCACTCTACGCTTGCAATTACTTTATCGGCTGATTTACATACTTGACGTTTTTGCAAAAGTGACGGACAGAGAATGTCGAATATGTGGTGGTCCTGACAGATGGCGCAACATTCCAGTTTCTGTAGAGAAAGTCGGTGACTCTCTCTCTACTCCCGTAGTTATCCCCGCTGCTTGCCAAGGTTCTGAAAGGTCGGTAAGATAGGAGGAGGCAGGAAAAGAGTTCAGTGTTTCGTCTCGGGTACAGTGGCAGACTCATCAGTAGCGCACGGATGTAATGGCCTCTGCACACTGCGCGCGCGATGAGCGACGAGCGATGAGCGATATCCAATGGGAGCTTCACTCGCTCAGGGGGTTTTCGGAATACCTGAAAAGCTCCCATTGGAAATCGCTCAGCGCTTGTCGCTCATCGCGCGCAGTGTGCAGAGGCCATAAGACCGTGGGGCTGTGCCATTGCACCCTGCCCTAGACGCGCTGGATGTTAGGATCTAGGGGAAAGACTATTGTTATATATTGGAACGCATGCCCCTCCGACCGCGTGCGAGAAACGCAGGAACGTTGTAGCCGTGTAGCGGTGAGATGCTTGAACTAGTAGGACCGCCACATTTCTTTCTCTCTAATCAGCGGTGGTTGAATAAGTGATTTGGGCATGAACAAAATATCGGGTTAATAATTTAAGCTTTATATAACGAAATTGAGAGTTAGCCCGTGGGTTTCATCTACTCGATCAGATACTCGAAAAAATGCTAGTGAAGAATCAATTTATTGGGTGGCACATTGTCGATTCGTTGAGAAGGTGTCGGGTAACAACGAAGCGCTGGCCGGTACGCACCCACCGGCAAATCGATGCTCGCCGGATGGCAGTTTTTATCACTCGAGTATCTCTCTCTTGAGAATTTCCTAAATCGTGTTGAATCCTAAAAACATTTATTCTCGAAACGTCCTGTCTACAAGGAGGCCTCTTTTTCGTTGAGAAGTTTCGTTCAACGTTTGATGACCTCTTCCGATTTGTAAGGCCGTAATGCTGAGTTGGCCATTTTTTCAAAGGAATCAAAAAAATCAATTTGTTACGTTTGATATCATTATTTGTACTTTGACTCCCTAAAGAATTGAATCGCAAATTAATATGGAAAACCCAATATTTTTTCTTTTCAAAATTCAATCACTTGGCTCCACAGACTATGACTAACGTTACAAGAATCATTTTGGATTTTTCACATCTATCAAGCTATGGAAGCATGTGTAGGGGATATCCGGGCGTAACGAACAACCCGGGCAAAGCGAATACTCCCCCACTACCGCGACATCAACAAAGTGCAAAACTGTTACGATAATTAATGGCACGTAATTCATTCATAACTATAAGTGTAGGTTAGCGACGATAGAGATTCGATTGTGTCCTTAAAGTGCATGTATTTAAGTAGAAATACTGAGTGATTTATTAGGTAATTTTCACTGAATTTGGTTTTAGGTTAGGTTTTATGCAAAAAGTACCTGTCGGGCAAAGTGACTTGGGCATAGCGGATACTGGATTCGGTTTGCCCGTTAGCTATTCGATTTGCCCTAGTATACGTTGTTTGTCAGTAATATCTTTTTTTTACTGCTTCAGATGGTTCACAAATACAAAAGGAAGACAAGTCAAGCTCAGTGGAGTAAAGATTCAATGAAGCTTGCCGTAGCAGAATGCATTTCTGGAGTTCCAGTGAAAACGACAGCTACAAAATATGGCCTACCATATGCTACTGTTTATAGGCATTGGAAAAGTGCCTGTTCAACTGCTCAGCTCGGTCGTTTTCGCAAAGTATTTAATGATGCACAAGTAGCCGGTCTTCAAGAATTTTAAAGAGTGATGGACAGCGTTCTTTATGGGTTGACCCGAGCAGATTTTGAACGACTGGCCTTCGTTTACGACAAAAAGCCTAATCGTACATACCCGCCAAATTGGGACAAAAATGAAAAAGCCGCTGATGACAGGCTAGCAGGATTTTTAGGTAGAAATCCACAGATTTGCCTCAGCGTTCCAGAAGCAACGTCAGTCGCCAGAGTTAAAGGCTCAGCATCAGGATTTCAAAAAATAGCTCATCAAGAGGCGATTGTAAACGAAAATACTAACCAACCTGAGTCTTTGTATGAGAACGAAACGACCATTGATACCGAAAAGCCCTCAACACCAGAAATCGACACCTAAGCTCGTCAGGAAGCAACTATGAGAAAAGTTATTCCAGTTGAAGCTTCGGGGTCAGAAATTCAAGGTTCATCAAGGGATCCTTCCACATCAAGATTGGAAGAGTTCAAAATTACTGTTGATGCGGAAAAATCCTCACATCAAGGGATGAGGAAGACCCGCTCAAAAGCAATATAAAGGAACATGATAATGATTGTGCCGCTCAAAATCAAATTAAAGTGCCGCAAAAGGAAGATACAAAAGTCAGAAGTGCTCACGAGGACTCCTGTAAAAAAGGAACGAAAAGCTAAGTCTAAGACGAATACCAAAATTTGAAAAATATAAACAAATATTTGAATAAGAAATCAAAGTGTAAAAGTAACAAAGAAAAATACCAAATATATAAAACTGAGGAAGCAAAGGGAAAGGATGAAGATAATAATATAAGGTATACGTATTATTTGTGTGGAGAAGATTGTATAGAGATGAATGGACAACCAGTTGATGATTGGATCCAATGCAGTTCTTGTAGCCAATGGAGTCACGAGCAATGTACGGCTTATGAAGGAAGAGGCATATTTCTTTGCCACAACTGTACTTACTAGTTTTAATCTTCTTAAATTACATGTATTCGCTATGCCCTATCGTCCTATCCACTTTACCCGGTGGATTGGGCAATGCGTGGACTTTTGTTTACATTTTTGTTGATTATATTGAAAACTCAAATAAATACTGATTTCTAAAAGCAAATGGTTTTATTTCTATGCTAAGTAGTTTTGTTTCCGTAATGCTGCAAACATTAAGGTGTTCACTTTGCCCGGATTCCCCCTATTTTTAACGCAGGCCTGAACGACAGACGCGAACACGAATAATTTATTCTTTGAAAAGAAAATAAAAATTCACGTGGTAAAAGTACGAATGTAAATATACGCTGGATATTTTCCCGTTTGTTTTGGGGTAGAAACATTTACAAAATGTCGACTCCCGATTTCCGGCCTGGCGATACCCGTCAAATACCTAATCTCTCAGGGTAGCAATTTCCAAAAACAAATCCAGAAGTCGCCCAAATAGGTACCAAGTGTCCGCTTGGAAGCTGCCTATGAGTTATCATGCGTCCAAAAGTTATCTTTTCGGACATATGTCAATTGGAGCGTAACCACCGGGCAGACATTTGGTGTTCATTTAGATGACTTTTGGACAACTTTTAGAAAATTAATACACGGGTTGGTAACGCGCTAATCCTCAGTGCTCGATAATCTTCCTTGAAACTTCACACAGTCCTAATAGTTTTCGATCTATATCGCGCAAAAAAATTCTTCGCCGCTCCGTTATCTCCTAGATGGAGTAAGATAAACGACGGGAGAGACAAGGAAGAGAGCAAGAGATAAGGTTCATTAAGGTATTACTGGAGACATTAAAAAATCGGAAATATTCTTCAAAATTTAACGAATGATAGTTCTTGATAAAATAATACATGAATTATTTTAGACTTTAATCATTCTAAATAAAGTAAATAATTTAGTAGTTATAAACCTATGAATTTAACATGGTCGCTTACGGGGAAATAGTTTCTGCAATAACTGAAAATATTATATCATCGAGATTTAGGATCAAGCGATTGGTTATGCTGAGTTTCAAATAAATCGACTGGGTAATTGTCGATAAATTAATTAAAGCAATGAGGGTATCGCCTTTTCATGAAATGCATTGTGTAGACGTGGCAACGTCGTAGAGTAGTATGATGAATGGTGATTATTCTGTCGGTATAGTAGAAACGCTTAGTATACCGTGGTGTGAATCCATGCTAATGGCTGGTTTTGTCACCTCTGGATAAAGTTATCCGCAAGATATTCTATACCTTTAATATTGTTCATCTGCCGGATAACTTTATCCGTAATTTATCCGTGGTTGGCGAAACCGGGCATAAGTTGAATTTACTGTTTCTCTATGTTTGCGTTATTATTTTGAATAAATAAGATTGCTAATTAATTAATGTTAATTTTTTCTCAAAAGCTCGAGACACGCACTGAAGCTACGCTTACCAACGCTATTTTGCGGTTAGATTTACTCACTACTACTCACGAAGCAATGTCAACGCGGAGAGCACAACGCGTGCGTAAACAAGTCGAGCAGTGTTACTACTGATGAAAAGAATTTCAGACTATTGCGTTGTCACGTTTGGCAGTCAATTTATAAAATAGTAAAATATTAATTTTAACGATGAATCAATTGGCAATCATTGAACAACTCAATATATATTCAGTTTTTAGGTAATTATTGATAATAATAAAATTATCTGGACGTATCAATTAAATTGATATATTGATCCATTCTTTGTTGGGCACTTGAAACAGATGTACAGTCACTGACAAAACCTTAGTTAAGCACACGCCAATATCGTCGAATTTGACTTCAATGATTATTAAAAGTGGAAAATTAACATTTCTAAGTGTTAATTTATTATTAAATTAGCTATTTGTAAGGCTAAACTTGTAAGACATGATCTACACTTGTAAACTTCTCTAAACTTTTCAATCAAGTAATGACTTAAGGGGGTAGTTCCTTTTATAGCGTGAGGAAGAGCTTATGCCTGAAAATGAACTCCACGAGGAAGCTGAGGGATTAATTTATGGCCCCGGAATCGCAGATTAATCGGTAAGTCAGTCATTCACAAAAATGTTGTTTTGGAACTTTAAGGAGGATGGAGCGGTTCAGTCGAGTTGAATGGCGGTTAATGAATTTTTTCTTTCGATGAACCTCAACAAAATGCAACAAAAACATAATTAAAGAGCAAATTTATGCATTTCCATATTTTTATAACGTGTACAAGGAATACCTTGCTGTTACTACCAACTTGAAAAACTACAACATTATCGATAATTGTTGTAAAAAAAACTGCGTCGATAAATATTTTATGCAACGCAGAATAGAGTACTGAGTAATTTATTATTACGCCTATTTATATTAATGTCACGAAATCATTGATTATTACCATTAATTAATACCGAGTATTGCCGAAATACGGTAATTTCGCGGACATTGAGGTTGGCGGCGGTGTTCTTCATTCGCAAGCCAAGATTCGTGATCTCTTATCAAATCTTGATGGTTCAATATTGAATACATATGGTTTATGCTGGGCAAGTTGGATTTTTTCCCCAAATATTTACAAAGATTCAGTTTACGTTAATTCGTTGTTATAGATAGTTTATTTTGGTGCTAAGTAACAAAAAAGTTGCATCATTTGTAACGTGGTCTTACATACAGGTCTGGAAACTCGATGAAATTTCGTTGGTGGGGGTGACTCGACTATTGAAGCCGAATTTGTGGTGTCACTACGATCGAGGAGTGTTGATTGATCACGGGTTAAGGTATAACGCAGATGCGGGAGTATTGTTGTCTCTGTCGCACCCAACACTCCTCGATTGTAGCGCCTCTAGCGTCGAGCTTTAGCCCAACTAACCATGTGAACTAACGGAGTTTCTAGGCCTGTTCCATGCCTGCATGTAAGAGATGTAAGACCGTGACCCGTAGTGTGAACGTCTTGCTTATCTAACCGCACGTAAAATTACACACATTAATCTATTTTTCATTTCTGGTGTTATGGTGGAAAAATTTCAAAAAATTTGTAAAGACTCAGTATAGTCTAAACAATCACACACACACACACACACACACACACACACACACACACACACACACACACACACACACACACACACACACACACACACACACACACACACACACACACACACACACACACACACACACACACACACACACACACACACACACACACACACACACACACACACACACACACACACACACACACACACACACACACACACACACACACACACACACACACACACACACACACACACACACACACACACACACACACACACATTTATATATTTTTTTAAATCTTGGATTGCGGGTAACATTCCAACCTCCTTAATTGCGTTCTCGCGAAAACCACTTTTTTGTGAACCCCGTACCAGATAACTCGCATCTCAGGTAACAAAATGTTATTCATATGGCATCCGAAAGATATGTGAAACGGATACGGATAACTGTTTGGTCGTCCAAAGAGGGGCCGTTTTGTATTGCAAAACGTATCACTTATGTGCGCTTGACAGATAATTTATTCGTGTCCGATAGTTAAATATACGGCACATTTTGATGGTTAACAATGTGTCATCAAAAGGTTAACTCTTATTGGTTGTCGGTAAGTTAGCATAAAGTCACTAAATCGATATATCCAGAAGATATCCTCATAAAGGCATGAAAATGCCAAGATACCACTGCCATCTGAAAGTCGTCCGATGGCACCTGAATAAGGTTGACAAGACGATATCTAAACGTCATCGAAGAGTACTATCGAAAATATATCTATTTATTGGCGATATATTACAATATCCATTTCTTTATAAAAAGTAACCTATTAATAGTCTAGAATATTTAATATAGCTCAATATTCTAGACTGTTGATAAGTTAATTTTTCTAGTAAAGAAATTGATAAGATATTGTTACGTCGGCTTCAAAGTGGGCTAGGTCATAAGGAATAAAACATCATTTAAGTCATCATAAGTGAAATGTAATTTAATATTATAAAAACGGTACAGGCGTTATTGGACTTCTCTCTCGTTACGGTCACGCCTTCTGGTGGTTGCCATGCTCCAAATGATCCCTTGGATAACCTCAAAATCAGACGTACGTTTTTAGAATGAAAAGACAGTACATTAAATGCATATATATGTACTCACAGAGGCGAAAAGACTAGTAGGATAAAAGGCACTCACGTATTTCACACCTTTCAACACCTTTATTTTTTCAACTACTTGTTGTTGGACACAATTTTTGCTGGTGAAATGAAGTATGACACGCTACATTCGCACTATGATAAAAATGATCCGTTGGATGTCATCTTTAGGACAACATTTGGATGACCCATTACTATTTCCCGCCAATACCGAATATCTTAAAAACAGCATATTACCGATATCTGAAAGATATATAAAGAATAGAACATTTTTTTAAACACGTGCGGTTTTACGAATTTTCCCTGAATCCTTAAGTTCACATAAAGCTTGTGGGTCTCAGAAATTGAAAATTTCTTCACACTGATGATTCAACTCAATGCACGAGACGCTAGGTTGTACGCCGTGGAACAAATCAGGCGGCAACCGTGTCCTAGCCACCATTTTCGAGGATAGAAAAAAATTTGATAGATCAAAAGATGTAATATGTCTAGAATATTTAAACTATGTAGAATAGATTCGACGCAAGAAAAAACTTGAAAATTCGTTGATTTTCGGCTGCCTAAAGGGATTTCGCCCTGCTGCACGACAAGAGCGAGTGCGGCAGCGAGATTATCGATCAGGCAACGGGTAAGAATTTAATACCGTCAGAGGGTGTCCTCGTGCGGGCATTCCGGTTAAACTTCGCGCACGAAAGAACTACGAACGAGATCGAACCGGCCGTTGGTGGAACTGCGCGGTGTGAAAAAAGGAGCACGCCTGCGCGCGCACTAGGCTAGAGCCGCGCGCAGGGCGTGATAGTGCGTGGGGTGACCTTTCTCGCGTCCTCAAACGTCAGTTCGTCACGAGCCGCTATTGCGAAAAGAGTGCTTCATCGAGTATCGTCCTGCGCCTTCGTTCTCTGTCCCGAAACGCTTGCTTCGACTAAACGAGAAATCTTCCAAATTCAGACGAACCAATCAAGGTAACGTGCACGTAGTGTTGGCGATTATTCCGATTCAGTTGCGATGTCATACGATTATTGTGCGATGAATAATCGAAAAGCGCGTGTCGCGAATGTGAAACGGAAGAATCGAAAGATGCTGAATCTGCGCGGGGGCAACTCGACGCTGCTTTTCGTCAGCTCTGTCGGGATATTTCAACGTTTCCGTTCGCCGACGCTACTATACGCACGTAACGTTTTCACCGAAAATTCCAACGGACGCCATTTGACGCTTGCCATTGCGTAACTTTTCGCGGATGCCAAGGCGACGAAGGCCGTGAAAATTTATTTCCGCGAGCAGCGCGCGCGTGTGAATTAATCGACAGATGTACGCACGTATACGTCAGGGACGGTGATACGCGAAATCGGTGCCTCGAGCTTTGCCAATTTACCTCATCTTTTTCATCTAACGATCGCAACGAGCGTGTCCGTTACGATTGTCCCTATCGTTCTTTTTTCTCCATCTTTGACACTAATATAATACTCGCCGGTAAATTTCTCGCGAGTATTGACGAAGGGGATACTTTGGAGATATCGATCGCGCAACTCTGCCACACCGGCGTTTCAGCATTATGATTATTTCTTCCGACCTTCCGAGAAATTCGAGGCTCCAACGCTCGTCGTGTCAATAGCCCCTCGGCAACCGAAGATAAAAATAAATATGCAAACAAATAGTGTAGAGGAAAGTCAAGTCAAAGGCTATGACGAAAAAACATTTACCCCTTTTTTTCTTTTATCGGTTTGACACTTTTCGCCATTTATCGGCTCCCGACATCTTTCGCGTTTTTTTTGCTTCGTCTGCTCAATAAATAGCATTTTGGTTCCGGGAAACGTAAGCTCAGTGACTCATTGTATGTATAGAACGCGCGAGATAACGACCGGTCAAAATCATGTGATATATATAAAACTGGAATGTAAGTCGTTACACTTTTGGAGAATCGCGTCCCGTTCCCTCGTCATCCATCGCGTACTGCGCGATCTACACGGGCAAAAAATGTTTTGTTCATTTCGTCTTTTTGTAGCTTTCAGGGATATTGAAACTAAACTTTAAATAAAATAGACAACAATATTCTTTTTTTTCTAAAATAATTTATCGGAAAAAAAAATATTTTTGCCTATTATTTCATTTCGAATCTACGGAATGGCAATGGCGAAGATTCGACAAGATTGCAACATTGTTGATCAGAGTTTTTCTAACTAGGCAATTTTAGCAAGTTGAATTCTTATTGGATATTGAATAAAAAATTGGCTTCGAATAAAAAAAGCGACGTTCATCGACATTAACGGATGACCTCAAGTTGACCTTGAGGATTGTATTTGCTGAAGGATGTATTAGTTTGAGCTCGGTTGACCTTGAGCGTTGACCTTGGTTTGAGGATGTATGGAAGATTCAAACCTGGACAAAAATAGACGCAGTTTGAAATTCACCAATCCATGTTGTACAAGTAAAAACAGTTGTAAGTCGCATGATGCGTCGACCAAGCCTAACATTTCCAGTTAAAAGGTTTTTGTAGATGCTCATTTTTCATAAAATGTATAACTAAAGAGCAACATTTCGCATTTTTATATTTTTATTACGTGGATAAGAAAAACTTTTATTACTACCAACTTGAAAAAGTATAACATTATTGATGATTATTGTAAGAAAAACTGCGTCAGTGAATGTTTCGTACAACTCAGAATGCAATTCTCCGTCGTTTATAATCGTGGCTATTTATATTAATGTCACGGGATTATTCATTATTATCATTAATCAACATTAAGCATTGCCGAAATACGGCAACTTCGCGGACATCGAGATTGGCGGCAATGCTCTTCATTCGCCAGCCAAGATTCGTGATCTTTTGTCAAACCTTGATAAATCAATATTGAATATATGTGGCTTACGTTGGGCAAGAACGGCGTTGAAGTTTGCAACGAAAATCCTTGTTCTTTTGTTATAATTACTATTGAAAATATTTCTTTGCCCATTTATGTTATAGCTTTTGAATAAGGATCCTGAAAAATGTTTGCGTGATCTTTGTTGCCCAACTTCGCCGAAAAAATGCTCTACTGGTCTAAAAAAATTAATTTTCGTTGCGTTTCAACCGTGCAAGCTTTAATACCATGGGCAAGATGGGTTTTTTCCTTTCCAAATGGTTACAAAGGTTTAGTTTGCGTTAATCCGTTGTGAGAAATGATTTATCTTGGTGCCAAATAGCAAAAAAATGATATCACTGTACTGTGAACGTCTTGCTTATCTAACCGCACGTTAAATTACATATGTTAAGGCCTTAGGCCACACTAACGGGGATATAATCATGTGCGAATTGAACAATTTTTTTTCGTATGAAAAAGTGATTCACTCATAAAAATAATTATACATTTATTTAGTATGAATCTCAAGTTGCTAGAAAATATATATATATTTTTTTTCGATTTACAAAATAGCCGACTACTGATTTTTTTTGTTATCTTTTTTTTAGGCGCTTCGCGGCGTGACATTCAGCATCCACAATTTTTTACCTAGAACAAAAAATACAAATTCTCGTCAATCTATATTAGAATACCTAGAGAAGTACGTACGGAATTTAAAAGATATTGTTTTATTCAATAGTTGTAGGTATTTGAACTTAAGAAATGAATTTTCAGTGAAAATTTCGTTATAACTGCTCATAAAATGAAAAGTTTTCGATCAATTAGAAATTCCGTACGTACTTTTCTGCGAAATGCAATTAGGAATATAACTTTTAAATTTGAAGTAAATCGAGTGGAAATTGTTGAAGTTATTTGTCACGTCAATTGAAAAAAAGTTGTTTCGAGAAATTTCGAGTAGTCGGCCATTTTGTACATCGAAAGAAAAAATTTCTAATAGCTTGATATTCATATTAAATAGATGTGTAATTAATTTTATGAGTGAATCACTTTTTCATACAAAAACAAATTGTTAAATTCGCACATGATTTTGTACCCGTTACTGTGGCCTAAGGTCTTAAACTAGTAGTATCGAGTTCTATTTGCACAACTTTTTCGCAAAGCTTTTTACAAGACATGACAATTTCACATACATACTTTTCTCTTATCATCTACTCCCTACATTCCTGCATTCCGACATACGTTAAACTATTTTTTATCTCGGTTCTCTTGTGGTGAAAAATTTCAAAAAAATTGTAAGGACTCGGTATAGTGTAGACAATAACATATACAGTGAAACTTCAGTTATACATTTTTCAAGAGATACATCAAATATGACATATAAGTGAGAATAGCGTGGGAGTGAAATACAGTATGTATACAAAGCTCTTCAATATTTGAAAATGACGATTGGTGCATAATTCCCGATGTTTTTCAATAGCAGTGCCTCTGTTATGGTAATGTTTGGTTTTCCAGTTGAAAATTTGATTGGTGATCAAGTTTTGGTGATTGGTGATTGGTGATTGGTGATTGGTGATCAAGTTTTCGAATTTTCGTTTTGAACTTTAATGCAAGCTTGTAACACTAAGCTTTGACGTTTTAGATTAGTAAATAGACAGACAGGTTCGTATTGATAAGAGATCTGTTATCACTGTACATGCATATACAGTCGAGGCCAGAAACATCACAACATCGAAACATCAAAACATCAAACAAAACGTGTCAAAACGCAGGCACATGGAATTTTCTCCTACAAGCTAATATCGCGTGTGATTAACGTATGACTGAGAAAAAAACGAACCTCGAAACCGACGCTGCGGAATAAAATTAATAACGTATAAGCGCGAAAAACGTATAAGTAAACGTAGAAATGAAATTTATAACCATCTTTATGAACTGAAACTGCTGGCTCTAAACAATTTGACGTATAAATGATAAAATCGTATAAGTGCAAAACGTATAAACGGGGTTTTATTGTACTTTTATTTGTCTAAATCCTAGATCGTGGCAAACGCTCCAACCTCCTTGAATAATTGATGAGATGGCTATAAACCAACACTGAATTCGTTAGCGCTTTCGGTCTGCGGTAGCCGTCAAAAAAAAATTCAATTCAAATACACTCGCACATATCGTAACGGCCCCAATGTTTCTCAAGCTCGCGCCATTGAATATGCGATGACTGCGCAGGCATTGAAGAAGCGCTTGCTTCGGCGTTGGACCGCTCGCTTCATATCGCAATATTACATAAAAATATAATCGTTCGTGAAACAAGAAGAAAAACAAAATCAATCAAACGTCTCACAACAAACTCGCACAATAAATGTTGCAAGATAAACGTGTTCGACGACGACGATAAAAACTGACAATTCGTCGAATGTAATCAATTAAGCGTAGCAATTGGTACAAACGCTTTCGCGGCGCCGTAGGGTGTCACGAGGTGATAAACACTAGTTTGATTTATCGGGAGTGCATTCATTGCGATGTAACAGTATTAACCCAATTATCATGTCGTTTCGAACACTTGAATCCCGGTTTATAATTTTGTTTGCGTTGATATTTTTACGTTTTTAGGTTGAGGAAAAGACTAAATTTCTTTTTACGTTGTGGATCGAATAAAATATCCAATGGCGAAGTTTCGAGTACGCGCGTAAGGGTTTTGGTAACATCGGGATGGGATAGGCACGAAGAAAGAGACTCGAAGAGACCGTAAATCACGTGCCAAGCTCGTGTTTCTTCTAGCGTGGAAACGTTGGCACACATCGTCACTTTTGTGTTCCTTGTGTAGATATTTTCTCTCTCTCTCTCTCCCCCCCTCCCTCACTCCCTTTGTTTCCGTGCGAAAATCCTCTGAAAAGAATCTGCGTGTGTGCGCCACACGCGGCGTACCGATTGATGGTAACAGACCTCGCTGTCGCTTTCTAAAGGGGTTAGGCTACTGTGACGACCCGGAAATGAGGGTTAGTTACAAAAAATCATTTTTGACGGAATGAGCAAGATTATTGAGAAATCGTTTGAACATTTATTTCGATGAACTTTAAGAAAGTTTTGGGGTGAAACCAGACCTATTCGAGGACTGGTTTCACCCCTTAAAACCGTTTTTCCGCCGATAAAAAAATACGTGTCCCTTAGTTTTCGATGCTTCGTAACATATATAAGTTTCAACAAAATCGAAGGACGACACCTGAGGAATGTTCGTCGTAAGACTCGGCTGAGCTTCTTTTGTCATCGTGTACCGTTCATGAAAAAAAAACAGATTTTTTTTCGATTTTTAGACAAAAAATGACATCGTTAGGGTTAATAACTTATGAAGATCAAAAATTACATTCGATCGGCGATTTCTACACGATGTGTTGGACCTTCCTCTTCAATTTGAGTGGCCTCAAGCGACTGTCGATTTTTTGAAATTTTCACATTAGCCTTAAAGTAAAGCAGAAGATGTAAAAAGATGATGGAATTTTTCAAGTTTTTTAAATAATATGTTGTAGGCATTTTTTGAACTTGAACATAATGATTTTTTTTTAAATATTGGCTTAAAGTTGATCGAGGTTTTTTTTTGTTATTGTATTTCAATGATCATGAGAAAAAATTGACCTTTTCCCCGATTTTTCGAGGGAAAATTACATCATTATTGCTAATAACTAATGAAAAAGAATGTTGAAAAGAAAAAAACCCCGGTCAATACTAAACTACTATTGCACTGAGTAAGTGTAGCAAATTTCAAGTCAATCCGTTTATTAGATGTCGAAATATCGGGTACATCGTTTTGAAAAACATAGTTTCGAGAAAAACGTGTTTAACCCTCCGTGGTCACTGCGGGTCGAAATGACACCAAGCGCAACTTTAAGCCAAAATTACTTTAAGTTGTTGGCGGCCAAGGCCAAGGCCTGCCTTCTAACGGTGCTTTGGGGTATCCATTGTAAGTACAGACTAGGGTCGGACGAATCGTGAATAAATACCTTTTTCGAAACCCCTGCTATAGACCTTTTTCCCCCTTAAACTTTCCTATCTCAAGAGTATCACCCTAAAGTTTTATGAAAAAATTGAGAATTGCAAGAGTTATGATTTTTTCAATAAAAAAAAGGCTTTTTTTACGCATTGACCTCTCGCCGATTTATTTCCGCCATTTTGAAATTCGATAAAAATATAATAGCGAGATTGCCGCATACTAGAATGTTCAAACTAATGTTCTGAATTTTGATGAGTCGTTCGGAACGATACGGTCTAGGCGGCAATCGTTTAAACAAGGCTGGGGTCATTGCGACCCCCCGTGACCAGCGTGTTACTGTCAGAACGTGTGACCACGAAGGGTTAACCCCTTGCACTCGAAAAATTACTCTTTCTCACCACTCGCTATCGTATAGCGCGAAAGGCCGCGAGGGCAAAGGGTCAAAGTGGTACCAGCAGTTCTATTATAAGTTTACCTTCAATCAGCGATTTCTCCACCATACATTGGACCTTCCTCTTCAATTTGAGTTGCCTAAAGCGGCTACCGATTAAAAAAAAAATTTTACAGTTCCCCAACCCCGCAATTTCTTTTTGCAGATTTTGTCGAAAAAAAATCTTTCAACTATTTTTTAATATAATTATTCATCGATTTACAATACAAAGCTATAACATTTTTATGTAAAAGAAATATTTACGAAAACAAGCTTTTATTTAATGTACTAAAAACGAGACCATTTTTTTTTGCCAAGTCACGTATATGTGACTATGAATAAGAGTTTTGGGCGTTCAACTTTTTAAATGTTTAATAAATTTGATCAATTCAGTTTCATTAACCTTATTTGATTTGGCACAATAGTGGTTAGAGAAATTATTATCCTACGTTTATGCTCAGTTTCAGTATTTTTGTTTAACAAATCTGAGGTTCTTTTACAGTAAATTAAGTACAGTTAATATGTTAACGGATTTATGTAAATTAAAGGTTATATGCCTGAATTCTGAGCGTCCCAAGTTTTAATTTATAGTCAAATACAGGCGACTTGGTAAGAAAATACATTTTCTACTTTTTAGTACATTGAATAAAAGCTTGATTTTTGGAAAAAAAAAATTTTACATGGAAGGTTGAAAATTTAATGGATAGAAAATTTTAAATGCAAATTTAAAAAACGAAAGTTCAATTTTTAATGTAAAAAATATTAAAGAAACATGCTTTTATTTAAGGGAAGTTTCTGCCTCGTTGGGCCAAAAAATGTTCGATTTTTCAGTAATTTTTTATGCGCAAAGTATTAAATATAGAATGTTGATATTTGGTATGTCGACTAAGCGGTCTTTATTGAACATCAAAATATTTTTTAAAGTTTGACAAAACATGGTGGTGGGAGTGGGAGGAGTCACGTATGTCGGTGCGCGGGTGATGACATTCTTCGCTTGCGGAAGTCCTAAGACCCGGACAGGTGATCTGAAGCAAAAAAATCAAACATATTTTTACTTTGTACAATATTGTGTATAACTTGACGTAGATTTATCCAAAAATATCTAAAAGTTTTTATTCAATGAACAAGAAACTGCGAAAATTTTAGGAAAAAAAATCAATCTTCCTTCCGGCGATCACTATTTTTTTATTTTTGAACTTTTCTTCCTGATTCTAGTTCATCTTGTACACAATATTGTACAAAGTAAAAATATGTTTGATTTTTTTGCTTCGGATCACCTGTCCGGGACTTAGGACTTCCGCAAGTCAACATACCAAACATCAACATTCTATATTTAATAGTTTTCGCATAAAAAAATAATGAACAATCGAACATTTTTTAGCCTAACAAAGCAAAAACTTCCCTTTATGTTTATTATAAAATTATTATTTTAAAAAAAATGAATTATGCACTGTCACCTTTCAGATGTATGTCTGCAACATTTCAGAGCTCTAAGTAAGCAGTAAGTGGTTGAAAAATCGATTTTCCGTTTTGCATCTCACAGAAAGTCAAGTTGAGGGCAGATATACACCTAGAAGCTGGAAAAGGGTCATTTTTGTGAATTTTCTCAAGGAAAACTAGTTGAAATTTCGATTTGGGGTTTTAATTATCTAAAAGTATATACATTTAAAAATATGTTTAATTTTCTTCGTTTGAAAATATCAAAAATATACAAGGATATTGTATGATCCTTGGAGCGTCGTAAAAAAATCTGCGTATACGGTACCCACTGGCGTTTCTTCAAAAATCATCTGAAACAAAAACCAAAAAGATTATTAAATTATATACTATAATCTAGTAATTGTCATAGCCGATTTTGAAAATATCGATTTATGACAAAATGGCGGACGTTTGAACATAAATAGTGATTTTTGGGCCAAAAATTAGTTATTATTTTGCCTATAAAACGAAAACTAAGTAACGGAAAAAAATCCTATGACAAGTACTAGATAATGGTGTATAGAATAACCACAAAAAACCTCAAGGCAATCGGTTCGTTGGTCTTCGAGAAATTTTGGGTACCGATTTTTTTTACGACGCTCCAAGGATCATACAATATCCTTGTATATTGTTGATATTTTTAAATAATGAAAATTAAATATATTTTTGAATGTATACACTTTTAGATAATTAATTTTTCTGGCTCCTAGGTGTATATCTACCCTTAAGGATGCTGAGTCCCAAATCGCAAATGATGATAAAATTCTGAAAATTTGGTATGTTTTTGTATGAAGTATTTCAGAGGTCGTGTAAAAACTTTCACGACAATTAGGAAGCTCGTTATTGAACAATTAAGATTCACAAATTAAATCTTCTTTTATGGAAACTGATGTAACTTTGCAATAAGTTTTTTTTTGACCTTTCAATTTTATATCTACAATATACTGAAAGCAACGGAAACAAAACGAAGTTTATTGATACATTTTTTTTATTTCTTTTAAAAATTGTTCTTAACAAAATGTTAATTTTTTAATAACGAGCTTCCTAATCGTCGTGAAATTTTAACACGACCTCTTAAATACTTCATCCAAAAACATACCAAATTTTCAGAATTTTCTTATCTTTTTTTATTTCAACCCTTAAGGAGGTTGAAGTAATAATGATAGAACTCTGAAAATTTGGTATGTTTTTACACGAAGTACTCAGGAGGTCGTGTAAAAATTTCATGACGATTAAGAAGCTATTTATTGAACAATTAGCATTAACATGTTTCATAGGGAGCCAACATTCTTAAATAAAAGCTCGTAAAAGGATCTATAACAATGAAAATATGGAAACGAAAACGTAAGAAAGAAGTGTCGTTGCGTTTCAACGCCGAAAGCTTCAACGCCATGAGAAAAGAAAGGCCAGGAGACAGAGCGAGGAGGGGCAAACTGAGAAAGTAAATCGTTGAATGTGCAAAATGCAATTTGTTGTCTCGAAATTTTGTTGTTTCAACAGTTGCTCAGACATGCTAAATAAGCTACAGTTCACACCACTATACTGTGATACCGCCAACTATACCGTTTTGTTTTATGCCAATCAAAAATCAAGTTGAACGTATTTAAAGATACATTTTGTTAAACCAACTGAATTTTGGATGGACGAAGGAATTTTATGTTCGGTTCACAGCTGCAAACCGACATTTGCACATTCCCAAAAAAGCGTCGGCCATTCAGTGCCACTTGTTGCCAGGACTTGGCATTGGTCAAACAAGATTCGAGTGCCGCCTGCGCGCGATACATCGCGTCGCGGCTGTTCGCCAGAAAATTGTTATTTAAAAATATCCTCCATTTTGTTTTTACAACCTTACCCAACCTGCGATTGCACGCGCAGCGGTTGCCCTTATTTTTTTTTCCCTCCATACGAGTGTACATCGATCCGAAGGGCACACGATCTATTAATACCCTGCACCAACTCACGCGAGTACGCGCGTATACATACCTGCGCCAGTGAGTGCGACGCGGGCGAAATGTTACGATGATTCGCGGCGCTCCGTATGATCGAAGCCCCGGCAAAGTCGAACGGTGCTCCCTCAGTCAGCCGATGAAGCTTCTATAAATTTCGAATCTTCGAAAGCCGCTCGCTGAAGCTTCGAATTTCGAAGATCGGTCGGTTGGTTGGTTGCAGGAAAAACGGCGGGCGGGGGTAGACGTCGTGAGGGCGGGAGGGAGGGAGGGAGGTAGAAAAAGAGGCGGATAACATTCTTTTGTTACCGTCGCGGCTGCATAGGTAGGATCGATGGATTCGCGTTTCTGTCTGATCGTCGAACGATGTTTGGCCAGTGTTGCGAAACGTTGCTCGACGTTAGATCGTACCGCCGCGTACCGAACGTTTTCACGTTGGGAGGACAATATCCGCTGCTCCGGCGCTATCGTGATCAGACCAAACAAACCATCACTAATCATACGTATTTTTTACCCTTTATTTACGCAGCATACGAAAATGGTCTGGATAACTGGTGACGACAAGGTAAAACCCCTTAAACGACTCTCTGTTTGTTTTATCGTGGCGCTTTTTTTCTACACGTATTTGTATTATTTTGATATATATATATATATATATATATATATATTTATTGCTTGTATTTCTACTTCTTATTCTGCTGGAAAGAGCAAACTACGGAAAATGAGAGAGAGAATAAGAAAAATGCAGTAGAGATGTGCGTAGAGGCAGTCGTTCTGTGAGCATCGTCCTTTGCATCCCTTAAGACCAGTGTTTTTCACCCTTCTTGAATACGCGACCACTTTACAAGTAAAACAGTTCTGGTGCCCCCCCTCCCCCCAGAGCTGGCAAGGGAAGCTTTGAAATTATTAGTGCCATGCGCCACTTCCCACCTTTGTGAACTAACGTTCTCTTCAATGGTGAACATAAAAACTAAGAAGAGAAATAGGCTCCGATTAGAAAACGATTTGGTTATTTCCGTTTGAAAAATAGAACCACGATTCGGTAGCTTATTGAAAAATAAACAGGCACAGCCTTCTCGCTGAACTTGTATTTATATTGTAGCGTCGGATCTACAAACATTGTTTTTTTTTACTTCCAACTGGCTTGCGAACCCCCGAGCAAGACTTTGGGACCCTGGGTGTCGCGCCCCACACGTTGAAAAACACTGCTTAAGACGACACGAAATAGGGTTCGTATGTATATGCATTCGCATTGGCACACGCGCACTGTATATGAAAAGCATGCACACTCGTTATTGCCGACCGAGATGCTGAAAAAAGACGGTGGTGAAGTTCGCATCGTTGGAATGCGACGAAAATTCTTTTTTTCTTCTTTTATTATAGAAAATACTTTCTTGCCAATTTATGTTGTTGATTTTTAGTAGGGTGGCAAGAAAGTTTTTGCGTTTTATCGCCAAAAATAAAATGTCAGAGCAGTTTTTAAACGAATGATTCATTTTATTCTATGTATCCACCATTTGATTGTAAATAGAATATTTGAGCAAAGGCTTTCTTGCCAACGTCATAACGAGGACCCTTAAGGAGTGATTCAGTAGCTTAAATCCGCCGAAATAACGTTTTGGGGGTTTAAAAGAATTAATTTTTGTTGCGTTTCAATGAAGCAAACTTCAACACCCAGGAAAGTGCTTTGTCACGTTGCCCAATGCTCCGAGCAACTCATCCGAACAATAAACGCGGTTTTTTTGGTCCCTCTCGTGGAAAAACTCACTGAAGATACAGCAAGAAGTTTTATTGCTTTTGCGGAAATGATAAGACCGATTAATCGTTATCGGTCATATAGGCCCGTACATTCGTGCGTATACGTCGCAGTCTACCCCCCCCCCCCTGTTGGCATCTGCACGGAATTGCGAATAAATGTTAGGGACGTCGGAAAATGGTTGGGAAAAATGCACACAGAGAGAATTAAAAAGTAATTTTTGTGGTGAATTTCACGGTAAAAATTACCGTGATATATTTCAATGTGGTGACAAGTGAGAAAAACATAATAATTCGTATGCGTCAAGTTTTTGTTAACTCACGTTACAGAAAATTTCAAATACGTAGTTCAAATTTTACTATACAAGAAGGGTAAAAATTGGAGACAGTAAAATTTAGCATGTATGTTCGAAAATTTACCTACTGTCGGTTAAAAATTACCAACCGCGCCGTACGTTATTTTTACGGTGCTGCAGAGTAAAATTTACCTGCGTCAACCTCGGAAGAAAAATTCCCTATAAGTGAGTCAGAGATGTGTGCGGCCGTGTAGATGACAAGATAGCCTTTGAGGATTCGGCTTCGATCCGGCCAGTGAAGGTTATTCCAAAGTCAACAGTGGAATTAGAAGATGTTTACGTTTCGGCCCTCTGGTTTGGGTCCTCTTCAGAAATTTTATTTTTCTGTATATAATATGATACACATTTTGTCATAATAATGTTTGTTTTGTCATAATAATGTAAAAACATTATTATGACAAAATAATGATAATAATGTCATAATAATGTAAAAACATTATTATGACAAAATGTGTATCATATTATATACAGAAAAATAAAATTTCTGAAGAGGACCCGAACCAGAGGGCCGAAACGTAAACATCTTCTAATTCCACTGTTGACTTTGGAATAACCTTCACTGGCCGGATCGAAGCCGAATCCTCAAAAACAATTCCCTATAAGGCTGGTAAAATTTAAATTCTTCGATTGAAGAAATCCTTAGTAAAATGTATTTTTTCTTCAAAAACTGGTGCTATAATAATCATAATAATAACCGAAATAACAATAACCATAATAATAATAATGAATATTATTTACTATTGAAAAATTGGTACAAATTAATGCGGTTTGTTTTTTGTTGGGAACATTTTTTTCTTCCATATAAATTGGTATAGTCAACAAACGGATAAGAAGACAAATTTAATCATTAGAATTTATTTTTCGTTTAATACTAACATTTATTTATAATACATTTTGTACCATCGTAGGCTCGAGTGATGTGACTAATTTGCGCACATATTACTCCGTCATCATTTAACACGATCGCTACGTGTCACTTTCTCGCAGCGAGACACGGCATGCGACTGAGGCTTCAGGCTAAACTGAACCGGCGATGTACGCAGTTTAGACGAAATTTTTTTGGGAAGTCCCATCGTGCCATAAAGAAATCGCGCTCCCCTACTTACCCCCACCACCATTCTGAAGTAAAAGGAATGAAGGGGAATTTTTACAATGCAGTGCCTCAAAATTCCCGTACCGTACCGCACGATAATTTTAACCAAGCGCGCACGATAATTTTTACCGAGAGCACAATACATTTTCCTGTAACATTCATTAAATTTTATAATAAATCTTAAAATAACTTTTATAAAGACGATACTTTTTTATAGACATTTCTGAAAGGCATAAAATACTAAAATGCACAGTAAAATTTCGCTGATATTATATATTTTTCAAATCTAAGTTTTGCGTATTTTGTTACACATCGAAATTTACTAGAAAATCTGGTAAAATTTTCTATCTGAAGAAGAAATTTTATTTTATTTTCGTGAAAATCTGTGTTCTACCCAACAATAATAAGCGAAGTTTCAGGGTTGTCATCTGGTTACCGTTACTGCACGGTAATTTTTAACATTTAATTCTCTCCGTGCATACTTCGAAAGGGTTCATTGTGGAACGTGAAAAGTGTTGGACTGTTATGCTCACAGTACGTACTGAGTGCATATACGTGGTGATAATTATAAGGTGGCCATGTGTTTTTTAAGGGTCTTGCGTGAAGACTTTGCGACTGAAAAAAAAACGATGTTCAAATTTGCATCGTTGAAATGCAACGGAAGTTTTTTTCATTGCCAACTTTGTTTTTGTCAGATGGAAATTAGGATAACGTTTTTTAAAAAGATTCTCATTAGAGACCGATACTGACGGTCGAAAAATATTTTAGATGACAATGAAAATGGAGAAAAAGGAAATAAACGAGAACGTCCGTTGCATTCCAACGATGGAAACCTAATGAGCAGTGAGCGAATATGGTATTTGATGGTTTATCTGGTTCTCTTGGGGAAAAAATATAACGCATTTTTGTGGTGAGTAGTATTTGCTAGAAAAATAGAACACTGGACAAAAGTGAATATTGTATTTGGAGTATAGCAGAATGGAAGATAGTTAAGGAGGTACGATCATTACGACGAATCCAACTTTCGGATTTGAAATTTTTGTATGATTTTGACAAATACTGTTTGCGCCTATTCCCAAATTTTGGGCTATTTTGACCGTTTAGTTTTTTCGCAATAAAACTGCAAAGTCGAGCACTTTGAGTTACCGAAGCACGTCGTCTTATGGAGACGGTCAACCGGAAGTGCGGTGATCGTGGTTCTTCTGCTCACGTATCCAACTAAACCCGTTGGAAAGCTGAAATTCGATAGACTAGACATAATAGATATTGTAAAAAATAAGAAAATCAATCTTACCCGTGTATTTTAAGAACTACGTTACAAGAAAGTTTCAATTTCCGGTTGAAAATGGTCAGAACGACGAAATAGCACCCACAGACTTAGCAACGTCGCGAGTAACAGCTGATGCGTTTGGCGAACGTAACCCAGCTTTGTTTTGAAATTAATTTGAATAGAAGCCGCCACGAAATATGCAAACAACAATTTATGGAGTTTTATCGTTTATCACGTATCAATAATATGTATAATATATTATGCATATCGTGTTAATTCCGCTGATGTAATTGAAGCCTATTTTAATAGGCTTGAATTTTATTACGTTAATATTATTACGAAGATTACTATAGTGTCGTTGAAAGTCTAATTTTTCAGTTTTCATCTGTTCACGTGCAATAAATTCATCATTTACCACAACATTTGGCACACTATAATACATAATACGAATAATCAACATAAGTAAACATCAATCAGAGCAGCTGTGGGTAAAATAAATTTAGACTCTTTTTTGACCCCGTGGAAGTGATCGTACCTCCTTAATATCCGAATACGAAGTACTCCTGAGGAACTTTTTTTTGTGCATCCCGTCGTTGAGAAAAATAATGATCAAAGATGCGTGTTGAAATCGATTAATAGAATTCAATTACAATTTGAAAAAGTTGTTCGGGACCGTTTCGTATTCGGAATTTATCTTATTCCGAATATTATCTCCATTCGGTTGAACACAAAATGGAATTTTTGTTTGTTTCCCGGAATGCTCATTTTTTTTCTGGCAGATACAAAAATACGCTATATTTATTTGCTAACAAGACTTGAGAAATCATCAAATATCATATTATCCTCTGTGACGAAAGTTCCGCGTTAGGCCCTTAAAAAAATACATGGCTAGCTTGGAGTAGCACTGTATGTGTTGAAAAAAAATTCAACTCTCACCTTTTTAAACAATATTTTTCGGTATAAATGAAAATTCATGGCAAATTATAGCGATCTAACTCGACTCGAAATGTTTGCATTTTGAGTTGAAGTTTGCATTGTTGGAATGCAGCGAAAATTCATTTAAAAAATTGTATTGCCGCACTTTAATTATAATCGAAAGAAATTTTTTGCCCATTGAGTCTGAAGATGTCTAATAAAGATCCTTAGAAAAGTTGAAGCTATTTTGGAAACCTGAATTTGCCAAAACTAATAAGCTACGGAACTTTTGTTGCATCTTAACGATGCAAACTTCAATATCATCTAAATAAGAGTACTCCATACTTTTTTCCCACTTGAACATCACGAAAAAACCGCTCTTTGCGCTTAAATTTAAATGACTAAATAACTAATTAATATTCAGTAAATCCGGTTGAAGACTTTCAGCCAGTGCATCTTCACGAATTTTTTTTTTAATATCCTAATATCATTATCACACATTTCAGAACTATTTAAAAATTGCACGGATTCCTGTAAGAAACTAAAAAAACCAATACCGTTCAAATACCGATAATTTTTTTGGAAATAACGATATCAAGATTTTTTAAAAAAGCTTTCCAAAACTGTAAAGACCAACTGGAAGAATTTTCAATCGGATTTCAGGGGTTAGGCTACGCGAACCGAGAATCAGGGTGATGAAAAAAAAAAGGTTATGGAATAAGTAAGATGATTGGAAAATCGTTTCGATATTTATTTGTATGTACGTTGTGTACCAAATTTTCGAAAAAAATAATAATAAATAAGCTATAAAAGATCTCGTGGCGGCCCTTTAAACGCGAGGGGCTCAACGGTGTATTCGAGCGACCGGTTAATCTGAAGAAAAAAAAACGATTTTTCCCCCCTAAAATAGATAATATCGACTAAGACTCAACCGATCTTTTTTTAAAATCATGTTCCAATATAAAAAAAACATGATTTTTAAATTTCGTTTCTTTTCTAGTTAAAGTCTGACATTGTTGTTAATAACTAACGACAAAAAATGTTAAAAAAAAATACGTCGGTCAAGACTGAACTACTATTACACTGAAAAAGTGTACCAAATTTCAACTCAATCCGTTCATCAGATGTTGAGAAATCGTTTAAAGTTTAACTAGCAGTTTTATCGTTGCAATCATAAGTTTACCTTAAATTTGCGATTCTTGCATCATATGATAGACTTTCCCCTTCAATTTACGCTGCCTCGAGGGACGAACGAGTGTTCGCCATTATCACAGTAGCCTAACCCCTTAACTTAATCTCAATTACTTGTTCTCCAAGTTTCAACTCTCTTAAGTCTCTCCGTGTAAATCAAATGGACAAGACAAATGATCGATCAAGCAGCTCAAATTTGGCATACAATATTATTTATATCGAACACTATTGTTCAAGATGACGTTGAAGTTTGCATTGTTGAAATGCAACGATTTTTTTGTTAATCTTGAATGTCTTTACTTTTGTGCTTGTCTAAAGCCTGCTTTGGTTGCAAATTGAGGTCGTAAATCTCCAATAACAATACGTAAAAACGTTTAAGTGATTTTCACAGCCAAAAAAAATTGAGAAAATAAAAAGAAATCATTTTCGTTGCATTCCAACCATGCAAACTTCAATATCGTCGTTCAAGGGAATAAGAGTTGATTCCTATGTTTTTTTTCCATCACATCTTCATATGTATCTACAATCTCTCGTTGCTTGCCTCATTAGTAGCTGTGCGTGCTATTTTTATAGTTCTTGTAGCAAGGGTCCCGTGACGAATGAGAAAGAGAGAGTGAGTGAATAATTGATCGAGCGAGAGTGAGATGGACAGCCTCTCCTCTTGTGCGGTAGTAGTAGCATACGCTAGTCTGCTTGTTACTCTAGATATCTACCTTTAGTCGTCCGTCCGGGGATGTATTTCCGTCGAGGACGCGACTTCTCATACAACGCTTCTATTGCACGCTGTTGTGAAGCACGGCGAGCGTCGACGTCGTCCAATAACCGCCCATGTTTCTACACCCGACGAGAGTTCCCTCATTTATCATTACATTAGGTAACGAAAACATGACATATGAGGGAAAATGTGATTTTGAAGTTTTTCGACCCACAGGATTGCCCTCACAGTAGCTTAATGTCCGCGTACTTACAATCACGTAAAGCCTTTAAAATTACCTCCATAAACGTCAGTATATTTATCTAAAGGTCACCCTGAAGGACTGCCCTATCCCCGAAATGACGACGAACGAATTTTAACGGGGGAGATCCATTCAGGCAGCCTAAAATAATATATATATATATTATTGGGTTGTCCTGTTATGAATGGATAATCGTGCAACAGTCGATAAGTCAGATCATGTCCTACTATATGCTGGAATTTCAGTTTAGTAGAAGTCTCACGGTTTCCGAAATTTTGGGCTTGATGTTGTTTTTTTGAAAAAAATCTGTTTTTGGTTTTTCGCATGCGATTTCTGCAAACGATAGAATCGACAATACCTAAGCAACTCTTTAAAGTAATTGGCACGACGTGCGTAGTACATTTATCTTACACCGCAGGCTATCAAAGTTAGATGTTCGAATTGGTTTGTATGAAAATTCTGCATAAGATCTTTTTTCGTAAAGTTTTATCAACATTTAAGGTTAAAAAGAAGACTTTTCTTGATAAAACAAATAACGAAGAGTATTTTTTTAAATAACCGAGTAAACCTAACGTTATGATTTGTAGAAATGGCATGAGAAAAACCAAAAGCAGATGATTTTTATCTCGAAAACTGTGGGGCTTTTACTGAACTGAAATTCCAGCATATAGTAGGAAATGATCTGACTTATCGGAAATTCAGACGTTGCAATAAGGGTCACAAGACGATGGCCTCTCATCCTCTATCTGACACGGAGAATATCGCGCAGCGTGCTTGTACTTCATACACGGTATGCTATCGTTTCATCGTGATGTCCAATCGCAAGTGATGAGATCGAGACGCTTATAACGGCGCGACAGCGTAGAAAATTCGTCTGCGATACTTTTGCGATTTGTTTTTTTGTTTTTAATTTATTTTACCAAGCTGATGAGTGAGCGAAGGACGGCTCGTAATCAGTCGGGTCCCGCCAGTTCTCGCTTCGCTTGCTAGAAGCGTGGCATATCGCTTGTAGTCACGAGCGAGCTCCAAAGAAACAGAGAACGGGAGAGAGAGAGAGAGAGAGAGAGAGAGAGAGAGAGAGAGAGAGAGAGAGAGAGAGAGAGAGAGAGAGAGAGAGAGAAAAGAATGGGGGAAAAACTGCATGGCTATAAGTAGACGTCGAAACGCACGAGAAACGTCAATCCGGGATTACGGAGTGTACTTGAACGTACCAGATAGAGAGCACGAATTTGTAGCAACCACGATATCGCAACGATGCAAAGGCTCTCGGTATATCTTTTCTTTTCCTCACTTCGTAACGTTTTTCCCTCGCTTACCGTCTGCACTTGGGATCAAGACCGCGATAACGCGCCTCCTCAAGGTTATCATCGACTTTACGGCTGATCTTAATTTCTTTGTCTATTTTTTGTTTCCGTTCCTTTCAGATATTTCCTTCGTGTACGATGTCACCTTGGGTAGATCTTTGTTTCGTTTATATCGGCGATTTTACATTTTCCGCGATTATCTACGATTTTCTTCGCCATCTTTTCTTTCTTTCGATCTTTCACCTTTCCTTTTTTGCAATAAAATTTTCGTGCGAATGTTTTATTCTCGAATGGCTCGTCTTCGCTTGGCCTCCGCGTTGCAGTTCGTTGAACAGTGTTAACGTTACGTTTTGCAGATGGCCGGTACCCCAAACACCGGGGCACTTTACGCCCTGACCCAGTTGGATCACATGTGCGCGCTGGACGTCGACTCTCACGCCTCCTTCGTCCGCCTGTCCGGTATTATTTGCACGATCGGGCCAGCCTCGCGCTCGGTCGAGATGCTCGAGAAGATGATCGAGACCGGCATGAACATTGCGCGTATGAATTTCTCCCATGGCTCGCACGAGTATCACGCAGAGACGATCGCCAATGTCCGCCAGGCGCAGAAGAACCTGTCGCAGCGCAACAACATCGTCGTACCCGTCGCGATTGCTCTCGACACGAAAGGTCCCGAGATCCGCACGGGCCTTCTGGCGGGCGTAAGTCACCCCTTTTCATTCACTCGTGTCACCGGGAGATTGCTAATACAGTTTTAGAAGGATCGTCACAGCGTACAGGTCGAAAAGTAGCTGATTTTTGCGATACTTTTTCGATGGTTGAAATACGCTAAACAGTCTGATTTTTTTATGTCAAATACAAAGCACACTGAGAGAAATATAGATATAGATTTCTCTATCATATAGTGTGGTAACGTCAACCATATTTTATATTACCCGGAGAGGACACCAATATTTGACAGTCATGGTTAATGCCTAAAATGTAGTACTGCTTACGATATTTTAACAGTTGTGTTAAGGCGTTACCCCCACTTGTAGCGCAAAAAAACGGCCTTTTTCATGAATTTTTTTAAAGAAAACTACAAAACTTTTTTAATCGATCAATATACCATCTTAAAGAACACATCTTGAAGAACTTTCAGTAATTTTTTTATTGAAAAATATTACATTGTTTAGTGGCAAATGGCCGTCAATGAAATAATGTTTTTATATACACGGTTTGCGGTGACCAACATTGCGGCGAAGTGGATCATCTGAAAAAAAAAATGCGGATGGATTTAGTCAAATATAAGTATAAACTAGTCTTTAATCGAAGGATTTTAAAAAATATTCATTTTTCACAAAATGGCGGACAGTCAAAGTTTATGGTTCGATTTTAACGAAAAAAACGGCCGTTTTTTGGCTATCAAACGGCCATTTTTTTTCGAAAAAAAAAATCGAACGATTAAAGACTACATTTTTATGTATTAAATAAGCCGGACTTCCGGTTGGGACAGAGCAGGCTTTGGACGAGTGTGACAATCGGGAGTGTTATCGCATCAAAAGCGACGGTAATAGTAGGGAGGAGGACGGGCCAGGCAGGGAGAGAGTGGTAGTGAGGTGGTTGGTGCATGGAGAGATAATAGGGGAAGTGATCTGTGGCGACGAAATAGAGAAAAGAGGCGATATCGAGGCGTGTAGATTGGAAGAGGTTATGTTGGAAGAGGAGGAAGGGGAGGGCACGAGCGGAAGCGGCGAGGAACAGCAGCGCCGCAACGAGCGACAGCAGCGCCGTGGCGAGTCGGGGAACCCGGACGACACGAAGGTGAAGGAGGTCGGTACAGTAGGGGCGGGGACCCAAGGAGCGGAAAAGAAAAGGCGCGGGCGCCCTCCTACAAAGAAGAAGGAAGAAGGAAACAGAGACGTAAGGGAATTTTTAGATGGAGGGGTGGCAGCAATGGAAGCAATGAAAGCCAAGGTATTGCATTCGCCGCCGACCCCGCCGGCGCCACCTATGACAAGGAAGCGTTGTTGTGAGAGGACACGCAGAAGTTGGGCCGAAGAGAGCTTGGGCCGAGAGAGAGAGAGTTGGGCCGCGGAAGAGTCGAGGGGCGCCGGGGGTAGTGAGGACGAAGACGACCCGGAGGAAGTGGTCGTAGAGGACAGTGAAGGGGAGGCCCAAACGCAGAATGGAGGGGAGCAAGCACTGACGGCGAAGGAAGGGGAGGGGGATCAGGAAGCGTGTGAAGAAAGGCTCAACTCAGTCTTAGCGACGATAAAGGAGGAAATGGAACAGTCGGAGAAGAGATGGAAAGAACGTTGGGAGATTATGACGGGAAACATCAGGAAGGAAATTACACCGCTGCCATGTCGGTGTGAAAGGATGGGAGAAATTGTCAAGGGATTGCTGGCAGAGGCGGAGGAGTGGCGGTACTTGCGGTACAAGGATAAGGTGCTATGGGACGATGAGAAGGAACAGCTGATGGGGGAGTTAAGGGCCTTGCGGCAGAAAGTAGGAGACGAGGAGAGCAACGAAGGAAACGGAGGCACGGAGACACATGGTGCGCCCTGCGAAAGAAGGGAGGTGGGAAGCAGCGGGCAGTACGGAGGTCAGATAAAGGGATCCGGGAGTGCGAGCGGTGGCCTGGCGAGGGAGGAAGGCCAGCAACAAGCCGCCGGCAACCGGGAGGCAGGTCGCGGACAGGCGAGGCAGCGAAGAGGAGACGGGGCGACGAGATACAGCGACGGAGGAGAAGCGATAAGTGCGGCGACGGGGCGCCCGACATCGCAGGAGGCGAGCCCGACTCGTAGACGGGAGCCAAGCTGGTCGAGCAACGAGAGGAAGGGACTAGCGGACGAGGAAGAATGGTCACTACAGAGGGCGCGACGACCCAACAACAAACGACAACGAGTGCCAGAGGCATTGAGCGAGAATGAGTGGCACTGGGAAGCGAAAGAGAGAGTCAGAAGGAAGCGCAAAATAATCGTAAAGGGAATAAATACAGGTAGAAACGTGGGGGGAATGGCGCGGGAAATAGGACAAATTTTAAGAGAAAAGACGGGAATCGCTCCTAAGATCGTGAGGGTAGAGCGTACGGGGGCAGGCACAGTAGTGACGCTCGCCACGATGCAAAATAAAATTGGTATTATGAGGAGGAGGGGGGAGCTGCGTGGCTCGGGGGTGTGGATAGGGGACGACCTGACCGCGAGAGAGGTCGAAGTGACGGAATTTATGAGAAGCGAAGCAAAGGCGAGGAGGCGAGAGGGAAGGAGCACAAGTCTGGGGTACCTGAAAATGTGCGTGGATGGGTCGTGGTGGTACTGGGTAGAGAGGGAAGGGAGAATAGAGCGGTTGACATTTCGGAACGAGCGGGGGCGACAGTAAGGCAAGGGCGAACGAAGCAATAAGCGTGGTAACGTGGAATGTGGCGGGGGTAGGGAAATTGTGGGAAGCGCGTGACTTTTTAGGCCAATTCGACGTTATCTTGGCGCAGGAAACTTGGATCGAGAGTAAGAACGAGAAGAGAGCGATTCAACGGCTGGACAAGGGGTTCCAGTGGTGGGCGAAAGCGGCGGTGCGAGACAAGCCAAAGGGGAGGGCGGCAGGCGGACATTTAATCGGTGTCAAAAAGAGCATGAGCGAAAAATGTAGAGTGATGGAATGGAAGCATGGAATGATTGTAAAAATGAAGAGGCGGAATAGCAACAAGGAGCTATGGATCATAGAAGTGTATATAAACGGCGGCTTCAAACGAGTGGAAGAGGCGCTGCGGCAGTGCGTGGAAGACGGAGTGAAAGCGGGGGCGGCGGTTGTAATTGCGGGGGACCTCAATGCGAGGGTGGGAGAGGAACAGGGAATAGTAAACTGCGAGAGGATCGGGGGGGAGGAAGGGGTAAGGCGTTCGCAGGATAAGGTAGTGAACGCGGAGGGAAAGAAACTTCTCGACTTCTGTGAAAGTTTAGGGCTCATAATATTGAATGGAAGGACGAAGGGCGATGAGGAGGGGAAAATAACCTACGTGGGAGGAGGGGGGGCATGCTCGGTCCTAGACCTAATTATCAGGCTGGGGGACGAGGAGGACGAGGTGGTCAGGAAGATAGAAGTGTTGCCGAGAACGGAGTCGGACCATTTACCAGTGGTATTTGAGCTCGCGGGCGGGGAGGGGCGTAGGGGGAGAGGAGGGGGGAGAAGCAAAACAACGGCGAGGGAGGTGAGGTTGGCGTGGAAGGTGGATGGAGCGGAAGACTTTGGAAAGGAACTAGAGAAAGTGTGGCAGACAGATGAAGGAACGGCGAGGGAGTGGGGGGCTCTGAAAAACGCTATTTGGACGGCGGCGGAGAAAGTGGGAATGGTGAAGACGACAGGAAAGGGCGGGACGGGGGGGGGTTGGTACGACAGGGAGTGTAGGGAACAAAAAGCGCGGGTGGGGGAAGCGCTGAAAAAACTGCTTAGAAGCAAGAAGTGGGGAAGGACGACGGGGGGCACGACTGGAACGGAAAAAGGTCAACTAGCAAAGGAAAGGAAAGAGATGAAGGATCTTTGCCGTAGAAAAAAGAGGGAATGGTTCGAGGCGAGGTGGAAGAAAGTGAAGGAAAGCAAAAATATGGAGGAGTGGTGGGCGGCGGTCGGCAAATTTCGAATTAAAAGAAAAAGATCGGGTGGGGGAATTAGCAAAGGCCAGTGGGTCACTCATTTCGCAAAACTATTGGGAGGGAAAGAGGGGAGAGGTATCACGGATGGGCAGGATGGTGAGGAGAGGGTAGGAGCGGCGGGGGGAGAGCAAGTGGACGGGAAGATGGAGGAGGAGATCGGTAAACTGGAGTTGAGAAAGGCAATAAAGGGTTTAAAAAATAACAAAGCAGCAGGGGAGGACGGAATAACGGCGGAATTTATCAAGGGGATCGGGGGAAAAGAACAAGAGGGACTGAGAAGGACACTCAATCAGGTATGGAACAAGGGAAAAATTCCGGATGGATGGGAATTGGCACGAATTTACCCAATCCACAAGGCTGGAGACGAGGACGTAGCGAGCAACTACAGGGGGGTCGCGCTGCTCGACATAGGGTATAAACTCCTAGCGAGTATCACGGCCAAACGGCTAAATGGGTGGGTGGAAAGACGGGAAATTCTTAGAGAGAGCCAGGCGGGATTCCGAGCGGGTAGAGGTACAAGGGATCATGTCTTCGTGTTGAATTCCTTGATTAATAATAGGCTGAAAATTAAGGGAGGGAAGCTCTACGTAGCGTTTGTGGATTTCAGGGCAGCATTTGATATGATTGACCGGGAAATGTTGTTTGAGAAACTGAGAAAAAAGGGGGTGGGGGGGAAAATGCTGAGAATGTTGGAAGGAATTTACAAAAGGACAAGAAGTGAGGTGATTACGGAGAATGGGGTGACTGAGAGTTTCGATTCGGAAAAAGGGGTAAGACAAGGGTGTCCGCTCAGCCCGACGCTATTCAACATAGCGCTGGACGACGTGGATGACGTGTGGGAAAAAGAAAGAATAGGGGGAACGGTCATGGGAGGAGTTAAATTCTATGCGATGAAATATGCGGATGATATTGCGGTGCTGGCAGAGGATGCGGAAGGGCTGGGGAAAATGATAGAGCGACTGGAGAAATATGTAGAAGGAGCAAAAATGGAGGTAAATGTGAAAAAGACAAAGATCATGGTGTTCAGGAACGGCGGAGGGAGGAAAAAAGGAGAGGAATGGAAATACAAGGGGGAAAAAATAGAGGTGGTCAGCCAGTTCAAATACCTCGGGTACTGGTTCTCGGCGAGGAACACAGGAGGGCTGCACATAAAGAAGCTGGTGGCGAGTGCGCAAAAAGCGGCGAACGCGGTATGGGGAGTAATGAGGAGGGCAAAGGTGGAAGGATTAAAGGAGCGGCTACAATTGTTCGACTCTCTGGTCAAGGCGGGGGCGCTATACGGAATAGAGATTTGGGGGTGGAAGAGAAGGGAGGAAATAGAGAAGCTACAGGGGAAAATGGTGAAAATGGCGCTTGGTGTAGCGAGGAATACGCCAAGTTACCTGTGGAAGCTGGAAGCGGGCAGGAGGAGCGTGGAAGTGGAGGCACGGAGGAGGTCAGGACAGTACCTGGTACAAATTTTGAAAATGGAAGAAGGGAGATGGCCGAAGGTATGTCTGAGAGAGGAAGTGAGAAAAGTGCTGAACGGCAATCCATCAAGGTGGGGGAAGGAGTTAAAGAAGGCAATGGACGGGGTGGGGGATGGGAGGGTGATAAACCTGATATGGTCAAGCGCAGAAAGCTGGGAGAGGATTGGGAAATACCTAAAGGAGGGAGTAGAAAGGAAAGCGGAACAAGACAGGCAAGGAGATTGGGTCAAAGTGGACCGTTCTTCCTTCTGCCCTTGGTACAAGGAAATAAAGACGGAGTGCGAGCGAGAAAAATACTGGGATAACAAAGAGTTGAAGGGGGAAGTGAAGGAACAATGGGCAAGATTAAGATGCGGAAATGTAGGGAAAGTGGGGAAGAGAGGTTTCGGAAACTGGACCTGCGAATTATGCCAAGAGGAAGAGGAAGGCCTAGAGCACATTTGGAAGTGCCAAACAGCGAGGAAGGCGATAAAGGAAGGTTGGGTAAAGGGGGTCGACGAATGGAGAGGAGGGAGAGTGGGGGAGGGGTTGGAGCGTTGGACGAAAGACACGCTGAGAGGGGAACCGGTAGCGGCAATATGCGAATATTTAGGGGCGTATGCAAAATTAAAAAAGGCAAAAGCGGCGGAAGACCGAGAGGAAGAGGAGGAAGATAGTAGTACGGGGGCGTGCGAGGGGTACTGAAAATAGGGTAAAATAGTAAAGAGCGTGGCGGATATATTGGCTTTCTTCTTTTTTATTGTTAATGATAAGGATGGGGCGTGTGTGGCGTTTAGATATAAGGACTAGAACATAAGGCGAGAGATGGGTGAATGTAAAAAGCGAAAGCTGAACATGTGTGGAATAAAAATCTATCTATCTATTAAATAAGCCTGCAAAATTTCAAGAAGATCGGTTCATTAGTGTTCGAGTAATCTTGGTCACCGACTTCAGAAATGCCATTTTGAGAAAAACGCGTTTAAAGTTTCAATTTCAGTTCTTCAATTCACGGATTCTTCTCTTTCAACGCTCATATCTCAGTCAATTTTGTTCGGATCGACTTGAAATTTTCAGGACATATTCTCAGATACTTATACTTCAAAAAAATGCAATAAAAAAAATCGATTTTTTCAAAATCGCAAGTGAGGGTAACCCCTTAACTATGATCATATGGTAGCCGCAACCAACAACCTTTCAAGCATACGTGGTTTTTCAATGCTATATAATATAGTAGGTTTTCATAAGATAGATGATTCCTTACAGTATCAAACAATAGTGGTTTTTACCATATTGAATGTTATGTCTACTAAATGTATATGATGTTTTTTTTTTTAATCTACTATCCCTGAAATAACTATTAACTACTGTGAAAGACTTTACAATATCGATATAGTTAATTCAGTGTTAATAGTTGTGTTAACCATATTATGATTGCGTTGACAATAAACTATAGGGAATTCGACTATACTCTCTTGTACCATGCGCGTTTTTTTATAAATACTATACACTTTTCTCTCGGTGCACTCACGAGCAGAAAATACATTTTTAAACGTTTATGTTTATTTATTTTATTCATTTTTTTAACGGTTGGAAAAAACCATCGTTTGTTTTTGAAGTTTTTATATTTGAAGATTTGAAAAAGTTGCATTACTTCTCGATCGTTGACATACGTTGTATCCGTTTTAGGGTGGAGCCGCAGAGGTCGAGCTCGCCAAAGGGCAAGCCTTCAAGCTGACAACGGAGAAGGCTATGATGGAGAAGGGGTCGGCCGAGGGCGTATGGGTGGATTACGAAAACATCTCGAAGGTTCTGAAAGTTGGCAATCGCGTGTACGTTGACGACGGCCTAATTTCCCTCATCGTAACCGCTGTCAGTACGTATCATTCGAGTATCGATCGTGACGCGGTGATTCGCCCGTCGCAGATCTCGTCAATTCGGTTGCCAATGATGCTTGTTTCACAAAAAAAAAAAATTAGATCCAACTCAAATCTCGTGCACCGTCGAGAACGGGGGTACGTTGGGCTCCCGCAAGGGCGTCAATCTCCCGGGTGTTCCGGTCGATCTTCCCGCCGTTTCCGAGAAGGACACGTCCGATCTGAAATTCGGCGTCGACCAGGAGGTCGACATGATATTCGCCTCGTTCATTCGTAACGCCTCGGCTCTCACCGAGATTCGCGCTATACTCGGCGACAAGGGCAAAAACATAAAGATCATCTCGAAGATCGAGAATCAGCAGGGCATGACGAATCTCGACGAGATTATCGAGGCCTCCGACGGTATAATGGTGGCCCGCGGTGATCTCGGTATCGAAATACCACCGGAGAAGGTTTTCCTCGCCCAGAAGAGCATGATCAGCAGATGCAACAAGGTCGGAAAGCCAGTCATCTGCGCGACTCAGATGCTCGAGTCGATGGTGAAGAAACCACGGGCCACCAGAGCCGAATCTTCGGACGTTGCCAACGCCGTGCTCGATGGCGCCGACTGCGTCATGCTCTCGGGTACGTTGAACGTCTTGTGTCGCATTGAGCAATTGTCAAGTCAGCCACGTCCACGGTGGTTTCATTCGGACTATCGAGGAACTTGAGTACTGTCACGGCCCGACAAAGTGTTTTAGCTTTGAAATCCAGTATGCGAAGAAAAAAATTGCTTTGCAGGTTTGAACTGTATTTAAGGATGTTGAGTCCCGAATCGCAAATGATGATAAAATTCTGAAAATTTGGTATGTTTTTGTATGAAGTATTTCAGAGGTCGTGTAAAAATTTCACGACAATTAGAAAGCTCGTTATTGAACAATTAACATTCACAAATTAAATGTTGTTTTATGGAAACTGATGTAACTTTGCAATAAGTTTTTTTTTTGACCTCTCAATTTTATAATATCTACAATACACTGAAAGCAACGGAAACAAAACGAAGTTTATTGATAATTTTTTTTTATTTCTCTTAAAAATTGTTCTTAACAAAATGTTAATTTTTTAATAACGAGCTTCCTAATCGTCGTGGAATTTTAACACGACCTCTTAAATACTTCATACAAAAACATACCAAATTTTCAGAATTTTCTTATCATTTTTTATTTCAACCCTTAAGGAGGTTGAACTAATGATGATAGAATTCTGAAAATTTAGTATGTTTTTACATGAAGTATTCAGGAGGTCGTGTAAAAATTTCATGACGATTAAGAAGCTATTTATTGAACAATTAACATTAACATGTTTCATAGGGACTCAACATCCTTAAGGGCTTGCACCACTGTGAACGTCTGAAATTAAGTGATTTTTCGCTATTTTCTTTTGTGGTAGGGCACGTAAAAGGATAATATTTAACAACCTTATCAGTCATATCTTCAAGTAGACAAAAAAAAGTTTACATTCAAAAATTATACAAAATGGTGACGCTGGAACCATTCTCGCGAGGCATGTTGAAACAAATTAAAAAAAAAGGTTTTTAATTTACCAGTTGTAGAAGTATGAAATGGTGTCGAATTGTGTAATTGTGTAATTGGCAAGCTTTTAAGGTAAAAATTCAATTTTCGACCGAAAAAAGGGATAATCATTTGTTAATAACTAATGTTATAATTAACCGATGGCAAATCCCGTGCGCATTTCTCTTCCGAATGTTATTTTAAAGATGTGCTCAAAATTTGGAGTGAAAAGAATGAAAATTGTTGGATTTATGCTGGGTTGCCGTTTCGAAAAATTTCGGTTTCGTGAAAGAAATTCCTTGAGTGTCTTTTTGAGAGTAAACATCGAGTATGATAATTCAAAAACTATCGTAGGCAGTGAGAGAGCGCTAAACTGCGAATCCGTTTTCCAAAGCTCCGGACGGGGACCCCGCGACTCCTTTTTGGGTCTCGGAAAACAAAACAAAAACGCTTATCCAATCGGATATACTTGAATACCTAAGTATTAACGGAGGCGTTCTTTCTTTTTTGAAAAACTCGCATGGTGGAGTTGTTTTTCAAGTTTTTGGCGAGGATTGGGGGTTTTTTTAGTCTAGAAGTGGTTGGACATTAAAAAATGTCTCAGTTTATGCTTGAGTGTAGAATAATGTTGAAAAAAAAACGTTTTTATTTCACTCAATGGCAAAAGGTTATGAGGCATACCGTGTTAGAAGTTCTGAAAACGGACCTGCGCCTTGGCGAGACCTCTCGGGAATATTTAGTACGATGTAATGTGATGGTTATTTACTTTTTATGATACACTTTAGTTCTTTAGTTTAGAGTTTTTTTTTTACTTTTTATTTCTTTTTTCCGCTTAAATTCGATACTTTTTCGGGCCGTCATAGTATCTTCAAACTTCTTAACCCAAATATTCTAGATACATAACGTTTGTAGGAAGTAAATTATACATTAATGTAGCATAATATACTTTCCCCCCTAGTGTATAATTTACTTCCATAAAAAAACCAACGTTTTTTTTTTTAATGGTTACTTACGTCTACTGGTATCGCGAATGTAACTTTTATAAAAAAAAATATTGTTGTCGGTTACTTGGAGGCGATACGTATGCCGGAGTCGGCTTTTCGTGCGTTTTACAAAGACGCGAATGCGGCAAAACTCGCGTACGAATAAATAACCACGCGTCTGTTTGCAGGTGAAACGGCCAAGGGTGAATATCCTCTCGAGTGCGTGCGCACAATGGCAAACATTTGCAAGGAGGCCGAGGCGGCGATCTGGCAGAACCAAATATTTTCGGATCTGTCGGCGAAGGCTGTGCCGCCGATAGACGCGACTCACGCGGTCGCCATTGCCTCGGTCGAAGCTTCGGCCAAATGTTTGGCCAACGCGATCATTGTGATCACGACTTCCGGTCGCTCGGCTCACTTGATATCCAAGTACAGACCGCGCTGTCCGATTATCGCGGTGACTCGATTCCATCAGGTCGCGCGCCAGGCTCATCTTTATCGCGGCATTTTGCCGCTCCATTACACAGGTAAACGATTACGGTGGTCGGTCTTGCGATGACGTTTTCCAAGAACTGCGATGCGTTTCGTAACTGGGAACGCTTTCGGCCAAATGACTTGTGGCACGAAATGAACCATATTGAGAGAAAAGTTGATGGTATTTACAAAAATAAAACGCCTTTGGTAAAAGGAGGAATAGAAAAATTTCCTACGGTTTATTGACACCGCAGTCATAATATGGTTCATACAACTATAAGCAAAAAGTATGGTTAAACATGCGATTTGGGTGGCGTGTTTGACCATCTATTCCCGAAATAATTATTAACTATTGTAAAAGGCTTGAGAATATAGATATGGTTAATTCAGTGCTATCACACAATGAGCCCACGAATACTAATGTTGTTTACTGTACGTTAGGTTTTGTTCAGACAAACTTCTACTATTCTATTCAAGTTTGTACAATTCATATGGTTAACATTAACGCCTGTCGAGTATAATTTGTTGGAAGACAAAATTCGTACAACTGCTTAAATATCAATAAGCCGTACTATACTTTTGACAGTAACTATGGCTATGAAATATTACTGTCCCCTCAGGGAAATATAAAATATAGTTAAAATATGGCTGACAACACCATGCATTTCTCTCGATCCACTTTTCAGATCTGTTAGATCCTACCCGTAAAGAATATACGTGTATCTACGCTGTGTAGTGAGCTCTAGCGGCAAGGTCTAGAATTTTTTGACGCTTATCAACATGCCTGCAGCTCGCGATTAACTTAACCGAAAGTTTCATAATTTTATTCGGTTACAGTTTCCCGTGGTGTATTGATTCGATTTTGCTTTTTTAACCCGAATATAGACACTGAATCTAGCGACTAGACGCCGACTGGAAATATCTCGTAATTCGTTTAGCTCGTTTTTGAGAGAAAAACGTTCATTTAATTTGTTTATCAGCGGAATCGCGCGTCATATAGCCTCAACCAATCAGTTTGCATTCTCGAAGAATATTAGCCCGACTCAAGCCCTCGCCGTTATTCCTATTTTAGAACCTCCGATGGCAGATTGGCTCAAGGACGTTGACGTTCGGGTCCAGTACGGAATCAACTTCGGCAAGGGCCGTGGATTTTTGAAAACCGGCGACTCCGTGGTCGTAGTTACCGGCTGGAAGCAGGGCTCCGGCTACACAAACACTTTCCGTATCGTGTACGTAGAAGACGATTTTGCCCGCGAAAAATCTGCATGCTCGATAACAAGCGAGAGCGACTCGTACGAGGATCTAATTTGAACGCGCGCATCCACGATTCTCACTGACGTCTCTGACGCTCGATCATTGAAGTTCAAGACTAATGCATGCCACGAGCGATCCTCCCTTCATTGCATCCTTCACCGTGTTCTCCGTTTCTTTCTGTCATTCGTCGCAATTTGGATACTTGATTTCCAAAAGTTTTTCTTCCAACTTGCATGTTCATCGACAATCGTCGCATGAAACCGTTTTTTCGTTTCGATTGTTCGGGCCGTTTCTCGTTCTATTTTTATACGCGCCAATAACGGGTAAGTTGCCTCGTGCACGAACATCGTACCATTATGTATCGTGTTGTTTCATTAAACAAAAAAAAAACATTGTACAGTGCATGTTACTAACCTCTCGGTGGAGATCTGATTATCGTGTGAATGTTAATCGAGTTTCGAGACGGCTTTCCATTTTCAGCATGCTGCGGCAGCCAAATGATCTCGCGATCATTTGGATCGTCTCACTAGCACGATTGGCAATTGGCGAAAAAATTTAGCGGCAACGGAATACTGAAAATGCAACTTGCCTGAAAGTATTCGAAAACAATTCTTTCGAAGCTCTGTCAGTTCCCATTCGTTAAGGCGGGTCACACACAGACGGGCAAACATTAAACAATTGTGAGAGGTTTAAAACCAAGAAATAGTTACTCCACATTTATCAAACTAGGCGTGTACTTTGACAGTATATTTAACTATACAAAACAATTGTTTCAAATTCATTTATTAAAATGGCGGAGCTGTGGCAGAGCGTTTCAGCAAGGCTGCCGCGGGCGTTGCGAATTGACGTGCAGTCAGCTTCCCGTAGATGTTGATTTACAGGAGATCGAAGAATGTTCCGATAGAACATGTATAGTTTCTATTTGACAGTGATTCAAGTAGAGAAAATGCAAATTCAAGAAAATGGCACGCATTTACAAAAAAAAATCAACATTTAACGTAAAATTTGTCGAAAATTTTGATTGAAAAAGTAGTATTTTCCTACTAATTTTTTAACAACTTTTTTCGTCAAGTAGGAGGTAGCAATATTATCAATATTTTCACCAAGTTTCAACTCGATCGGCTCAATAGTTTGCGAATAAGTCTGCACGCCAATTTCGAAAATGAAGTTTTGAGAAAAACGTGTTGAAGTTTACGCTCGCTCCGAATCCGAGCAGCTAGGCACTGCGCTTTGAAGCGTTGGGAAAATATTCTACACGGGTAGTTTTATTGATTAAAGAGAAAAAAATTGTTTTATGATCGTTGTAAATTTGTCCCTCCTTAATATCACTCGAACCCATTTTTATATTGAAAATGTCCATTTCATCCATGAATGCCGTACGATCAGGAATTGTATCTGTGGTGAGAAGAATATGAGCACGTACATCAGAGACGCTGTTTGAAACTTCAAAAACTTCGAAACTTCGTGTCAAGGGTATATATCCGTTCGTCACCCTCGCTGCATCGCTCCCTTATCATTTTGGCGGTTGAAGCACCTTTGGCTGTGCATTTTTTTAACGCGCCTGCCTTGCTCCTCATTCGATCGAATCTCGCAGCAGTAAAGTGACACATGCAATATCTTTAACCCCATCTGGTAACGGAATTCTAATCAATAAGAGCCCCAATTGCCGCTGCTGTGGCATATGCTACGAATGAGAAAGTTGCCTCTACACGTGTGCATGCCGTTTGACACGCGGATCGATGACTCTGCCGTATCGAAGAGCAGCGACCATCGTTTTGCATTGTTTCGTTTCCTTGATTACAGGAATGTCGACTGAGGTGGCGCCAACTGGTTTTGGTGTTGACGTGCGACGCTGTGGATAGATGTAATAACCATAAATGATCTGATGTCGGCCGTTTCTCTATACCTTTGCCATTCAACACCACTGTGGGCGGTTCGTGAACTCGCAATAGCGCGCCTCGTGGAGGCGACCATCAGAATGCTGTCTTCGGTAGATTCAGTATTATCCGGTCACAGCATAAACTACCTTTTGCGTATATGTACATATACATTTATATATATATATACACACACAGAGAACGAAGTACTACAGCGCAGGGCAAAGTACACGGCAGAATAAATTTGTATAGTACCTAAATGATCCCAGTAATAAATTGTGCGAAATACATGAGTTTGTCGTACGACGGAAGGTGTCCCATCCAAAGTCTAACCACGTATAGGAACGTCAACTATTGCTGTTAACGTTACAATATACCGGATGAGGCAACAACTATTAGCAGTAGAAATGTTTTCTAACCCATCAGACTTAGGAGAAAAACTTTTCCTACAAAAGTCGCACGGCTCGAAGGGGGTCATCGAGTGGTGGTTACGAGGTTCATCCAGGTGGAGGTGCTTCGGGGATTTCAACGTCACGGCGATTTTTTCAATTTTGTTTATCGATTTCTAGACTAGATTTATGACCTATCGAAAGCGAATTGAATGAATGAGGTTTTATATAATAATTTCAGCGTCTTGGTAATTGGGCCACGAATCACACGCATGTACCACGGTCGAATCTCATGTCCGATTACTGGTACGAGGGCACGTAACCACAGAGACCGAAACACCGGACACCAAGCGTTCTCTGTTTCTTTTCACTGCATACCACAAGATAAATTACTTATGTAATTACTTATCACTTTCTAAGTTCGCGATTTTTGTGGAAAGAATAGAAAATGAATTGGTGTACAAGTGTCCCACATTTAGATGATAATTATTCAATTTAGATGATAGTTATTCAATATAACTTAACGAGTCATGATGCAAGCAAAGTTTGAGGTTATGTGGCCGGCTTCCCGCGAGGTTATACGGCATTGATGCCGTCTGTTTTCTTACTTATATATTCGAAATGTGCCCGGGGGATTACTTTCGTATCTAATATATCAAATTATAACTTAACGCGGTCGTCAACAAAAAAATAATGAAAATAACACTATGAGGCAATGACACAAGTAATATTTTTAAACTTTGCAAAAACTATTACTCAAAGAATACAAAAATAATAGAATATACTTGTGCTTGAAATAATATTGTTGTTGTCCAATTGACTACTGCAAATATTGCTCTATTTTTTACTCCTCTTAAGGTCCAGGTCGCACCGATGAAGAAAATTGTATATATGCCTACATATATTTATTAAAATTCTATTTTGTTGCACAAATATATTCCGTATTACCTTTCGTCCATATACGGATAAATAAAAGAGATCTTATGTACAGGGTGTCCCAAATTTCACGCGAGAATATGCATAAGCGCATGTTAAATGTTGCGTGACATTTGGGACACCCTGTACCTGTTCAATTTAAACTATGTAACTATGAGAATTAATTTCTGGATGTCCGAAAAGTAGGACCTCATGTTGGTTGGTTATAGGGACGTGTCTGTCCCTATTTTCCAACAGTGACGTAACGCTGTCGAAAAATCGGCACATTTGCTATTATTCAACATTTAAAAGCATAAAAAAAAATATATTCAACTTTCCAACAGTTAATGCATGTATTTTGACAACTAGAACTTACGAACTTGACGTCAGTTTGTCATTTTCTAAAAAAAAAACGGTCCTCGTTTATAACGGAGTTATAAATCGTATAATTTCGTCGTTCTGATCATTTTCAACCGGAAGTGGAAACTTTCTTGTAATGCAGTGCTTTAACTACACGGTGAAGATTGATTTTCTTATTTTTTTTACAATATATTATATCTAATCTATCGAATTTCAGTTTGTCCAACGGGTTTAGTTGGATACGTGAGTAGGAAGACCGTGATCACCGCACTTCCGGTTGACCGTCTCCACAAGACGACGTGCTTCCGTAACTCAAAGTGCTCGGCTTTGAAATTTTATTGCGAAAAAACTAAACGGTCAAAATAGCTCAAATTATGGCAATAGGCGCATGAAGTATTCGCTAAAATCATATAAAAATTTCAAATCCGAAAGTCGGATTCGTAGTACTGATTGTACCTCCTTAACGAACTCGAATATTCAATAGTTAATTGATTTTCGTCTATAATCAAGTAAAAATACATCGCCGTATGATGGTGTTTATCGAACATTTTGGTCTTCAGTAGGCTTATCATCTGTTCGTTTGTTTTTTAAATTTATTTGTATCTCTATCAAATATGCGATAAGGTGGGTTAGGGGTTAGGTCGACGACGCATGCGCCTCCATCAGGAGAGTGAGAAACAGGCAGAAGCTATTCCGCCCGCGGTCTTACAAACAGGTCACGGGGCTGACACTGGGACACAGTAACGTGTCCCCGTATTGTCGCCAGGTAACTAACCCACCATGCGGCGCTAGTAGTCACCCGCATGACCTCCACTCCGCAAAGCACCTCCGTATTATTTCGTCATTTTTTCTCGATCTGTCATTGTTCTCGAATAAAAAAAATCGTAATGTGATAAAATCGTAATTATTTTATCACATTAGAAGAGCGATTTGTGGCCCATCGCAATTCAACACGTGTTTTCGAGTCTATATTGGACGACGTGTATAACTATGAAAAGCTCTCTTTTCCGTGTATAGAACACGCCGATAGTGTTCTTTTACATATAATACAATATTACGTATTGATGCGGATGCAGCAATATTCTGCACGTCTCAACGCAGAACAAAAAAAAAAGCAATCTCGACAAGAAAAAAATCGCAAAACATTGTACAACGTGACTAATCCATTATTTAAAAAATATTAATGTTATCTGTTTATTTCGTTCAATAAATATTTTTAAATACATAATATTGCAACAAGTATAAATATTGCATCCCTTCCTATATACACATATACTTTTAAATTCTATTCTAAACAATGAATTTTCCAGACGCGTCGAATGCAAATTATGCAGATGCTGCGCGACTGGAGTGGGGGTCATGCTGGTGACTACTAGCGCCGCATGGTGGGTTAGTTTACGTGGCGACAATAACGAGACACGGTAGACCCAGCAGTGCCAGGGGGCAGTGCCGGGATTCTATAACCCTTTGGCGACAGTTTTCGTTATCGGTAGCTAGCAACAGCCAATGAGAGGCGCCCCTTCTTCTGTAATTCTTCATGCGATAGGCTGTCGCTAGCTAACGATAACGAAAAATGTCGCTAAAATGTTAGAGAATCCCGGCACTGATACAGGTCTTACAACGAACGTGGTGGGGGGTTGTCAGTCGCGTTCAAACGAAAGTACAACTTATGGCCACGAGAGCGGCGCAACGAGTTATTGGTAAGCTTCATAAGTTTATAGCACGGATTTGGCGGAATCCTAACCAATCTTTTGATGGTCATACGCAGTCATACATGCGTATATGAATATGTTTACGGCGAAATACAAATCCATTTTTCACACAGTTCACGATTCGATGGAACTTTGAACACTTCTCTTTTACTAATTTTCGTCCCGTGATGCAGGTCGGAACCGCACAGGAATTAGTCATTATGCATTAATCTCTCTTATTATTAATTTCAATCACGGTATTTATAACCTTGCGTCGTAATGTCACGCATATGCGTTTCTATTGATAACTGACAGCGCCGCGTAGTGGCAAAAAAATCGGGACGATAACGCGGTTACCCCCACCACTCAAATTTGTCTTGGTTGCAAGGCTTGTATAAGACCGTGGTTCCGCCCTTGTTGCGCCGTACCCTTGAACAGCAATGCCACGTAGTGGCGAAAAAAGCAAAGAAACGTGAATCAGTCAAGCGTACCTACCAAATCGTAGTCGTTTCCAGACCTGTATATAAGACCGTGGTCGAAAACACAGAGCAATACGACTCCTTATCGTACGTGGCCAACAACAATAACTGTTTAATCGACTGTCACTGCGTGACCATCACCCCACGAGGAGGCAAATCGACAGAAGATAAATATCGAAACAAACGAAGATAAGACTTCGAAGATAACGACTTTATCGATTTAGACCGATCCAAACGTCAGCCTCAAATTCCCAGTTAACGAAGGTTTACATTTTGAAAGATCGCAAAAAAATTAACGTCGAAATTTGATCAATTGGATGAAATTGGCAAGCATCGATTTCTATATAGAACGAAGCCTTGGTAGGAAGTGAGGAAAAAGAGTCAGGATGTCGGTGTGCACGAACAAATCAAATAGTTCGTCATTCGAAGGTTGTCCCGGCATGCCATGGGTAAGCTCATTTCCGGTGTGAACCGGGAATTCTTGGCCTTCTTTCTTACCGGCCGGAATTGTCGATCGATGATAGCCGATAATTGTGCCATTTAAATTGAAAATGGTCAACTTCGAGAGTGCTGAAGATGTGGCAGGAATTGATGAGAATTCTTTCGTTCTTTTTACTCGAACAGATGATGAAGCTGGAAGATGAAATTGTGGTATCGAATCAATTGAATGCAGCTTATCAGAGCACTAATATCGATCATATGATGCGATTAAACGTCGAATCGGCGAGTAAACCGTGGAGACTCACTAAAATAATAATAACTCTGGGTGAGTGGTAGTAAAAAATACTCGCTACTTTCGCTGCAGCGAGGAAAGGTGCATCAGGTGCTTTAGCATCTTTATGGCCACTTTTATGTTACTCATGAGGTAGCTCCAGTGGTATAGGAGTAGTTCAATCCAGTGGCTCAGAGCCCTTGAAATACCCACTTCCTGAGTGGGTATTTCAAGCCCTGAGAAAGGCCAGTTGGTATAAAAGAGTGGGAAATATTTTGACAATTCGAAAACTTTCACATTGTTTCCTCGTCAAGGGGTTACGCCGTTGTGACGACCCGAAAATCAGGATTGTTTAAGAAAATGATTTTTTTTCGATTTTTCGAGGAATAATTACATCATTGTTGTTAATAACGGATGAAAAAAAATATTACGAAGGAAAATGTCGGTCAAGACGAAACTACTGATACACTGAATAAGTGTACCGAATTTCAGGATCCGTTCATTAGATGTCGAGAAATCGTGTATACCGTTTTGAAAAACATAGTTTCGGGATAAACGCGTTGTTTTGGAATTTTTTTTTCGAACAACAACAAACGTCAGAACCACGAGGATTCTTTCAATTTCTTTCAATTTGAGATTTCGCATGACGGAATCATGTAAAATGAAAACTGACTTGCTCTTATGGTCAGTTCGGGAGTGAAATAAATTAATAAAAAAGCCAGCTAGCAAGAATTCAGCTTGCACAATTTTATTTTGTATAATTCAATTGGGCAATATTTTTTACTCGACATCATTTTACCACCCTCGTTCCTTTTTCATTTTAAAGTATTAAGGCGTTACCCCCACTTGTGGCGCAAAAAAGGCCTTTTTCATGAATTTTTTAAAAGAAAACTACAAAACTTTTTTAATCGATCAATATACCATCTTAAAGAACACATCTTGAAGAACTTTCAGTAATTTTTTTATTGAAAAATATTACATTGTTTAGTGGCAAATGGCCGTCAATGAAATAATGTTTTTATATACACGGTTTGCGGTGACCAACATTGCGGCGAAGTGGATCATCTGAAAAAAAAATGCGGATGGATTTAGTCAAATATAAGTATAAACTAGTCTTTAATCGAAGGATTTTAAAAAATATTCATTTTTCACAAAATGGCGGACAGTCAAAGTTAATGGTTCGATTTTAACGAAAAAAACGGCCGTTTTTTGGCTATAAAACGGCCATTTTTTTTTCGAAAAAAAAATCGAACGATTAAAGACTACATTTTTATGTATTAAATAAGCCTGCAAAATTTCAAGAAGATCGGTTCATTAGTGTTCGAGTAATCTTGGTCACCGACTTCAGAAATGCCATTTTGAGAAAAACGCGTTTAAAGTTTCAATTTCAGTTTACACGAAGAACGGATTCTTCTCTTTCAACGCTCATATCTCAGTCAATTTTGTTCGGATCGACTTGAAATTTTCAGGACATATTCTCAGATACTTATACTTTAAACAAATGCAATTTAAAAAAATCGATTTTTTCAAAATCGCAAGTGGGGGTAACCCCTTAAAACAATATAATAACGAAGTTTGCATCGTTGGTACGCAACGAAAGTTCAGTAGGTCGGACTTTTTGTACGGAAAGTCGGCTAAGAAAATCATTCGATCCGACTTTTAGGGTCCTCACTAGAAATTGACAGCCCAAATTTGCAGGATGGAATTTTGGAACATGAAGAAAGTGAAAAAAATTAAGAATTTTCATTGCATGCCACCGATTTAAACTTCCGCACTGTAAAAAAATCCACACGTACTTGAAATCTAAACCGCTTTTCCGACTCCGACGAAATCAAATCGATATATTTTTTCCTATAACATTCTAATTATTTGTAAAAATTCATTGAAACGTCACAAGTTTTTAGCAATTTACGCGGAGAAAATGTTTTATTGGAAATTCAAACCTTTAAACCTAAACCCTTGCACTTGCTTTTCCGGAATTAAATCACGACAGTTGTACTACAATAATTTATTTATGTGCAGAAGTAAGACGAATATCTAACATTTTTCGACACATCGTGCAGGTTTTTTTTTACATTCAAATCAACTCGTGATCCGAACCCTTCATCGATATTCGCAAAATTTTATTTACATTTACCTTCTACGATTTTCTATTATTGTACACAAATTTGCCGGGATATCTTCAAAGTTATGAAAGTTACGATTCACGAAGACATTCCGAAAATCGATATCGTTTCGCCTCTTTTCACGCAATTTATTTGTTAAAATTGCAAAATATCAGCACAAGTACCCATTTAAAAAACTGAAAGTTCTTGCATATTCGAAAAAAAGACACCCAACAGACATGCATGTTTTTGAATTCCATTTTTCGATATCTTCTCATTTGAAAAAGCAAAATAAACATTTGTCTTTAGCTGAAAAATCGGCCTTTTCCATCGTAAGCTCATTAAAATGAATTGCCAACACCGAATAACAGGGCGCTTATTTTCACTAACAGAAGCTGCTCTTTCAATCGAGCCCTTAAGGGGAAGATAGATACATTTAGGCGAGGAAAAGATAGCTGATGTTTATGATTTTTTTTTTTAAGGAAAGATTTCTTTACCATTTTTGAGGTTTGGGGTATGTTTTATTACTACTTTTGGCTGTTACGTGGTATTTTTTGATTAATCTTGAAAAATGGCGAAGGCTTAGCAGGGTCTTCTAAACCGGATGCGGTGGCTGTCAGACGACGTGACACGTAGCGTCGGCGAGATTAATCTGAGAAAAAACCAACGAAGATTTTTTTTTTCATTAGCCGTCACACGCAGAATATGAACCAAGAAAAAGTGACAAATGTTGAAAATCGACGAAACGGTATGCCTTGAAACAAAAAGATTGGATTTTCCAAAAAATATGGCTACATTTTACGATAAAAAATCCTTTTATTTTCTTTTTCAAATGCATTTAGGGTCATGTTTCAGCCAATAAGGTCGGAAAGATTTGAACCGAATTTCATCAGAACCGGTCGGTCAGTTTTTTAGCTATACGTCACGCCAGTTTTAAAAATGCAGCTTAGAAGATCGTGTCATACCTCCACCATTTTGAAAGATTCATTTTAAAAAATACCATGAAACAGCCAAAAGTAGAAATGAAACACCCTAAGTCTCAAAAGTGGTGAAAAAATCTTTCTTTAAAAAAAAAGCATGATAACAGTACATTTTTTCATCGCCTAAAGGTACCCCCCCCCCTCCCCTTCGAAATTTGAAGCACCATTGATCGTGAAATTTGAAAAGAGGTCAGTTAGCTTCGATATTTTCAATCCTTCCGAAATTCGTAGATCTATTTCACGTTTTAGGAAACAAGAATTCAAATATTGCTGCTATAAAAAAAGTCATCGATGCTGGAGCCAACATCCTCCGACTAAATAAATCTCACGGAGATAAAAATTGGCACTGCAAAACCATCGAAGGAATTAAAGAAGCGCAGGATCTGATGAAAAATAGAAAAGTCCCTTGTAATACCAATTTACCGATCGCGGTGGCGCTTGATCTCCGGGGCCCGGAAATACGCACCGGAGTCTTCAATGGAGATCCGAAAAGTCCGGTACACTCCAGAGTCTTTCAATTCCGTGACTATTTACCGATGAACGTGTTTTAGGTTTACCCCCATTGAGAATTGACACTTGTTCCAACGTGTTTGTCAAAATTCCAAAATTTCAAAATTTTCCACATGGAATTCCAAAATTCCAAAAAATTTCAAAATTTTCAAATTCCAACGTGTTTTTTCAAAGTTCGTCCAAGCTTTTAATTACTATTCTCTGTGCGGCACTGTTTGGATGGTGGGTTGCGAGGTTCTTGAAAACTATTTTGGTACTTTTTCAGTGACCGCATAGATCGCGATCAATTTTGAAACAGAAAAGTGTGGTCTTCAACCCCGCTAGAGTTCCTTCATGATCGTGAAATTCATTTGGTAAATATTTACAAGTGGGGCTCCAGCTCGAAAAGGGGTTTAGAAATGTTGTACCGAGTCGATGTATTTCAGGGCACTTTGTTTATAATATTCAAGTCGGGGGAAGACAATTTCCACCCCTATTTCAACCCCCAGAGGCTTTTTTTAACTTTTTTAAAGGTATGGAGGAAACGGGTTTGATGACATCAAGTGGCCCAAATGACATGAGTTTGTTCGGGTTTGTTTGGGTTATTAATTTGACTAAAGGCAAATTAAGTCAAATTAGAGTAAGCATACAGAAAACGTAATTCAAAAATCGAATATTTTCCGGGAATATATTTCTTTTCTTAATAAAATACCCCTCCCCCATCATAAGAAACATATTTTCATACTGCAGAATAGCCCTGAACACGTGAATAAAATGTTGGTGCCGATTAGGCCTGGAGCCTCACGTGTAAATATTTACCATTTATTTTTTACGTCGTTCACTTCGGAGCACGACGAAATGCGTGGAACCTTTTTTTAGTTTTACAAGTTGTGAAGAAATGTGCCGGATTCAGGCGGAGTTAACAACAGTTTAATGGAATTGTAGTTAAGGGAGACAACCGGTCTAAGCTCTGAGAAAAGGCAAATATCGAATTTTTTTTATGAATACCCAGTTGATAGAAAAAAAATTCCGTTTAGTGGCGTTTGTTCTACATATCTTCAAGTATGTTTAGAATTTTTTCACGAGATTTTGCAACAAAGTAGCGGCGCTGAAGGTGGATAGAGCCACCTTCGTCTTATAGTGTCCTGCGGACGACCAGAGTTCTCTCATTTTTTACTTGGATCGAAAATAAAAAATAATTCAAGTTCCAGATAAGATTTGCCTTCGAGGAACGTAAAGAAATAAAAAAATAGGGATTTATTTATCGAATGGTGCATGTTTGAAAAAAATATTGTCCTCGGTTTAAAATAAGTGTCGAAAATAAGTTATTGTGGAGAAAGTTTTCAACATATCAAAAGTCCCCTACGTACTTCGATGTAAAATGTTGTTATAAGGTTCCCAGTTTCGAAGTTAACGGGAGGTATACACCTAGGAGCCGGAAAAAAGGTAATTTTTGTGAATTTTTTCAAGGAAAACTATTTGAAAATTCAGATTGGGGTTTTAATTATCTAAAAGTATATACATTCAAAAATATGTTCAATTTTCTTTATTTAAAAATATCAAAAATATACAATGATATTGTATGATCCTTGGAGCGTCGTAAAAAAATCGGTACGCAAAATTTCTCGAAAACAAATGAACCTATTGCCTTGAGGTTTTTTGTGGTTATTCTATACACCATTATCTAGTACTTGTCATAGCCGATTCTGAAAATATCGATTTATGACAAAATGGCGGACGTTTGAACATAAATAGTGATTTTTGGGCCAAAAATTAGTCATTATTTTGCCTATAAAACAAAAAGTAATTAACGGAAAAAAAAAATTCGATGACAAGTACTAGATAATGGTGTATAGAATAACCACAAAAAACCTCAAGGCAATCGGTTCATTGGTTTTCGATAAATTTTGACGCTCCAAGGATCATGCAATATTCTTGTATATTTTTGATATTTTTAAATAACGAACTTTTAGATAATTAAAACCCCGATCCGAAATTTCAAATAGTTTGCTTGAAAAAATTCACAAAAATGACCTTTTTTCCGGCTCCTAGGTGTATATCTCCCGTTAATTCAATGAATGAAGAATTGGCCATTTAATGTTGCCAGTCGCAGGACAAGATGAGACTTCATCCAGCTTCAGCGCAGTCACTTTGGATCAAAATCTTGGGAAAAAATTTGTAAAGGTACTAGAATACATGTTGGGTAAAGGCTATTGAACGAAATTTTCATTTTATCGACTGGGTATCAAAAAGAATGGACGAAATTCACCTTTTTCCGGACTCGAGACTGGTAGTCTACCTTAGTTGGAAACAAGCAAAGCGAGTTGATAAAATCGTGGTGAATATGGATGTCTCGACAACTTGGGCTGTTTTTTGGCTACCACAAACTCTTTTTTAGTTTTCGCTCACTTTCCCACACAATCGTCTTCACTTAGTTTGTTTCAGTCTTTACTCATTGTCCCTTGCATACATTTTATTTGTCACGAACCATTGACAGTTGCTATTCTAAAATGACTTTCAATTCTATACTATTAAAGTTTCAATCTGAGTTACCGAACTTTTAACGAAAAATTACGAGTCTAAAAGTCGTCTCATTTGTACGGCTCTTTATGGATATGAAGCATGGCCACATTCCTATCTAATAATTTATACACTGAGTAACTTTAGATGCCTGACATAAACTGCTGAAAGTGTGTAAAAGAATCTGAAGATTCCGTAACGACAATAAAAGCAGGGGGTCACCGAATGCTTAAAGAAAATATTAGGTGTTGTAAAAAGAATAATCCATTATTTTTGCATGAAGTTGAAGGCAAAAATAATAGATTTCTTTTTACTACACCTAATATTAATGACTAGGTTTCCGCTCGCGGCTTTGCTCGCGTAGACTTGTGTTGGATGCTTCTTAATAAAACGTGCTCCTGAAATGTTTTATTAAAAAACACGTGGAGTTGTCTCGAAGACCATTAATACCACGTTTCAAGTAAATCTGACCAAATATTTCTTTCTGACCAAATATTTATATGTTTAGGGGTTGAATTTCGAAAAATGATAAAAAATGCGTATTCTATTAATCGTGTTGAAGAGCATTAATACTAAGTTTCACGTAAATCTTCTGACCAGAATTTTATTTTCCCTAAAAACTTTGCCTCCCCTTTTATCCCATTAGGGGTTGAAGTTCTAAAAAGGCTGAAACACGTGTTCCATTAATTCTGTCAAGAAGCAGGAATATCGAATTCCAAGTAAATCCGAACAGATTTTTTTAAATTCCCATGCTAACTTTCCCATCTTATTTCTCCCCTTAAGGGTTGCATTCCGAAAAATCCCTTCTCAAATGGTGCCTACACGATAAAATCAACATGCCTTCCAAATGTCACGTTTCTACATTTAGCGATTGAGGCTGGGCGATGATGAGTCAGTCAGGACTTAGCCTTTTATAAATATAGATAGAGGTTAAAACTTCGAAAACTGTGACTAGCAGAAGAATTTTCGTAGCCGCGATCTTTCAGAGAAAATGTAAAAATGTCTAAATCTACTAAATTTGCGTGCAATTTTTGATTCCAGTTTATCTTTGGGTATAATCATTGATTGAGACTTCGTTTTTACTAAATGCCATATCGATGATTCATTCTCCTTATGTCCCGACAAAACACGGCCCTCTGCTAAAGGAATACCTTAAGGCGTTACCCCCGATTGTAGCGCAAAAAAGGTCTTTTTCATGATTTTTTAAAAAGAAAACTACAAAACTTTTTTAATCGATCAATATACCATCTTAAAAAACACATCTTGAAGAACTTTCAGTAATTTTTTTATTGAAAAATATTACATTGTTTAGTGGCAAATGGCCGTCAATGAAATAATGTTTTTATATACACCGTTTGCGGTGACCAACATTGCGGCGAAGTGGATCATCTGAAAAAAAATGCGGATGGATTTAGTCAAATATAAGTATAAACTAGTCTTTAATCGAAGGATTTTAAAAAATATTCATTTTTCACAAAATGGCGGACAGTCAAAGTTAATGGTTCGATTTTAACGAAAAAAAACGGCCGTTTTTTGGCTATTAAACGGCCATTTTTTTTCGAAAAAAAAATCGAACGATTAAAGACTACATTTTTATGTATTAAATAAGCCTGCAAAATTTCAAGAAGATCGGTTCATTAGTGTTCGAGTAATCTTGGTCACCGACTTCAGAAATGCCATTTTGAGAAAAACGCGTTTAAAGTATCAATTTCAGTTCTTCAATTCACGGATTCTTCTCTTTCAACGCTCATATCTCAGTCAATTTTGTTCGGATCGACTTGAAATTTTCAGGACATATTCTCAGATACTTATACTTCAAAATAATGCAATAAAAAAAATCGATTTTTTCAAAATCGCAAGTGGGGTAACCCCTTAAGCGTAAGACCTGCTGAAATCGTTTTTATCTCGAGACTCACCTTTCAATGGAGTTTTCCAGACTTGAAAATAGGACGGTGCTCTTAACGAGTACACCTACACGATTTTAGCTTCACATTCCTTCATCTATGCTGGCCAATGAGAGACTTGGCCACTTAGCAGTATTTTTCAGTCAGCAACACCGACGGAAAGTGCGTCTCCTTAATCACAATACTTTGCTCCAATACCGAAGAAGGTTACGAAAAATACGTTTACACACATATCTGATCGATCGTTCGTCAGGAGAAACGATACAATATCTATATCGTTGAAGTATATAATTGGCTGTGTAATTCTACGTTTTCTCAATCTTTTTGGTTCGTTGATTCCCGTTACGCTTGGGCGAGCATGCGAGATTGTTAATTAAAACACGAAGCAAGACAAAAAAATCACAAAGAAAAGGAATGCCGTATATATTTGTAACAGGGTCGAGCCGTTTTCACGGAGGGTGATGTCGTCAAACTTTTAACGGACGAAAGGTCAAAGCGGGCTGGCGATTCGAGCGCTTTCTGGATATCTTGTCCCGGGTTGCCGGCTATTTGCGAGAAAGGCGATAGAATGACGGTCGATCGCGGCACTGTTCGACTTCAAGTTTCGCGTGTCGGTTGGTGCTTGTTTGGGCTTACGAAAACTATACAAATTCATGAGTCCATAAGTTGCTGCTTTTCGTGGACATTTCACTCCCTAATCCTCTTGTCTAAAAAAAAAACGATTCTTCAAAATGTATAGGCGAAACGCAAGAATCTCGGGAATTGCAGATAGGACGAATGGTACTGAATGTATCATTTTTTGATTGACGGGTCTGCGTAAGCTTGGGGCCCAAAAAATTGGTCGATTTTCAAGATTTTTTTTTCTGATGGGAGCATTGGAATAAGGGGATCGTGATTTTGCCGAGCTGGAGCTTTTCTTTATTAAAAAATATTGATAAACAATGAAGCTATTGTTCAAAATAAAGTGCCTTTTGTGGTTTTAGCAACTAGGGTGATCTGAAATGAAACAAAAATGTACTCTCAGTATAATAATAAAACTTTCGTATAGCCAGATATTTTTTTTCCGATTCTAAAAATTACAAATATCCGGGCTGAAGAAAAAAACATTCGATTTTCGACAAAAGAAACAACTTTAATAATTTATTTGGAACAAATTTTTTAACCAACAATTTTTTTTGCTATTGAAGGCATTTTGGCATTGGCATTTTGGCATTGAAGGCATTTGGCATCGTTGTAATGCTGCGGAAATATTTATTTTCTGTAGAAGCCAATTTTTTTGCCACATGTAGGCTACAAAAATTACTGACAAGGAACATCCCTGAGGGGTCGTCCTTCGATTTTGTTGAAACTTATATATGTTATGAAGCATTGAAAAGTAAGCGACACGTATTTTTTTTTTATCGGCGGAAAAACGGTTTCAAGGGGTGAAACCAGCCCTCAAAGAAAGGCACGTCAAGGGGCAATATTGCCGTTTCACCCACGTCCGATTTTTAGGTAAGGTTCCGAAACCCGCCTCCGCGATTGAGCCGAAATTTTGCCCAATCGTTCCACCAAAAATTTCAGGACAACCCCTAAAGAGATTTTTAACGACGCGCAATAGTTTTTGGGTTTGGGTTTGGGCTTGTTTGGACAAAACGGAAGCGCGATAACATATATAGATATGAACGGAGATGTAGCAGATATAGATATATTCGGCGCGCATTAAAAAAAAAAAATTTAATTCAATATCTCGAAAACTATTGCGAGTTGCCAAAAATCCCTTTAGGGGTTGTCTTAAAATATTAAAAGGAAGGTTTCTGCAAAATTTCAGCCCGATCGGGGGGGTAGAAGGGAGGAGGGTCGGAACCTTATCTCGATTTTTCGAACTTATATTTAATTTTCCGCTTTTCCACCATATCGTAACCGGTAACTCATTTTGATCGGACATAATAAATCAGCAATATCGCGAATTTAGGTGACCGGTGCGTCGAGTGCACGGTAACAAAGGGTGGAACTCTGAGCAACGAGAAGAGTCTCGAACCAATTGACACCGCTATCGATTTGCCGGACATTTCGGAGCAGGACGAGTCCGATATCGAACTTGGGGTGCAACTGGAATGCGATTTTATCATTGTGTCTCATGTTCGACGTGGACAGACGATCTGTAAAGTTAAGGAGCGGGTCAAATCGGCAGGTTAGCTATTTGTACACCCATGCAAACAAACGTATTATTATTAAGGGCGGGGTAAAGTTGATTCGGCGAAAAAAAAGGCATGTTTTTAAGAATTTTTTTTGGCGTAACGAATAGTGTTCGTTTATTAAAAAATGTACATATAATAAAGTAACATTTGAACAACATTCTCCTAAATTTGCATCGCAAAATATTCAAAATTGAGCGAGTGAAAATTAAACCCCGGAGGCGCCTCGAAAAAAAGTTGGTTTGCGGTGTGCACCATAACTCGCAACAGAATCATCCGAAACAAAAAAATCAAAATGCATTTGTTAAAGGAGATGTTTCTCGAGGTAATGACGGGAGGATTTTTTTTTCTCGATTTTTCGATTGTTCGTAGCACTTGGGAGCCAAAAACCCGATTTTCGCTAAAAAAAATCGGCTAATTTGTTGTTGAAAAATTAGTAATTATTAAAAAAAACAAAAAAGCTCTCGACAATACCTGGTGAATTATGTGAAGAAGTACTGTGCAAAATTTCAAAGCGATTGGTCCAGTAGATTTTGAGTTATCGTGCACACGGACTTCAAATATGACAAGTCTCAGAAAAACGGTTTGAAAAACGCAGAAGAGTTTGGTCGCTTAGGGCTCATTGCACATAAGTTTGAGAACACTTCTCGATTGCATAAAAATCTGAGAAAATTTATGCATATCAAAGGTACTCAAAAGATTAATTTTGCATAATAATAATTCCAAAATGTTATTAACAAAATGATGAAAAAAAAAATTAGTCAACAAATTTCCCCGCAACCCAATTTTTTTTCGTGATTCGTTCATTTTTCTGAATACGTATGAATTTTTTCAGATTTTTCAATTATCTTTGAATTTTTAGAAATTCAAAATAAAACTCGATAATTTTCTTATACTCACTCAAAGTCGTCGATGCCAGGTCCGTAGAGCAAAAGGCTTCCATCAAGATGATCGAGAGCATCTTTTTAGCAACACTAATGTGTATACTAATATACACCACTAATGTGTATACTAATATACACCATGCCTCGAATATACATAACGGGACCGGAACAAGCCCGTTTATCAAGAAATTTATTCGGGGTCGAAAAATACAATAGCGCGCCGCGCAGCTGCGGCCCAGGTATAAAACCCGGCATGGAGCAATAGACGCTCAAATACTCATAACTTCGTCAATTTTACTCCGATCGACTTGAAATTTTAACACAATATTCGTGATATATTATGCATTCATTTAAAAAACTAAAAAAAAAAATTTCAATACTTTACCCCGCCCTTAACGAAACTTATTATTTTTAATAATTGTTTGACAACTGTTGTTTATCTAAAATGGATAGGGCATTTATAAGTGAATTGATGATTCTGATAAATTTGTAGCGAATTCATCAGAACTGAAATGTATAGTGAATTTATCGGAACTAAGGTGTGTAGTGAATTCATAAATTCGGAAAATGTCTAGTGAATTTATTAGAACTGAAATGATGAGAGTGAAGTTTGCATCGCTGGCATGCAACGAAAATTCTTTTTAGTTTCTTATTTTCATTATTATTCAAAATAATATTTGCTTATTTGTTCTAGATCGCTAAATAAGAATCCTCAAAAATGTTCTGAAAATTTTCGTAGCTTCAATCTGGATGAAGGAAATTTGTGAAATGAGAAAAAAAAAAATTTCCCTTGCATTCCAACGATGCAAACTTCAACGTCATCTAAAATGTGCAGTGAATTTATGAGTTCTAAAAATGTGCAGTGAATTTATGAGTTCTAAAAATGTGTAGTGAATTTATAACAACTAAAATGTGTAGTAAATTTATTCGGACCAGCTATCCTAACCGTACGCGAAAAATGTTGTTTCCTCTTTGCTCCTCGTGACGATAAATTAATCTGTCGAGGGCACACGGGATTATTCCGATCCATTATTCAGCGCAGCTTTGAATTTTCTTTGCGCGGCTTCGACTTAAAACACGTTCTTCGATAAATAATTCTTTTTCGATGGATATCACTGGAGAGCCGCAAATTTTGATCGCTCCGCTGCAACAAAAAAAAAAAACGGGTCGACATTTTTCAAAAACATGCACGTTTTTCGAAATGTTTGAAGCCGAAAACCGCTTGTCGTCAATTTGACGGCATGTGTTAAGATTCCTCACGAGGGTATGCCCCTTAAGGGTTAGTTCGAAGGGAAAGTAATAAACAAAAAAAACAAAATAAGCTTGGGGTCACGTGACGTATTGCATCAGCTGAATGCAATACGTCACGTGACCCCAAGCCGCAACTTTTCGATATTGCAATAAGTTTTTCGGTTCTCTTGTAAAGTCGTCCGAAAATCACAGAGCGAATTGCATATCAACGACGATGTGAAGTCTGGACACTCCAGAGGAATGATTTTCATAGTAAAAATGTCGAAAAAAAAAGTATAACGATGATTTTTCTGACAAATCTGTCGGAATATTTCGAAATTTTTCAAACTCTGATATTCCAACAATACCTACAAAGTTATCGAATAGCATCGATTAAGGATGTTGAGTCCCTATGAAACATGTTAATGTTAATTGTTCAATAAATAGCTTCTCAATCGTCATGAAATTTTTACACAACCTCCTGAATACTTCATGTAAAGACATACCAAATTTTCAGAATTCTATCATCATTACTTCATCTCCTTAAGGGTTGAAATAAAAAATAAGAAAATTCTGAAAATTTGGTATGTTTTTGTATGAAGTATTTAAGAGGTCGTGTTAAAATTTCACGACGATTAGGAAGCTCGTTATTAAAAAATTAACCTTTTGTTAAGAACAATTTTTAAAAATAAAAAAAAAATTGTCAATAAGCTTCGTTTTGTTTCCGTTGCTTTCAGTATATTGTAGATATTATAAAATTGAGAGGTCAAAAAAAAACTTATTGCAAAGTTACATCAGTTTCCATAAAACAACATTTAATTTGTGAATGTTAATTGTTCAATAACGAGCTTCCTAATTGTCGTGAAATTTTTACACGACCTCTGAAATACTTCATACAAAAACATACCAAATTTTCAGAATTTTATCATCATTTGCGATTTGGGACTCAACATCCTTAAGAACGTCAGATTAAGTACTTGAAAAATGATCATTTCGAGAGAATTACCCACCTACAAAAAAGTACAAAAAAGAGAGTAACGATAAAAAACAGCGTTCCAGGGAAATTCGAAAAAAAAAAATGCTTTTTGTTCTCGAAACCTGCAAAAATCCTGGAAAATTCTTGTGGGTGATTCGGATAGGTGTGGGAGGCATTTGGATTTTTCTATCGGACGTCACTTTTCGGACTATCCTGTACATCCATGACGCGCAAATGTTCGATGCTCGAGTTTGTCAATCTGTTCACCTTCGCTAATGTACGTAGGCACTCGACCGATTTGCATTCTCGGAAAGATATCCTCGAAGCAGGCCCTCGACTCAATCGATGACGTACTGAGGCAAGCCGACGGCATAATTATTGATCGTCGTTCCATCGAGCTCGGCGTTGGGGTGGAAAAACTTTTTCTCGTTGAAAAGTCCATCGTGGCGAAATGCAACAGGGTCAGTTGAGATTGTAATCGACAAACTTCAACGGCATTTACTAAATGATACGCTAATAGTGCCCCGTCCGATGGCACACAGCTTGGAGAGTTCGATGAAGGCGCTTGCGCTCGCTCAAAGGACACACTAATTGATGCAGGACACGAATATGAAATTATGTAATCTTATTACAGCAATGCGAAGTTTAAATGAGCTTGGGGCCTGCGTCTCATTTGTTCATTTTACACATTTCAAATTGACGTAAATTGTATCGCGTTGCAGCGCGATGTCATTTTTTCTTTCGTCCAATTAGCTGGTTTTCTCGACCGTAAAAGTTAATTAAACTTTTTTTTACAATTTTTGCTCTGTTATCAACACCTGTCGCGACGGATTTTTCATTTTTAATTTGATTTTTACACGATTTTCCGTAGATTCACGTATACGGATATGGGGTATTCCAGCCCAACGTACGATGAACATCGCTTAAGGGGGGAAATCACAGTAGCACACAAAAAAATAGGCATATTTTCGGGAATTAACTTTGGCTGAATAAAAGTATCAATCGAAAATCTGTAAAGTAGGTTTTATAGCAATATTAAAAAAGTACAAAATGTAATTTTTTCAATAAAAAATATTTATAAATGGCGGCTGCGCAGCATATGCCCCAAGGCGCCTATTTTTGAAAGCGTGTCGATGGCCGAGGACGTAGACTCCTTAATTTTTGACCTGGAAGAAAAAACCAAAATTTTTTAGTTTCCATATAACAACAGCTAGCGAGCTACGTAGGATTTTTTCGATATATTGATTTTTCGCAAAATGGTGCATGTTTGAAAATAAAGTTAAATTTTTAACAAAAAAAAACGCCATAAAATCGTCGATAAAAAAAAACTAAGCCATATAAAATAAAAAATCCTACGTAGCTCCGTGGAGAAAGATGTTTCGAAGCTACTGTCGAAATTTCAAGTCGATCGGTAAAGATTTGCTCGAGTTATGTCTTCGGCGAGCTCAAAAAAGTGGTTTCGAGAAAAACGCGTTTAAAGTTTTAAGTACTGAGAAACCATATGAAAATTTCATATACCTCTAATCTGCAATGCCTGCACCGTACAGTCGATGTTCGTACGCAGTATCCTTTTTCGTCCCTTTTCTAACACGACTCGACGATGTGTCACTCATAATGACAATGATTTACAAATATCACTGTTTTTTATCACTATTTATGTTATGTATGTATGCACGAAAGTGAAGCGTCGTGAAAAAGCGTTGTATTCAACGCAAGAAATTTGGGCACTCGGACACTTTTGCCGTATTCCATCATTTGGTATATTATTTTTAAGACCCTAAAGCACCTTTCAAGCGAAATTTTTTTTTTTTCGAAAAATTGCAAATTTTACTGTGATTTCCCCCCTCAAGGGGCCAGCCCACTTTGGAGCCACGAAAAAAGGCTATTTTCGCGATTTTTTTTGGAGGATTTTATAAAAGATATGAATATAAAAGTTGTTGGTCTTGATAAGTAGTCTTGAAATAAATTTGAAAAAAATTTAATTCTTTTTTATTAATTTTTAAGTACAAAAACTATAGTTTAACGTAACGCTTGAAAAATAGGCGGGCCAGGTAGCTCCATCACTCCGGGACTAGTTTTTAATGCTATCAATAAGCACACCAAATTTCATCAAAATCCATCGAGTGGGTTTTAATTATAGTGGTCACCGCAAAGCACTGCATGCCGAAGGGGGTCCGACAAAGATGGCGATATTTTTTATAAATAATCAATATTTTTCTTCGAAAATTTGCACAAGTAAAGTTGAAATATAACATAAAAAGTCTGTGTAACCACTTTTGTAAAACAAACTTAATTACTATAAAAAAAGATTATTTAAAATGCTCGTTTTTTCGAGCCTCTGACTGGGCCTCACTCCTTAAGGGAACGCCCCCCCCCCTCCTTCCAAGAAAATCCGTTAATTTTTTTAGTACTTCTACGATGGATTTTTCATCGTTTTACATTGCAAGAATTTTGTCTTTTTTTCTCATTTAGATCGGTGGATTGCTCGGGGGCATTGCAAAATCGCCCCTCGACACGCTGTTCTTTGAGGGGTGGTTTACCCCCTTGGAACCGTTTTTCCGCCGATAAGAAAAATGCGTGTTTAATAGTTTTCAATTCTTTATCACATACATGAGTTTCGACAAAATCGAAGACGGACACTTAAGTGATGTGCCTTGGGAGAAAACTATTTCCTTCTCTACGGTTGATCATAGATTTCCATAGTGGAAACACTCACCTTAGTGGCAAAAAAAGTCGTAATTTTTTTCAATTTTTTCGCCTAGCCTCTTGCTTTTCTGCAGTTGCAGAAAAATCGAAAAGTCTACGCAGGCCGTTTTTTCAATTTTGAAAAATATTACATACGTTTCAGACTTATTTTGTGCATTCTTCACCAAAGCTCAACTTGTGTTTCCGATATTCATCTATTTTTGGTGCAATTTCGATTTTGGGGATGCCTACTCGGCAGTTTGAAAGTCAGAAGAGTACTTTTTCGGTCTAACGAGTAAAAAATAACTTCAAGAATATGTTTTCAGATGAAATTCAATTTGGTTAGTACGTGTAGACCGAAAAAGGACTCTTCTGACTTCCAAATTGTCGAACAGGCATAGCCAAAATCAAAATGTCACAAAAAAAATAGCAAGGCCGTTAGTAAGGTAAAATTAGTAAGGCCTTTGGTAAAAAAACTGCACAAAACAGGTCTAAAGCGTATAAAAAATTTTCGGGAATTTAACAAACGCGACGAATGGACTTTTCGATTTTATGCAGTCGCAATAAGAGCAAGGGGCGGGGGAAAAAGTTAAAAAAAATGTTTTTTTATAACACCAGGAGTGCGGTCTTTCACTATGGATATCCATAATCAACAATGGCTGGCATAAGAGAAATGGCTGCCTAAATTGAGCTGGAATACCCCATATATATCAGCATACGAAAATTATCCTACGAGAGCTGACGTAGGACTAATTTACAACAGCATTCCACTTGTGATACATTTTTTTCCTTCAATTTTTTTTTCCATGCACACGTGGTTATCAATTCATTTTTGTATGTATTTTGAAATTTAATTATTTCGTATTTTGAACTTATTATTTTATGTTTTAAAATTATTTTGTATACGGTTTTGCAAAATGGTAAACATTCAAATACTCCTGTACGAATTTCAATAACCACCAAGTGGATAACGAATCGATATTTTTTTGTGACGCGATGAAAAACGAAAAAAAAAAATACGAAGGTTGGGAAACCAGTAGTGGTCGGATACAACGTCGCTGCTTGTGAGAACGATGGTGTGGCGAAATTGGACCTGAGCCTCGTAGCGAACGCCGTGCTCGAAGGCGTCGACGGTATTCTACTCGCCACTGGTTCTCTAAACGTCGAGGAAACCGTGAATCTTGTACAACACGTCAATCTCGTTTGTCGCGAGGCCGAGAACGCACGCTGGCAAAGGCAGATCTTCCAAGAGCTCTCGTACAAGGTACATTGTTCAGGGGAAACAGGCTGGACTTTTTTTGTCCAATCGGGCAATCATTGGTGACAACAGCGTGAAAGTGACAAGCATAGCGATATTCCACAAAGATTGCTAATTTATATATACCTGACATTAAAAATTTTGCGAACGGTGACAATAATATGGCAAATAAAACCTTCCAATATTTCCACATTTCCAATATTTTTTTATTATGAGACCATTGAGATGACGAGGACGGGAACTTACACATAATTGATACACAGCCTTGCCAAGTTTGAGTGCTTTTTAAATATAGAAAAATATTGATAATGAACTTTTTATTACTTAAGGATGTTGAGTCCCAAATCGCAAATGATGATAAAATTCTGAAAATTTGGTATGTTTTTGTATGAAGTATTTCAGAGGTCGTGTAAAAATTTCACGACAATTAGGAAGCTCGTTATTGAACAATTAACATTCACAAATTAAATGTTGTTTATGGAAACTGATGGAACTTTGCAATAAGTTTTTTTTTTGACCTCTCAATTTTATAATATCTACAATATACTGAAAGCAACGGAAACAAAACGAAGTTTATTGATACATTTTTTTAAATTTCTTTCAAAAATTGTTCTTAACAAAATGTTATTTTTTTAATAACGAGCTTCCTAATCGACGTGAAATTTTAACACGACCTCTTAAATACTTCATACAAAAACATACGAAATTTTCAGAATTTTCTTATAATTTTTTATTTCAACACTTAAGGAGGTTGAAGTAATGATGATAAAATTCTGAAAATTTGGTATGTTTTTACATGAAGTATACAGGAGGTCGTGTAAAAATTTCATGACGATTGAGAAGCTATTTATTGAACAATTAACATTAACATGTTTCATAGGGGCTCAACATCCTTAAGGGGTCAGGCTTTTGTAACGACCCCAAAAAGTCTGGGTTGTTTAAAAACAATAACTTTGAAGGATTAAGTAAGATGATTGAAAAAAATCGTTTCGATAATTATTTGTATGTACATTAACAAAGTTGCGTACCAAATTTCATAACAAAATATTAATAGTTAAAGATGTTATAAACAATTTCGTGAAAGTCCTTTGAACGTGAGGGGCTCAACGGTGTACTTGATTTTGGCCACCCGGTTTATCTGAACCGAGAAAGCGAGGTTTTTTTTTTCTTAAAAAAGCTAATATTGAGTAAAACTTCACTGAGCTTTGTCGTTATCATTTTTCGGTCTTTAAAATAAATTCCATTTTTTTCGATTTTTCGCGAAAAAATGACATTGTCGTTAAAAACCAATGAAAAAATGTTAAGTAGGAAAACGTCGGTCAAGATTAAACTATCGTTGCGGTAAAGCCAACAAAGAGTACGCACTTTTCAAACTCTCATTTCTAGAGAAATTAATTTTTATTTCTGTGCCTGCTTCCCAGCAATGCACAAAGTGTAACGCGCGGAGTGGAGCACACGAAGAATAACGATGGGGGACCTCGATACCCATCGATTGAATCCCCATGTATGTTATGCGATTTCCAGTGGATCAAAAGTTATTTTGGTTTTTGTGATTTTTTTTTGTAAGGTACTAATTTTAGACGACAGTTCGCAGATACAACTAAACTGTTAAGTCTACTCGCCTGATTTTTTTTTCTTTAAATAGTATGATAGTAGGCCTTACGTACTAAAATACTCTACTTTCACACGTGAGCCGGAAAGGTTTTAAATAAAAAATTAAGTTCTTAAATATTTTGGCAACTCAATTTTCCTATCAACTTTCAAATGCTCTCGAAAAAAATCACATTGGGTTGTTTTCTATAACTCTTATATTTAAAACTTGTTTTAAAACCACACCCACACACACGTACACACAAACATTATCATTTAAAAGTATTATTATATTATTATTGAAGTATTACAAAAAAGCTTACCGTTTTTTGCTGTAGATATAGATTTCTTTCTCACGTAAAAATTACGAAAACAAAATTCAAAGTAACGTCGAATTCGCGTTCGGTCTGTTGTCGACTGAAGTAGCACAGCAACCCTTCGCGCGATCGTAGCGCTATCTCTGTTGCCTTCGTTTTCGGCAGACTTGGGCGTAATTCTATTTATAAATATGAATACGAATTTATTCCCATCGTGATTTTCATGTGAATACAAATACAAACTTATTCATACTTCACTTGTTGTAAATACGGATACAAATACAATTGTATTCACAAATATTCTGAACAAATAAATTCACAGAAAAGATTGTGTATATTCACAAAAAATGCGAATATTTCCAAAAAATCCTGTGAATTGAAAAAAAAATCACATCAAAATCTGTGAATGCAAATGTATTCACAAAAAATTGTAAATCCAAAAAAAATCACAAAATAAGTTGCGAGTTTTTTCGTATTTGAGACAAATGAAAACCAAATTCACAATGATTAAATTAAAATTTACACCAAAAGTGATTTCTTACGCATTTTGGTAGAAAACATTGCGTCGAGGCAAAGAAATTTTTGCAAATATTACTTTGTCAATGCGAAATATTAGTAATATTTCGTATTTACAAAGTAATATTTGAAACTCACTTCTTTTTGTGCAAAAATTTGTTTACCTCAACACAATGTTTTCTCTCAAAATACGTAAGAACGCACTTGTGGTGTAAATTTTAATCCAATCATTGTGAATTCAATTTTAATTTGCTTTAAATACGAAAAAATTAACGACTTGTTTGGTGAATTTTTATGTATTTACAATTCTTTGTGAATACATTTGCATTCACAGATTTTTATGTAAATTTTTTTTTAATTCACAGGATTTTTTGTAAATATTCAGATTTTTTTGTGAATATTCACAATTTTTTCTGTGAATTTATTTGTACGTTCAGAATATTTGTGAATACTATGGTAGTTGTATGCATGCGTGTGAATACAAATCAGAGAAGTATGAATAAATTTGTATTTATATTAACATGAAAATCACGATGTGAATAAATTCGTAATCGTATTTATAAATAGAATTACGCCCAACTCTGAATTTTTCGGGCATCGCTTTAGGTAATCCTATCGACAGGCTTCAATACCTAGGATTTTCATTTTTTTAGCTTCACTAAATACATTAATAATCGTTTCTTTAAAGTTTCTGTGTGGGTTATCGACCTAATTATAGAGAAAAAAAATTGCATAGTCTTGTGAAGGAATTCGAAGACGACATACAAAAACCCAATTTCCGGTCGCTACAAAAGTGTACATAATAGTGGGAATTCGTCAGGTTCTTAAAAATAATCAGATTTACATACTTGACACTTGTAGTAACCCAATGCTCCCAGAAAAAACGACGCTTGTTGACCTAATTTTTATGCAATATCAAGTTTATTTTGAACTTCCGGTATTGGATTTATCATCACTTGCCACGATAGAGAGACGTGACAGCAAGCCAACAAATGACTGTAGTCCTAACCTCATCTCACTCATTCGAATTTCCACACATTTCATTTTTAGCCGACACAAATTTTCAATACAATGCTTTGTATTTCCCGCACCTGACATTATTTTGACAGATCGACGTTGAAGAGCATGGAGGTTAAACTCGCCTGGTCGAGTAAAAAGAGACGCAGATAGAACCAATGTTGTCAAATATCAAACCTAGAAATACTTTTCATTTTTCTAATTAAATGTGAACATTCATTAAACAGTTTACACATGGAAAATGTTAGTTATTACAAATTATTTCTTTTGCCTGTGTTTAAAATATAAATTGTTCAAGTCTCAAGTATGATCGGTGTAAACATGACATGACATGACATGACTAAACATGACTAAGATCAGTGTAAGCATGACTAGTGTAAAGCGATAGGATTGCCAAGTTTACGCTCTTGTATCTAGTCTCCATGTCCAACACTTGACATGACATACGCCGCTGACAGGTTAGGCGATGTTGCCAATACAAGAAAAAATAAAACAACCAAAAGCACTGCGTACGCTTCGGTAGCGCGCACTCTTTGTTGGCTCTACCCTACACTGAACAAGTGTACGAAATTTCAAGTAAATTCGTTCATTAGATATCGAGCAATAGTGTACACCGTTTTTAAAAACATCGTTTCGATAAAAACTACTGACCTTTCACAAAAATCGTCATAACTCGGTCAATTTTGAGAATTTTTCCAAAATCTTTGTTGGAAATTAAACGCAAGACTCTAGGCCACGAAACCATGCAATAAAAAAATCGTATCTTTTAAATTTTAAGCTGATGCCAATTCCTTAAAAACAATACAGCTAATCATTTGTACAACATAGCAATATACGTGTGATGTTTTCTTTAGGCTTTGATTCCCGTTGAACCGAGTCACTCGATAGCCATATCCGCCGTTCAGTTATCTCTGAAATGTAACGCATCTGGAATAATAGTGATTACGACAACAGGTAGAACCGCGATGATGTTATCAATATATCGACCTCGTTGTCCAATCGTGGCGATAACTCGTTACGGGATTGTGGCTCGCTGGCTGCAATTATACTTTGCCGTGCATCCACTTCAGTACACGAGTGAGCATATGACACCCTACACCTCTTTTCACAATTTTATAACATTTCCTCTACGTCTCCAATAGAACAGCTCTTTTCGTACCATGGAATTGTATGTTCGTCAATGACGAGTGCACTTTCTTACGAGAAATCCTACAAGAAAATTGTGGATTTTCGAACAGGTTGCACATTTTTGGGGTGGCTCGTCAAATGATAACGATTTCCGTAGTATCCGCTTAGACCACTTGGATCACTACACGAATTGCAGGTAGCTTTGGAATGACAACTGTCAAGATTCGTGCGAAATAAATTTTCGAAAAATAACGGGGAGTAAAGGGCAAGAAAATTACAAAATCAATTGCTGAAGTAATTGAAGACTAAAAAAGAATCTATGCGAGTCGTCGCCAGGTATTTTTTTTAATTTGACTTCGATGGAATTAAATGTTTGCTATCCCTGTCTCGATAAACCCTCTACATCCCGTACTAAGCGCTGAATAAAAAAGTGTTTTCATTCATCATGCTCCAAACTAAATGACAAAAAATAGGTCATTTGAATTGAACAGGATGTTAGGCCGGTTGGAGACACCCTTTTCCGTGTTTCACAGTTGAGGTAAGTGTGAGCGTTTCGATCCATGCGATCATTGAGGAAACTACCAAAATCGTTTTCATCAAGGTCCTCAACGTAAAAAGAATTGCCTAAAATTCCAAATCTCTACATGCGACCGGGCCTACGAGAATCGGTTTTGCCATCCAAAATGAGATTCTCAACCAACCCGTGCAGATGTTGTAGGGATTCAATTGGATTCCCATACTCGTCCCCACTTCCTGATAGGCATCCAATGCGTCATCGCACTGGATCCCTAAACCAGAACGTCACGCTCGTACGTTGGATTCTGATCGGGATTCCCCATTGGAATCCAATGTAAGAATGCAATTTTAATCCTAAAGGATTCCCATATTATCGAACAGAATCCGATAAGATTATTGATGGATTCCATCGCATTCTGCAAGTTGAATTCGCTAAACAAAATATATAGATATGCAAAATGAGTGAATCTTGAAGAAGTGTAAATCTTATCTCGAAAAAGTATAAATCACTTAAGGGGTCTTCTCACTTTGGACGCTAAAAAAGCTATTTACATGATTTTCTAAATAGGTTTATAATATAGATATTATGTGTAAATACATATAATAAATGCACTATCGAAATACGCAAAAAAAATTTTATGTAATTATGTAACCCAAACAAACTTTAAACGCATTTTTCTCATAACAACGTTTTTCGACGGCTTCATGATAAAATCTTCGAAACTACTGAATTGATGCTTATAAACTTGTAACCACATATTCTTTACAACCATAGCTATAGCGCATATCAAGGATTTTTTAAATTTTGACATTTACCACATTTTTTTTGCCAAAAACAGTGAAAAAAACACGTTTTTTTTAATGTCCGCCATTCTTTTATTCTTGCATATATAAAAAAATCGTATGATATGCGCTATAGCCATTGACATACTGAATCTAAAACCGTTTGATTTTTTTGTTTCGGATGATCCATCCCCGAGATTTCATCAACAGCGTAGGCCGGCAATTTTTTTAGGACATTTTTTTAACTACCATTCTCGTTTATAAATAGTGACTTAAATAAATAGCTTTTTTTATGTACTTCGAAAGTGTATTTATTAAGGATGTTGAGTCCCTATGAAACATGTTAATGTTAATTGTTCAATAAATACCTTCTTAATCGTCATGAAATTTTTACACGACCTCCGGAATACTTCATGTAAAAACATACCAAATTTTCAGAATTCTATCATCATTACTTCAACCTCCTTAAGGGTTAAAATAAAAAATGATAAGAAAATTCTGAAAATTTGGTATGTTTTTGTATGAAGTATTTAAGAGGTCGTGTTAAAATTTCACGATGATTAGGAAGCTCGTTATTCCAAAATTAACATTTTGTTAAGAACAATATTTAAAAGAAATAAAAAAAAATTTATCAATAAACTTCGTTTTGTTTTCGTTGCTTTCAGTATATTGTAGATATCATAAAATTGAGAGGTCAAAAAAAAAACTTATTGCAAAGTTACATCAGTTTCCATAAAACAACATTTAATTTGTGAATGTTAATTGTTCAATAACGAGCTTCCTAATTGTCGTGAAATTTTTACACGACCTCTGAAATACTTCATACAAAAACATACCAAATTTTCAGAATTTTATCATCATTTGCGATTTGGGACTCAACATCCTTAAGTGTCACAACTTTTATATCAATATCTATAATATAAACCTATAAGAAAATTCATTAAAATAGCCTTTTTTAGCGTCTAAAGTGAGAAGACCCCTTAAAAAAGTATACCTTGAAAATGGACTTAAACCACATCACTGAAAATTCACTGTAATTATCGTTTGTTATTTATGATTTCGCCACACACGTACACGCGTGACTTCACATATTTTCGATTCGAACGTGGTGAAAATTTTCAAACGGCGTTCATCGGGGTACAGTTTAGAATCCAATTGGATCCCAATGAATGATCCCTACAGAGGCGTGGACGCATCTTGGGACTGCGGAGCAAATTTGGGCACGAGATCACGAATCGATATTCCTTTGGGGAGATCCAACAAATCCTCCTGAGAATAAAAAATAAAATTCTCACGATATTGAAGTTTTCATCGTTGAAACGCAGCGAAAATATATTTTTTGCCCATTGCCAATTTTTTTTGGCAGCTCAAAGCTACGGCAAACTTTTCTTAACGCGTTACCCCACTTTTAGCGCAAAAAAAAGGCCTTTTTCATGAATTTTTATAAAGAAAACTACAAAACTTTTTTAATCGATCAATATACCATCTTAAAGAACACATCTTGAAGAACTTTCAGTAATTTTTTTATTGAAAAATATTACATTGTTTAGTGGCAAATGGCGGTCAATGAAAAAATGTTTTTATATACACGGTTTGCGGTGACCAACATTGCGGCGAAGTGGATCATCTGAAAAAAAAATGCGGATGGATTTAGTCAAATATAAGTATAAACTAGTCTTTAATCGAAGGATTTTAAAAAATATTCATTTTTCACAAAATGGCGGACAGTCAAAGTTAATGGTTCGATTTTAACGAAAAAAACGGCCGTTTTTTGGCTGTAAAAGGGCCATTTTTTTCGAAAAAAAAAATCGAACGATTAAAGACTACATTTTTATGTATTAAATAAGCCTGCAAAATTTCAAGAAGATCGGTTCATTAGTGTTCGAGTAATCTTGGTCACCGACTTCAGAAATGCCATTTTGAGAAAAACGCGTTTAAAGTTTCAATTATCAGTTCTTCAATTCACGGATTCTTCTCTTTCAACGCTCATATCTCAGTCAATTTTCTTCGGATCGACTTGAAATTTTCAGGACATATTCTCAGATACTTATACTTCAAAAAAATGCAATAAAAAAATCGAGTTTTTCAAAATCGCAAGTGGGGGTAACCCCTTAATATCCTCATTAGAAACCTACAACCTAAATCTATGGAGAATGATTTCGGAGAATAACAAATAGGGAGAAAAAAAAAAGAAAATGGGAACGAATTTTTGTTGCATTCCAACGATGCAAACTTCAATAAGATAAATTTCCAAACGCCGTTAATTGGAAAATAGCGTGGGATCCACTTGGGCTCCCTGCGTGCTCGATCCCTTTAAAATCCCTATAGGGATGTGGTAGAATCTGGGGACTTGCCAACCAATTTCTGCCCGGGAATACAATCATTGGCTGACACGTTTTCGAAATGCTGCTGCTCTTTGCCATCCGGAAACGTCACTCCTGCGTGGGCGCAGCGTGTCCGAGAGAGGACTGGCGCAAGGACATGGACGAGAGAGTACAGAGCGGCATGAAATACCTTCGTAGAAATGGCTACGTCGAAACTGGCGAGCCCGTGGTGGTGGTGAGCGGATGGCGTTGCGGAAGTGGCTTTACGAACTGCATAAGGGTCGTGTACGCATCGCCCCGTCTTGTGCCGAACAGCGCTCAGGATTTCGAAGACATTTGGTAGCTTCCTCCTGCTGCATTCTCCTCCAATCAACCCTCGTTCGATCCTGCCGACAAGATCGCGCCGGGAAAACTTGGCGAGTTTCGGGAGGAAAAAAAAAACACGAATTGTTCAATAGTATCAGGTAAGAGGTGAGTTTGTTGGAAAGGAACACCGAGAGAAAAGTGTACGGTGCTTACAAAAAACGCGATTGGTAAAAGAGAGTATGGTCGAATTCCCTATTGTTTATCGTCATCGCCATCATAATATGGTCAACACAACTATAAGCGAAAAGTATACGCAAACATGCAAATTTGTAAAATGTAACTATTGTAAAAGGCACTATTGTAAAGGCCTGTGATCAATCTAGATATATTAGCACAATCATTTATCAGTTTTCAGAATCTGATGTTTCAAAAACTAATGGGCTGCGCCAAAAATCCATTTAAGCAGTGACATGTATTATCGAAAAGGCGATCTGTGCAAAATTCCACCTATATCAGAGGTAACAGCTATTCAGAATTGTATGAGATAAACAATCATACAGGTAGTACTCTCGATTGAACGTTTTTGAATTTTTGAATTTATGAAATATTATATACATTTAGCAGACATACCATTCAATATGGTAAAAATCATTATTTTTTAGATAGTTTACGGAAATATCCATTTTCCGAAAACCTACTATATTATATAGCATTGAGAATCAACGTATGCTTGAAAGATTGCTGGCTGCGGTGAACATGTGAGCATAGTTAATACAACTGCTAAAATATTGCAAGCAGTATTATATTTTCGGCAGTAACCATGACTATTGAATATTATTGTCCCCTCAGGGTAATATAAAATATGGTTGAAATATGGTTGAAGTTACTATACATTTCTCTCAGTGAAGGAAGATACCAAGAGCCGAATTCTGATGGCTAATAGCGTATTGCGCGTTGCAGACCAAGATGGAAGCAGTTGCGCCTGCATGCTTGTCACCGTCCAAGTGGCTTTTTATTTTCACCACGCTGCGGCTGCAAAATGATCACGTTAATGCAAATTGACCAGCGCGTTTTTCCACACGTGCAAAAGGACAGCGATATCACCACGGTAAAGATAAAGCTGACCTGAAAATGTTTAAGAATAATATTTTTAAAGCTCCGTTCGAAATCATTGTTATGAAGATGTTCACTCCGTTTAGCAATGTTGTACGAACAGTATTAGCACTTACATCAGATACTTGTTTGAAACGTTGAGGGCTTATACGTAGGTGAAATTTTTGAATATAGCGATATTTCGAGCAATTTTTAAGGGGGATCCCTGTTTGGAAGCCCAATTTGAAGGGTCAAAATGATGATGTTTTTTCCAGTTACACATTGGTTGGAATAAATTAATTTTTTCCCAGCATGTTGTACATATGTTTGTGGTTACGATGAAATTTTTTCGGAAGAAAATCTTTCAAAGTGTGGGTGGTGCTGCAGTTGGCGTTGCAGTCCTTCAGGACGAGGCCCGAAACGCCAGGACCTCTATCAGGCTCAAATGTAATCTGAGGCGAAAAGAAAAAATGTTTTCTTCAAATATACCTAACTGGCTATGGGTTCACGATCCGCTTTTCAAAATTTCGAAAAATACGAGAAATGACAGCTTCTTCAAAGAAAACCTACTTTTTTTCTTGAAAACAGCATGCTGAAGCCATTGTTATCAACGAATGGTTCATCCAATTAAAAAATGCGATCGCGAATCGAAAATGATTACTGTTTGAACGCTAACTGTGCAAATTGGAGTCAACCGTGTGAAGGTTACTTAAGGATGTTGAGTCCCTATGAAACATATCAATGTTAATTGTTCAATAAATAGCTTCTTAATCGTCATAAAATTTTTTCACGACCTCCTGAATACTGCATGTAAAAACATACAAAATTTTCAGAATTCTATCATCATTACTTCAACCTCCTTAAGGGTTGAAATAAAAAATGATAAGAAAATTCTGAAAATTTGGTATGTTTTTGTATGAAGTATTTAAGAGGTCGTGTTAAAATTTCACGACGATTAGGAAGCTCGTTATTAAAAAATTAACATTTTGTTAAGAACAATTTTTAAAAGAAATAAATAAAAATTTGTCATTAAACTTCGTTTTGTTTCCGTTGCTTTCAGTATATTGTAGATATTACAAAATTGAGAGGTCAAAAAAAAAAACTTATTGCAAAGTTACATCAGTTTCTATAAGACACCATTTAATTTGTGAATGTTAATTGTTCAATAACGAGCTTTCTAATTGTCGTGAAATTTTTACACGACCTCTGAAATACTTCATACAAAAACATACCAAATTTTCAGAATTTTATCATCATTCGCGATTTGGGACTCAACATCCTTAAGATATCAATCCCACCGTGTCAAGAAATGCAGTTTCGAGATAATTCATATTCGACGGATCGCGTCCAACCCGATGCACACTGTCCCACTAAATTAGGTGCAACTTCGTCAATTTTTAGAATTCCGGGGTCCGGTTGCTCTTCAAATATTCTTGAAAGTTCACACTATAACAATATGCAAAAAGAACGATTTTTTGAAGTTTCCAGAGAGGGATGCTCCTTTGAGATATGACATTTAAGATATAACAATTTTGAGTCGAACCATTTTAAATTGAGGGAGCTATGAGCGTTGGTAGGTTGGATAGGTAGGTCCCGCGAACCGCCAAACTTTGAAAGCGTCTTTCTAAAAATAACTTCTTCAAAATCAGCGATCGCGGTATCTCAAAAATCACTGCACCGATTAACTTCAAATTTTACAAACTTACATATCAAAAAGGAGTGTTGAAACGAAGGAATTTTTTTTCGATGCATAGTTTTCTTTCATCAACGGAAATAGAGCGTTTTTTTTTTACCGAAAATCGAAACATTCACTTTGGACTGCGGCTATTCCTTCAACAACAAATAGTTTATACAATCCTTTGTTCAAGCACTGAATAATTTTATACAAATGCTAAATGCGGTTGGTTTTTTCAAATTTCGGATGGTTTCGTGCCGAGCAGCAGTGTTCCACGCGAAGGACGTTTTTCAACATGTGCACACACCAAATTGTATCTACCGCATTTATAAATATATATAAATGATTTTCAATACGATGTTTTTAAATACACTTCGAACCTTACTCTTCAATATAAGAAATAATAATTTAAAAGCCTGCACCCGTTTTCCCAGAAAAAAAATTCCTCAAAATTCCTCTTTTTTTCTGGCTACTTGCTGGGTCCCCCAAAAACTTCGCTACACGGAGAGAATTTTGAAGTGTTTTTTACGGTGAAATCTCCGTAAAAATTACATTAAAAATTTGAAACCGGTGACAAATGTGCACATAGTCAAAAATTGACACTAGCTTTTAATATTTTGCTTTCATTCATTTAAAAATTTAAGCAAGTAGCATATCTTTTTACGTTTCTTTCAGTAAAAATTCTGACACATTCTCATGTAGAATTTTAACAATGGGCTGCCTCAAAAATTCCAAGTTTCTACAGTAAAAATAACCTGGACAAACTTGAAATTTCTAAAATCCCTAGCGAAAAATTAATTCCCTATGATTAAATAAATACTCTATATAGTGTATTTTTCGTAAAAAGCTAGTAAGCAACAGCAATAATAATATTAATGAATAATTGCTAATTTTTATAAATAATAATATTATTTTATTAATAACAAAATAAGAAATTCATCTTTCCGTACCATTGTAGAGGTCCTTTATCGAAGTTTCTTTTCACGTTTCTTTGTTTTCTTGCGTAGAACTGCGTAGAACACGTTAGACTGCACGAGACCACGAGGCTTTCTTGGTCCATGCTTCGTACTATAATGCGCATGCGCGGTACCGCTGTTGCTAAGCAACGCGGGTCGGCGTCGTTCGTGCTCGTCATACTGCGTCATACACAAGCACACTCTCACAGCTTGCGTTCACGTATACGCACGCTCACACACAGAGCTCACGCGTACGGTCAGGCGACCTAGCCCTAACTGATTTTACTATAAAGAACGTAAAATTCCGGTGGACGCACGGAAAATTTCGGCTTCCTTTTTTAAATTTTTATGGAAAACACGCAAATTTCTCAATGTTTCACTGAAACATTTCATTTATATTAGCACTTTTTAAACTTATTGTCGTAATCTTTACGTTTCATGAAATTTTACTATTAATTTCAGTAAAAATTCTGGAAAATATTTTAATTTTCTGTTACGCAAAAGTAAATTTTGATTCATTTCCATGAAAATTTATAATTTATTTCCTAAAAACCTGAAGAATTGCACATTTGTCACCGAGTTACTGTGATTTCACAGTAAAAATTACTTAAAAATTCTCTCCGTGTACTTCGAACTGCCGATATATTTTTCTTTTCGCGGCACTAGCTGCTTTGCTGCCCCGTCATATTGGCAGTTAAAGAGTCTTTGTTCGTCCAACGTAGTTGCTCTGCTCTTCGTTGGATCAAACCCCGCAGCAGCGGCAAAGGAAAATATAATGAAACATCGTCAATGTCATCTGGCCACCGAGTTCGAACCTATAGGAGACTATCGTTGTCGTCCAGCTACAAATGAAACGGTACCTTTCTGCTCTCACTACAATCCAATGCCGATAACGGTCACTCTTCGATCGCTCCCTCGCAGCCCTTCAATCGTCTCCGCAACTCTACAGGGACAACATTTTCCCGCTATTGATCGAGAAAAGGCGCACCACGTGCCGCGCGTGGTTTTCAAACTCGTGAACAATGGAAACGCTGGTACCTTTTGGACGATTCGTAAATACACTCGTCCAACTCCGGGCGGAGGTCAGAACAGATCGCAGAACAGATTTCGGTTACGTGCGCTATTTCATTGACCGAGCGAGGCTCACTCCTATCCTAAACTCCTTCTGTTTCGCTATACATTCTTTATCTTTATTCACGGCAGTGTGCGATGCTCAATGTGGCTAACGATTGGAAGAGGACGTCTCGTACGAGCTCACAATTAGGCCACCCATTGATAATTTTGTTTTCGTCAAATTCATCGGTCCTCCACCCATTTTGATGGATAATGGGCATTGTGCTTGTGTCGGAGTTAATATGGGTCTGAAGGTACGTGCAGATGTAACCTGGGCCCATTGTTGCTTTCAATTGAATGTGGGCGATCCAGATGTCAGATGTTGATCACCTTGTGAAATAAACCTCCCATTGTTATGTATCCCAATTACACTATGTGGATACGCAACCCGTATGGAATGTAAATAAATCATTATTATTCGTATTCGCTGTATCTTCGGACGATATATACATCTCTAGTTTCTATACGTTTTGTATGTAGGTAACGTGTACTAGATGTAAGAAATAATAATTCAAGGCCTTAGGCCACAGTAACGGGTATAAAATCGTGTGGGAATTTAACAATTTTTTTTCGTATAAAAAGGTGATTCACTCGTAAAATTAATTACACATCTATTTAGTGGGAATATCAAGCTGCTAGAAAGAATATATATGTATATATGTATTTTTTTTCGATGTACATATTTATTTATGTATATATATACATATACATATACATGTATAAAATGCATATATACATATGTATATATGTACTTTTTTTTCGATGTACAAAATGGCCGACTACTCGAAACTTCTCGTAACAGCTTTTTTCTAATTGGCATGACAAATAACTTCAATAATTTTCACTCGATTTACTTAAAATTCAAAAGTTATGTTCCTTATTGCATTTCGCAGAGAAGTACGTACGGAATTTCTTATTAACGGACAACACCACTGTGACGGCTTCAAAAAATCGATTTTTTGAAAACCATCTAGAAAAATCTAAAATACATTTAAGATTAAGATGCAGTTGGACCCAGGTCGAAAAAATAATTATTTTCGGAGATATTGAATATTTTGTGGAGCGGTGCAGCGCGGTAATATTTCTGAATATCGCCATGAGTCGCCTCTTCCTGAGGAAGTATCGGAGGCAATTACGCCAGTCTTCGAAAATTTGAGCAGAGACGATTTGCTGCAGCTTTGTTTGGGCGGCTTCACGCTAAACAACAACGAAAGCTACAACAAATCAGTTTGGGCAATAGCCCCCAAGTGTCAGTCCGAGAGCAAAAAAATCGTCGATATTGCAGCTGATATCGCGGTATTATTATTCAATAATGGCCTGAGAAGCCTCATGGAAGTTTTGGAGACGTTGGGGATAACTATCGGCCCAAATTGTTTTAATTTTTGCGTTGAAACCGACGCAGCGCGGATCGAGCTGGCGGAGCGCTCGCTCATAGACGCTGCAAAAGAGGCAAGAAGAGCCTCTACAAGTTCGAGAAAAGATGCTAGGGACAATGATTTGCTTCTTGAAGGCCAGCTGTATGGTGCCGGCATCGCTGATTAAAGGTAACAATTTTTTTTCCAATTTATCGCATAAATTAACAAACCTAAAACTTTGAACGCGTTTTTCTCAAAACCACTTTTTTGAGTGCGGCACGCAGCAGAACTCGAGCAATTTTTATCCGATCGACTTCAAATTTGGACTGCATCAATAAAACTAGATTACCTAAAGAAGTACATAGGATTTTTTCGATATCTCAATAATAAAAAAAGTTATAGCCTATTTTCTATGAGAAATTTTGCTCGAAAATCGTCCTTTAATTTCAAAGGCGTGCCTATTTTTTAAAAATCGATATTTTTGCAAATCACTGTGTATTTCTCTTCAAAATATCATATTATTAACGAAAACACTCGGTATTTTTTTTCAGATCGACTTTGAAGAGAGTTCTGCTGCGTGCCGCGAACCACTGCAGAGGCAACAGTACCTGACGCGGGAGCTTCCCCAACGTCACCATGGGGCGTGAAAAATTTGAATTTTTTTTTTTTATGTATCTTCAATAAACAACGAACAAAACAAATTTTTTTTTTCGAAAATCTCTTTTTTTTCCCACAAAAAAATTCTTGAAAAATGGCAAAAAAACCGGGGGTCACAGTGGTGTTGTCCGTTAATCGAAAACTTTTCATTTTAGGAGCAGTTTATGAGCGTTGTAACGAAATTTTTCACTGAAAATTCATTTCTCAAGTTCGAATACCTACAACTTTTGAATAAAACAATATTTTTTAAATTCCATACGTAATTCTCTAGGTATTCTAATGCCCATGTACGTATTGCAAACTGGCTTGGTATTGGCACTGTACTGATGCCAGAACTGCCAATACTGGCAGGCTACCAAGGGCCAAGCCTTGCCCAAAACAAAACCAGTATTGAGACACCTTTGGTTTGTTAACACCGGTCCAACATATGGTGCCGTGAATCGGCCCGACACTGTTTATGGGTATTGGCTCAGAATAAGTGCCCAGTTTTGGGCCAGATATTATTGCCAGTCCTGGGACAAAACCTAAATCAGTACTTTGCCGGTACATGCCCGTGTATAGACTGGACACTTGGCTTAGTCTTGGGTCAGTACTGATGCCAGAGCTACTAATATTGGTAGGCTACCAAGGGCCAAGGCTTGCCCAAGGCAAAATCAGTATTGAGACAACTTTGGCTTGTTAACACCGGTCCAACTTATGGTGCCGTGAATCGGCCCGACACTGATTACGGGTATTGGCTCAGTATAAGTGCCCAGTTTTGGGCCAGATATTATTCCCAATCTTGAGACAAACCCTCAATCAGTACTTTGCCGGTACATGCCCGTCTATAGACTGGACACTGGGCTTAGTCTTGGCTCAGTACTGATGCCAGAGCTGCTAATAATGGTAGGCTACCAAGGGCCAAGCCTTGCCCAAGTCAAAATCAGTATTGATACAACTTTGGCTTGTTAACACCGGTCCAACTTATGGTGCCGCGAATCGGCCCGACACTGTTTACGGGTATTGGCTCAGAATACGTGCCCAGTTTTGGGCCAGATATTATTACTAGTGTCTTGAGACAAACCCTAAATCAGTACTTTGCCGGTACATGTTTATACCATTTATTTACATATATAAAATAGGACGCCGAATTTCTTCAACGAAACTTTTTTTTATTGGTTTTGTTTCAGCCGTACAGGGGCCTTCCCCTTTTAATGAGCCGCAATCCGCATCAACTTTCCACCTCCCATTCCACTACCCCCCGCCTTATATATCGCCTGTTCTGCAACTACTTCCCCGTCTACCTCCAATTCCAACCCCCCCCCCCCCCCCCACCGGCGACCGCAACTGACTTCCCCCCTGTATCGTATTCGCCATGACATATCTGTTCGGGGTACAGGGAAACTGCGGAAAACCTATACCAATTCAGCCGGTCATCAAGTTCGCCCTCCCAGTCGTGGAACTAGTCTTATTTCTTATTTCGCCGCGAAATGCCGAAGAAAAACATTTCACGACGAGGTGTACGCGACTGGGTTTCGAACCCGGGAGCTTCCATCCGCACGATTAGTGGCAAGCACGCTAACCACTAGACCATCGCACCGCTTATGTCAAATGTGTACTATTATACTACTATCTATTAAAGGAAGTAGATATGCTGTAACATTCTTGCATCTCGAATGATTGAGAAATGTAAAGAACATATTGTGAATAAATATTTTCAACATATATATATATATATATATATATATATGTGAAATTAAATAGTCGGTACGCCAATGATATGTAATCATATGTCGGCCCAGCACACAGAGTTTACCAATAGTGGGGCAGTACTTAACCCAAGACTCGGTAACCAAGGATGGTATGGTACTATTGCCAATGCTGGGACCGTACGTCCAGCCGAGACTCAACCAACCTTGGTTGCCAAGACTGGCACTGTGCTAATAAAATTGTTTGTCAATACTGGGGTAGTACTTGACCCAAGACTCGGTAACCAAGGCTGGCGTGGTACTGTTGCCAATTCTTGGGCAGTACTTCCAGCCGAAACTCAACCAACCTTGGTTACCAAGACTGACACTGTACTGATAAGATTGTTTGCCAATGCTGGGGTAGTACTTGACCCAAGACTCGGTAACCAAGGTTGGCGTGGTACTGTTGCCAATTCTGGGGCAGTACTTCCAGCCGAGACTCAACCAACCTTGGTTACGAAGATTGGCACTGTACTAATAAGATTGGTTTCCAGTACTGGGGCAGTAGTTAACCCAAGAGTTGGTCACCAATACTGGCATGGTACTGTTGAGAATGCTGGGGCAGTACTTCCAGCCGAGACTCAGCCAACCTTGGTTACCAAGACTAGCACTGTACTAATAAAATTGTTTGCCCATACTGGGGTAGTACTTGACCCAAGACTCGGTAACCAAGACTGGCGTGATGCTGTTGCCCGTGCTGGGGCAGTACTTCCAGCCGAAACTCAACCAACCTTGGTTACCAAGAATAGCACGGTACTAATAAAATTGTTTACGAATACTGGGACAGTACTTAACCCAATATATAGTAATCGACACTGGCACGATACTGGTCTTTTCAGTTGCCACTGCTGAGGCAGTACATCCAGCCAAGACTCAACCAACATTGGTTACCAGGACTGGCACTGTACTGATAAAATTGTTTACCAATACTGGGGTAGTACATACTTCACCCAAGACTCGGTAACCAAGACTGGGACAGTACCGATGCGTTCGGTTTCCAATACTGGGGCAGTACCGCTAACTGAGAGTCAGTCGCCAGGACTTGCACAATTCTGGGCCGTATTGGTAACTCTGGCGCAATACCGGCATTCGCACATGGGTGTAGATTGACGAGAATTTTTGTTTTTTGTTCTAGGTAAAAAATTATGGATGCTAAATGTCACGCCGCGGAGCGCCTAAAAAAAGATAACAAAATAAAATATTAGTAATCGGGCATTTTGTACATCGAAAGAAAAAAAATTCTAACAGCTTGATATTCATATTAAATAGATGTGTAATGAATTTTATGAGTGAATCACTTTTTCATACGAAAAAAAATGTTAAATCCGCACATGATTTTATACCCGTTGCTGTGGCCTAAGGCCTTAAATTGATATATCGTAGTGTTGTGCAGCGAAATTGCGCCAGCAAGTAGTGCCGTGGTGGCCGGAATCGGGCGATCGAGGAGGTAGGATCTTTTCAATGACGAGTAAATCTCCAACTTGGGAATTATGAACTTACGAATTTAACTTTACTATAACTATGCAACATTCGATTTACAATAATGTTTAAGGGGTTACCCCCACTTGCGATTTTGAAAAGATAGTTTTTTTTATTGCATTTTTTTGAAGTATAAGTATCTGAGAATATGTCCTGAAAATTTCAAGTCGATCCGAACAAAATTGACTGAGATATGAGCGTTGAAAGTGAAGAATCCGTTCTTCGTGTAAACTGAAATTGAAACTTTAAACGCGTTTTTCTCAAAATGGCATTTCTGAAGTCGGTGACCAAGATTTCTCGAACACTAATGAACCGATCTTCTTGAAATTTTGCAGGCTTATTTAATACGTAAAAATGTAGTCTTTAATCGTTCGACTTTTTTTTTCGAAAAAAATGGCCGTTTTATAGACAAAAAACGGCCGTTTTTTTTCGTTAAAATCGAACCATTAACTTTGACTGTCCGCCATTTTGTGAAAAATGAATATTTTTTAAATTCCTTCGATTAAAGACTAGTTTATACTTATATTTGACTAAATCCATCCGCATTTTTTTTTCAGATGATCCACTTCGCCGCAATATTGGTCACCACAAACCATGTATATAAAAACATTATTTCATTGACGGCCATTTGCCGTTAAACAGTGTAATATTTTTTAATAAAAAAATTACTGAAAGTTCTTCAAGATGTGTTCTTTAAGATGGTATATTGATCGATTAAAAAAGTTTTGTAGTTTTCTTTAAAAAAATTCATGAAAAAGGCCTTTTTTGCGCTACAAGTGGGGGTAACACCTTAATTGCCGTGAGACTGATCTCCTCGGTTGCCACCCGAAGACTGACTTTTGTCTTTCCGTTGCTCCAGTTATGGTGTTATGCCAGATGGAATTTTTGAAAAAATCCATTTATCGTTTTCGACGGATTCTTATAATATAACCTTTCAAAAATAGTCTCTGAAAATTTCAAGTCGGTTCGTTGCAATTGGGGGAGTTATGAGCGTTTACAGGTAGGTCCATATTATCTACGTACCCGTGTAGAAATTTGAGTCAAGAAATGGTACTGCCCCTGATCCGCCTTCCCTAGATAATATCAAGCTCTGGTCAGGTCTTCGACCCTGGAATAGGTTCGCAATGTAACGGGTCTAAGCCTAGGTCCCGACCCACCGTTCCCATTCTAGGGAACTGATCAAGAACGGGCCGGAGAACAAGCGGTAAATGGCCAGGAAAGTTGTAGGGAATAGGTCGGGAAATAACCATGAACAGATGAGGAAATTAAAAGTGACGTTTCAGCGTTTTTGGAATCGTTGAGGAGCCAAAATTGGGAGTGTGTTCACTTTAGTATTTCGGCAACATATTTTTGTTGGTTATCTACTTGCTAAGGTAGTATATGAGTGTATACGCACGCTTGCTCGCATTTTCTGATGAGCAAAGAGATAGGAAAACGTACACAGATCACTGTCCGAGTGAAACAAGCCTGGAGTGCAATAGGCTATTTCGCAAGTATCGCAAAATCATAAGCGTAAGTGCACGCTGTAAGTATAGCACTTGTGTAAGTGGTACAACTCACAGGACGAACTTTTATCCTCGTACGATGGTACCTTGCTTACGCGAAGAAGTTCCCTTGTAGCCACCTGGCGGATCGTTGGGGAAATATATTCAGGTAATGTCTTCCCCGCCAGAACATTGATATTTCCTGAAATGGCGACAAGGCGTTCAAAAACCACGAATGACCTGCTTTACTTTTTTGCCTCATAAAATAATTTGGCTACTCTTTATGTTCAAATCATTAGTTATCGTAATTCCGGTATTTATGATAAACATTGTTATCCTTGTCGATTATCATTGATGAAATAAATGCTTTTAATGATGAATAGAATTTCAACACATGTATTAGTTTCATCCAAAGCAATTATCAATATCTTTGATGAGGTGAAAAGCAAAGTAGCTTTCCTTTAGTTCTTGAAGACGGGTTCCACTTTTCAGAACGCGTCAATATTCTGACCGGGTAGACATGACGTGAAGACGTAGTTCCTTGCAATGTATGCCGACCAGAAGATTGTAATTTCCGCACATAGAAGATAAGCCGTAAAAACGATTTTGCGATCATCCCAGTTTGTTCCATGTTAGGTCAGGTGAACCAGACAAGGCAAGTTTGGTCAGGGCCCGACACAAAGTAGCGAATACCCGGTAACATTTCTGCACGGGATGAGTCATATTCGGGTGTCCGGTGACAGATGTCGAGAAAAGTTTTTAGCGCTAGCTTCATCTCTTGATCGTTATCCATATTAGATTGGAGATCCATGCGCATGGGCAATTTCCATACTTCTTCGGTGACGGGTAGCGTTCCAATTTCCTCGTGATGAATTCCAGGTGACGTTGAACTTTTTTTTTTCTCTTCGGAGTTATTCCTCTGCGTGGCCTTAAGAAGGACGATTAGAAATCAGTAAAAAGGGTTACGGATTTATCCCTTGTTTTTTTTGCTACGCACATGGATAAAATTTCCACCGTTTGAAAAAAAGAAAATTCTGTAATATTTTTATGTATGTGGAATACCTACTTCGCGTTTCCACGGTCGAGACGGCGTTTTTTTTAACAAACGTGTTCGATCGGGGGTTGTGTCCGCACCCTGGCTACCCTTAGAGACCCGTCCGCTTCGCAATTAGTTTTCGTGAGAAATTAGGGAGGAGTAGGGATTGTGATTTGTCTCTGAAGTTCCATCGTTCCAGTGAAGCACCATTAACGGTCCAGACTTCATCCAGTGAAGTAGGAGAAAAATAATTAAGGGACCAAATTTTTTTTTTGTTTTTTTTTCGTTTTCATTAATTTTTGTGCGTGTGTTTCTTTTTTCCAGGATGGCCTTTTATAAAAGGTTTGGCGAAGTTATTTTTGAGGGAGAAGGCGTCGACTTTATCGTGGTGAGTCGTATAAATTTTCTTCTCTACCCCCCTTCTTTTGTGCATCCGTTTATCGTACTGTTAACTATTTTTCATTTTCACTTACCCTTTGTTTCTTCTATTTTATTTCAGACCGTGAGGTGCGAGACCCACGGGCGGTCGGCCCGGAAGGGGTCTTGGATCCGCAGCTTCGTGACGCATGCGAAGGGTGTGCGGGCCCGCCGCCGCCGCGACCATGAAGCCCTCCTCAAACTGTGGGCAGAGGACCCTTTCTCGCGATTGTGCGAGAAATGGGCCCCCGAGGCGACCCAAGGGGATATTCTGTCGCTGCGGGCTCTCTTCGGCCTTAATCCCCTGTGGCGGGAGGCGGGTAACCAGTCGGCCGATCCGAGACACGTACGTGGCGTCCCTTAGATCATTGCCCAAATCGATCAATAATGATGTCATCCCTCCGAATAATAATGTAACAATATATTCTGGCTTTTTTAAAATGTTTCGTCTTGCTCGTCTTGCCTTTTCCTCTTCCCGTTTCCTCCTCTTATTATCTATTTCATTTGTTTCTCTCTTTTTTTTCTTAATCTCTTAATATTTATTTACTTAAATATTTTTTTATTAGTTATCTGTGGTATTGTTTTATTAAAAATTATTATTAGAGAATTATATTTTCTCTACTCTTCAAATTTATTCCATAACTAATTGTTGTTTATGTATATATATATATATATATATATATATATATATATATATATATATATATATATATATATATATTCTAAGGGAAGCCCCACGAAAAACATACCCATATGACGATTTTCTTTTACATATCAAAAAACAATGCTTGATCAGAGACATTTCATTTCGATGGATTGTTTTTTTTTCATCGACGAAATTAGAGGGTTTTTTTTGCACAGAAAATCGATACTTTCACTTTCGACTGCAGCCGTTTCTTTTTTAAATCAATGTTTCATTAAATCCTTTGTCCAAGCGCTAGATAATTCCGAGCAAAAACTAAATGTGTTCGATTTTTCCATTCCGGATGATTTATCTACCACATTTATATATATTTTTAAATATAAACATTTTAAAAGATACTTAAAACCATACTTTTCAGTTTAAAAAGAATTTGTGTTGTTAGGTTTAAAAAAATGTTATTCTCATTTTTTTGCCAAATTTCAATTTTCTTAATGCAGAAAAATTATGATTTTGATTTTTTTCGATAAAGCGGAAAAAATTTTTATTCTTATGTTTTTTTTTGTTTGATGAATATTTGTTCGGATACAGTGTTCGTAATGAAAAATTGAAAATCCTGAACGGACGCCTAAAAAAATCTTTAAAAAATCACAGACGTTCCTTTTGACTAATATTTCAAACTGACAGATTTTGAAAAAAATTCGAAAGGTTTAGAAAAAGTGGCCCAGTTGATGAAGAATGCCTCATATAGGCGTCAAAATCATTGACAACAATCGAATTTTGATGTTGATCTTTCCTGCTGTTGGATACACGATGTATTATGCTTTATGAATAACAAATTTACATGAATATGCGATTTTGCTGGAACGGCTTTCGATCTCGAGCTAGTTACATCACGTGGGCAATTCGCGGATTTGACATTTAAATATATCGATTGAACGGAGCCATTCTATTCTAAATAATGCCGAATAAATATCACACGTGTGAATTACATTCAGGGCTTCACATAGGTAGGCTCTTACTCATTGGCGGAACCAGCTTTTTTGTAGACTGCGGGAGGGGGCTGAAAAAATGGTTTTGTTCATAATCATTTTTTTTAAATCCAATTTACATAATGGTCGATGATCACGTAACACACATAAAATATGAAGCTTCAATCTCACGTTCATATTAACATTCATTTTAAATTCTTGCATACCTTAAAAAATAATCAATTCATCTGTAATCTTTTTTCAATCGTGTTATCGATCTTTAAACGTTACTTTTAGTAGGCCGGTACGCAATTCAATCAGTCTGTTTTTCTTTTTCTTTCTGCAAACCGGCCCAATACTTTTTTAGTTGGAATTTTTGCAACATTGTTATTCTCTATATCCAGCAGTGACATATGAGAGCTCATTTTTATCCGCCTCATTGCAGGAAAACTCCTCGCACAGCCGGTGGAGTGCACTGGCAGTACTATTGCTGCGTCGAAAAGTTTATATCAGTTAGAACAGTACTCCGTTTTTAATATGCTTTCATGACCATCACTTCGGCTTCTAAGGCTGGCGTATCGATTATTACGATTTAGAAATTATTACTGATGAAATCCTCTCCGTTCTCCATATTCATTTTAATAATGCGTCAACTGCATGAGCTAACGGTAGATTCTGGAATCGGCCTTTTAGGTTAACAATGATATTATCTATTGGTACTTTATGTTAATCTTCCAATAGTCGACCGGTTGAGTATCAGCCGGCAAGTCTAATGCATTGCTTCTGCCCACGTGAAATTTGAATATCTATTTAATGCCCGTAATGAAAAAGCTACTTTTCAAAAGTAGGTTTTAGTATAATAGTTACGAAATTAGTAAAAAAGTTACGAAATTAGTAGAAAAGTTACGAAATTACGAGGAAGGAAATAGTTCAAGTTCTGTTGAACGATTTCTTTATGCTTGCTTGGGCGAAACAAATAAAATCAATCGATTATTTTAATTTAATTATTTTGGATCGATTTTTTTCTGGGTAGTAGCATTGTCCTCCCCTGGCCCCTACTAGATACGCCAATGCTCCACCTGTTTATTATACTATACGAGTACGTACAACGAAGTGGACTTCGCGAGCATCAAAAAGTGAGTGGTGCATTTCAAATTCGTTTTATTTCGATTTCCAGCATTGAGGGAGACTGCCACTCTGTTCAGTGGCCTTTAAGGATGTTGAGTCCGAAATCGCAAATGATGATAAAATTCTGAAAATTTGGTATGTTTTTGTATGAAGTATTTCAGAGGTCTTGTAAACATTTCACGACAATTAGGAAGCTCGTTATTGAACAATTAACATTCACAAATTAAATGTTGTTTTATGGAAACTGATGTAACTTTGCAATAAGTTTTTTTTTTACCTCTCAATTTTATAATATCTACAATACACTGAAAGCAACGGAAAGAAAACGAAGTTTATTGATAAATTTTTTTTTATTTCTTTTAAAAATTGTTTTTAACAAAATGTTAATTTTTTAATAACGAGCTTCCTAATCGTCCTGACATTTTAACACGACCTCTTAAATACTTCATACAAAAACATACCAAATTTTCAGAATTTTCTTATAATTTTTTAGTTCAACCCTTAAGGAGGTTGAAGTAATGATGATAGAACTGTGAAAATTTTGTATGTTTTTACATGAAGTATTCAGGAGGTCGTGTAAAAATTTCATGACGATTAAGAAGCTATTTATTGAACAATTAGCATTAACATGCTTCATAGGGACTCAACATCCTTAATCTACATATCTTCGAGTATCTTTAGAAATTTTTGCACAACAATTAGTATCAAAATGCCGGCGCTAAAGCTTGATAAAGCGAGTTAACTGTGTCTGACAGTGTCCTGCAGCCGGCAAGAGTTCTCCTACTTTTAGCCTGAAACGAAAACTCGGAATAATTCAAATTCTCATTAAGATTTGCCTTCAACGTACGCAGGGATATCGAAAAATATCGATTTTCAATAAAACGATGTATGTTTGGAAAAAAATTGTTTGCGATGAAAAAAAAACGCCGTAAATGATGTTTTCGGCGAAAGTTTTCGACGTATCGATCACTTTCCTACGTACTTCGATGTAAAATGTTGTTGAAAGGTTCCAAAATAAATGTCAAGGCACTCGGTGAAGAATCGGCGATGCAACGTTGCCGGCGGCAGGACACTATTCGACAAGGGTGACTAACTTCATCGAGCTTTCGTGCACAAAGATCGAAATTGCAAATCAGAATCCGGGAGACTGAGGAAACGATTGACGAGAATAGGTACAAGTATCGTTACTTGTGAGATGTTCTTTTGTTATGTGTTCCCGCCTGCAAAAGGCATTACATCGATAATGGCGAGCTGTCAAGTTAGCTATTATCACTCGAGGAAAATTAATGTGCTGGGACCACTCATGCTGATATGTTTATCTTGACATTAGCGTTGGCGTTGATATCTCAATGATTGTCGAGTGAGATGTATATAGATATATCTACGTATTTGGATGGTAAATAAAGATGACTAGTAGGGTGGCAATCTGCTCGCGTAACGTAATATCCTTTGCGTTGCGCGCAATGTGTGCGTGTGTGTGTGTGTGTGTGTGTGTGGCTGTGTGTGGACGATCATGTGATCGTCATACATTCTGTGACTCTGTTAAGTAATCATACTTAACTAATTGATAATTGAGGCCACGGTTCGGGTATTTAAAATTAAATTTTCATTCGCTCGATGATAATACTGAGACAGAAATATTTAAAAAAAAATTAATTTAATTTAATTTTAAATTATTATAAGTATTGCATGTTCTACTTATAATGCGCATATTAATATTCGTACCACTCTTGCGCCTTAAGACTAAACAAATGGCGCGCTGAAATGAATTTGTCTTAAAAAATAATGTACCATAGATCTCCAATATTTTGGATAAAATTCCTGGAAAAAATTCTGAAAAAAGTTCAAGGGAATTTACTATGAATAATTCAAGAAGTTTCGCCTCCTGATATTTTGTCCTAAACGCCATACTTTTCGAGTTAAAATATCCTACTTATGAGAGTTTCGAGCGAAAATAGTAAAAACAAAAATCTCACATAAAAATTCTTGAAAAATTTCAGGCAAACCAGTATAAACATACGCATCTTTTTACATCTATGAAATTTCCTCTTAAGCCCTATAGTTCTTGAGTTACATTTCATTCTCCAAAATATGGCTCTTTTAGCCAAAAATGAAATAACTTTGCGAAAAAAATCGTGCGAAACTTTTCAAAAAACGAAAATAGAGCTTCTGCTACCCCTTTCAAGTTTATCATAGATAAAACCGACCAAAAAAATTCCATAAGTTATGCGCTCAATTCTCAATGGTCGAAAAATAGCCGAAAAACAGTCTGGCATAAAAGTGCGTACCGGGTTCAAAAAGGAATCATAAAAAAATATTTTGAAAAGGCGGAACAAAGCTGAATTGGTTCCCTTCAAAACGCCGTTCATTAAATTCGGTTATCTTCTTATTTGACGGAGCTATCCACCTTTGAGTGCGGCAAGAAATATCGACTGGTGTATCCAAACTTTGGACCGGTATTGTATGAAACAGTGAAATCCCTAGATCGGGTACGATCCCCGCCGGTATCCGGTCCACGTTAAGGGGTTACCCCCACTTGCGATTTTGAAAAAATGGATTTTTTTATTGCATTTTTTTGAAGTATCTGAGAATATGTCCTGAAAATTTCAAGTCGATTCGAACAAAATTGACTGAGATATGAGCGTTGAAAGAGAAGAATCCGTTCTTCGTGTAAACTGAAATTGAAACTTTAAACGCGTTTTTCTCAAAATGGCATTTCTGAAGTCGGTGACCAAGATTACTCGAACACTAATGAACCGATCTTCTTGAAATTTTGCAGGCTTATTTAATACATAAAAATGTAGTCTTTAATCGTTCGATTTTTTTTTCGAAAAAAATGACCGTTTTATAGCCAAAAAACGGCCGTTTTTTTTCGTTAAAATCGAACCATTAACTTTGACTGTCCGCCATTTTGTGAAAAATGAATATTTTTTAAAATCCTTCGATTAAAGACTAGTTTATACTTATATTTGACTAAATCCATCCGCATTTTTTTTTCAGATGATCCACTTCGCCGCAATGTTGGTCACCGCAAACCGTGTATATAAAAACATTATTTCATTGACGGCCATTTGCCACTAAACAATGTAATATTTTTCAATAAAAAAATTACTGAAAGTTCTTCAAGATGTGTTCTTTAAGATGGTATATTGATCGCTTAAAAAAGTTTTGTAGTTTTCTTTAAAAAAATTCATGAAAAAGGCCTTTTCTTGCGCTATAAGTGGGGGTAACGCGTTAATGCAAGCCCTTTAAGGAAGTACGATCATTATTACGAATCCAACTTTCGGATTTGAAATTTTTTTATAATTTTGACGAATACTTAATACTCCTATTACCAAAATTAGAGCTATTTTTACCGGTTAGTTTTTTCGCAATAAAACTGCAAAGTCGAGCGCTTTGAGTTACCGAAGCACGTCGTCTTATGGAGACGGTCAACCGGAAGTGCGGTGATCGTGGTTTTTCCGCTCACGTATCCAACTAAACCCGTTGAAAAACTGAAACTCGATAGATTAGATATAATAGATATTGTAAAAAATAAGAAAATCAATGTTCACCGTGTAGTTAAAGCACTACATTGCAAGCAAGTTTCAATTTCCGGTTGAAAATAGTCAGAACGACCAAATAGCACCCACAGACTTAGCAACGTCGCGAGTAACAGCTGATGCGTTTGGCGAACATAACCCAGCGTTGTTTTGAAATTAATTTGAATAGAAGCTACCACAAAATATGCAAACAACAATTCATGGAGTTTTTTCATTTATCACGTATCAATAATATGTATAATTATATTCTGCCTATCGTGTTAATTCTGCTGAGGTAATTCAAGCCTATTTTAAAAGATTTCCGGCTGATTTTTTTGTCTTTTTAGTCCGTTTTTATGGTGGATATGTTAATATTATTATTACGAACATTACTACCGCGCCATTGACAGTCAAATTTTCCAGTTCTTATTTGTTCTCGTGCAATAAATTCATCATTTACCACAACATTTGGCACACTATAATCGATAATACGAATAATCAACATATGTAAACATCAATCAGAGCAGCTGTGGGTACAATAAATTTACACTCTGTTTTGACCCCGTGAAAGTGATCGGACCTCCTTAACGTCCCCTTCGACTTTTGCGTATTGTCGCGCTCCTCGACAAATGATATATGAAACATTAAAGCCGAATCGAGGTAGACACACGCGACGTGGGCCTGACGAGGGGCGTAAGAAAATTCGTACGAGAGGTTATGATAACCTAGGGTCAAATAACTCGAGTATTTTGAGTGTCGCAAGGTGTATGTGCACGGCAAAAGCCGCGCGAGGTACATAATATGATCAAGCACGCGATGAAATTGAACCATTGAAGATTCATGGGCGACTCTCGGCTCGTGAAAATTACAAGGAAGTCGGTGTGGAGCTCGAAACATAGACGTCTCCCTGGGTCGTTATACGCGGCCTGCACCGCGGTGCGTACTTGCAGACGCGCCGCACACGATTTATTATGAAGTTGAGTTTGCGAATCAGCGGACACATGACCATGTGAATGACCCCTATCACGAAATAAACCCATTGATTTTTTTCCAGCCATACTACGATTTCAAATCATTCATTGACCGGATCATTTGGAAAGCTTATGGAAATTATTCCATAAAACCAAAAAAAAAAGAAACAAGTAAATTTACAGTATTTTTTTCCATCAAGAATATTGGGACGACGAGGTGGGGATTTTACATACAATTAATACATGGTTAGGCCAGACTTGAGCCTTTTTTTACTGAAATATATTTATAAACAATGAATGTTATTGTTATTCAAAGTGCCTGCTGTTGCTGCATGGCCAGTGATCTGACGTGAAAATTTTTAAAAAATTCTTTGGTATACTAATAGTAATAAGCATACAATTTCGGAAGCTTATGGAAATTATTCCATAAAACGAAAAAAAAACAGGTCAATTTACAATATTTTTTTCCATTGAGAGTATTGGGCTGACGAGCTGGGGATCTTACATACAATTGATACATAGTTAGGCCAAGCTTGAGTTTTTTTTAACTGAAATATATTCATAAGCAATGAAGTTATTATTATTTAAACAAAATGCCGCCGTTGGCAATGGCGTAGCATGGTCAATCGGTGCAGGTAGTTCTCTCAATAAAAGCGATTTGACATGAAAAAAAATGTACTTTTGCACAATAAACTTTTAGTATAATAATAAAACTTCTCTATAACCGAATACTTTGTTGCAATTTCGAAAATTTCGAAAAAGGCAACCAGTCGAAAGCGGTTCGATTTTAGATTGATAAACCAACTTTCATTATTTGTTATTAACGAATGGATGAAATATATAAAAAATAATAATCAGGTCATACGATAGGAAATGTTATGAAGTATGACCTGCCCGAATTTGAAGAGAAAAGGAAGAATAGATTTCGGGATACTGGACTATAAAAGTAGGTATGCAAAAATGGTCTTTTCGAAGTTTCACGCTCGTGCAGACCAATTTAAGCGATAATCGCCGGCCACCTATCTTGCCTTGCACTTTTCGAATTTCATACAGCCCCATTACTTGCAATAATTGGCCGTTTCCTTTACTTGTCGTATTGTCCATTTTGTAAAACACTCGTTGAAGTATGTCTAACGATATACCTAAGGATTCGTTTCGTGATTGAAAATAACAATGTCCATAGGAAGATTTTAAAAAAATGACTATACTGGCTAGAAAATCGTACAACAAATCACAGTCTAGATGTATTCCAGGTATATTATTACTTTGGCCACATTATGGCATACTTTGGCCACGAAATATGTGAGTGACGGTGGATCGCTGCGAAGGACTGGCCTTTACGTCCATTCAGGAGGTTTATTTTCGTTGCATTTGTTCGGCGAACATTCATACTGGTATATCTTATGATGAACAAAGCTCATCATGTTAATGGAGGGCATCCGTTAATTTTTATTTTCATATAACTCCGCGGCCACAATTGGTTGATTGTCGCAGCTGTTCATCACAGCATTTGTCACAGAGATGCTATCGTGGCGCTCTTTATATCACGAGTGATAAGTTGATAGAGTATGTTTCTTTGAAGGAAATGAACCCGTCATTATCAGGTCATTACGGTAGAATGTTTATCACAGAAAATTGAATAAATATAAATATCCTTGAAGTTATATGAAGACTCATTAAGGCGTTACCCCCACTTGTAGCGCAAAAAAGGCCTTTTTCATGAATTTTTTTAAAGAAAACTACAAACCTTTTTTTATCGATCAATATACCATCTTAAAGAACACATCTTGAAGAACTTTCAGTAATTTTTTTATTGAAAAATATTACATTGTTTAGTGGCAAATGGCCGTCAATGAAATAATGTTTTTATATACACGGTTTGCGGTGACCAACATTGCGGCGAAGTGGATCATCCGAAAAAAAAATGCGGATGGATTTAGTCAAATATAAGTATAAACTAGCCTTTAATCGAAGGATTGTAAAAAATATTCACTTTTCACAAAATAGCGGACAGTCAAAGTTAATGGTTCAATTTTAACGAAAAAAACGGCCGTTTTTTGGCTATAAAACGGCCATTTTTTTCGAAAAAAAAAAATCGATCGATTAAAGACTACATTTTTATGTATTAAATAAGCCTGCAAAATTTCAAGAAGATCGGTTCATTAGTGTTCGAGTAATCTTGGTCACCGACTTCAGAAATGCCATTTTGAGAAAAACGCGTTTAAAGTTTCAATTAGCCGGTCGTTTACACAGCGGATTCTTCTCTTTCAACGTTCATATCTCAGCCAATTTCGTTCGGATCGACTTGACATTTTCAGGACATATTCTCAGATACTTATACTTCAAAAAAATGCAATAAAAAAAAATCGTTTTTTTCAAAACCGCAATTGGGGGTAACCCCTTAATTAATCCTCCGAGCTATCACACTCGTGTTTTTTTCAGGTCCGACAACCATTGAAAACTGCTTCACGAAACGGAATGCCCTCACCTCCCCCTTAATCCTACAAACCTTCAGTTCAAAAATCCGAATAAATTCATGATGATAGCATTCGGCTACGTGCGTAACGAAAAAGATTGCTGTTCCTGTACAATAATCCGTTTCGGAAAAAGGAATAAGCGAAACGCTTTTCAAAGCGTTAGATCTACGTGGCTCACCGAAAAATCAGACTTTTTGAATATTTTTTTTTTGGACAACACTAAAAAAAAGTAATAAAAAGGAGGTTCGGAGTGTTTATTCTACATGTGTCGTCGAGTGCAAAATGAAAAAAAAATGCAAAAAGTTACAAAATGGCGGCCTAGTTGTAGCTACAATGAGAACGCTTTAAGGGGCTATACCAGTGTAAACGCTGAAAATTTTGGTGATTTTCGAGAATTTTTTGGAAGAAAAGTACTCAATTAAATGTTTCGGAAAATTAAGAATATATTTGGCTATATTTGATCCGTATAACATAGTTTTTTCATGGAAAAATATTGAGATCCAAGCGACTTATGTGCCTTCGGAGGCACCAAAAAAAAGTTCCTCCACTGCTGACATGATTCCGGCCGATTGAGTAGCTGAAACTGAAAAAGGAAAAATTTCGTTAAACTGGAAGGTATTTCCTGTACAATGACGTAGGATTTTCGAATAACATCGAAATCTAACAAAATGGCGTACTTATGAAAAAAGTCTGTTTTCTTGCTTATAAAATGGTCGTTTTTTTCAATGCCAAATCGTCAATTTTCATCCAATCAAAAATATCCTACATCAGTGTAGAATAAATTCAAGAGCACTCAGTTCAAATTTCAAGCCAGTCAGATAACTGCTCTTTGAGTTACAATGTCAGCAATTTTGAAAAGTCTCATTTCGAGAAAAACGCGTTTATTAGCTGGGGCATTTTATACCTTCCAGCGGTTGGTCTTTAGGAGGCTGCCATTCGGGGAGTATTAGAGATACGGCCTTGACATTTTTACAGGATATTCTTGAAAGTATAAACTGTCGAAAAAGGCAAAAAAAATCGTGTATTTGAAAGTGTCACACTGGTATAGCCGGACGCAGAACTTGATGGATCGACATGTAGAAGAAGAAAATTTTTCGTTTTTATTAACATTAGTTTTGCTAGAGTACACGTGATTATTGAAAAATATTGTTTCAGACGCAACATGGCATCTTTGTGATTAAATTTTTCTTTCTTGCACTAAACAATTGACCTTAATTTGTTTATAAATACGAGAACTGTTGATGAAGCGCAAGACATCGTGTGTACGTCTTTAAAAAAGGTATCTAACAAGGAACGTCACTTAAGTTTCCGCCTTCGATTTTGTTGAAACTCATACACGTGATAATGCATTGAAAACTATTAGACACGTATTTTTTTAGTCTGCGGAAAAACGTTTTCAAAGGTGGTAACGACGCCTCAAAGAAAGGCCTGTCACCCTTTAATTCAATTTTTGTTCAATTATTCTATAGCGGATTTTTTCATCGTTTGACATCAGGAGAAAGTTGGTTTTTGTTTCTTTCAGATCGGTGAACTACTTGTGGCTGAAACTGCAAAACCACCCCCCGACACGTCTTTCTTCGAGGGGTAGTTTCCCCGCTCAAAAGCGTTTTTCCGCAGATATATAAAAAGTACGTGTTTAATAATTTTCCATGTTCTATCGCATATGTGACTTTCAACAAAACTGACGGCGGACACTCAAGTGATGTTCCTTGTAAGAAGCTACCGTTAGAATTCCAAGTCAATCGGATGAAAACTGCTCGATTTCGTGATTCCGACATCCTCCCGATTTCAAAAACGTGGTGTCGAAGAAAAATCGCGTTTAAAGTTTCAAAACTGATTTAGAAGCGATCGCCCACACGACGGAATTGAAGTTCTCATATTCGAACTCTGCGCGTACTAACCGAGACACTTTGAAGGCCTTCAGCTTTAAAGTCGTTTTGTATTTTTCGTACAACAACTGTGCTAAACGACTCCAAATTGCTAATTTCACCGTCTAGGCTGTGTCCTGCGTTTCGGAGCGCTCGGAGCTGCTTGTGAAAAACTCTAAAACGGTAAAAAATTGTCACCTATAATTCCTTTTATATACCATATGTTTGTAGTGTATAAAAAGGCAATGCAACCAAAAAACCATCAACATTTTCGTTCTACTGGAATGTAACGCCTAAATTCGTCAAGCTCGTCATATTTTTCTCGCTATTAGAAAAGTGCTTCGTGCCAAAGGTCGATAGTCCGCATTGCTAAAGCGCCGTTGTTTCGAAAAACAGCAGATTTGATGGTTGCACATTACGGCAGTGATAGCGTTTGAATTGAACATGACAATGACTCGCGAGCAAGCTACCAGTCCCTTTCTCCGTACCATCATACACCCTACCATTAAGGATGTTGAGTCCCTATGAAACATGTTAAAATTAATTGTTCAATAAATAGCTTCTTAATCGTCATGAAATTTTTACACGACCTCCTGAATACTTCATGCAAAAACATACCAAATTTTCAGAATTCTATCATCATTACTTCAACCTCCTTAAGGGTTGAACTAAAAAATGATAAGAAAATTCTGAAAATTTGGTATGTTTTTGTATGAAGTATTTGAGAGGTCGTATTAAAATTTGACGACGATTAGGAAGCTCGTTATTAAAAAATTAACATTTTGTTAAGAACAATTTTTAAAAGAAATAAAAAAAAATTTATCAATAAGCTTCGTTTTGTTCCCGTTGCTTTCAGTATATTGTAGATATTATAAAATTGAGAGGTCAAAAAAAAAACTTATTGCAAAGTTACATCAGTTTCCATAAAACAACATTTAATTTGTGAATGTTAATTGTTCAATAACGAGCTTCCTAATTGTCGTGAAATTTTTACACGACCTCTGAAATACTTCATACAAAAACATACCAAATTTTCAGAATTTTATCATCATTTGCGATTTGGGACTCAACATCCTTAACCCAATCAATCAGCCTCTCGTTACGCAGGCAACCGTATCCCGCTGAATCGTCGAAGCGAGTACAAAAAATCAGCACCCGATTGGCTCGACTCCTAATCGCGATACCTCGAGAAAAGAGGAGGAACATCGCTGCACTCCTGTGTATATAAAAGTCTCGAGCCCTAATGAAGACTGGCCATCGTGCCTTCATCACAAGAAATACGTTGGCTGGAAAAGAAAAGCTGGGTTTACTCACGTTCGTAAAAGTCCGAAACGAGGTGGGTCACGGTACGGAGCAGGAGGTTTGAATTCGTTGAGATTGGAGAGCATTGAGAGGATTATTGGCCCAGGCATTTTGCTGCCGGATGATGAGGCGCTGATCCGTCTCGTTAAGATGAAGAGATCTCTCTTCTGGGCTACTTCGCAACACACAGGCCAGTCTCACGAGTTATTTTGCGAAATGTGTCCTAATGAAAATGTACCTCACCTCGTCTCGACCGAGCTATACGTTACGTCCCGCTTGTCCTGATCACCCCCGGGTGACTTGCTCGGGAAAGACACGCGAAGCGGACGGTGCAGGGGAGAGAGACAGAGGGGGGGGGGAGCAAGAGGGATGTGACGAGGAGAAAAATGGGCGAAATATCGTGTGTAATATGGAAAATTAGTGACATATAGCGTCCGGTGGTTCCAACAGGGGTACTTGAGGGGGCGCTTGCGCCCCGTTGACACTTGAATGTATATGTCCACGCACATCCACCTGCGAGCCCATCCTCGAGAACTCTTGCGCACGTTTTATCGCGCGCGCTCGCACCCCGTCCCCATATATATACAAAGGTACGCGAGCATTCCTGTGACACTTGGCAGCCTTGTACGATCCTAAGCGCAACCCGGCTTTCTCTATCACGTGCGATCGCGTTGTCTCGGAAATTAACAACAAATCACTTCATACACCACGATACCTGTCGTGACGTGAACGTCTCGGGTTTTCGCCTGCCCTGCGTAAGTTCCTTCCGCTTCTTTCATCTTCGTATGTACCACTGCATATGTAGGAAATAAAAATGTTTTCGCAAAATTGACTTTTTAACGGAATTTCTGGGAATTTGCAACTTGACTTTCAGCTTGCATCGTTTGTATCAACATTCGATTCGTATTTGGATTTAATTATCGAATGTCACGAAAAGTGGGACTCTTTCTTCGAAGCGTTATGAAAAAGTGAACCGGAGAATAGACCTTTTTTTTTAGATTAGATAGAAGATTTTTTAGATTGATGGGCTTACGTTGAGGCGTAAGGATTCCTCATTCTACGCTCGGAAGAAAAAGCAGGGAATACTCATTCGCGTTTTCTTGGTGGGTACACATGTGGCTGTACACACGTTTCCAAATGTTGGCATTTTTATGGAAAAAATTTTTTTTTGCTCGGTATATTCTGTTTTGACATTTGTTGAGTCGTTGCTTTTGGTACGTTCGTCGATTGTTTGTTCTTTGATTGTGAGCCTTTTGAAGTTACTTTTTGTGTCACGAGCTTGGTTTGTACAACGGTCAAGTTTTCATAGTTGGAGTCCAACGGAAGTCAATACTTTTTAGTTACTCAAAAGTTTTCTCGGCCTATTTGGCGTACGAAAATCACCAAACGTTTTTACGGATTCTTATCAGAAATCTACGACCGTAATTAGCGAAAAAAAAGTCTTGCGATAATGAAAAAAGTGAAGGAATTAAAAAATGGAAAATCGAAATCGCTGCATTCCAACGATGCAAGCTTCAACGTCATTCGTTTGCACAGGTCGAAGGCTGAAAATCATTATGAACGATTCGTTGGCAATATATTCCAAATGCCATTTTATTCTATTACTACTCGATTACAAAATTTTATCTCTGTTGTGAAAAAGAATTGTTGAAATATTTAGCAATAAGTATTAAACCGGCAACATTTTGAGGAGTTCCAAATACATTTTTTTCAAGCACTGTTCATTTGTTTCGTCACGAGCTTTTAGTAGTAATGAATGATTTTTTTCTTGACTTTTTTCTCTTTCTGTATGTTTTGACAGCTTCTGTATAACTTCCGGTGGCTGTGCGTACGAAGTGCATATACAATGATTTTTACAATCCTACACATAAGCGGCAATTGAAATCGATTGATCGAACCGATCGATTAACAAATACTTTACTTTGTTGAATAATCGTAGAACTTTGGATCGCCTTGTATTTTTCGATACGAACCTAGCCGCTTTTCTTCTCGGCAAATATGAAAATAATAAGTTTCAGGTACAATAAAAGCGCAAAAAAGTATCGCGAAAAACGATTACAAAACAGTATGTGACATGTAAAACTAACATAAAAAATGCAATGCTTCGTGGCTCGTAGCGAAATTGCGAAAGTATTCGAGCCGAAGTTGTCGCATTTATAATTTCTAGGAAACGTTCGCACGAGAGATGCAATCCCAAGCAAAAGCAGTGGAACATTGAAATTTCCGAATGTGTGTCTTAGATGTAAAGTAAAATCGGTTGACAGTGGCAGAATATGTAGATCAAGTAACCAATTTTCAACTTGAAGTGTTTTTTTTTAAATAATTCTTCCACCTGTAATTGTTAATCATTACTGAATAGATTAAGGCATTTGCATAACCTTAAAGTTAAAAAAACAGATCGATTTTCAATTTTTTTTTTCATCTCAGGTATTGGGATGATAATGTCGATCTTTCGCATACGTAGTCTCGGCATATCACCGTTTGTTTTTATTGCAAAATATATGCAAACAACGTAATCATTGTTATTTTATCTCAGGGCTGTAGCCTTCGTGCAGCTCGGTCGCGTACATAATTCCGGTAAGTGGATTCATCTAAACTAAAAAATGGAAAAATATACTTTTAGTATAACGGTAAAGCTACAGACTCGCCGGATACTTTTCGAAATTTTAAAAATTGCATGAATTCCACTGTTTTTAAAGAATAATTCAATTTTCGACCAAAAATAACGACTTTAAACATTTATTATTAACAAACGGAGGAACATATGAAAAAATCATCCGGTCAGTTGATTGAATATGTTATAAAATATGTCCAATCCAAATTTGAAGTAAATCGGACGATTAGATTTTGAGATATGACGTACGCCAAATTGCAAAGTATACTTCGGAGATAATCGCAAGCGAAGAAAACGTACTAAATCCACTTTTATCGTATACAATTTTCGTACGAATGTTTAGGTCTGCTCAATATCTTCGATGGTTCTTTATGGTTTCGGGTACGGGCAATGCGAATAGGACATTTATTTTGTTCTAGAATCGTTTTTTTCGTCATAAACAATTTAATTGTTACAATGACGATTGTGACGAAAAAGTGCATTTTGTAGAGAAATGTTTCAAATAAAAGATGTTTCTTTTTGAATTGTCAAAAAAAATGTCTCCTTCATTTTTTTTTTGCTGGCTGTATTAGTAATGGAAATATGGACAAGAAACATCTTTATGGGAAAGACGGAACGATGAGTGAAAGGGACAAAACGATGATTGAGAGGTGATGCGATTAATTTTCATCGCTTATTTCTCCATTACTAATAGAGCTAGTAAAAAAATTAAACATCCCTTATAAAAAATGTCCATCTATAAAATGCACTCTTTCGTCCCAATAGTTATTCGAAAAATTTTATCGTATGGAAGTGCCTTGGTGTGTGGACTACTTGCTTGATATAAAATCACAATTTTTTTTCGTACCTCCAATCTGCGATTCCTGCAACGGGACGTTTTGACCTGCTCTACTAAAATCGCCACAACTCAGACAATTATTGGAATTTTTAGAAAAATCTTTGAACCAAATCAAAGTCAAGACTCTACGCAATAAGAAAATAAAATAAACGAAAAGTCGATTTTTTTTTATACCAAGGTTATGCATATCCCTTGATTAACGAATCAAGTTTGTCGAGTCGTTCAACTTATTTGAGGGATACTATTAATCTAGATTAATAGTCTCCCGCGATAAAAGGTGGATTTTTTGGTAGTGTTTAATATATACCCAATTGATCAAATAAAAATTCCGTTCAGTGGCCCTTATTCAACATATCTTCAAGTATCTCTGGGATTATTTTCGCAATATTGCGTAACGAAAAGGCGGCGCTGGAGCTGCATGAAACGAGTCACTTTTGTTCAATAGGGTCCTGCGGTCGGTAAAAGTTCTCCAATTGTTTTACCTGGAACAAAAATTCAACATAATTTCAGCTCGAACCCTAATTATATAATTTGCCTTCGAAGTGAGCAAGGAAATGAATATCGATTTTCGATAAAATTGCGCATATTAAAAAAAATTTGTTTTCGGAAAAAAAAACGTAGAATATCATTTTTTCGGAAAGAGTTTTCAACATATCAAAAATGTCCTACGTACCATGCAAAATGTTGTTATGAGATTCCAAAAAAATTCAAGTAAGTCGGTGACGTCAGCACCGTCAATTTGTTGTAAAATGTGATGAACATTTTTGGCAAGATACCTGACGATATGTAGAATAAAGGCCACTCAAAGGAATTCTCGTTTTATCAACTGGGCATCCATAAAAAATTGTCCCAACTCACCGTTCCCGGGCTTTAGACGGGTAGCCTCCCTTAAAGCGTTGCCCTACAATTATGTATCAAATGATTGTGCAATTTTACAAAAAGCTTCTTTCATTAATAATTCACCCACACAAAAAATCCAAAATATTCTGTACCATACGTATTTTCATTATGCTTTTTCGCGTCGAAGAGCAAAACAACGTCCCCTAAGAGCAAGCACAATGTCCGCAATCACAATGACTTTAAATTGTGCACTATGTTGTGCACGATGTGGTGCGATTGAAATTGTTATAATTCTTGAACGGGTCAGTAGTTCGATCTCAAGTTTTGCACACGGGCTTACAACAAACGGGGTAATAATCCAACCAATTTTTATCACCATAGTAGCATTTCCGTATGATTCCCATATATCGTTAAGGCCTTGGGCCACAGTAACAAGTATAAAATCATGTGCGCATTTAACATTTTTTTTTCTTATGGAAAAGTGATTCACTCATAACATTAATTAAGTATCTATTTAGTATGAATATCAAGCTGTTAAAATTTTTTTTTTTCGATTTACAAAATGGTCGAATACTAATATTTTCTTTGGTTATCTTTTTTTAGGCGCTCCGCGGCGTGACATTTAGCATCCGCAATTTTTGACCTAGAACAAAAAACAAAAATTCTCATCAATCTACATTAGAATACCTAGAGAAGTACGTAGGGAATGTAAAAGATATTGTTTTATTCAAAAGTTGTAGGTATTTGAACTTAAGAAATGAATTTTCAGTGAAAAATTTCGTTATAACTGCTCATAAAATGAAAAGTTTTAAATTGATCAGAAATTCCGTACGTACTTCTCTGCGAAATGCAATTAGGAACATAACTTTTAAATTCGAAGTAAATCGAGTGAAAAATGTTGAATTTATTTGTCACGCCAATTGAAAAAAAGGTTTTGCGAGAAGTTTCGAGTAGTCGGCCATTTTGTACGACGAAAACAAAAATATGTATATTTTTTAACAGCTTGATGTTCATACTAAATAGATGTGTAATTAATTTTATGAGTGAGTTACTTTTTCATACTAAAAAAAAAATTTTTAAGTCGCACATGATTTTATACCCATTACTGTGGCCTAAGGCCTTGAATCGCGAGGGTAAAGCTACCCCATCGTGTCAATTTGAACAGCCGCGCGTACGTTCCCACGTTCCCGCGACATTTCCGATCAGAAAACGAAAATAAAAGCTTATAGTTTTGCACTGCGATAAATTCAAAGTGATTACTCGAGGAGGGTTCATGTACGTTTTATTTGATGGGTTCTTCGCGGAGTGAAACGATCCGATACGCTATAGCTCGCAGAGACCCGCTCCCTCTGTAACGGAATTTATGGCGCATATCGTTGTGGTGGAAAAAAAAATTTCAAATAAAATTATAGAAGACGATGAAGATGAAGGAGATCGATCAAAATATTAATATTCCGTATTCATCACAGGGGAATTTCGCGCTCCCGCGCGGTGCTTTCAAAAGTACGCCGCGACAAAAAAAAATCAACAGAGGAGACTAAAAAAAAGATCCGTCAGTCTTTTCATGTGAGGCACGGATCGATCGGGTTTGCGTCGGATAGTCAAAAGTTCCGAGGCGTGAAAAAAGCTCGGAGGGATAGAAGATTGCGGCAAATTATTGGGGAGGTTTTTCCTCTCTCGTTAAGAGAGTTATTTTGGGGAAGGTAAAGCGCGCGCGGTGTTGCATGTAACTCGATTCGTATGCGTGTTTGGGTACGTGAGAGACGAGAAAAAAAGAACGACGAATCGAGTGCGCGACTCGGCGCGAGAAAATCTACCCTTCGAACCGTTAACTTATTGGCGACCACTTGTATGTAGGAATCTGCCTCCCTGATTCTGTTTGGGTTTAACTTCCTTACGTCTCACTACGCAAATTACAAGTTTGCGTGTTCGTGTGTCTGTTTTACGTCGTTGTTACAACATCAGGCGAAATGTCTTCACATTTTTTACTGGTTTCAATTAAAGTTCTTCTTTGATTTTTACGTTGGCGCCGAAAGCTTAATTTTTGTAATAATTCTTATAATAATACTGTAATAATTTTCATAATAATTTGTATAATTATTTTTTCAGTAATTTTTATAATCATTTTTATAATAATTTTCATCATAATTATGTTAATAATTTGTATAAAAATTTCATAATAATTTGTATAATTATATTTATAGTAATTTTTATAATCATTTTTATGATAATTCTTATAATAATTTTAATAATAGTTTTTAAATAATAATCACGAAACAACCAACGATTGGATGACTGCTTCGGTAATTTGACAGTAATTCGATTGTCAATTTCGCCTTTCCGTTTAAAGCGTTTTCCGAACAATTATTTCGTGACGTGAATGACGAAATTTCCGCACGTGTTCGTTGGACGGAAAATTCACGAAGCACCGCGTTCATTCCATTATTTTATGGACCAAAATATATCATGTATGAGCCGTTTTGACACTATTCCAGGTTATAATTTGCAACGGTGCGAAATTCTTCATCGTTCCTTATGATTCGTTATTAACAAGCTCACCGATCAACAAACTCATTCAACGATATATTCATTTCATAATACATTTTACATACCCAAGAAATATTCATAATAACCGTCGTGCACCGAAGAAAGTGACTAGGATACAAATAATAATGCAACTCCTGCAATTCGTTGAACGAAATAGGTCAACGTTCGATAAACGAACTAACTGAAGTCCGATTCAATTTCACATGATTTTTTTCTGCTCAGCCACGAAATATGTTGTCATCAGCTATTGACGAATTGCCCTAATTACATATATATTTTTCCTAATCGTTTTGCTGCTTACCCCTCAAGTTTTCTCAGTGTCAACATGCAATTCCAAATGGATCCAAATAATCACAACAGGTAGATGTAGTTCGTTAATTATTGGACAGTGATCTACAGTGGGTGGAAAAAAAGTATTTGTACATCTCACACAAAACTGTTGTTAATCTGGCTTAATTTTTTTGTTCGCGTTTTCCCAAGGTTTTTGTAAATTGACACCGTGTATATTTTGGATAAACAATCGAACACAGAAACTTCACAAAGCCTTTTATTTGACCGGAAGGATAATTTGAAAAATACGGCATGTAGAAATACTTTTTTCACCCACTGTAAGTGCAACGAGCAAATAAAAAGGGGCAGAATCGATAAAAACGCAATTGATTCCAAAGATTACGAAACAGCTCGGTTATCTTCGGGTCTATATTTTGGAACGTGCAAGCTCCAGCAACCTGCAACACAACAATGCTCACTGTAGTCTCAGGCGCCGTGTTGCGTCATTGGATCGTGAGAGAAAAAAATATGTTTACATTTCTTTAAATTAAGGCATAAGACCTTGTTTGGCCGGAATTTTCCACGCAATTAAAACGTTTTTTTTCTCGCTTATACCCTGGAGCATGAAACCGTCAATCTTAATTGGCAGAATAGAACCTGATTTCCAATTTATTTGCATTTCCATTTTTTTCGCCTATACCCTGGATCATGAAAACGTCAATTTTAATTGGCAGAGCAAAAGCTTATTTCCAATCGTTTTGTATGGGAAAGACTGCCGCATCCGGGGGCTTTGCGAGGGTTATCGCATCTGCTCCCGCTCCCCTCTAGTTCAGAAAGTACGTGGGGAATTCGCTATACCCGTGCACACAGCACCCATATATATGCATCTTCATATGATTTCCACAACGTCATTTATGTGCATATCGGAGGACTAGAAGCTCCGAAGTCCCACCCAACGACACGAGGCGCATGACAAGGTGGCCAAATCGTAGGCAGCTTTGCGTTCTCCGCAGTATAAGTAGGCTGTATCCGAATCACCATCGATCATGTCAACAGACCCCTCGAAAATCTTTTCTCCGTGTCGTCGACCATCAATGATTAGCTTTGTCGCGCGATCAATTTGCGAGGGGAAAAGAGGACTCAGGTGCGGTTGACGGAGAATACGAAGAAAAAAAAAATTTTTGTCGCGTAGTTGTTCACAGCGAGAAAATTGCCGATCCAGGGTATGAAGACATGTTCTTCTGTTGGGGAAGCTTGATCGGACGAGCAGGTCAGTGGTCTGGCTCACAATTACTTATGAGCAAAATTCTACAGCCATACTCAGAAATATACTGGGAGTCCCTAGATCCTACCACATACCTATAGGGATTTGATAGGGACACGACTCATAGGGAGTCCTTATTGGGAACCAAATTGATTCTATTCCTCAATGAACGCCCTTTAAGAATTCTTACTAAGTTCAAATCGAGAGTATGCTAAAAGTCACGAGAAAAAACTCGGCGTGCTGAAACATAACCCGCTTCGTGAGCATGTACAGCTTTGGTCATAATATGGCCAGGCGCAGTAAAATAAATAACAAACGATAATTACAGTTGATTTTCAGTTATGTGATTCGAATCGTTTTTTAATATATACTTTTTAAGCGATTTTCACTTTTTAAGGTAAGATTTATACTTTTTAAATATCTACTCATTTTTTTGTATATCTATATATTTTGTTTAGAAAATTCAACGTAGCGAATGCGATAAGATTGATCAAGAATCGTATTGGAATCTGTTCGATAATGCCGGAATCCTTTGGGATTCAAATTAGATTCGTACATCGGATACCAATGGGGAATCCCTATTAGGACCCGATGTACAAGCGGGACGTTATAGAGATCCAAGCGATGACCCAATGGATCCCCATTAGAAAGTGGGAACAAGTATGAGAATCCATATTCGATCCCTACGGCAATTTTTGTACGGGTAGTCTTTGTTTCCAGATCAATCATTTCCATATTGGAATTATTTTCAATGATTCTTCGTGAGTTGTTACGATCCCATCTCTTTCACTGTTACCCCTGCACTAGCCACCCACCTATCCCAATGTCGGCCTTGGCCGACGCCACTCGTTTTATCGGGTGCAGGTCTGCTAACCAGTTACAGAAACATCACAAGATGTGTGGCATCAGCTGTTCGACTTCTATAACTTTAGAGTTTCTGTTTCCATTCGATCTTGTCACTTTATATCTGCGCAGGGTTTTTCAATGGTCAATCAAATGTCAAGAAGACCCGTGCTTCCGGCACAGGAAACAAATTACTGATGAACCTTGGATAGACAGCTAAAAAACCTTGGATAGACAGCTATTATCTCAAAAGTAACCAAGCATAATTTATTGTCGGTTCTGCCACGCGAGATAATTTAAGGGGGGAAATCACAGTAAAATTTTCAATTTTTCGAAAAAAAATGTTTTCGCTTAAAAGGTGCTTTAGGGTCTTAAAAATAATATACCAAATGATGGAATACGGAAAAAGTGTCCGAGTACCCAAATTTCTTGCGTTGAATACAACGCTTTTTCACGACGCTTCACTTTCATGCATACATATATAACATAAATAGTGATAAAAAACAGTGATATTTGTAAATCATTGTCATTATGAGTGACACATCGCCGAGTCGTGTTAGAAAAGGGACGAAAAAGGATACTGCGTACGAAAATCGACTGTACGGTGCAGGCATTGCGGATTGGAGGTATATGAAATTTTCATATGGTTTCTCAGTACTTAAAACTTTAAACGCGTTTTTCTCGAAACCACTTTTTTTGAGCTCGCCGAAGACATAACTCGAGCAAATCTTTACCGATCGACTTGAAATTTTGACAGTAGCTTCGAAACATCTTTCTCCACGGAGCTACGTAGGATTTTTTATTTTATATGGCTTAGTTTTTTTTATCGACGATTTTATGGCGTTTTTTTTTGTTAAAAATTTAACTTTATTTTCAAACATGCACCATTTTGCGAAAAATCAATATATCGAAAAAATCCTACGTAGCTCGCTAGCTGTTGTTATATGGAAACTAAAAAAATTTGGTTTTTTCTTCCAGGTCAAAAATTAAGGAGTCTACGTCTTCGGCCATCGACACGCTTTCAAAAATAGGCGCCTTGGGGCATATGCTGCGCAGCCGCCATTTTTAAATATATTTTATTGAAAAAATTACATTTTGTACTTTTTTAGTATTGCTATGAAACCTACTTTTCAGATTTTCGATTGATACTTTTATTCAGCCAAAATTAATTCCCGAAAATATGCCTATTTTTTTTTGTGCTACTGTGATTTCCCCCCTTAAAAAGTTCGATCAGATTTTTCATTTGCACACGCATATTCTTCGCGTGTGATCGATTCGAAATTTGCGCTTATTATTATTATTATTGCAAGAGTCCGCAGTGCACCGAAGTGCGACAGATGTTATCAAAAGTTTGTGTCATTACGCAGCGCGCGAATACGACCCCGTATGGCGTTATCGTTATCTCATTGGTCTCTTCAATTTAAACCAGTGCACACGCATTGTGCGTCCAGAAATAACACGATCAAAGCGGGTAGAGCTTCTGTCATTTTATTGTACAGCCCGCACCGCAGCGTATGGGGATTTTTATCCGAAGCAAACGGGCTCGAGATTGGCTGCTTCGTTGTCAGGGGTTGGAAATCCTCGCGGTTTAACTTTTGACCGACTTACCGTGAAATTCTTGTTCCGATGTTCATGCCCAGATGAAAGTCAATCAGCGAATCAAGAAGAATGCCGGGAAGGAAGGATTCCTGGTGTTACGAACCAACAGCGCTATTTCTGGACTGCTGATGGCACACAGTTGCACAGTCGTTCAAGAGCTAAGTGGCCGAGCAGCTGCTCGTCGTTGTAGCTCATCCGAAACGATTCTCATTGGTTATACTTGGCACAGGCTGTGCCGAATGACGGGCTGGTCCGGACTATTTCCGCTTCAACGATGTCGGAAGAAATTTGTCGATTGTTGCGAAACGATGCAATTTCCATTGTTATATAGGAACTTATCTTGGGGCGCATACATCGATTGTTATGCGGGCCTGATCGCCTTGCATTACGCAGGCAGGTCGTGAATTACGTTATCATTCAACGATGAATTATTCAGTGTGCAGCACGGATTTTACTTACATGATATATCTTTCTGGAATTCTCTCGCTCCTTCGTACACCCTCTAAGTTTTTCTCCTGTAGACGCAACAAGACCTATCTAAATGGTAATTAGGCGGAAAGTTGGCGATTTTGTCCTTCAGCTTTTGCTGTCAACTTTTGCAGCATGTGATGTTCCACTTAATTTCTATCTGCCGTTTACACATCGTGCGGATTGTCGTAAACGTGAGTGATACGCTATTTGATTTTGTACCGTTTGACGTATAACGTGCGAGTTTGCGAAGAAGCGGGAATTTGTTTTTACAGGAACGGGGAAATGTTACACTGTATACTAGAATCGTTCCCTAAGCAGCCAAGAAGATATGTGGCTTGGATTAGAGGTCAAGCTGTTGAAACATGTCGCCAAATTTTGGTTTGACGTACTTACGTCAAACAAGAGATACTCGACCTAGCAATGGTAGAAATACGCATTTTGACACGCTAACAGTCGAATTCCGTACAAAACTAGCCGGGAAAAATTCGAAAAACTATCGTGTAGGAAATCGTCGAATTGTGACGATATGTGCGTGTATAGCTAATTCATATGGAGCTATGATAAAAATGGCAAAAATGGCACCGGAGCACCGCCAGCGAGGCATCGTACTCGAGATGGCTCGGCCTATGGCAGTCCCCAACAAGTCTTCTTACATTTTTTAAAAACTCATGTATGTATGTGTCTTCTAATTTCAGACGGAGATTTTTGCAATGATGATGCACAGAAGCTATTCGAGTCTTTTGATGCTCCTCGTCGTGATTGGTGTCGCTGTTGCTTCGGAGAACTATCTCGACTACGGAGGTAATTTTCATTTTCTTTTTCATTCACCTATATTTCTACCTGCCTCGCTGGACTCTCCCTTGTTTTCTCGGATAACTGCGCGCTGTCATTTTCATCGCAGAATTGGAAAAGGCTAACGACAGCGATGAGAATCAATGTGGGCTGCCTATGCGGGTCGAAAAATGCTTAGAACGCTCTACAAAAAAGCCTTTACACGCGAATCTTTGTGTACCTCCCACAAGTCGCGCTTGTAAAGGTATTTTTTTTCCCCCGTTGTTTTATCCGTCGCTCTCTGGATGGACGTGGGTGCAAAATAGAAGTCTGAACTTTTTTTCGGTCGGTTTTCACTGTCTCGTCCGAAATTCAATTTTCTTTCGAAATTGGGACGTCATGTTTGATGGGAAATGCATTCACACTTTCACCATTTCTTTTTTACGCTCAAACGCACTTTTGGGCAAATTTTGTTTTTGGAAGATACGGTAATATTCGAGGCGAAATTTTGTCGTCGCACAGTTTTCGGTTACCTGACCGGAAACATTTTACTATCATGAGCACGTGTTTGCAGTTGAAAAACATTTTCGATTCGCGATATTCGTACGGTTGAAGTTTTAAAGATGTTGAGTCCTTAATCGCAAATGATAATAAAATTCTGAAAATTTGGTACGTTTTTGTATGAAGGATTTCAGAGGTCGTGTAAAAATTTCACGACAATTAGGAAGCTCGTTATTGAACAATTAACATTCATAAATTAAATGTTGTCTTGTGGAAACTGATGTAACTTTGCAATAAGTTATTTTTTTGACCTCTCAATTTTGTAATATCTACAATATACTGAAAGCAACGGAAATAAAACGAAGTTTATTGATAATTTTTTTAATTTCTTTTAAAAATTGTTCTTAACGAAATGTTTATTTTTTAATAACGAACTTTCTAATCGTCGTGAAATTTTAACATCGAAAATTTTCAAAATTTTCTTATCGTTTTTTATTTCAACCCCCAAGGAGGATGAAGTAATGATGATAGAATTCTGAAAATTCGGTATGTTTTTACGTGAAGTATTCAGGAGGTCGTGTAAAAATTCCATGACGATTAAGAAGATATTTATTGAACAATTAACATTAACATGTTTCATAGGGACTCAACATCCTTAATACGAACAAAAGCGATGTTCGAGTCCTTGGATAAGCGAGCCCGTTAACCCAAATATTTAGATGATAAACATATATATATATGAAAAAATAAATAAAAAAAGGTATGGGATGCGTGCTACTTGGGCACACACTCTTTACGGCAAGGTTCCCATAAACGCTGAATGTTCGTGTTGCGTGAGAGAGTTCCTCCGTGGCTCTACTTATCGTAAATAAAGTATGAGTTATTTATCAACGTACACTCCGCCAACTTGAAAAGCCTTATTTTTTATATGCTTTTGCCTCTCATCGAGCTCATAAAGTTTCAGCTTTGCGGCCTATGCGATAAGGCTCGCGGTTAAAAGCGGGCATAAATATAGGTAACCTTTCATACGCCCTGCTGGAGAGATCAATCACCGCGAATACGAAGATTAAATTCAAGTAAAAGTATGTAACGAGCATTGATTTGCCGATATGAAAGATGGCCGATATGAAACGAGGGCTGCTCATTTTTTGTTTGTTTTTAATCTAACGTAGTTTATTTACAAATTACAGAACACATTGAGAGAAATGATGAACATCAATTTATTTCGGGCTATCCGAGGATGTCGTTCCAATAATCATGTGAAAATGAATCTCGTATTACGATATAATTTTTTTTATCGCGAATCTAATAAAATCCTCTCTTGGGTCGCTGTACGCTTGATACGGTTTTTTTTCTCTTCGAAACGCCAGATCGGACGTTGCGGGTCGTTGAGATTAGATACGATGATCGCGTGATTAGAATCGGCCACTTAATATGCGACATCACTTCTTCATTAATACGTGGTTTCGCATTATTGTTTTATTTTATCCAAATAATATATCCAAAGAATATTTTATTGATTTTATCACGCATGCTTCGTTTTTACTTCCTGGTTATATATCTTTTTCAAAGCTTCGTTTTGGACGGATATTTTTGCTCTTCAAATTTCAATGAAAATACCTCCGGATTTTCGAATTTCAAGCATTTCATTTTGTTCCCCTGATTTCGAAAAGACTTTTTAATTTACCGAATTCAAGAAGAACTTTGAATTTACCGAAATCAAAAAGAACTTTGAATTTACCGAATACAAAAAGAATTTTAAAATAACCAGATTCAAAAAGAATTTCGAATTTACGGAATTCGAAAAGAACTTTCAATTTACCGAATTCGAAAAGAAGTTTGGATTTACCGAATTCAAAAAGAATTTTAAATTTACCGTATACAAGAAAGTTTTTGAATTCACCGAATTCAAGAAAGTTTTTTGATTTATCGAATTCAAGAAAAAATTTCAATTCGCTGAATTCAAAAAGAATTTTTATTTTACCGAATTCAAGAAGGTTTTTGAATTCGCCGAATTGAAGAAAGTTTTTTGATTTATCGCATTCAATAAAAAATTCCAATTCGCTGAATTGAGAGAGAATTTTTAATTTACGAATTCAAGAAGGTTTTTGAATTTGCCGAATGCAGAAAGAATTTGGTATGTACCGAATTCGAAAAGGATGTTGCTTTTGCCGAATTCGAAAAGAACTTTGAATTTACCAAATTCAAAAAGACTTTTGAATTAACCGAATTCAAAAAAAACTTTGAATTTACCGGAGTCAAAAAAAACTTTGGATTTACCGAATTCAAAAAGAATTTTAAATTTACCGGATACAAGAAGGTTTTTGAATTCACCGAATTCAAGAAAGTTTTTTGATTTATCGAATTCAAGAAAAAAATTCATTTCGCTGAATTCATAAAGAATTTTTAATTTACCGAATTCAAGGTTTTTGAATTTGCCGAATGCAGAAAGAATTTGGTATGTACCGAATTCGAAAAGAATGTTGCTTTTACCGAGTTCGAAAAGAACTTTCAATGTACCAAATTCAAAAAGAATTTTGAATTTACCAAATTCAAAAAGAACTTTGAATTTACCGAATTCAAAAAAAAACTTTGGATTTACCGAATTCAAAAAGAATTTTTAATTTACTGAATACAAGAAGGTTTTTGAATTCATCGAATTCAAGAAAGTTTTTTGATTTATCGAATTGAAGAAACAATTTCAATTCGCTGAATTCAAAAAGAATTTTTAATTTACCGAATTAAAGAAGGTTTTTGAATTTGCCGAATTCAGAAAGAATTTGGTATGTACCGAATTCGAAAAGAATGTTGCTTTTACCGAATTCGAAAAGAATTTTGAATTTAAAGAATTCGAGAAGAATTTTGAAATTACCGAACCCCCAAAGATTTTCGCATTTACCGAATTGATAAGAAACTTGGAATTTGCCGTATTCAAAAGAAACTTGGAATTTGCCGTATTCAAAAGAAATATTGAATTTTCCGTATTCAAAAGAAAGTTAGAATTGCCGGAATGAGATGGATATTTTGAGTTGAATAAATTCGAGAGATAATTTGATTTTATCAAAGTCAGGAGATAATTCGAATCGGCCGATTAAAAAAAAAATAGTGTTGATGCGTTGAATTTCAAAGATAATTTCGATTAGCCAACCTTAAAAGACAACTTTAATTCGTTGATTTTATATGAAATGTACTTCCCAAATTCAAATTCGAATTCAAAGAGGCGAATTTGGCGAATTCAGAAGAAACTTCGAAGTTCCCGACTGGAAAAGAAAGGTCGAGTTTTCTGTAACCACGAGAAATATCGACTGTTCGGCATTTAAAAATATTCAGTAAACGCTTCAAAGTCCTCAAATTTCCAAATATAAAAATGAACTTTTTCCCCCAAATAAGATATTATTAACGACGCTGGTTGATCATTAAATTTGCCTAGAACCGCTAAAAGCTTTCGGAGATAAAACATTTTTAAATTTTTACAAACATCAGTGACAGCTGCACCTTTCCCAAATGATGAGAAAGTAAAAAAAGACGTGCGAATTACACATCCATGTGTCATAATTTTATTTCGCACACAAAGTTTGATCTACGAGGAAGGCACCGTTTAAAAAACCATTTCCTCATATTAAAGCGTTACCCCCACTAATAGCACAAAAAAAGGCCTTTTTCATCAATTTTTTTAAAGAAAAGTACAAAACTTTTTTAATCGATCAATATACCATCTTAAAGAACACATCTTGAAGAACTTTCAGTAATTTTTTTATTGAAAAATATTACATTGTTTAGTGGCAAATGGCCGTCAATGAAATAATGTTTTTATATACACGGTTTGCGGTGACCAACATTGCGGCGAAGTGGATCATCCGAAAAAAAAATGCGGATGGATTTAGTCAAATATAAGTATAAACTAGTCTTTAATCGAAGGATTTTAAAAAATATTCATTTTTCACAAAATGGCGGACAGTCAAAGTTAATGTTCGATTTTAACGAAAAAAACGGCCGTTTTTTGGCTATAAAACGGCCAAAAAAAAATCGAACGATTAAAGACTACATTTTTATGTATTAAATGAGCCTGCAAAATTTCAAGAAGATCGGTTCATTAGTGTTCGAGTAATCTTGGTCACCGACTTCAGAAATGCCATTTTGAGAAAAACGCGTTTAAAGTTTCAATTTCAGTTTACACGAAGAACGGATTCTTCTCTTTCAACGCTCATATCTCAGTCAATTTTGTTCGGATCGACTTGAAATTTTCAGGACATATTCTCAGATACTTATACTTCAAAAAAATGCAATAAAAAAAATCGATTTTTTCAAAATCGCAAGTGGGGGTAACCCCTTAAAGACTATGGTCGAGCAAAATATGTTACTCGCCTTATAACTGCGAATTGCCCCTTTTTGGAATCGGACAGATGGGACTGCCGATAAAAATTTGGAAAGTCAACGAGAGTTTTACAGAGTGCTGTTGAGACGCAATGCTGCGCTGATGGGAGAATGGCCGAGTCAGATCTACTCGCATCTCATGACCCGAAAATCTCAACGATCGCCATCCCTGCGGCTGCGTTTCGGTCGTTCGGAGCCCGTCATACCGGTAAGAAACTTGAGAAACTCGAGAATAATGTGTCTAACGACGAAACATAATAAGCGACTACGAGCCACTCGAGTCAAGCCCGTTATCCGAAATCGTGAAGATTGGAAATTCATTGTTCGAAAATACGTCTTTGAAATTATTGGAAATTGATTGAAAGTCATTCGTGATATAAAAATGTCAAAATCACGTGACTGTCTTGCTTTTTTAATGGCGAATTATTTCTTTGCTTTCAAAATTATGGCAGATAGAACAAATTGCCAGTGAACGTTTTTTATCCATTTTCGTGATTCGAACCTGAATGTATACTCTTACTCCTTCTCGTTCTTGCACTGACTCATAGTGTACTATGAGGCACATTATATTTATTTATTTCTTCATTTTTTTATTCATTCCGTCGATAGCGTTACCGCTTTTTACACATGTGCCCTTAATTAGAATACTCATAGCTATTATCTTTTCGTGTTATCACATATTATGTTGAATTACAATATATTCCATTGGATTCCGTTACTTCTATCCATCTACCTTGCCTATAGGGCACAATATATTGATGAGTTCGTGGCCAGAAAAAAAAGGAATTTTTGTGAACTTTTCCTGGGATAGCGTGTGCAGGTTTTCGAATATTTTTTTTTTCACATACATAAGTATGGTTTAAAGTATCTGTTGCGATTTTTGTATTGGAAATTATTTATAATGCGACAGACAAAATGAGTTCGTGCAGCCCGCTGTTTGAAAAACGTCCTTCGCGGTGACCACTGCTGCTCGGAAACAAATGATCCGCAAAAAAAAATCGAACGCATTTAGTTTTCGCACGAAATTATCTAGTACTTGAACGAAGGATTTAATGAAATATTTATTTTCGACCAAATGGCCAGAGTCCAAAGTGAAAACATCGATTTTTTATTGAAAAAAAAACACTCTATTTTCGTTAATAAAAAAAAACTATGCATCGAAAAACAAAAATTCTTTGGTTTGAGCACTGCTTTTTGATATGTGAAAAAAGTTTGTAAAATTTAAAGTTGATCGGTGCAGTGTTGGAGATATCGCGGTCACCGATTTTGAAAAAAGTTATTTTGAGAAAAACGCGTTTAAAGTTTGTCGGTTTACGAAACCTATCTATGAACGCTCACAACGCCCTTAATCTGGAACGGATCGACTGGAAATTTTCGCAGAATATTTTTTACATGTTATAATTTGACAATCTGCAGCAAACCAAAAGTCAATATTTAAAAAAATTCAACCAGCTGAAGCCCTTAATCAATGAATAAATCAAGTTCTCTTTCTCTCTCACACCCACACACGCACATGTAAAATCCGTCCGAAATATAAATTTAAAATCCCCAAATCAATTTTGTCTCCCACACTTTTCGGGCCCAGGTAAAAATGTTATCCTTCCCGTCCACCAATGTGGCAGAAGAAATTCTGCCCTTCGGTACAGTGTAACAGCGCACGTGGCATGACCGAAATTGACTAACGTTCGGTAAACACACACTGTAAAAAAGATATGAAATTTACAATACATTTAAGATACAAAGCAATTGAATTTTACGAACTCAGTAGATGAAATTAAATTTGAAACACTTGTATCGTAAATTTAAAACAGGAACATGAAATTCTAACGTGGATATGGAATTTAATAGATGGAACATGGAATTTCAAAGACAAGTTTGTAAATTTGTGGAAAATGTATTGCATTAACCCGTGTCTTCAATTGAAAATTACCACAGATGTATGATAAATCAACAATAAAAAACAGACCATTGAAAATACAAAACAAGTTTGAAATTTATTTACAGCTGCCTGAAAAATATAATATATGTGAAACTGAATTTTACGATACGTACAATGCATGATCACAACAGATTTATTTAAAAGTGCGAAACTGGAATTGAAAAAGAATTCATAAACGCTGATGAAAATCAGATGAAACAACGTGAAAATTATATTAAATTTACACTACATTTAAGGGACAAAAGAATTGAATTTTACTAACTCAGTAAATGAAATTGAATTTAACACACTTGTACCGTAAATTTAAAACAGGAACATGAAATTCTAACGTGGATATAGAATTTAATAGATGCAACATGGAATTTCCAAGAAAAGTTTGCAAATTTATGGAAAATGTATTGCATCAACCCGGGCCTTAAATTAAAGATTACAACAGTTGTATACTAATTCAAATATAAAAAACAGAGTATTGCAAATACAAAATGCGCTCAACCCATCTCGGCCGCTCGCGACGACCGATGGTCGCGCGTAGTTCGCGTAGCGCCCGAGGGACGGCGCCTTGTTCCACACTTTCCCATAGCCACTCGCAGCTTCGGTCGGGCCTATAACCCGACCACCGGCTACGACCGTCCTGGGAAAAACAGACGCGTTTGCAACTCGTGCACGCGTCGGAGAGTGTCACAAATTCGTTACCTATCCATATCCACGCCAGAGTCGCAATTCTTGAACTCGCCTATCCGGACGGAAGTTATTTTTCCCTTTTTACGCCACCCGGTGTTGAAGGAAGAAATCTCCCAAAAACCACCTATTTTTACCTGTAGCTCCCGTCGAAGAGGATAAATACGAGTAACATTTTCAGTGGGCTTAATTATCAATTTCTGAAATAAACTTAAGGAAGCTTTCCAGTGTGACAGCCCGAAAAATCGCTGTTTTTCGCGATTTTTTTTTTTTAAGAAAAAATAATCTAATCGGTCTGGTTTTTTTTGTTGTATATTAATTGGGTATTGAAGAATACAAAACAATTTTTTAAAGATCGATTTATTTATTAATTAATATCTATAAAAATGATGAAACAATTGTTGCAGAAAATGCACTTGGATGTGGTGTCCACGTTGGGGGTCACAATTTTGATCTGAAACAAAAAACACAAAAAGATTATTGATCGGTATATAATTGGCTTTCGTGCTATGGAGGCTTGTTTTTTTTTTTTTTTTTTTGCAAAAATGGCGCCGGTTTGAACAAAAAGTATCGATTTTAGCATTTTTTTTGGCAGTTTTTTTACAAAAAAATAGGAAGATGTCAAAAAAAAAAAAAGCTTCCATAGCACGATAAACAATGACGTTAAGAATATTGTGTAAAAAATTCAACTCGATAGCTTTAAAACTCTGCCCTCCAAGTTGGACACCGTTTTGAAAAATGCTGTTTCGAGAAAAACGCGTTCAAAGTTTCGCTGTAGCTGTAGCGCTCCGTTGCCTTCTTCCAAGAAATGCTGTACAGTAACCGAAATAATCTGAATTTCGGCATGAAAATTTCAGGGAATATTCGGAAGAGTGTATACTATTCGATAAAGCAAAAAAAATCGATTTTTTGAAAATTTCACACTGGAAAGCTCCCTTAATACTTAGGATCAGTAATTCTAATACACACCCGTATGTTAATATTACCAAATGGTTCTTGAATTTAATATACATGGATGTGAACATTTTTTTACACGTGCATTATTTTTCAAACGCACAAGTATATTAATATTACGGAGCTACACTTTCATTTTTCAAATAACCTGTTTTTCATTTTCAAAATCGTGTCTGAAATTTCATAAGCGATATCCGCATAAAAACTTCCTACACTTGTGTATTAATTTTTATACAGAAATTTTTTACAGTGTAGAGACAAATGTTCTTCCTTCCTCGAAGTAAAGATTTTTTCGAGCGACGTTTCCCTAGCCTTCACCAATCAACTAATGTATTCTCGGCTTTTTTTATGCCCTCGCCCTCTCCCCGTCGCGTAATTTTAAGCCAAAATTCAGCTGATCCCTCTCGCCTATCACGCAATTCTTTAATCGCGTCTTATAGATGCGGAGCTGGCGAACAAAATCGGACTTGTCCACACTCCTCCAAATTTCATTAATTTTTTTCTTTTGTCTATTACTGTGCCTAAAAACAGCCTTTTCAAACGAAAAAGCAGTTTTCAACCAATTTTGAGGTGTTTAGAGCCGGATTCGATTCGAAATATTTCGGGAGCTAATAAACGCGTGCTCGAAAAGCACGAAAAATAAAAAGTAAAAAAACATTACGCAGTGTGGACAAGGGCGGTTTTGTTCGCCAGCTCCTCAAATGTCAGAAATATTCGACAGAAGTAATTCGTCTATTGGCCCACACGAAATGTCTCGAACGTGGCAAGCTGCTGAGTGACTGTCTCGAGTTGAAGAAGTTGTTCGTCGTGTGCATGGCTAAATTTTTATTAATTACAAATGCGTTAATAATTGCGGAAATATATAACAGAAATCGAGTTTTGGTGGATAAAAGAGTCCAACTCGAATGAAAAATCATTCAAAATTCTTTTCACAGCGAATAATTATGTATTATAATAATTATGCATTATACATTCATTTTGAAACGGAATTATGTATTATAAGAATTATACATTATTTATAATTGGAATACAACATATAATTATGTATTATAATAATTATACATAGATAATTATATATTATAATTATCTATATATATATTATATATAATATATATAATTATATATTATATATTATAATATATTATATATAATTATTATATTATATATTATAATAATTATATATAGAAGCGTGTTCAGCTTCGATCACACGAATCCTGAATAACGAAAATAATTTGTGTTTCAGGCGGGCATTCTAACGAGACAGGAGGACGGTCCGTCGCCTTTTGACAATAATTAACGACCACCGACGTTTAAACAATCAATCAATTTCGTACCCGGATTGCGGCTCCCTTTCTGTATACCCCTATAACACGTTATTACCGTACGATTAACGATCGTTGAATTTATTATAAATGTTTTTGAAACACGCGGTGTTCACGCTTTAACGTTAAACTGCCTTATGCAGGCAAAAAATCATTGTTTCACCTATACGCTACGTCGAAGCTATTTTTCTCTTTGTTCGTCAAGCCGTCACATTGAATAATGAAAATAATAGCGACACACGGCTGATAGATAAAATGTATAGCCCCTCTGGCCTAAGTGTTTCTTAATATCCGAGACGGTCATGTCTGTTACTATTTTTTTTTTTTCTTACTTCCGATCATCGCACAACTACATGCGTAGAAATCATATTGAAAAATCTAAAGGATAATATCGGTATTACAATTGCCTTCGTGTAATTGTAACTTCTCTTGGTATCGTGTTTCGAAGTGATTTTTTTTATTAATATTATGTATTTATTATTATTTATTATCGTCATCGTTATCATCGTTACTATTAATATTCTTATTATTATAATGTAGTCATTATTGTCGTGACTGGAATTACTGTGATCCACAGCACGATTTAGCGACAAGTGCGAATGACTTTACAATCTAATCGATTATTTTTATCAATAAATGTGCCAAATATTGCGACCATCATGCATATATACAAGCGAATGATTTTACGTGTCCTAACCATGTCCTACATCGAAAGATGTACTTCCTGATGAATATGTAAATGTGTATGTTCGTTGTTTTCTATTGTCGCCACAGTGGTTCCAAACGCCGAAAAGCTGGCCAAAAATCGAAATCCTCGAAAAAACGGATGGTGGTGGGTATATATAGGTTTTGGGGGTCGCTGAATCCGAATCTGATGTTAGTTTTTCGAAAAAAATGAGTCAAAAAGTCAAAAACAAGATGGCGGATCAAAAAAAATTTTATATTAACTTTAAACAATAAAAAATGATGTTATAAGGAGTTTTTGAGGTCGCTAAATCGAAATTTGACATCAGTTTCATAAAAAAATGGAAAACAAAGTCAAAAAGAAGATGGCGGACGAAAAAAAAATGATTATAATTGTAAATGATAAAACCTGTTGATTAAGGGGTTTTCGACGTCGCTGAATCAGAATTTGACATCAGTTTTTCAAAAAATGGCAATGAAAGTGAAAAACAAGATGGCGGATCAGTTGTGTGTAATAAAAAATGAAACGACATGTCAATCGGAGATGAAATTTTTTATTAATGGTGTACAAATTTTTTTTCTTTGTAAAAGACATTTTTTGGGTTGTCTGAAAAAAAACACAAAAAATTTTTGTTATAAATCATATTAACAATTGATTTGTAATAAAAAATAATATAAACAATATCGTTTTTATTGATACAGAAACATTTAATCAACTTGGAAAAAAATTTCAATTAAGTTTTTTGAAAAAAATTATTTATTGTTTATAACAAATTCATTGTTTATAATGTCAAAATCATTGGTAGTATGTATACTCAACATTAAATAACTTAAACAAATTTTTTTTGACGATATTGGGCTTCATATAACGTAAAAATCATATTTTTAGCCATTTTTTTCAGTAAATTTTTAAATTGCATTTTCTCAATTTCGGGCAAATTCGGGCAAAAGTTATTGGCGTCATAATTTAGTGCTATGATGTACTTACCATATGCAATTAATTTCAGCCCGGGATCTAGCGGGACTTTCGAGAAAATGAGAAAGTAAAAGTGGCATAAAAATGACGAAATTTTGTGATTTACAAACAATAATATATAAACAATGTACAAGCACTTAAAATTTCAAACAAAACGTATTTTACTCACCTCAGATATCCCTCTCTTCGAAACAATTCACTTCACCATGAATAATTAACACTAACTTGTCTAAATTAAATGTTTAAGTCAGAAAACACGTGACATTCACGAAATTTAACCTTAACTTCACGACGCCACGTTGCCAACAAGTGTGTATTATTGGCATTGGTAATGCTGCGTTCTTAAAGTACAGGTACCAACCTGTGCCTAACATATGGCACACAAAAAAGTCCTATATTTAGTAACGCGATTTTCCCTATTTTTGGCCAGCTTTTCGGCGTTTGGAACCACTGTGTGTCGTTTCAATTTGTTCGAACGTGCGAAGATTACTCTACTGAGAGCGAGTAGAACGTGCCATGGAACACAATAACTTGATAGACGTTGCCACGGCCTTCTGGTCGTGACTGAGTTCATTGAGATTCTTGAATTCGGGTCGCAGGAGTATTTGACTTCGGACGCGGTCCAGCGTAGCCGAGATAGGCGTCTTCAGAATCGCTTGCCAATGAGCCTCGTCGAAATTGATCAAAAACTGTAATATATATATATCAGTGTTGGGCAAAATTGTAATAAAAAATTAACAATTACAAATTGCTAAAGGTAATTTGTAATTAAATCGAATTCCATTAAAATTACTTTTAGTAATAATAATTGAATCGGAGTTCATTGAAATTACTTTCGATAATTGTAATTGAATTAGAGTCCATTGAAATTATTTCCAGTAATTGTAATTGAATTGGAGTTAATTAAAATTACACTGAGTCATTTTAATCAAATCGAAGTTCATTAAAATTACTTTCAGTGATTGTAATTGATTCAGAAATCATTACAATTATTTTCAGTGACTGTAATTAAATCAGAAATTATTGAAATTACTTTCAGTGATAGTAAACCACGCAATGTGGTTTCATTAGATCTTTTTTGCTTGAGAGAATTCTAAGCATCGAAATGAATAGCTCGTTTTTTTCGTAAAAACGAAGCCTCAAGGATTGAATTAAGAGAGGGAATTTTTTTTTAAACGCAATCTACTAGAGATAATACCCGTATCATAATTATATCAATAAGCCCATTTCGTAAAATAATTTTTGTTGCAAAATTAATTTGTTTAAACAAATTGTTTGAACAGTGAACGTGACTATGTGAATTGCACATAGTTTCCTGTTTTTTGGGCCGCTTGTCGAGAAATTGACATTATTTTTACAAAATAAATTTGTTTAAACTATTTTTTTTATGACAAAAATTATTTTATAAAAGTGACTTACTGATATAATATACTTACTGATATAATACGGGCATTATTTCTAGTAGTTTGCGTTTTAAAAAATATTTAACTTTTTTCATAATTTGTTAAAAAAAATGGTTTAAACAAATTAGTTTTGGAAAAGTAATGTCAAATTCTCAACAAGCGACCCAGGAAACATCGGAAACCATATGCAGGTTACATAGTCACATTAACTGGTCAGCCAAATTGTTTACACAAATTAATTTTTCAAAAATAATGTCAAATTCTTGATTAGCTACCCGAAAAACTTTGATAACCATAGCCAATTTACATATTGACTGTAAAAGACTCGTTCCGATCACAACATTTGAATACTCCAAAAACGGAGAAAATTGGTTAGTCTATTTGTTGTTATTTTGGAGGTATAACGTCAGAGAAAAAAATTTATGCATATTTCGAAAGTATAATTATCGAGGACATCTTTAGAGCACTTTATTGTGCGAAAATAATCCGATAAGACAAATTTTGAAAGATTTGACAAATTTTCAATCATCGTTGTCAACATTTTTTCAGCGTCTAAAGTGAAAACTATGTTTTTTTAAAGATACGATCCTTTCATAATTAGTTATTTTTTTAAAAGAAAAAAAAACGTAATTATAGACGACAAAGCACCCGTTACGTAACGGAATAGGGGGGGGGGGCTTCACGCCAAGCGTTACGCCAAGCGTTACGCTTCTGTTACGGCGGGAGGGGGGGGGGGGGGTAAAAAATTAGGAAATTTTGCGTTACGTAATTTATGGGCGCCCCCTTGTCCGTGAGGTTTGCGCCGATTTTCGGTAAGTGACACATTGAAAAATTGGTACGAAATTTCCGAAAAACCCAATAAACCCAACGTGGAAAAGATTGATCTCCATCGCGTAAAAATATTACGAAAAGAACGGGATTTTTAAATTTGTTTATCAAACCTGATCAAAGGCAACATCTTCGATGTGAAACACGACGAAGGTAAGGGGCTTCGAGCCAACGAAAACGTCGGTCATGTCGTTAAAGTCCATCTCGACGTTCGTGTCGTTTCGCTTCAAACTCTTCAACACGCAATTAGATGCGCGAATCAGGTACTCGTACGATATCTGGAGAATAAAAATACTTGGATATTCTCCCTGGGTTATTGTGCGCGATGGTGATGCATAGTTTTTTAAATTAAGTGATTTTCAAACTCGGTCGTTTAAGAGAGCGATTCTACTGTGACGGCTACAAAAATAAGCTCGTTTTTATAAGTCTTTTTGTGAAAACTATTGCATGTATCGGTACGAACTTTCTTCTCGCTCAAAGATACACTCTTACAGAACGGAAAACAATGTTTTTTATTGCATATAAATGTATATTGATTTAACAATTTAAAATTTAAAAAAAAAATCAAAAAGATTCTTAATCTGTACGAGTATCGCTATCGCCCGAACTAGGATTATTATTTTGTACTTCAAAATAACAAAATGGCGTCGTTTTTTGCAAAAATGTTCGAAAAAGACGTTTTTTTTCGTCATTATTCCAGCAAAGGCATAAGTTAAAATGAATATTTTTCAATAATCCTAGTTTGGACGATAGCCATACATATCCTGCATGTGCAGTAAAAATTTTAGTCCGATCGGTTAAGCCGTTTTTCGGAAAGCACCAACGCCAGGTGAAAAAAAATTGTTTAAAATTTACCATACTATGGTATACAATACTAGCCGGTCGAGCGTCATTTTCTTCTCACAGTGAAAAGAGGGACTACTATACTATGCAGTAAATGGATAGAAGGATACGTGACTATGCGTATACTCAGGTATAAATTCAAAACAGCTGCCAGAGCGCGCGCACCGAGCGCTTCTACTTTAAAGCGTACTGTACTGAGTCGGCAAAGTGGAAATCGACTTTACCAGCCATTGGTTATCAATTCTACGATGGAATAGAGAAGAAAAACGCAAAAAATAAAAATGCGATTATTTCATCCCATCACAGTAGAATAGCCGCTTAAGGGGTTACCCCCACTTGCGATTTTGAAAAAATCCTTTTTTTTTCATTGCATTTTTTTGAAGTACCAGTATCTGAGAATATGTCCTGAAAATTTCAAGTCGATCCGAACAAAATTGACTGAGATATGAGCGTTGAAAGAGAAGAATCCGTTCTTCATGTAAGCTGAAATTGAAACTTTAAACGCGTTTTTCTCAAAATGGCATTTCTGAAGTCGGTGACCAAGATTACTCGAACACTAATGAACCGATCTTCTTGAAATTTTGCAGGCTTATTTAATACATAAAAATGTAGTCTTTAATCGTTCGATTTTTTTTTTCGAAAAAAAAATGGCCGTTTTATAGCCAAAAAACGGCCGTTTTTTTTCGTTAAAATCGAACCATTAACTTTGACTGTCCGCCATTTTGTGAAAAATTAATATTTTTTTAAATCCTTCGATTAAAGACTAGTTTATACTTATATTTGACTAAATCCATCCGCATCTTTTTTTCAGATGATCCACTTCGCCGCAATGTTGGTCACCGCAAACCGTGTATATAAAAACATTATTTCATTGACGGCTATTTGCCACTAAACAATGTAATATTTTTCAATAAAAAAATTACTGAAAGTTCTTCAAGATGTGTTCTTTAAGATGGTATATTGATCGATTAAAAAAGTTTTGTAGTTTTCTTTTAAAAAATTCATGAAAAAGGCCTTTTTTGCGCTACAAGTGGGGGTAACGCCTTACAAATTCACGATCAGTAACTCAATGGAAGCGAGTTTCTGATGGAGCCTCTCAGCAGAATTTGTCAAAATCTCTAGTGGACAAAAAGCATTTTGTGGCCTAACTGTTTGTGACGTTTTCAGAAGCATTATCGTTTCTAACGCGAAATATTTTATGTGACAGTTGGCCACTTTTTACATTGAGTTTATGGCAACTGCAGCAGCCAATAATGTTTCCATTTTTTTAACATTATGGATAGGCGCTTCGCTATATTTTTATTTTTTTAAGGATGTTGAGTCCCTATGAAACATGTTAATGTTAATTGTTCAATAAATAGCTTCTTAATCATCATTAAATTTTTACACGACCTCCTGAATACTTCATGTAAAAACATACCAAATTTTCAGAATTCTATCATCATTACTTCAACCTCCTTAAGGGTTGAAATAAAAAATGATAAGAAAATTCTGAAAATTTGGTATGTTTCTGTATGAAGTATTTAAGAGGTCGTGTTAAAATTTCACGACGATTAGGAAGCTCGTTATTAAAAAATTAACATTTTGTTAAGAACAATTTTTAAAAGAAAAAAAAAAAAAATTCATCAATAAACTTCGTTTTGTATCCGTTGCTTTCAGTATATTGTAGATATTATAAAATTGAGAGGTCAAAAAAACAACTTGTTGCAAAGTTACATCAGTTTCCATAAAACAACATTTAATTTGTGAATGTTAATTGTTCAATAACGAGCTTCCTAATTGTCGTGAACTTTTTACACGACCTCTGAAATACTTCATACAAAAATCTACCAAATTTTCAGAATTTTATCATCATTTGCGATTTGGGACTCAACATCCTTAAATAGCAGACAGCAGGGGGACTATTGTCTATATGTTACAATAAAGTAATGGATTGCGAAGCGAGTTGCTGTTGGGAACACTACTAGAGAGATCTCCGAAAAGGGTGAAACAGTGAAGTGACAGATGAGCAGGGTGATATAATGGGTCATTCGACACTTGACATGCAGAGGAACATTTATGAATGAACGACGGACAAGCGTGTACAAACTTTGAGGGACCGTCGTCCGATATCGGTGAATAGGAGCGAATCGGTATAAGTTTCAATGTAGAGAGGCATGGCTTCGATATCTCTCGCACGTTCGTGCGGTCTTTTCGATTCGATCCTGAAAGAACGAAGGTACATCGAAAGATCATTTTAATTCGGTGAATTCAAGACAGATGGCGAATTGCGCGAATTAACAAAAATCGAGTTTCCCAACTGCAATTGGAACATTGAGTTTTTCTGAGATCGCGAGAAACATCGTCAATTTAAAAATCATTTTGAACTTACCAAATTTAAAAAGAATTTTGCATTTAGCGAATACAAAAAGGTTTTGCCTCTGCCTAATTCAAAAGAAACTTTGCATTTACCAAATTCGAAAGGAATTTTGCATTTACCGAATTCGAAAAGAATTTTGTCTCCGCCGAATTAAAGAAAAAAAAAACTTTGCATTTATCGAACTTAATTTTAAAAAATTGAGTTTGTCGAATTCATAAAGAATTTTGAATTTACTGCATTCATAAAGAATTTTTAATTTGCCGAATTCGTGAAGAATTTTTAATTTACCGAATTTATGAAAAAATTTACCTCTACCGGATTGAAAAGAAATTTATAATTTACCGAATTGAAAAGAAACTTTGTATTTGTCGAATAAAAAATGAATGTTGTATTTGCCGTATCCAAAACAAATGTCGAATTTTCCGTATTCAAAAGAAAATTAGAATCCCCCGAATGTGATAGAAATTTTTGGTTGACTGAATTCAAGAGATATTTTGATTTTACCAAATTCAAATAGGCCAATTTCAAAAGATAGTTTTCATTTGATGAATTTAAAAGATCGTTATAATTTGGCAGCTTTGAAAGACAATTTTAGGACGTTGCATTTCAAACGAATTACGCATTTACCGAATATAAGATGGCAAATTTGCCGTTTTAAAAATAAATTACGAATTCGGTGAAATCAAATGAAATTTCGAATTTTCCGACTGCAAAAGAAAGTTGTGTTTTACGAAGGCACGAGACATATCGACTATGTTCCGCATACAAAAAAAATCGCTAAATGCTTCAACTTCCTTCAATTTCGGAATATGGAGTTGAACTTGTCCACACAAATACGGTTTCATTGACGACACCGGTTGGTATTGAATTTGCCCACGACCACTGGATGCTTTCTGATATGGAACATTTTTGCATTTTTACAAATAATAGTGACGGCTCTATTTTTTCGAAATGATGACAAAGTAAAGAAAAAAAACGCGCAAAATAGGCATTTATGCATCGTTTCTTCGTCATTTTATTTCGCTCCCAAAATCTGATTTACGAGGTAGCACCCGTATAAAAAAGATTTCTTTATATGGAAGATTTTGGTTGAGCTGAATATGTTACTCGCCTAGTTGAAAATTGCCCCTTTTCGCAATCGGACCGATCGAACTGATGGTAGGAAGAACGAAGGCAGATCGATAGTGATAAACAAAGGAGTATTGCGATTTTCGTGGATAAAAAGTGACTTAAGGGGAGTGATACTTTTAGACAAGGAAAAAATTGGCTGATTTTCATAACTTTTTTTATAAGGAAAGATTTCTCCACCACTTTTGAGACTTATGGCATGTTTTATCACTACTTTTGGTTGTTACATGGAATTTTTTTTTATTAAGGGGGTTTTCTTCTCTGGAACCTTCAAAAAATAGTTTTTTGAAGGTTCGACACCTTTATTTTTTCAACTACTTGTTAGGCACAATTTTTTGCCGGTGAAATGAAGTATGACACGCTACATTCGCACTATGATAAAAGTGATCCGTTGGGTGTCATCTTTAGGACAACATTTGGATGACTTTTTACTATTTCCCGCCAATACCGAATATCTTAAGGGGTTACCCCCACTTGCGATTTTGAAAAAATCAATTTTTTTTATTGGAATTTTTCGAAGTACAAGTATCTGAGAATATGTCCTGAAAATTTCAAGTCGATCCGAACAAAATTGACTGAGATATGAGCGTTGAGAGGGAAGAATCCGTGAATTGAAGAACTGAAATTGAAACTTTAAACGCGTTTTTCTCAAAATGGCATTTCTGAAGTCGGTGACCAAGATAACTCGAACACTAATGAACCAATCTTCTTGAAATTTTGCAGGCTTATTTAATACATGAAAATGTAGTCTTTAATCGTTCGATTTTTTTTTGAAAAAAATGGCCGTTCTATAGCCAAAAAACGGCCGTTTTTTCGTTAAAATCGAACCATTAACTTTGACTGTCCGCCATTTTGTGAAAAATGAATATTTTTTAAAATCCTTCGATTAAAGACTAGTTTATACTTATATTTGACTAAATCCATGCGCATTTTTTTTCGGATGATCCACTTCGCCGCAATGTTGGTCACCGCAAACCGTGTATATAAAAACATTATTTCATTGACGGCCATTTGCCACTAAACAATGTAATATTTTACAATAAAAAAATTACTGAAAGTTCTTCAAAATGTGTTCTTTAAGATGGTATATTGATCGATTAAAAAAGTTTTGAAGTTTTCTTTAAAAAAATTCATAAAAAAGGCCTTTTTTTGCGCTACAAGTGGGGGTAACGCCTTAAGGATGTTGAGTCCCTATGAAACATGTTAATATTAATTGTTCAATAAATAGCTTCTCAATCGTCATGAAATTTTTACACGACCTCCTGAATACTTCATGTAAAAACATACCAAATTTTCAGAATTCTATCATCATTCGTTCAACCTCCTTAAGGGTTGAAATAAAAAATGATAAGAAAATTCTGAAAATTTGGTATGTTTTTGCATGAAGTATTCAAGAGGTCGTGTTAAAATTTCACGACGATTAGGAAGCTCGTTATTAAAAAATTAACATTTTGTTAAGAACAATTTTCAGAAGAAATTTAAAAAAATTTATCAATAAACTTCGTTTTGTTTCCGTTGCTTTCAGTATATTGTAGATATTATAAAATTGAGAGGCCAAAAAAACAACTTGTTGCAAAGTTACATCAGTTTCCATATAACAACATTTAATTTGTGAATGTTAATTGTTCAATAACGAGCTTCCTAATTGTCGTGAAATTTTTACACGACCTCTGAAATACTTCATACGAAAACATACCAAATTTTCAGAATTTTATCATCATTTGCTATTCGGAACTCAGCATCCTTAAAAAAAAAAAGTAATGATAATCAGCCATTTTTTCCTCGCCTAAATCTCTCCCTTTAATGACCCCCCTGTGTGACCCCACATACCAGTTTCGAATGAGAGTAAGAAGATCGTCAATTTGATCGGTATGCTTGTTGTCTTCGTCGATGCTGCAGATAGCTTCGGCGAGAGCGGTGGCTGAAGCCAATCTGTCCTGAGGATCGAACGAGGTCGATTCCGTGCCGCTCTCCTCGGGCGATCGGGGACTGATCGCTACTCGTTCGTTCGACCTTTCGGCGGTGTCCCCGACGCGGACGGAAACATCGAGAAGTGCCGTATACAGAGAAGCGCAGAACACTTGAAGGAGCACCGAACCACCGAGGGGGCAACAATTAGCTGGAAGATTGTCGTTCATGGCGAGGCTCGTCGTGAGAATACCGAGAGGCGCGCAAACGAATAGCTCCTTCATGCAGGCAAGTGCCAATGACATTGCCTGGTAAACGCTCGCCCCTGTCTGGAGCGGATCGCTCGTTAGGATTTTCTTTCTTTTTGTTGTTGGTAATTATGCAGTACGAGGACTTTTCTGCAAAACGACGGGAAGTTTTTTTTTCACCGTGAACTTGTTTGTTCCATTGTGATGAGTGATAGTTCGTCGGGGGAGGCTGACATTTTTCATCAAGGCGTTACCCCCACTTGTAGCGCAAAAAAAGGCCTTTTTCATGAATTTTTTAAAAGAAAACTTCAAAACTTTTTTACTCGATCAATATACCATCTTAAAGAACACATCTTGAAGAACTTTCAGTAATTTTTTTATTGAAGAATATTACATTGTTTAGTGGCAAATGGCCGTCAATGAAATAATGTTTTTATATACACGGTTTGCGGTGACCAACATTGCGGCGAAGTGGATCATCCGAAAAAAAAATGCGGATGGATTTAGTCAAATATAAGTATAAACTAGTCTTTAATCGAAGGATTCTAAAAAATATTCATTTTTCACAAAATGGCGGACAGTCAAAGTTAATGGTTCGATTTTAACGAAAAAAAAACGGCCGTTTTTTGGCCATAAAACGGCCATTTTTTTTCGAAAAAAAAAATCGAACGATTAAAGACTACATTTTTATGTATTAAATAAGCCTGCAAAATTTCAAGAAGATCGGTTCATTAGTGTTCGAGTAATCTTGGTCACCGACTTCAGAAATGCCATTTCGAAAAAAACGCGTTTAAAGTTTCAATTTCAGTTCTTCAATTCACGGATTCTTCTCTTTCAACGCTCATATCTCAGTCAATTTTGTTCGGATCGACTTGAAATTTTCAGGACATATTCTCAGATACTTATACTTCAAAAAAATGCAATAAAAAAAAACGATTTTTTAAAAATCGCAAGTCGGGGTAACCCCTTAACTCCATAAGTTACGGGGTTACGAAGTTCGCGGAAACACGTGACAAAATAGGGCATTTTCAGTTATTTCGACGCCTATATTGGGGCCACCAAAGTTGCATGTTTACGTATACTTTTCGCTTTTAGTTGCGTTAACCATATTATGATTGCGGTGACAATAAAATATAGGGAATTCGACTATACTCTCTTTTACCATGTGCGTTTTTTGTAAATACTATGCACTTTTCTCTGTTTCCTTCATGGCTCTGATGACTTCAAAAATCATGTGAAATCGATCACCATGGTCTGGATATTGACGCTTGAGGAAAGATCCACGAAATAAAAACATAACTCATCGTTCCAAAACATATCCATTGTTACCTTCATAATACCCTATCTATAAGGAAACGCGTAGCTGTTTAGCGACAACAAACGAGAGATGTCGAAATGTTACCTGCTTCCGGAAATAGGACAGTTGTCACCGAAATCAAAACATATACATTGTTATGTTTTGATTTCTGATGTTACCTTCATAATGTACTATGTATACGGGAACACGTAGCTGTTCAGCGAGGCGTCGAAATATTAACTGTTTCTGGAAACTTCAATACCCCATAACATATGGAATTAATGGGAAATATCAGCCTCCCCCGACGGAATATCACTCACTATAATGGAATAAACATCATGGCAAAAAAAAAATTGCCGTCGTTTTTCGGCAGTCCTCGTACTACATAATTACCTTTTTTTTAACTCGGTGCATCGATATCGTTCGTTAAGGGGTCTTCTCACTTTAGACGCCAAAAAGGCTATTTTCATGAATTTTTGTATAGGTTTATGTTATAGATATTGATATGAAAGTTGTTACACTTAATAAATACACTTTCGAAATACATTTTAAAAAATTTGATGTATTTACGTAACCCAAACAAACTTTAAACGCGCTTTTCTCGAAACAACGTTTTTCGACGGCTTGTTGATAAAATCTTCGAAACTACTGAACCGATCGGTATGACATTTTAACCACATATTCTTTACAACTATAGCTATAGCGCATATTAAGCATTTTTTTATTTTTATATTTACTATTTTTTGCCAAAAACGGTGAAAAAACACGTTTTTTTTCGAAAAATGTCCGCCGTTTTGTTATTTTTGCATTAAAAAAAAATCGTATGATATGCGCTATAGCCATTAACATACTGAATCTAAAACCGTTTGATTTTTTGTTTCGAATGATCCATCTCCAAGATTTCATCAACAGTGCAGACCTACAATTTTTTAGGACATTTTTTTACTACCATTCTCGTCTATAAAAAGTGACTTGAATAACTAAAAAAATTGTATGTACTTTGAAAGTGTATTTATTAAGTGTCACAACTTTTATATCAATATCTGTAATATAAAACTATCAGAAGAATTCATGAAAATAGCTTTTTATGAGTCTAAAGTTAGAAGACACCTTAAATCATGGAGGTGGAATAAATTTTTATCTGCATACCCTGACAGCATCGAGAAGTGTTTCGACGATGGGAATGATCGTAGGCCGAAGAGCAGCCAAGAGGGCGTGAAGCCAGGGTGGTCGAGCCTGATTCCATACCTTTCCGACCAAAAAGCATAGGCATAGGTATCTATTATACTTATGATATACAACCTTCAAGCTTGCATCGTTGGCGCGCAGGACATTTTTTTTCGGAATTTCACAAGTTTCCTTTGGTAGATTTAAGGATGTTGAGTCCCAAATCGCAAATGATGATAAAATTCTGAAAATTTGGTATGTTTTTGTATGAAGTATTTCAGAGTTCGTGTAAAAATTTCACGACGATTAGGAAGCTCGTTATTGAACAATTAACATTCACAAATTAAATGTTGTTTTATGGAAACTGATGTAACTTTGCAATAAGTTTTTTTTTGACCTCTCAATTTTATAATATCTACAATATACTGAAAGCAACGGAAACCAAACGAAGTTTATTGATAATTTTTTTTTTATTTCTTTTAAAAATTGTTCTTAACAAAATGTTCATTTTTTAATAACGAGCTTCCTAATCGTCGTGAAATTTTAACACGACCTCTTAAATACATCATACAAAAACATACCAAATTTTCAGAATTTTCTTATCATTTTTTATTTCAACCCTTAAGGAGGTTGAAGTAATGATGATAGAATTCTGAAAATTTGGTATGTTTTTACATGAAGTATTCAGGAGGTCGTGTAAAAATTTCATGACGAGTAAGAAGCTATTTATTGAACAATTGACATTAACATGTTTTATAGGGACTCAACATCCTTAAGGGATAATATCTCTTTGATTTTATTTTTTTTTTCTGCTTAAATGGCGTAAAAACGTCTCGAGAATAACATTCATTAACATTTTTCCTGGTGAATATTTGTTTTGAAACACTAGTGAAAGCTGAATTCCGTAATACCTTTGATACCTCCGAAATGATAGATTCGGCTTCGCATTGCGACCACGTGCCACTGTTTGTGCATTCGCTATTTGTAAACAATTTTCTGTTTATTTTTGTTGGTGTTATGATTTAAAAAATGAGTGATGAAGTGTATATGAAGATAAAGGGAAGTAAAATTAATTATGTATCGCGTAGAAGAAGCAATTTTCAATCGAGTTTTTTCTCGAAATCTTGTTTTTGAAATTGGCACACAGTCGAGCTCCAACAATTTTTATAAGATTGGCTAGAAATTTTAACCGCAGCTTCTCAGACCGATTGTCCATCGAAGTACACACGGTTTTTACGTTTAATTAAGGGCAGATATACACCTAGGCGCCGGAAAAAAACGTCATTTTTGTGAATTTTTTCAAGGAAAACTATTTGAAACTTCGGAATGGGGTTTTAATTATCTAAAAGTATATACATTCAAAAATATGTTTAATTTTCTTTATTTGAAAATATCAAAAATATACAAGGATATTGCATGATCCTTGGAGCGTCGTAAAAAAATCGGTACCCAAAATTTCTCGAAAGCCAATGAACCGATTGCCTTGAGGTTTTTTGTGGTTATTCTATATACCATTATCCGGTACTTGTCATAGGATTTTTTTCTTCCGTGACTTAGTTTTTGTTTTATAGGCAAAATAATAACAAATTTTTGGCCCAAAAATCTCTATTTATGTTCAAACGTCCGCCATTTTGTCATAAATCGATATTTTCAAAATCGGCTATGACAAGTACTAGATAATGGTGTATAGAATAACCACAAAAAGCCTCAAGGCAATCGGTTCATTGGTTTTCGAGAAATTTTGGGTACCGATTTTTTTACGACGCTCCAAGGTTCATACAATATCCTTGTATATTTTTAATATTTTTAAATAAAGAAAATTAAACATATTTTTGAATGTATATACTTTTAGATAATTCAAACACCAATCCGAAATTTTTTCCTTGAAAAAATTCACAAAAATGACCTTTTTTCCGGCCCCTAGGAGTATATCTGCCCTTAACAATCGCTGTTTTTATAAACAAATTGCGATCTTTTTTTTCAGTGAAAATTCTTTTTTTTCAACCTAATGCCAAATTCGCAAAACTCAATATTTTTTAATATCGCTGTGTACTTCTGTGACAAAACTCATGTCAATAATGGAGAAAAAAAATGTCTTCCAGATGCTGATATTCATCACTTCTACTGCGTGCCGATTGGTACCTTGAAAAAAATTGTCTTGATCCTAAGTGCTGTACACCGCTATTTCATTCTTTAAATTTTGAAAATATATTTTCGTCAATTTCATATATAATGAACAAACGGCTAAAAGGATTTTTTAATTGGCTTTAAGGGGCCAGTCCACTTCGAAAATTTAAATCCAAACGAAAGCAAGCAAGACTTGAAGAAATCGACGATGATGAGCAATCAGAAGGGATTTTCTACCGTGCAGGAATTGCCGATTGAGTTTAGGTAAGAGTTTTTCATGGTATAAACTTCAAACGCGTTTTTCTCGAAACAACGTTTCCAAAATTTAGCTCCATCGTATCTCCAAAACTAATAAACCGATTCTCTTGAAATTTTAACCACATATTGCAAACATGATTCGCAACAAGATGACCCTCGCTGGTTGTAAAATTTTGATTTTCACTCTTTTGCGAAAAACTTCGAAAAAAGACGTTTTTTTTGTTTTTCGTTTTTCATCTGCCATTTTTTTATTTTTTGATAAAACTTCATATCCGAGGGTCATTTTGTAGTTGATGTCATCCTGAATCTAATTTTCAGGCGTTCCGTTAAACTATAGTTTTTGTACTTAAAAATGAATAAAAATGAATTTAAATATTTTTTTAAATGTATTTCAAGACTTTATTTATCAAGCCCAACAACTTTTATATTCATATATTTTATAAAATGCTAAAAAAAAATCGCGAAAATAGCATTTTTTTCGTGGCTCCATAGTCGACTGACCCCTTAAAGTCGCGTCAAAAAAATCCAGAAGATTCCTGTTTCTTACGCTTCAAACGTATATTACCCCTTAAGGCGTTAAATCGATGTGGTTCACCGAAAAATGAGACATTTTTTATGCTTCAAACAGATATTACCCCTTAAGGCGTAAAATTTATGTGTCTCACCGGAAAACGAGACTTTAATGGGATTTTGTTTTGAGAAATTTTTTTCGCAAATTTATCCCAAAAACAGCTGAACCGAGCGTTTTGAAATTTTCACAGTTGACGTCTGATTACCCGAGGAAGAACTCGAATATTCGTTTACTCGAGAAAAAAAATGTATACATCTATTTCCATTTAAATGGAGGCATAAATTAAATGGGGCGTTTAAATGGAGAAAAGGCTTCGAGAATGATTTTTCGGTGGAGTTAAAATTGAACGCGTTTAGTTAAAACTATGCAAAAAAAAAATTACGCATTTAGACCCTTAATGCATTCTGCAAAAAAAAAGTGCGTGTCATTTTGCCTAGGAAACTGAACTGTTTGATAGTCGAATTATTACACAGCGATGGTACCTGCTGTCTGTCGAGGTAATTGTGCCAATCTGGATCTTTCTTCAGCGCCGGTATGACCACGTTCGACGGGTCCATGAACGTATTAACGGATATGTACGTTACGCTGTAAAGACAGCGCGAAGCCCGAAGACGATTGTCGTTCACCGGCTGATCGCAGCCGGCTCCCGCGCAAAGAAATCCTCCGCAACTCGCACTCTCGTCACTTCTCTTAGCACTTTCCTTCGAGCTTTTCGAGTCCTGAATGTCCGTGTAGCCGACGCATTTGCGTACCAAATTGGTGAGCAACACTCTCGCCACCGCGCAATCGTTCATGACCAACACCTGAGGGGGAAAATTTATACGTGCAAAAACCCACAGTAACGGGTATAAAATCATGTGCGAATTTAACAATTTTTTTTTCGTACGAAAAAATTATTTACTCATAAAATTAATTACACATCTATTTAGTAGGAATATCAAGCTGTTAGAATTTTTTTTTGCGATGTATCTACATTAGGATACCTAGAGAAGTACGTACGGACTTTGAAAAATATTGTTTTATTCAAAAGTTATAGGTATTTGAACTTAATAAATGAATTTTCAGTCAAAAATTTCGTTATAACTGCTCATAAAATGAAAAGTTTTCGATTAAGGGGTTACCCCTACTTGCGATTTTGAAAGAATCGTTTTTTTTTATTGCATTTTTTTGACGTATAAGTATCTGAGAATATGTCCTGAAAATTTCAAGTCGATCCGAACAAAATTGACTGAGATATGAGCGTTGAAAGAGAAGAATCCGTTCTTCGTGTAAACTGAAATTGAAACTTTAAACGCGTTTTTCTCAAAATGGCATTTCTGAAGTCGGTGACCAAGATTACTCGAACACTAATGAACCGATCTTCTTGAAATTTTGCAGGCTTATTTAATAAATAAAAATGCAGTCTTTAATCGTTCGATTTTTTTTTCGAAAAAAAAAATGGCCGTTTTATAGCCAAAAAACGGCCGTTTTTTTCGTTAAAATCGAACCATTAACTTTGACTGTCCGCCATTTTGTGAAAAATGAATATTTTTTAAAATCCTTCGATTAAAGACTAGTTTATACTTATATTTGACTAAATCCATCCGCATTTTTTTTTCAGATGATCCACTTCGCCGCAATGTTGGTCACCGCAAACCGTGTATATAAAAACATTATTTCATTGACGGCCATTTGCCACTAAACAATGTAATATTTTTCAATAAAAAAATTACTGAACGTTCTTCAAGATGTGTTCTTTAAGATGGTATATTGATCGATTAAAAATTTTTCGTAGATTTCTTTAAAAAAATTCATGAAAAAGGCCTTTTTTTGCGCTACAAGTGGGGGTAACGCCTTAATTAGAAATGCCATACGTACTTCTCTGCGAAATGAAATTTGGAACATAACTTTTAAATTTGAAGTAAATCGAGTGAAAATTGTTGAAGTTATTTGTCACGCCAATTGGAAAAAGCTGTTTCGAGAAGTTTCGAGTAGTCGGGGATTTTGTATATAGAAAAAAAATATATATATTTTCTCGCAGCTTGATATTCATACTATGTAAATAGATGTATAATTTATTCTATGAGTGAATCACTTTTTCATACAAAAAAAAATTGTTAAATTAGCACATGATCTTGTACCCTTTACTGTGGCCTAAGGCCTTAACGTACTGGAAAGTAGAAAATAATTTTTTTTACCAAGTCACCTATATGTGAATGTAAATGAAAGCTTGGGGCGCTTAACTCTTTAAATGTTTAATAAATTTCACCAATTTACTTTCATTAACCTATTTAATTTGGCACAATACTAATTAGAGAAATTATTATTACACGTTTATACTCAGTTTGGGGATTTTTATTTAAGAAATCCAAGGTTGTTTTACAGTAAATTATTTTGTTTACATTAAATTAAAGACTATTGTCTTGTTGTTGTTGTTGTCTTACATTAAATTAAAGACTATATATGTATAAATTTTGAGCGCCCTAAGCTTTTATTTATAGCCACATATAGGTGACTAGGTAGACAAAATTATTTTCTACTCTTTAGTACATGAAATAAAAGCCTGTTTTTGAAACATATTTATCTACATATAAATTATTTTCTACTCTTCACTTGATTTTACTAGTTAATTATTACTAGTAGTTTACTAGCTTACGAATTTGTACGTTAGGAACATAGAATGCTTGTAAAAAAGAACAAAGACTGTAATTGGGATTGAACTTACAACTAATTGCTGCATATAACGTTTTCATATACAAACGCAGTCGAGTGCGAATTTTTTCGTATGTGTTGGTGAGATTTTATATGGATGATCAAATATCGTTAATTTTACATAAAAAGTTGAAAATGTTATGGATACATTTTTTTTAAATCGAATCATGCATTGTTTGCTTTCCAACGCATGTTTGCAAAATTTCAGAGTTCTTAGTCGGGAAGTGGGCAAATATAAATTTTCCGTTTTGTATCTCACAGAAAGTCAAATTAAATAAAAGCTTGTAAAACAACGTTTTGTCTTCGAAGGTACAAGCACACTCGTAAGCTTCCAATCATGGAAAAACCTCCCCTTACCCTTTTCTATAAATGTCCATTTTCAATAACGAAAAATATTGAAGCACCAAAATCTCCCAAAATTATTATACACTTTTCTTCGAATTTTCAATTTGTACGATAACAAATTTGTTTCTTACCCTCGCAGAATTGTCCTATTTTTTTTTCATTCGGAAATAACTACAAAAAAATATGAATAACTTAAAAACGGAGGAAAGGTCCAGCAATTTCGCCGTATATTTGGTTAGGCCACACTTTTGTGTAATATTTACCATTACAAAGTCTTCAGTACTTGGATGCGTTAAAAAAAAAAATTTAATTTTGGATTGAGAATATGGCTGCACACCTTCAATAATAGTGTCCAATTCGGTTGAGGTTGGGACCTGAGAACATTGAGCTCGAGAATGACGCGGGCTCTCGGAGAAAATATCTTTGACCCGTAATCGCCGAAAGGAAGAGCGTTGCTCAAAAGGTTTGGAGCTGATACGAGGAGCCACGGTGAAAGACCGCGGCACTCTTGAAGAATCGCCATATTTTCTAGGCCTTTTCGGCAAACCTGTTCGCGAAGCCAAGCGATCAAAAAATACATCGCTATATGTTTTTTATAGTATCTACTACTATAGTATATATATATATATATAATACTAGTACCTATTTCTTGTAAATATACGGGGTGATTGGTAATGCGGTAAATATTCGGAAGCGGGGCTCCTGTCAGAATGAAGGTAATTTTTGTTCGGGTTTATTTGGGTTAGTGAGGCTGATCCTAGCAGGAGCCCCACTTCCCAAAATTTTGCGGTTATTCGACCTATTCCTAGAACGGAATTATACTAAAGGTCATTTGTAACAAAGTAACCCCTGTCGACCAGGGGTCGAAAATGAGTAGTTTCCGAATTACGGTGGTTTCAGATTTTTTAGAAATTTTCATACTTGTTACCAAACCAATCAATTGTAAAAAAAGACTAGTCCACTCCGGGCGCTCAATTGATACTTTTCTGAAAGCTGATGAATAAATGCTCACTTCGATAAAATGCATGCCTAAAATTTTCATAACCTCATAAATGAAGTAGCTTAAGTGGCAAGAATTATTATTTTGTTGAAGATTATTCAAAAATCGACGGGAATTATTCGAGAAAAAATGTATGACACTTGGCATACGAATTACGGAAATAATATCCTTATTTTATGAGCTTTCTAATAAGGTACAAATTTTATCACAATGTTTTCCACGAGTTCGTAATCTCGTCGATATTTGAAAATTTACAAAAAAAATTAATTATGCTTATCACCTACAATCGCACTCTGGCAAAAATGTTGGGCATGCATCTTTTCAAAAGTGATTATCCATTTACCAGCTTTCAGAAAAGTACCAATCAAGTGCCCAGACAGGAGTAATTTTTTTCACAATTATTCAGTTAATTTATTTTCTATTTATTTATATACAGTTGAGTTATATTTTACAGTTAATTTGTTGCCAATGACCTCTGTTAAAACCGTTTTCAAGTGATAGGTCGTATCACCAATCACCTTGTATATTGATACTCAAGGCATAGATACTCAACCCAAACAAACAAATATACATTTTATATACAAATAAAACTATATTTCATATACAAAAAAATTAACAAAAATTTGTTTGGTTTTTTGTTTAAGAAATTTTATTGTTTTCTTTTCAATCGTGTTTTACTAACCATAGTTATACTTATTAAACAAGATTAAATCAAAGTAACGAACAAAAGATCATAATCAGTGATATATATATTTATATATACACTGCCGGTCAAATGCTGTCGATAACTTTCGATAATTGTAAAATTTTCGATCACTTTGGTTAATTGCAAAATGATACTAGAACACTTTAATTCGCTTCATTTCTTACTTTACGAAGATACTATATAGCTCTATAAAGTGAATTATATATATCATTCTAATATAATGTTATTTTGCAGTTATCCAAAGTGATCGAAAACTTTTGACTGGTACTGTATATATTACTGCGATGTATTACGTTATAATCATTATTATCTATATTTATCCACACAGATTCTCTATAAGCAATATTGTATTTTCGATACTGGGGTTACCCCCAGTTGCGATTTTGAAAAAATCGATTTTTTTTATTGCATTTTTTTGAAGTATAAGTATCTGAGAATATGTCCTGAAAATTTCAAGTCGATCCAAACAAAATTGACTGAGATATGAGCGCTGAAAGAGAAGAATCCGTGAATTGAAGAACTGAAATTGAAACTTTAAACGCGTTTTTCTCAAAATGGCATTTCTGAAGTCGGTGACCAAGATTACTCGAACACTAATGAACCGATCTTCTTGAAATTTTGCAGGCTTATTTAATACATAAAAATGTAGTCTTTAATCGTTCGATTTTTTTTCGAAAAAAATGGCCGTTTTATAGCCAAAAAACGGCCGTTTTTTTTCGTTAAAATCGAACCATTAACTTTGACTGTCCGCCATTTTGTGAAAAATTAATATTTTTTAAAATCCTTCGATTAAAAACTAGTTTATACTTATATTTGACTAAATCCATCCGCATTTTTTTTTCAGATGACCCACTTCGCCGCAATGTTGGTCACCGCAAACCGTGTATATAAAAACATTATTTCATTGACGGCCATTTTCCACTAAACAATGTAATATTTTTCAATAAGAAAATTACTGAAAGTTCTTCAAGATGTGTTCTTTAAGATGGTATATTGATCGATTAAAAAAGTTTTGTAGTTTTTTCTTTTAATTCATGAAAAAGGCCTTTTTTGCGCTACAAGTGGGAGTAACGCCTTAAAATTCTTTATCTATATTAATCCATCCGCCTCTCCAAAATATGCTACGGGTATTTGAACAAATAAAAAAGATACAGATGTCCACTTGTTATTGCGTAAAATATTGACTTTTCCGATCAAACCAATTGAAATTTCCTTTCAGGACTCCTCAAACGGACATGAATTTTCCACAAAACCATACAAGAAATATATACCTACATATATATACCTAAAGTGGATAATAAACATTCGTGCACAATTATTGGTTCATGGCAATTGTTTTCATCACTTTCAAGCTCATCATTCCAAAGAGGATGACTTGTAGAGTCGTGAGAAAGCAGAAAGTAGACGGCGAGGATATTAACTGGACCTGATAGAGTAGCTGCAGCGGAGTACCTCGCAGGAGTAAGCAAAGCAGCAATTCACCACACTTGGCGTGTATATCCCTCATGGCTATGGACATCTTTTTGCTCTGAAGACCGATCAGCTCGTCCGCATTGACACACGCAGAGAGGGCAAGATACGCCGAGCAGGACAAGACGTTGAAGGCGTCAGCCCAGAACTGTTCGGATCGTGCCAAACTAGGACGACCCTGGACCATAGGCAGGATTTGACAATTGAGGAGCAGGCGAACACAACCGGACTCATCCACACAACGCCAATTTCTTTTTCGCGCCTAAAAGCTGCCTTTTCCCTCGAAAAGGCACTTTTCAACAAGCTTTGAGACGATTGCAGCTGAATTTGATTGAATAGTTTTCAGAAGCTAACAAAGATATGCTTGATGAACACGAAAAAAAAGTTTGACGTAGTGTGGCCAAGTCCGGTAGCCTGCTCCTCAATTATAACGTCATCAACAGCAGTGGTATCAAGAAGATCATGAGTTGGAATGATTGTGCCTGCATGGCTGATAAAACCGCTACAACTGTCTTACGTGAATTAAACGCGTGACGATGATCGACAGAGACTCGTTCAGCATACCGGAAAATATTCTCTGCGCCATCCTTGGTGATACCGTGTTCCACAAATCCACTTTCGTCCCTGCAAACGGGATGGCGAAATTCCTATCTGGATTATGGATCACGCGAGAAAGTCAAAGGGATAAACGAGGGATCAACGATATATGTTGCCAACCCTGCATGTAGAGCCACCACATTTGTATTGTGAACGAGCAACGTTCCTTCTCGAAGAATGGTTTGTTCTTCTGCCAGCTCAGTGAATCGGCCTCGTTCAGTATATAGAGGGACATCAGGCGGCAATGAAGATCCAACAATCTTTCGGCAACTGCCTCGGTCATTTCGTCGTACATTCTGTAGCATTCGGATAGCTTCGAGCTATCGACAAATGAACGAGATTCGTCAATAATCTTAACGAATGTTGCGATCCCTCGTTAAGGGGGAGATATATGTCGTTTTGTAAAACAATACTTTGATTCTTCACTGATGTACTACATCAAACGCTTCTTACATTGTGGAAAAAAGCATTTTAGAAAAGGTTCCGACAAACTCCGCTTTGCTAGGTGGTTGGAGTCATGTAACGCGTTGAATAGAAAAGAGTTTTTCTCCCTTAAAACATTTTTATTCGCTGAATCAATTTTCAAATTAATATTTTCACCACATCGTTAATATGCGTGCGAAATTTGGTTGAAACTCTAGTTGTCAGGTACCTACTGCTGATTCATGCCTAAAGATTCATGATGAAGATGATTCATGATGCTCCTGATTCATGCCTAAAGATTCATGCCTAAAGATACATGTCTAAAGATTCATGCCTAAAGATTCATGGCTAAAGATTCATGCCTAAAGATTCATGGCTAAAGATTCATGCCTAAAGATTCATGGCTAAAGATTCATGCCTAAAGATTCATGCCTAAAGACTCATGCCTAAAGATTTATGGTTAAAGATTCATGTCTAAAGATTCATGCCTAAAGATTCATGCCTAAAGATTCATGCCTAATGATTTATGGTTAAAGATTCATGTCTAAAGATTCATGCCTAAAGATTCATGCCTAAAGATTCATGCCTAAAGATTCATGCCTAAAGATCCATGGCTAAAGATTCATGCCTAAAGATTCATGCCTAAAGATTCATGCCTAAAGATTCATGCCTAAAGCTTCATGCCTAAAGACTCATGCCTAATGCTTCATGCCTAAAGACTCATGCCTAAATATACATGGCTAAAGATTCATGGCTAAACATTCATGCCTAAAGATTCATGCTTAAAGATTCATGGCTAAAGATTCATGCCTAAAGATTCATGCCTAAACATTCGTGCCTAAAGATTCATGCCTAAAGATTCATGCCTAAAGATTCATGCCTAAAGATTCATGCCTAAAGATTCATGCCTAAAGATTCATGCCTAAAGATTCATGCCTAAAAATTCATGGCTAAAGATTCATGTCTAAAGATTCATGCCTAAAGATTCATGGCTAAAGATTCATGCCTAAAGATTCATGCCTAAAGTTCATGCCTAAAGATTCATGCCTAAAGATTCATGCCTAAAGATTCATGCCTAAAGATTCATGCCTAAAGATTCATGCCTACAGATTCATGGTTCATGCCTAAAGATTCATGATGCATGCCTGAAGATTCATGATTCATGCTTAAAGATTCATGATTCATGCCTAAAGATTCATGATGAAAATGATAAAATGATTCATGAAGAAAATGCTTCATTTTTAAAGCTCGCCTGGCAATAGACAGCAACGAACGCGCACCTCGATTGAGTCGGGATCTCATCCTTTGACTGTTGGTTGTAACACCATAAGCAGTTGCGAATCAAAGCTGCGGCTCCGAGGGTCGCTGTCAGAACGGTCAGATCGGCGTGGTCGAGGGATTCCTGAATCAAGGTGTGCAGGTGCTCTGGAACAACATAGCAAGTTGGAAGTTCAACTTAAAAATCGAAAATTCTTCATGAAAAAAAGTCAACTCTCAGATAATATGATTGAGGTCACTGTAAAGTAATTAGCTTAGGAAAAAAACTGACAAAAACGATGTTCAAGTTGAAATTCGCGTGCCACATTTTCGATCTTGGTCGTAAGAAGTTAAGATCTTACATCTAGTTGAAAGTTTTTAAAATGTCGATTTTTGGTTTGCGACGAAATCTCGAAATATAACATTTCAAAAATAGCCTCCAAAAATGTTGAGTCGATTCGATCCAAATGTTTTAAGTACTTGTTTTTCACATCGATGACTACGATAGGTCAAAAATCAGTGCACCGTTCAACTTAAAACTTTACAAGCTTCTTCTACATATCAAAAAACAGTGCTGAAACGAAGGAATTTATTTTCGATGCATGGTTTTTCATCAACGAAAATAGAGCGTTCCTTTCACGGACAATCGATACTTGTACTCTGGACTGCAGCCATTTGTTCGAAAAGCAATATTTCATTAAGACGTTTGTCTAAGCACTAGATAATTGCATGCAAAAACTACACGCGTTTGATTTTTTATACTAATGCTTTGTTTCCGAGCGCTCACCGCGACTGACATTTGTCGAACAGCTTATTGTCGATTAAAATTTTTTTTTTCATGTCTTCTAATGTACAATGAAACACCCTACGAATTTCAAAACGATTGGTCCAGTAGTTGGGTTGAAAAAAAATCCCGAAATTTTTCGTCATTTTCGACCATTTATATGTATTCCCCCCCCCCCCCCCCTTAAACGTAAAATATTGATAATGAGCCGTGTCTGTAAAACTACTTTCGTTCGACAAATGACAGATCAAACAGCATAGGTTTTTCAACGTATGAAAGTTTCAATTCGATGTTACAATTATGTCCGCAACAAGAGATTGACTAACAAGGAACATCCCTCAGGTGACACCCTTCGATTTTGTTGAAGTTTCGATATGTTACAAAGCACCGAAAAGTAATCGATACGTATTTTTTTTTATCGACGGAAAAACGGTTTTAAGGGGTGCAACGCACCCTAAAAAATGGGGATGTTTTTCGTCGTTAACGTTTTAACGATACGAGATATTAAAAATTCCAAATTGCAACAATGTTTACTTTTTCGTGTACTATACACTGGATATGAGAACGATAGCGTTATCGAGGAAAAACCAAAAACACCCCTATTTTCGAGTGGTGGTTTCTAAGCCTCACTTCATTGCGCGTCGTTCGTCATGCACTACGTATACAGTGGCGATTTATTCTGACCCGTAGATCACAAATTGATTCCACATATGGAAAGTCACCTAAGAACTGTTTGGACGTGTCTATGATGAGGAGAATGAATTCTGACGGTGGGGTCTTTTTGATAGCACCTTCCACACCGATCAGAGATTCGTCCTCGTTGGTGGAAGCACTCAGGCCTGATGGGCGCCTGAATGCCTCGTGGAATTCGGCTTCCCACCATATCACAATTTTGATCGCAGCGAACGAAGCGTGACGCGGAAAGTCGAGTTTGCCACCGCTCACTCTGCCGCACAAAGATTCGCGGAGAACGGTTTGCATCGCCTTGCAAAAGGAGTTAGAATTATTTGAGCGTGTCTAAACAAGAGAATGTCTAAACGAGAAGAAAGATCGTCTCGTCATCGTCAATCGTGTCGTCATGCTACCTGATAGTACTGCATATCACGCTGGAGCAAAATCCTCACGCGATCCACAAGATTTCCATCCTCCATAATTTCCATGATACGATTATAGCGATTATAACTGACGATGAGTGAATAATTCGTGTTACTATTGCTGTGAAAAGTAGGACAACGAATTCCGATGGGGTTGATCATCATTTCTTCCAACGAAATTGATTGCTCTGTGTTACCATTCAATACCGCGAATGTCACTGGTTCAAAATTCATTCAAGTAGGACATTTTTCTCGATGGGTAAATAAGTGAGCCAGCATGGCACAAGGATTGGTAGGAAGGGGACTTGTGGGTTGAAGGGTCATGGAAAGTAGACCTGCTGGGCAAAGGATTGAAGAAAGTGGCTCTGCCGGATTTAGGGTTGTGGACAGTGGACCTGACGGCTAACACTATGGGAGTGCCGTTTCCTGCAAGTTTTCCGCTTATTTTATTAAGGAGGTACGAGGTTATTCTATACACCCTTATCTCGTACTTGTCATAGGATTTTTTTTCCGTTACTTAGTGTTTGTTTTATAGGCAAAATAATAACTAATTCTTGGCCCAACAATCACTATTTATGTTCAAACAGGACATAAAAGGACGATGTTTAAAGTAATGTTCAACAAGTTCATTAAGGGGTTAACCCCACTTGCGATTTTGAAAAAATCGATTTTTTTTATTGCATTTTTTTGAAGTATAAGTATCTGAGAATATGTCCTGGAAATTTCAAGTCGATCCGAACAAAATTGACTGAGATATGAGCGTTGAAAGAGAAGAATCCGTGAATTGAAGAACTGAAATTGAAACTTTAAACGCGTTTTTCTCAAAATGGCATTTCTGAAGTCGGTGACCAAGATTACTCGAACACTAATGAACCGATCTTCTTGAAATTTTGCAGGCTCATTTAATACATAAAAATGTAGTCTTTAATCGTTGGATTTTTTTTTTCGAAAAAAAATGGCCGTTTTATAGCAAAAGAACGGCCGTTTTTTTTCGTTAAAATCGAACCATTAACTTTGACTGTCCGCCATGTTGTGAAAAATGAATATTTTTTAAAATCCTTCGATTAAAGACTAGTTTATACTTATATTTGACTAAATCCATCCGCATTTTTTTTTCAGATGATCCACTTCGCCGCAGTGCTGGTCACCGCAAACCGTGTATATAAAAACATTATTTCTTTGACGGCCATTTGCCACTAAACAATGTAATATTTGTCAATAAAAAAATTACTAAAAATTCTTCAAGATGTGTTCTTTAAGATGGTATATTGATCGAATAAAAAAGTTTTGTAGTTTTCTTTAAAAAAATTCATGAAAAAGGCCTTTTTTGCGCTACAAGTGGGGGTGACGCCTTAATTACAAAACTGCAATCTTTTTGCAATGATTTATATAAAACACGAAGTTTTATTATAGTTTTACATAAAAGAGTGTAAAATTTGTTTATAAAAATCTACGTTTTTCCTACCAAATGCACGAATCAGAAAAATTGTTTTTTGACCAGTATGATCACATTCCATCAATTCGTGATGATGTTATAGTGCCTTGTCGGATTTGTAGTGTTATTTGATGTTGCGGCACCCTATCAGATTTGAGATGTTATTTGATGTTGTGTTCCCCTATTGGATTTATGATGTTATTCGATGTTATAGTACCCCATAAAATTGATGTTATTTGATGTTGTGCTACCCCACGAGAGTCATTATATTATTTGAGGTTATGATACCCCACGAGATTAATGATATTGTTTGATGTTATGGTACCCCATGAGATTAATCATATTATTTGATGTTATGGCACCACATGATATTTATAATGTTAATTGATATTATTGAGATGGTACCCGATCGGATTCTTGATGCACTGAACTTTCGCCTCCCGGTTAACAATATTTTCTCACACTCTAAAACCAAATACTTTCCAGTAGCTTTTTGTTCACCTTACTCCAGACTCCGCGACGACTGTATTGTTTTCAGCGTATGAGCGTTTTCTTGTGCCTTATCGACTAAACAACGTCGACCCAACGCCGGAACGTTGATGTCACATGTTACAGTCTTCGTGCGCTGTAGCGACCGGCCGAATATTCTGTTTCCAGCGACTACTGAAAGCAGGTTTGGAGTAACGGCGTTCGCTTAGGCCTGCAGTTCCTAAACTCGAGTTAACGCGAGTTTAATGAGCTAAACCTCGAACCGATAGTTCCATTTTCCACTTATCCTTCGGTGAGGCCTGCGGCACGACCGAAGGTCTATCCATCCAATTTCTCATCACGTTTAACGTGATTCGAAACTCCTATTTATGTTTTGCGTCCACGGCAAATCTTAGATCGTCTTATTTTCGGAATTGGGTGAAGGAGAAGAACTTTGGCGCCTTTAGAATCGAATGGCGCAGAATATAAAAGCTCAAGCAACTTTGAAAATCGTTGATTGCGCATTTTGATACCGACGCGCGTACGTCAGATCACATTAAGACGGAATGATACCTCATCGCGGTCGGTATGGTAGAACAGTTATAGATACCCAACAATCTCTGAAGCGGCTCTTCCGATCCCGTCAAAACTTTGCCAAACGACGTCAAATAGATAGACGAACAGCTGTCTGCCCCTCAAATTTTCTGAGTTTGAGAGAAAAAAACGTAAATCAGCTGCTGATAAGCCAATCTACGTTTTTTTTCTCAAATTCAGAAAATTTGAGGGGCAGACAGCTGTTCGTCTATCTATTTGATGTCGTTTGGCAAAGTTTTGACGAGATCTGAAGAGCCGTTTCAGAGATTGTTGGGTATCTATAATTGTTCTACCATACCGACCGCGATGAGGTATCGTTCCGTCTTAAGATGTGCGTGAAACATGCTTAGCTGGTAACAAAAACGGCAAACGTGGTCAAATTTTGAAATGGTGGTATTTCGGACAATACCAAATGTACACCGCATTAAAATAGGTTTAAACTTTACGGGTTGAAAAATTGTCAATTTTCATGATGATTATTCAAGGAAAACTGTGAGAAATAAATAAACGAATTTTCTATACGTACCAATGTATTACTTATTATTAGTTTATTTATATAATTTATTATTGATGATTATATATTTATTATATTTATCGTATTAATGTAATTTTTAACGTAAAGCAAATCGTAACTAATTTTAATAAATAATGAACGTATCATTTAATTTAAAGAATCTTTGGCATGACCAACATTACCACCTGGAGGGAGTGCGTTGATCCTCTAGCTTTGTTGTGGTACACAAAAATCCACAAGATTCCTAATATGCACAAGCTTGAACATAAAGTAAGGTGCAATAGTGAGTCAACGAATATTTCGTCGATTTTTCTTCATGAAAAAGTTTCTGTAATAAAAATTACGATAGAAATCCGTATTTTTACTTCCAATTTTTTTCCGCGCCTTCGACTGCCGTAAACTATTCCGCTTCTAAAACTATGATAAGAGCTACCAGGGCATACAAAAACAAACAACCTTGATTTATACCTACGCTTTATCTAATTTTTGGATTGGGATTTTCACCGCGTACGCTTTCAACTCCAATCCGTCAGAGAGTAAAAAAAATCAATTTTTTAGAATCATCAAAGTTAAAATCAACTGTTTTTTTAAAACGACAAATGAGCAAATTTTCAAAAAATCGATTTTTTTGCATTATCCGATAGTATAGACGGTTATAAGCATGGACCTGGCATCGCCGATTGATTTATGTGTATGAAAATTCCGCGCTCGAAACTTTAAACGCGTTTTTCAAAACGGTGTACACTCTCAAGGGAAGAGTTTTCAAGCTATTCGTCTCAAATTTTAACACAACTTTCTTCACGCCATTCTTTATCTTGCTATGGAAGCTTTTTTTTTTATCTCAATATTTTTTTTAACGAAAAACTGTCGAAAAAATGGGGTAAAATCGATACTTTTTTCAAACCATCGCCAGTTTGTCAATTTTGATTCAAAAAAACACCCATAGCAAGATAGCGGCTTTCATACTGATTAATAATCATTTTACAAATTGTCTAGTCGTGACGACTCCTTTTTTTTCGAAGACATTTTCAACCGTTAAACAATGTAAAAAAAAATAAAAATAAGCGTTCAAAAATTTAGTTTCTGTTCTTCATGCGCGCTCTGATATGACACTAAAAAATCAGACTGATTAGCGTATATTAACGATCGAAAAAACCAATCAGTTATTTTTAACCCGTGGTGATCCCTTAAGACGATGTGAAATTCATTTGCCATTGGTTTCTCTCGTTTCGTAGTTGCACAGTCATTATTGCTACCTCTCCTGCACTCGCCTCTGTTCCACACTGCCCCGCGACACTGCAAAACGCGTTCTCTGTTTGTCCGTCCCGTTGTTGAGGTTCAAACCATCTTTGCAATTACTCAATGACACTCCGCTGTCTGTCCTAATGTCCCACAATTTGACAAGCTCATTTATAAACTAAACCTCGTTTATTTACAACGAAACAACACGTACAACCCAAAGTCAATCATATCATTGACATTCAACGCTCCAGCGATGAGAATGTTCACACAGTTTCCTTCCCGCTGTGAGGACAACCAACAAACGCGGTATTCAGTTTCACTATAGCGGGAATTTCGTTATCCAGCAATTCGTGAAGACTCTTTCCGTCGTGTCTATAGATCCACTTTCCAGCTGCAAAGTCGTAACGTTTCGGTCCGGACTGCGGCGAGGACAGCCAAATTTGTCTATTCGGAGTCTGGCGATTGATCACATAGGTACCATACTCGTCGCCGAATTTGACAGTTAAAACACCGTCCTGAAAAAGAAATGTATCGATTTTAAATTGAATCGGCGGATATTTACTTAATTAAGGGTCGAATAGCAAAGTATTTACTCCGTAAGAGACGTCGGCCTCTTCTAAATGATCAGCTCGTTCAACCAACTCGTCAAAGTACTCTGTCAGGGACTGTAGGGTTTCCTCCGATATTCTCTCAAATTGGACAGAGTCTAGTTTCCTACAATAAACACAAGGCATGTCATTGATGTTTTTTACACTCCGGCTGTACTGTACTTAACGCCTCGTATTTCTTATAATTTATTCGAATCGCGTTGACTTCGTACGCGATTTATGCCCCCGATAATACTTCACAACGAACTCTTAAGGACATGTACAAGGTAAACATAACCTCACAAATGTTCAAACCGAATTTTCTCACAGATGCTCAAGTTTTTTTCGGAAAACCGTAGCACCAGGCTCTGTAGAACTCACTGACGGAGAACTTGACGATTTCCTTTTGCCCTAAATATAATTCATCTCTGAGAAATAACTGTTCGAAAATTTCGGGTGTCTCTGTCGCACCCGTGGCGTGGTGTATCTTCTAACTCGCCTTAATTGGCGATATCTTTTATTTCGTATAAAATTAGCTTGAATGAGACTTGTATTCTCACCTCTCTGCGGCATCGGAGGAATTGATGTGTGAAGTGAATAGTGTTCTCGATTCGTTGCATCGTTTACGAGTAACGCTGAAAAATCCTATTGAATTCGAGCGGGTATAACCTATGAAATGTTTGCCGGACCGAACTTTTGAATCGCTGTAAACATTTTTTTGACAGGCGTTGACTTCCGGTAATTTTCGACACGGCAATCTTTTGAGCCACCTTGGACTGAGTATCGACAACATTGTATCGTATGATTTTTTTAATTTTCACTTCGGGTATCGCCGCGACTGCACAATATTTGCGTGCAAACCGCGTCCGAAGTGACACAAGTGGCACAAATCGGTACTCTAAAATTCGGCAATTTAGTGACTGTTACTACTGTTTTTACCCAAGAGTTTAGACTTCTTCAGTTTGCCTAGTCACGAGCCTAACTCCCTCAATTGAAGCTCCATGTACGTCATGCGATTTTCGGTGGTGTGAAAGTTATTTTGGTTTTTGTGATTTTTTTTGTGAGATACTCATTTTCGACGACAGTTCACCAATACAACTAAACTATTACGTCTACGTGTAAAAGTATCGAATTTAGTCTATATTTCGAGTTTTTCGTTGAAAAAAAATTAAAATAAAAAAAAGCTTCCGTAGCAAATTAAAGAATGGCGTGAAGAATGTTGTGTGAAAATTTTAGGCGGATAGCTTAAAACTCTTTCTTTGAGAGCGTACACTGTTTTGAAAAACGACATTTCGAGAAAAACGCGTTTAAAGTTTCGAGTGCGGAATTTTCCTATACGAGGTTTGTTTAAAAAGTTCGTGCAAAGTCAGAGAGATGGCACTACTGGTGCGTATCGAGGTTATCTTCAGTTAGCAGCATCTCTTGAAAGAAAACATACCAAGTTTCAGCCAGATCGGTGTATTCCTGTGTTTGGCATCCGTTTGAACCAAGGAAGTCGAGTGATTTTGAAAAAATGGACGAAAAAGAATTTCGTGTGTTGATTAAACATTACTTTATGAAAGGGAAAACGCCTCAGGAGACTAAAGAGAAGCTTGATAAAAATTATGGTGACTGTGCACCTTCGATTAGAACAGTTTATAAGTGGTTTCAAAATTTTCGGAGTGGCCATATGCGCACAAGCGACGCTGAACGTTCTGGACGCCCTGTTGAGGCCACTACTCCAGAAATCATTGATAAAATCCATGATATGGTGATGGATGACAGGAGAGTAAAGGTGCGTGAGATTGCTAGCGCTGTGGGCATCTCGAATGAGCGGGTACATAATATTTTGCACCAACATTTGGACATGAAAAAGCTATCCACAAGATGGGTGCCGCGATTGCTCACGATTGACCAAAAACGAAATCGTGTCAAGTGTTGCAAGGACGGTTTGCAGCTGTTCCAAAGGAATCCGCAGGACTTTAAGCGTCGTTTCATCACTGTGGATGGAACATGGATACATCACTACACTCCTGAGACCAAAGAACGATCTAAACAATGGGTTGGCAAGGGGGAACCAGCACCAAAAAAAACGAAGACCGTTCCCTCTGCCGGGAAGGTTATGGCGACAGTCTTTTGGGATTCGCAAGGAATAATCCTCATCGACTATCTGAAAAAGGGTAAAACTATTACAGGCGCATATTATGCATCGTTATTGGACCGTTTGAAAACCGAACTGCAAGAAAAACGTCCACGATTGGGCCACAAAGAAGTCCTTTTCCATCACGACAACGCACCGGTTCACGCCTCAGCAGTTGTGGCCGCAAAGTTAATGGAAATAGGGTTCCAACTTGTTTCACATCCCCCCTATTCTCCAGATTTGGCTCCCTCGGACTATTATTTGTTCCCTAATATAGACAAATGGCTGACGGGAAAACGATTTTATTCAAACGAGGACCTGATTGCAGAAACGAATGGCTATTTCGCAGACTTAGACAAATCCTATTATACGGAAGGAATCAACAAACTAGAGGAGCGTTGGATGAAGTGTATAAGCCTAAAAGGAGACTATGTCGAAAAATAAAAAAGGTTTATCCCAAAAATTAAGTATTTTACATTTTTGCACGGACTTATCAAGCGATCCACGTAGTCTACTCACAATCAATCGGCGATGCCAAATCCGTGCTTATTACCGTCTATACTATCCGATAATGTAAAAAAAATTGTTCTTGTTGAAAATTTTACCCTTTGATGATTCCTTAAATATTTTTGTGAATTTAATTTTTCTACCAACTTTCAAAGGTTCTTAAATTTTTTTTAATTACATCGGGCTGTTTTCTACAACTTATACATTTGAAACTTATTTGAAAACTACGCACGCACGCAAAAATTATTATTTAAAAGTATTATTATATTATTGTTAAAGTATTATAAAATGCTTGCCTTTTTTCGCTCTAGAAACAGATTTTTTTCACCCGAAAATTACGAAAATAGAATTCAAAGGCACGTCAAATTCTCGTTCTGTTTGTGTAGAGTGAATAACCTAGCACCCTACCCGCCTGCTCCATATCCCATCTACTCCAATGGCAGAAGACCAAATAGAAAAATAACATAAGTTCGAACATACGATAAATGCAGTCTACTGAAATAACAATTGTCATTCTCACCATAGGATCAGTAGTAAAAAAAACCCGAATCATTTTCCATTCATATCGCTTTTAGAAATGTTTATTCCGAAAAACTGCTGCATTGCACAGCTGTTCGAAGCTGTGTTTGATTGGCTCGCGCCCAGGCAGCAGCGCTTGAGGTGGCAGAAGCGAGAACCATCGCTTTGCCTCATTATCTGAGTCGCTCCCCACCCTACAATTTTCCAGACCAGCATGTAAGACCGTAACGTGAATGCGTATATCGCCAATACAAGAGAATTTGTATGATCGAAGCCGATAGCGGGATTCGCGATTCCTCCTAGTCCTGACAAAAATTAGTCAATTGGAATAAACGAACAATTCATACGGTTATATTCGCCGTACGGTTTTATCGAGCTGGCCAATCACGTCTCGATACATCAAGTAAGGTTAGTAAAAGTAACTAAATCTTATGGAGATCCAGAGTTCTTTGGAATCAAAGCACACACACAAGGGTCTCGCTACACAGGTAGTCTTGCTACACTTGTATGCCTGCTGTCACTTTCTCGTCCCTCACTCAGTCGGACTTTGGCCGGACCATCGTATTCGGATGACTTGACGACGATTTATCACGCGTTACTCTGCTTCCCACGCGTTGTTACGATCTGCCGAAAAATTCGCGCGTAAACTATAATGGGAAACAAGTCGAGTCTGCTCCTGCGGGAAGAGGAAATTGCGCAGATCCAGGAGGCGACAGGATGTACGTTTTCTTATTGTTATTCAGTAATTATTACGTACCGCAACGTCGATGATGATAGTCGATCACATCCGCATGACACTTCAATTCGACAGTTACGCCCAATCAAATCGAGAGGTTGTACAGCCGTTTCACGAGCCTCGACCGCGGCGACTGCGGGACTCTGAGTCGCGACGATTTCTTGAGAATTCCGGAACTCGCTATTAATCCTCTTGGCGAGAGGATAGTCAACGCTTTCTTCGAGGAGAGCGGCAATGACCGTGTCAACTTCTTGCAGTTCATGCAAGTACTCGCGTTGTTCAGACCGATAAAAAAACACAGTCCCAACAGGTTGAACTCCAGGCAGGAAAAACTCAGATGTAAGTTGGTCGTCGAATATCAAAGATGGACCCCGAGAGGGTCAAGTGATCAGAAGATGCATGTTGCACGATGCCGCTAGATTCTGGTTGCCGGTTAATCGTTCTTGCAGTAATTTGAAATCTAGACAATTTGGCACAATTTCTTATGAAAAATGGTGAATGAAGCCGCAAGTGAATGACGCTTGAATTTAGCTGTAGTTGTATAACAGTTGCAGTTGATTTACAGCTGAATTCTATTGCAGTTGAATTACAGTGGAGGTCAGTTGCAGTCGAATTATGGATGAATTCAGTTCCAGTTGAATTGCAGTTCTATTCCGTTGCAGTTGACTACAATTGCTTTCAGTTGCAGTGGAATTTCAGTTCATTTCAGTTGTAGTTGAATCACAGTTGAATCACAGTAGCACTCAGTTGTAGTTGAATTACAGTTGAATTGTAATTGAATTCAGTTGCAGTTCAATTACAGTTGAATAGAGTTGGAGTCGAATTCACGTGCAAGTGAATAACAGTTGAATTCAGTTAAGTTGAACTACTGTTCAATTCGGTTTCAGTTGAATTTCGTCGCAGTTGAATCGCAGTTGCAGTCAAGTTAGTTGATTTCAGTCGCAATTTCAATTACAATTGAATTATAGTGTAAAGCAGTTGCAGTTGAATTATAGTTCAATTCAGTTGCAGTTGCAACCCAGTTTTTCTGTGCCCCTGCGCAAATGCGATACAACAGGCACCGAAAACGATTGGATGTGGGCAATAACCCAGGGATAACGATGATGCTAAGGTTTTCATTGTTGGAATACGATCTTTTTTTAATTCCTCATTTTAATATTCATCGAAAATCATATTTTGTAGACTGGGGTAATAGATCGCTAATTAAGGAGTCTAAAAAATGATCGCGTGATATTTATAGCTTGAATCTGTCAAACAAAATTTGAGAACAGAAACAAATATTCCGTTGCATTTCAATGACGCAAACTAGAACATCATGAAAACGGATGAAAAACATTCGTACGCGAACATTCCTAAAAAATTGCGCTTTTGCTAATGAATTGTTGCGCTTGCAGTCGCTTTCAAAATGTACGACTTGGACAACGACGATCTCATATCAAAAGACGAGTTGCTGGCTATACTGCACATGATGGTTGGTGCGAACATCAGGTATGAATTCCTCGTAAATCAATTAGTTTCAAGAGTCCTTGCGTGACTCGGGTGTTCTTTCGGAACACGCGACAACTACATATTGTATTTCAACAGCGAGGAACAACTGGGCAGTATAGTGGAGAGAACGATAGTCGAGGCGGACGAGAACGGCGACGGGATGATATCGTTCGAGGAGTTTTGTAGAGTACTGGAAAGAACCGACGTCGAACAAAAAATGTCCATAAGGTTTCTCAGTTAGGAAATCACCGGTGCATGTAAATTGTGCACAAAGTCATTACACTGATAGGAAATAATGTGTTGCGAGAAACCTCTCCCTCTCGCTGATACTTTTTTTTGTGCATTTGTGGAAGTACGTGATTTGAGTCGTGAGTAGTGTGCGATTTTTTTTCTTCTCTCTCCCATTTTTATTTGTTCACCGATGCGCTTGATTTAGCCGCAAACTTGGTAAAATCCGAGAACATACAGAGCAAGCGAGTGTCGATAAATATTTGGGCTTAATTGTCGCAGTGAACCAAGCAACAATGAACAACACGCGGTTTTGTGGTATACGAGGCAAATAGTGAAAACAATACTGGTCTAATTATTCTTGATAACGACGTCATTTCGAGTACCTTCAAATTCAAGATTTAACGGTACTGAGGTACCGGAATACATTCTGTAATATACGTAAACTCGTTATGAAACATGATTACTGTGAAAATAATAATAATAATATATATATATACATACTGTTCGTTTGTAGAAATATATTGTGTACTGTATAAAAAGTAAAAAAAAAAAGCAAAAAGATTGAACAAATGAATTAGTTTTATTTGCATTTTTTTATATTGATTTACAACTAAAGTATTATTTTTATCCTCTTCTATTTTATAACGGAATTTGTATAAGGTTTTCGTTGACCCGAATAGTTCGGCGCGTCCCATTCATCCTCCGTGCGGTTCGAACGTGGTCGCGTACATTCTCTCTCTGTCTGTCTGTCTGTCTCTCTCTCTCTCTCTCTCTCTCTCTCTCTCTCTCTCTCTCTCTCTCTCTCCCTCTCTCACTTTCTTTTTCTCTCGCAAGCGAGGAATGAAATCGGTTAAATTCGTGTCGCCGCGTCTGGCTCGCTTGCAGACAAAATTCGCCATTTTTCAAAGATTCTTTTTTTCGTTTTTATACAATACTATCTCCATTACAATATAAAAGCACAATTAAAGTTGTTACAACGTAATCACCTTCGCTAACCGTAAATCTTATAGCCTAAGCTGTAGATGATACAGCCAATTTTTTTAGATGCTCCATAAATACTTGAAGACTAACGTCGTCGGTCAACACGGGTGCTCCGCTCTCCTAAACAAAGCAAAGGAATCAAATGTAACACATTGCAGAAATTAACCGATGAATATACGGAAGAAAGTTTTGCCCGTCGTCCCGTTTGTGCTTTGTTTTTTTTTAACGTTTTTCAAGCAAAATGCGTTAGGGAAAAATTGGTCGTTTGTATCCAAAACCACCCCGCAACATGTGTACCAAAACCAGAGATAAAATCGATGGGTGCATCGGCACGCTCGACACAGTGTCTGCGAGAAAGAGAGTGCGTAAGAAGGAAAGTATAAAACTAATAATGTCGAGCAGTGTTGGCCAGTAAATGAATGGGTGAACGCTCAGCCGTAAATTGGCTTGTGCTTTGACCACCGGGCCGCACGCAATTTAACGAGTTTCCGAAGATAACACAACTTAAGGGCTTACACCTAGTTGACATTTCTAAGTATATCGATTCTTCGTTTTCAACGGATTCGACATTTCCAAAATATTCTCTGAAAATTTCAAGTCGACCCGTTCAAAATTGAGTAAGTTATGCTTTGAACGCGTTTTCCGCGAAACGACTTTTTCAATGTCGGGTGACCACGAGATATAAAACATCACTGCCCGGATTAATTTCAAATTTTGCACGCTTCTTTTACATGTCAACAAATACATATCTACCACACTGATAAATATATTTCATTATAAAAATTGTAGAAAATACCTAAAATCATACTCTTGAACGTAAAAAAAAGAAAAAAAATTGAAAACCCGCACGCATCTTCCCAGCAAAAATTCACGAAAATTCCTCCTTTTTCCGGTCACGAGCTAGACGTAACCCGTCAAGAGTTTACACCACAGTAAACGTCTGAAATTAAGTGATTTTTCGCGTTTTATTTTACGGACATAAGAAGATACTAATATTCACGGATGTTGTGAGTCGTGTCCATAAGCGAACAAAAAAAATTGTACAAAATATTATAATTATATACAAATTATTTTATATATATATATATATATATATATATATATATATATATATATATATATATATATATATATATATATATATATATATGTATAAAAATATACAAATTATACAAGTTATACTTAATTATATAAAAATTATAATTAATAATAAAAAAAATTATACAAAATTTGCTTCAGTTATACTAACGCAGATTTGAATTTGGAAAAAATTAAACAATTTCGATTAATTTACAAGAGTATGGGTGGAGAAAGACGTAGAGGATTTTGAAAATATGAATTTTTCTGCAATTGGCAGACATTTAAAGTAAAAACTCAATTTTCGACATAAAAAAAGGACAATCATTTGTAAATAACTAATATTATAATTAACTCATGGAAAATCCCGTACGTATTTCTCTTCGGAATTTTATTTTGAAGATGTGCTTGAAATTTGGAGTGAAAATAATGAAAAATTGTTGGAGTTATACTGCGGCCGTTTTGAAAACTTGTGTTCCAAGAAAAACCGTGTTCCGCAGGCCTGTGTCCAACACAGGCCTGCGGATCTGTGTTTTACAAGTACCATACTTTTTTCCCCTTATTCTAGATGGTTCAAAGCATCTCTCAAGGCAATTTGACAAAAATCAATTTTTTGATCATTCGACAGTGGTGTAAGCCCTTAAACCTAGTAAAACATAGCCGTCTGTATCCGCACACGCGTCCCACGGTTTCCCTGTGCCCTCGTGCAAATGCGATACGGTAGTGCGTTAGGAAACGAGTGGCTGTGGGCAATACTCCGGTGTAGCGGTTACCGGAACTGGTAATAGTAGTGACAAGTACGACGTTGAAGTTTTCATCGTTGGAATGCAACGAAAGTCTATACTTTTCGATTGCTCGAAACTTTTCTTGGCAGATTCAGACTACGGAAATGATGAAAATGTTTTTACCTATTCTTATCAGAAACCTACGAACGTAATTTGCAAAAAAAAGCCCTTCGTAATGAGAAAGATTAAGAATAGAATTAAATAATTGAAAAACGAAATCGTTGCATTCCAACGATGCTATCTTGAACGTCATAGGCAAGTGGGGGGTAAGAGGGAAAGGACCATTAAAAAACGAAGGACCATTAAAAAAGGAAAATTTGAAGAGAAAGAAACCCAATATTTATAAACCATGGCTGATGAGGGCCAATACCAGAGAAAAATAAAAAAGAGCTTGAAACCGATCGAAGTGTTGGACAAAGCGTTAATGCGTCGTATATAGCGAGGCGCGGCGACAGTTCCAACTGTTTCGCGAATGAAAGCCATAACGAGTTAAAGAAAGAGAAAAAAAATAGTATACATATGGATGAAAAATAAACACACCCCATTGGGCAACGGCATCCCCTGGTTCACAGGATCATGGTAACATAAAAAGATATTAGTTACGTTCAGTCGTTCGGCGCAAAATAAATTGCGAAAAAAGTCTCTCGCTACTAATGGCGCGTCCATTAACCACGCGATGTATTCTCGGCCGTCTTTACCCCACCCAGCCCCTACCTGAATTTGAGTGATATTGGTTTTTCAGTTTCCCCGTGCCCCCCGTGAAAATACGCGGCTGTGATGCGTTGGAAAACGAGTGGTTGTGGGCAACACTCTGGCGAGTCTTTGAGGAACTTAAAAGGGCTACATCTGCCTAGAGGCCCAAGAAAAGGCCGAATTCCGAAAAACATTCAGCACGCGGCTGGTGAAAGAGAAACGCACTTTTAAAAACATAAACGTACATATATTGAGAGACATTTAAAAAAAAAATACGACGGGAAATATCTCAAGATTGCTGACGACCTCATTAAAAAAAAAAGTTGATTTCGTATGCTCGAGCTTAAGGAAGTTCATCTGATGATCGAATTAACAAACAGATATTGATAAAAAAAATTCGAGTTCACTTATGAGTACCTAAAAAGTCACCTGTTCAAATTTCAAACTCTCCGGATACCTTGTTTGTGAGCCATTAATAAATAACATTTTTCTAAACCAACATGGTCTCTTATGGATTATCGTGTTTTTCCCGTCTATAAACGTGAAATTTGCAAGCATTGACAAACAATTTCGAAAGAAACTTTTATGATGGATAAAAAAATATCTAAAGAACGTTTGGACAGCTTTCTAAAATCCACTGGATACTTGTGAACTTCACAATAAAGTAATTTGTCTCGCAAAATCCTGATTTTTTGGAGGTTAAGCTCTATATTACTCCAGTCGCATATTACGATGGCAACGTCGCAACCGCGCGCTTTTTGAAATCAACACTAATACGTTCCAAACAACGCAATGTGCGCTACACTTCTACAGCAAACTATACAGAAGTGACTGGAAATGTAATGACTAAATCGGCTTAAAGAATAAAATCAAACAAATTAATCGCCAATAAAATCATTGTAGTTATAAAAAAAGGATACGAAATAATAACACATAAAAAATTGATTTCGAGATTGATTGAGAAAAAATTTGATTGTCGAAAATTGATTTTGTTTGCCTTTCCAGAAAAACGCTTTCTTTTTTGAATTTTCTTCCATGGTCGAAAGAGAGATCGACGATGAACCATGGACGCGAGTGAAAAATTTCTTGCACATGGCAGCTGTACAGGATACGCGGTCGCGCTTGGTTGCAGCGTTGGCAAACTTATTGAACGGACTACGCTAGTCGTAATAATTTTTCTTTCGACTAACTCGGTACCAGATGAACTTCCATAAATTCATCGCCATTTGGTTAAAAAAAATGGTTTGAAAAATCGACGATCGTCAGTGGCGCGTATTTATTGTTAACTAGAATAACCCGTTTGGTTTTTAGATTTCCGATGGACCGTCCAAGCTGGCGTGCCCCCGCCAGACATCGCGAGAAAAACTTCGTCCTTTGCCGGCGGCTGATTTTGTTTTTCTGCATTTTCGGTGATTTTTAAGGCCTTCATATACCTTTGTGTTTAAAAAATGCGTTTCTTTTTCACCGACCGTTTGCCAGAAGTGAAAATCGGAATTTGGCTATTTTTTTCGGGCCTCTAGGTAGATGTAGCCCTTTAAAATAGCGACGTGACGAGTATGGCGTTAAAGCGAAGATAACAAGATCGTAAACGCCCGCCAGGGACGTTGGAACGTAGGAACGTTGGAAATGAACAATAATTAATAAACAATGGTTTGGCGAAAATTCGACAAGACAAGAGTTGTATCTCGTTATTGCCACGACCTTCGGCCCTCCTGATATCTTCATTGACGGCCCCCGAGCCCCTCGAGACGTGATTAACGGACGCTTGAACGCGAATCGAGCATACGAAACATCGAGATCCAAGGATCGACGTTCGCGACGACTTACCGCTCCGTACGCGTACATATTGTTGTGCGTCTGACTCGGGTTGACTTTGCTCAGGAGGAATCTCGCCTGAGAGCCACCTTGCTCGGTATCGATATAACGGGGCGCTGGAAATCTTCCTGCCAAAATTTCGGCAGCGTCGTCTACCGGTGCCGCGAGCAGCTGTCGGAAATTTTCGTATTCCGGTAGATCTTGATACTTGAGCTGACGCCACTGGGCTATCGTCTGTAAGATCATCGAACAGGCGATATTAATGTTCCAGTCCATCGCAATCGTCGAGAGTTCCTCCCCCCTGCCTCCTCGCCGGCCATCCTTACCTCTCCATGGAATATGAGAATTTGGAAGAAAGTGTCCATGAGTAAAATCCTGTCGGGTTGAATGGACGAAGTGTCGAGTAACACCGGCTCGGGAGGACCACCGAACCCGTAGCTGTACAAAATCGGCTGGACCATGATCAGGGAATTGGTAAGATCCTCGCGCATCAACATGTGCCTGAAAGGTTATCACGCGCGGGTCAAAACGAATCGAGGATCGAGGACTTGCGTTCCGTTTTCAACCCACCTGTAGAAACTAGTCTCGTCCGGGGAATTGTTGAAGACCTGAAGGAACTGTGATCTACGGAGGTGATACATGAACTGAGGATAGAGAGAGAAGTTCTCGGCGAGTCTGAAGCTGTTAGGATCGTCCTTCGTGTATTCGCCGAATTTCTGACACTGCCAATTAGACAAATATGCGTCGATGTTAGATGCCGTTGGTCGAATTATCGTTAAGGGACCGTTCGAGAGTAAAATTTGTTGAAAATCAGTTTTCATCGCATTATCGAAAAATATGGTCTTTTGTAAACACGCTGTTAAATTCTGGTTGCGAAATTCGAATTATTCCGGCCGCTACAGCCTTTCTTAAAAAAAAGTCGTCGTTTTTCAAAGCGATGGAAGATTTTTCACGAAGACTTTTGCAAGCTATCCGTCTCGAATTTTGCCACACCATTTTTCACGCCATTTCTCAACGTCTTGCGGTAGCGATTTTTTTTAAATTTGAAAAGTTCACATTTTTTTAAACGAGAAACTAAAGAAAAAAGGCCCAATTTGACACTCAATTTTGAAATGACCACGATAATTCGTTAATTTTCATTGAATAAAAAATTCCTCCGTACGCCTCTACATTTTTTCATAGCGATTAATAATCTTTTTGGTTTTTTCTTTCAGACAATTTTTGGAGAAATAGGACTTTCCAACGTCAGGGGCTTTTTTAAAGACGTCATTTTGAAGTGGCCATAAAATTAAATAAAAAATGAAACTAAAATATTAAGGAGTATTTTTATGTGCAACATAAGTCATTTGAATAAACGAAAAAAAAAATCTGACTGATAATCGTATTTTATAAGAAAAAATCATAAAAATCAGCAATGTTCAGTTACACTTTCTTTTCACTATTTTTTTTGCATCATCCGACAGTGTAGACGGTTATAGACATGCTGCTCAATTTTTGGGGCGAAATTCGAATTATTCCGAATTATTCGAAGCTATCCCTCTCAAATTTTGACGCAACATTCTTCACGCCATTCTTTATCTTGCTATGGAAGCTTTCTTCAAATCTTCATATGTTTTTTATCCAAAAACTGTCGAAAAAATAGGCTAAATTCGATACTTTTTTTTTCAAAACGCCGCCATTTTGTCAATTTTGATTTTTCAAAAACCTCCATAGCAAGATGGCGGCTTTCATACTGATGCATGATCTTTTTACAAATTTTGTTTCAGATAATATTTGCGGCCACAACTGTGTACACCGAGAGGACTCTTTTTTCACACATTTTCAACCGTTAAAAAAAGTAAAATTGAACGTTTAAAAAATTGTTTTCTGTTCCTCATGAGTGCTTTGATTTGACATAAAAAATGAGGCTCTTTAGCGTAGTTTAGCCATCGAAAAAAAAGGTCGCGAAAAATCGTCTATTTTTCGACCCGTTACACGTGATGATCCCTCGACACACGAGGAAGAAGAAGAAATCCCTGTACGCGTACTTACCAGTCTAATGAGCATTCTATCGACCCACCGCAGTACGTCCGGTCCGTCGTCGCTCTCAGCGCGGAAAACTGCTAACCTCGACATCAGAACGGCGGCAGCTTCCTGATCGAAGCCTGCGCTGATGTGGTGCAACGATGTTGAAGCGTCCGCCCAACTGTAACGATAGCGCGTAAATTGTTGAACGAGCGAACGAAACCAAACGATTTTGCAGATTTGACCCGAATACTAGTCTTTATCGAATTAGAGCATTAACGTGAAATTTTCGCGCGTTTGTTCGAGCAATCAATCGAGTCAACATTCGATCGTGTTCGCGAGGCTGACTAAGCTTACTTCCTGGCGATCGTGGCGACGCGAATTCTTCGTTGTCCGCTACTGTGCTGATATTGCGTGATGAACTGTATGCAGCCTCGTCCACCCTGGGGTATGGGTGCGGCGTGCTGATTGACGACCTCGAAGAATATAGCCGTGGTGGTCGAGGGTGTGAGGGAGCAAAATTTCCATTGGCAGGTACCACCGAGGCCAACTTCCTGCTCGCCGACGCTCGGACCCTTGACACCCAGGGATACGCACGGCCCAATCGCACCGGACACTTTGATTTCCCGCGAAGTCTTGATCTCGAGGGTCGCGTTGAAGGCCATTTTTAGATCCCTCTTCGGATCCTTGGTGAAGACGCGCTGAAAGGTTTGCTTGAAGAGGGACGAGTTGAACGAGTCACCCATGACCATGTGACCACCGGTCGAATTGCAACACTGTCGCATCTCGAGGAGTCCCGTTTGATCGAGGGCGCACGAATAAATGTCGACGATGTGGCCGTTCGCGGCGGCCCGCGTGGCCAAACCGTCGTAATGCTTCGTCGCTTTCTTCATGTACTTCGCGTTGTCCTTGTGAATGTCGTGATGCGATCGGATCGGCTGACGGAGGTCGTCGTTCACCACCTGACCGGGGCCCTGGGAACACGGTCCACCGACGAACAGCATAATTCTGAAGAAAAAAATCCTCGTGTTATTGCGCAAAGTCGTCTGCGAGGTCATTCAAAATGGTAATTCGACGCGAAATGGATGTCCTTTGTAACGAGAACTGCCAACGATCGGGAAAAGTGAAGCCGATGAGAAGAGCGACGAGTGAACAACGAAATAAACCAACTTACTCCCGCGAGAAGAAGAGCAAGCGACTACCTGTTGAAGATATGTGAGGTGGGGAACGAAAGGTGGCCGAAAATCTGTTTCAGGGAGGCGATGAGGAACATATTAAACGGGAATGAGTCGAAATGGGGAGGGGAACTTAGAGAAGCGATGTGGGAAGTGGGGAGGGAAGGATCCTGAACTTGATTAGAGGTGGCGGGAGACCAAAAGAAGTCGGTGAAATTCTAAAGGAGGGAATAGAGAAGAAGGAGAATCAGGACATCCAAAAAAATTGGGAGGGCGCAGACAGGTCGCCATATATAAGGAAATCGACAAGTCGACATATATAGTATATAAATACAAGGAAATCAAAGAGAACATAGAAAAAGAGACATACTAGGAACAGGAGGGGCTGGCGGAGCACTCAAGGAGGAGTGGGCAAGACTGAGGTGTGGACACGTAGGGAAGGTGGGGAAAAAAGGATTCGAGAATTGGAGGTGTGCGGTATGTAAGGAGGAGGAGGAGACGATCGCGAACACATCTGGAAATGTGAAAAGGCAACCGAAAAAATCAAGACGAAGTGGGTAGAAGGGGTGGACTTGTGGAGGAAGGGAAGAGGGGACAGTCTAAGGTACTGGTGGTTTAAGACTCCAAAAGAAGAGGAGGTTAAAGAAATTTGCTACTATAGTAGAGAGCTCGTAAGATTAGCAAGGACGCAAATTAAAAAAAACATAAGGGTACATTAGTGTAAGTAGATGTAAGGATTGAAATTGTAATAAAGTTAAGAGGTTCAAATGTTCAGTAGACATAAGAAACATAAGAAGTGTAATACGAGGGAAATGTAAAGCGCAATGCGCGTACATTGAGGGATAAATACTACTACTACTACTATAAGGTAGTTGTAAGAAAAATGTGAATAAACAATGCGGAAACTTTTTGTAAAAAACTTGGAAAGCAAGTTGTGCAAATAAAACTCGATTATTATTACTACTACTACTACTACTGCTGCTGCTGCTACCAAATGACTCCCGTGGCGAAATAACGAAAAAGTGAATGCGGTAATCTAGAAATTGTTTAAGTTGAAATCACGTTGCATTTTTTTTCACGTGAAAGTCGAGCCATTTCATGGTTGTTAAGCATCATAGACTCAGAAATTTCCTGACTGTTCCAGGTTTTCCACGCAGGTTTTGCAAATCGTCCAGGGACATTGGGGTCGAATAAAGATCATCATTTTTTTTCAAGATTAAATATATGAAACTGGTAAATATTGAAATAATTCAACAGAAACTGAAATTCGAAAATAATTCACACTGTAAATAAAAAATATATATGTTGAAAAGAAATACACAACCTGTTATTTATCATAAACAGACATTTTTATGTCGGTGTCAATATATAAAAAAAATATATAAAGACTTATCTACAATAATAATTGTGTGGTTGTGTATCGAATGCAAATGTATAGAGCTTTAGAGTAAATTCATTTTGACTTTTTGCAATTTTCAATGATTGGCACTGACATAACTTATTTCTTGTATATAATAAAGAATAATATGAGTATTAAAAATGTACAGAATATTTATTGTTATACTTTTTAGTTTTTTTCCCAAGTTGGCTTAATTTTTCGTAATACTTGCAAAAAGTCAATTCTGGAAAAATACCAGAGTATTTTCAAAATTCCCCGACCTTAGCCGGTTTTCCCTGCTTTGGGGCCGTCCATATATTACGTCATCGATTTTTTGCTGACACCCCCCCCCCCCCCGTCCCGAAATAATCTTATCATCATATCCGTAATCACGCTCTCGCGGAAAATTACGTCATTATCTTCTGAATTTATAGAGTAGTTTATTTGGACAATGAAAACCTAGAATTCTTATTTTTATTATTTATTTAATATTCTGGGGACGCTACCCATTCCTCTAAGCTCTGCATCAAAAGCATGATTCGTTTTTAGTATCAACCTCCTACGATCTCGCTCGACGATTGATAAGCTCAAATGTGTCCATCATAAATGATTATAATTTGAAGTGATGTAAGATTTGGGAGTAACGACGTCATTTTGTACGAGTCCCCCTCCCTCCTATTTTAAAATGACGTAATTGATGGACGGCCCATTTCCATATGCGTAACAGCGATATATTTTACCTAGCGCCGGTGTTGGCATAACTGGCTTCCAAGAGGCCCGTGGCAACGGCAAGCGCGACGCCGGTCGATCTCAGAGATCGTTTACCCGCGCCCACGGGCCAGGGATCGCGCTGCAATTCCCCGAGCAAATCGGTCAAGCTCATGTCGCACTTGTGTACGGGCTGAAGGAAGCGATTGGCCGGCGGTATCGGTTGACCGGTCGGGCCCCTCTGCTGATTCGGATTTTGTCCCGGCACCGGTCGCCCGATGCCCAGCATATCCTGCACCTGCTTCGGCTGAAGATCCTTCGTACCGCGGAACACGTAACTCTTGCTGCATCCCTCGCAACCGAGCTCGTGCACCTGCACCATCTTGCCGAATGTTATGAGGCCTATGAGGGCGCTAGGCGGCAGCAGGGACAGCGACATCTGCAGAGAATCCTTCAGGGCGCCGAGCTCTTCCTCGTCCATACAGGTGTCAACGACCAGGAGGAATATCGGTGGCAAACATTGCGCTCGCTGTGAACATTCGTACGTTACACAAAATTTGATTCATGGGACCTTGAAGTTTGCACCGTTATCACGCAACGATAATCTTTACTTCTTAGTTTTGTTTTCCTCTTAATTTTGAACACTGTTTGCAAATTGAGGTCGTTAATTTTTAGTAAAAATACGTAAAAACATTCGGCGAATTTTCACAGTCCAAATCGGGCCAAACAATTTTGTGTAAATAAGAAGAATCAATTTTCGTTGCATTCCAACTATGCAAAGTACGGCGTCATGGTTTCGTGGAGGAACGAACACGCCGTCCACCTGGCGTTTGGGTTACTTCGTTATGAGAAAGAGCGCCACGTTGAACTGAAAACCGATACACTCGCTTTGGAGTAGATTCTAAGGGGCTTGCGTTAGCTTGAAGTTTCAAAAATACGATTTTTTTAAATACAACAGCCTCAACTTTAATTTGCAGGAAAGATTTTGTAAAAATTCCAAGAATTTTTACAAAATTCCAAATTTTGTAAAAAATTTTGTAAAAATTTTGTAAAAACAAAGAATTTTTACAAAATTCCAACCAAGTTGTGACGATTTTTGTAAAGGATCAAATCAGCGACTGCGCGTCACCGAAACCCGCTGCGATTTTTTACATTTTCTACATTTTTCTAGAAACTGCTTTATGAAACGGTGTAAGCGTAAATGAAAATCGAATTTCCCGGTTTATTATTATTTTTTAAATATTTTTATCCATTAAATCATAACGATTGGTTATTTTTTTAAATCGAAAATCGCACCTTCCTTTCCACCACTTGCCACTTTCGTTACTTTTAAAATCGAGAAAAACGTCATAACAATGTTGTAGTATTATACTGCAAGTGAATTTTCTATTTTTCATTTCAGATCAGCCTAGCAGGCAGAACCACTGACTCTGATTGGCCATGCAGCAAAGCGGCACTTTACTTAAACAATAACAACTCGGTCTATAACTTTACAACTCCAAAAATACTAACTCGATTTATAACTTTGCACGGTAATAATAATTTAAATAATAAAATAACTCTAAACATTAATAACTGTTTATTAATATTGCTCAATTAACGGAAAATCAAAGTTGACACGACTATATAATAATGGTGTACAAAATACCAAAGTTCCGTTTTTTTTGCAAACGAAATTTGTTATAGCAATGTGGAAAGATTTCTCAACATTTTGCAAAAGTGTTTGATACTTCTCCCCACTGTTGTATCTGCATTGAGAAACAGGTGGGTCTTTGTTCTCACTGAACTCGAAAAATTAGGGAAACAGTGGAGGGCCAATAATTTGGATGTCAAAAATCCGGACCATCAATATCCTGGATGCGATTATGGTGAAAAACCGCATGAAATGAATGTTTGCTTTAAGCGTCGATACGACTATACCAAAAGGGTGCCAATTGCGTGTAGTCTAGAGAAGGGAGTAGTAGTAAAGGCGCGAGCTTGAAGGTCCCTTTTATGGGTTCATTTAGAAAATCTGGACAATTGAATAATGCGGAAGGAGTCCGGTCACAATTAACCCGAATTATCGACATTCTACTATAAATTCAACGCCGGACAATTTGAGTGAAGACAATGGATTGGAAAGTCCGCTACCTTACTGGCATTGGGCATTGAAAAGAAGTCTTCAAAAATCCTTCTGCCTTCTTATCTACCTACATTTGGATAAATCAATTGTAAATCACACACTCCAATTAATTCTTCAAAAATCAACATCAAATCCACTGCATCAGTTTGTGGCCAAACATGATTGTACTAAGCCTTAAAGCCAGAAGGGCCCACGATTCCTCCAGTGGCGAGACCCACGGAAAGGTTTCGTCAATAGCGGTAGATAGTGGTGTTACGTCAGTGAAAGCAGCAAGAACCAAAGTAAACTACAGTCGCACAAGCATCTTCGAGTATCTTTGCCTCAGATAAGCATTCAGTGATCAATTATACTCACAGTAATGGTATATTCGATAGTCGAAAACATGGGTATCAGCTCAGCCGGCTGATGTTGTTCGGAAATGGCTGCATACTGAGGAGGAAACTGCGAAGGAAAAGCAGACATTCACATAATCGACACCAAGTCCAAATGCTGCAATACCGCTAATCTTTGACAGGAGAAATTACTAACGGGATTCCTCTGGAAGCAGAAATTGCAGACCCACAACTTGGCTCTGTAATCGACCTGACAGAGAGGATTGAGAATGGCTCTGCACGAGGATCTGGTGCAGAGTACCGGATCGTACTGTATGGGCGGAAGATCAAGGCGTTCTTTGATCGGCTGATACAGCGTTCCCAGAGGCACGACTAGCCGGGTGGCTTCGATGCGCGAAGATGGCCAGACATTCCACGTGAACCTTACACCGTCGCGATCCTCGTTCTGCTGTATGAAATCCTCGTACGTCGTCATGATACTGCGAACGAAAAATCACACATGTTTGACGCGAGAACGTTACCGAAAAAATGTTTTTCGAGGATAAGCCGAATTTCGACTTCGGCTGGTAAACGCCCGGTAGAGGTTAAGTTTTATCCAGCTTACCCAGAATTTCACTAATCACAAGCGCGAAATTCCAATGCTTACGCGTATTTTAGGTTAAACACATACGTGGTTATTTCAGTCACGATAGACTCATTTCGTGTCTGTTGGTACAGAAACAATTATTTTTTTACAAAAGAAGTGTACAAGCACGCAAGTCGTGCAGCCGTCATTCAAGCCACGTCACTCGGGCGCACCGTTAGTCGTGCGCATCCCGTTCGCGCATCACCGTCGCGCACGCGCTCTCTCAATCGTCTAGTGTCAGAAACGCGCATGGTCAACACTTCGCGTTTTACGTGCACTCCGTGCACTTCAAGAATATCACAGAATTTCTATTGTCATGATTATTGACACAATGCGATTATTAATGCCTTTCGTAATTATGCTCTCTACATCGTGGCGGGAGATACGAATTTTCACATTGATCGATAACTTCGATTTCGTGTACGCAAGCCCAATTCTTATGATTCTGCTTACGTGTCGCGTAGGGCGGCATTTTTTAAATTGTACCCAAATGAAATGAGTTACTTAGGAATTGAGTCACTGTAAATATATTTTCGTGTGGATGTGTAGGGAATCTCGCGACGTTTCTAGGCTCCACATCCTAGAGAATGTACGAAAGAAGATGATTTTTCCCATTTTATGAAATAATTATTAGCAATACTTTTTGTGGTCCAATCACGTTTCGCAAAGTAACAAAGTAAATGGATTGTTGTAAACCTTATTGTTATTCGTATTTAATTAGCATATCTTCCGAAAGAAATTGTCCGCCTCTCGTGAATTATTCTAAAGGTATCCATCTGTTGGGTCGCGTGACACAACGCGTGGCATCCCCTCCAGTCTCAATTACTATTTTATATCGACGAGCATCGGACTTTTGAACCCGTAGAATCGCAAGAGCGATTACTGGTCCAGATTCATTTTGATCAAGCACATATTCAGCACACGTCGCTGCTTCGTGAAGACTGAAATAATGGCTCGTGTACTTGTTGGCGTTAAGAGAGTAATCGACTATGCGGTTAAGGTAATTGACGTAACTCTCGTACGCCATAACCATTAGAATATCTTCCAAACTAGATAAGAAGGGAGCGAGCGAGTTTCTCGCTTTTGTTTATTCAATTTAAGCTCAAGGCCAACTCGTCCCTTTAAACTTTCTATGAATGCATTCTTCGTCTACACATCTATCGCTAGGATCGAAATGACTGAAGATCACCAATCGATGAGTGCGAGAGAGATGATTTAAATCGGCCGAATTATCTTCAAATCGCTAATATGCATAGCAAAATTAAGGGCGAAAACCATGCCCTCGTGATGATAATGAGTAAAAACTTCGAATCCCAACGTTCTGCCTTTATTCAACACGCGCAGCAATAACTTTCGACTGAGCTCGAAAAATTGTGAGGTTATGTTGTCATTTCGATCAACTTTGGGCGGAGAAATGATCACACAAATATGCAAAGAGACAATGGAAATTTCCTTTATTAAAAAACATCTGCTCTTATTCTTTCGTCGTAACGCAGATACGCGTCAAGCCGGACAAGAGCGGCGTCGTGACGGAAGGAGTCAAACACTCCATGAATCCGTTCGACGAGATTGCCGTAGAAGAAGCAGTGAGAATGAAGGAGAAGAAAATCGCCCAAGAGATCGTGGCGGTGAGCTGCGGTCCGGCCCAAGCTCAGGAAACGCTGAGGACCGCTCTTGCTATGGGAGCTGATCGCGGCATTCATGTAGACGTTTCAGGCTCCGAATACGAGTCCCTCCAGCCTATTCACGTTTCGAAAATTTTCGCGAAAATTGCGCAAGATGAGAAAGCAGATCTGATAATCGTGGGTAAACAGGCGATTGACGACGACTGCAACCAGACTGCTCAAATGATCGCCGGAGCGCTAGATTGGCCAGCCGGTACATTTTGCAGCAAGGTATAATCGAAGGAAGCTTCTTTATTTTTATGTTGAACGACAGATCGAGCGAGAGAAAGAACCTTACTGATTGAAAGACCCTTATTGATACGAATAACCTTATGAATCAAAGGGATCTCATTGATCAGAAAATCTTTGTTGATGAAAAGAACATTATTGGTCAAGGGATCCATATTGATCAATGGAATCTTAGTAATCAATAGATCCCCGTTGATCAAAAGTACGCCGTCAAGGTAACCTTCATCATCTGGCAATGGTTACCGATCAAAAGAACGTTATTGATCAAGAGAACCTACTTGATCAGAAGATGCCTAAGATACAAAAGATTATCCAGGAATACAATATCCAGGCATTTTTATTGATCGAGGGATTCTGATTGATGAAAAGATGCTTATTGATCGACCGAACCTTATTGCTAATAAGAAATTTATCACTAAAAAGATCCTTATTGATCAGAAGAAACTCATTTATCGAGGGCACCTTATTGATTAATGTAACCTTATTGATAAAAGGAACCTTGTTAATCAATACAAATTTATTGATCAAAAGATCCTTATTGATGAAGAAATCCTTATCGATCAGAACAAAACTCATCGATCGAAGATTGATCGAACTTATTGATCAACGCAACCTGATTGATCAAAAGAATCTTATTAATCAAGGGAACCTCATTGATGAAAAGAATCGTCTATTGATTGGCAGATCGAGCACGGCGACGGTCAATTGACCGTGACCCGCGAGGTCGACGGTGGCCTGGAAGTCGTGAGGATCAAAACTCCTGCCGTCCTGAGCGCCGATCTTCGTCTGAACGAGCCCCGTTACGCGACCTTGCCGAATATCATGAAAGCGAAGAAGAAGCCGATAAAGAAAATGACGCCGAAGGACTTGAACGTCGACACGACTCCGAGAATAGATATAATATCGGTGGAAGAACCGGCCGCGCGTCAGGCCGGATCTATACTTCCGGATGTGGATGCCCTCGTAGGCAAATTGAAAGAGGGCGGTCACGTGTGAATAACGCGAGCGACGCTGATAATTCAAGCGCGATACAATCAATCGGCACAAGAGTTGTTTCGTTATAAATAATTGTTACGTCTTATTCGAATCGTCGGTCGATTCGCGATACGAGTGAAGAAGGAAAAAAACACATTCGTTGTATATTGTTAACGCCAATAAAATTGTTTAATGTAATTCTTGATGTCACTTGGCTCGCAAAGTTGAACCAATTCGTCCCGTACAGTGGATGACCGTAACACTTTTTTTTTTGAATAAAGATATACGATTTCTTTACCGATAGCCGCGAATGTTAGAAATGAAAGAAAAATATATATTCGCATAACAATTTCCAGTGAATATAACGGTCTTTGGTTAATCTTCCGCACGAGGCGCAACTTTAGTTAGACTTACATACTACTCTCGTTGTTCTTTGAACATGAAAGTATGGCCCTTGCGTTGCTGCGAATGCGACGAAACACTGCGACGATAAGGAAACTCGATTTACAAAGTAATTGACCCTCGAGACACGGTGCAAGAACATTAAGGGCTTACACGTCATTGAATTTTTTTGACAACGTCGAGTTTTGGTTTTCGACGGATTTTCAAAATATAATATTTCAAAAATGTTCTCTTAAGGCGAGATATGGGTCTGGACGGAAAAAAATTAAGCAATTACGAGGGATTTTAAAAACTGAGAAATAATTATTCTACTTTCATCAAACTATAGGTATACTTTAATAGTATATTCAAGTATACAAAACAATTTTGTTTAAGGCCTTAGGCTACAGTAACGGGTATAAAATCATGTGCGAATTTAACAATTTTTTTTTCGTATGAAAAAGTGATTCACATAAAATTAATTACACATCTATTTAGTATGAATATCAAGTTGTTACAATTTTCTTTTTTTTTTATGTACAAAATGGCCGACTACTAATATTTTATTTTTTCTTTTTTTAGGCGCTCCGCGGCGTGACATTTAGCATGCACAATTTTTGACCTAGAACAAAAAACAAAAATTCTCGTCAATCTACATTAGATTATCTAGAGAAGTACGTACGGAATTTAGAAAATATAGTTTTATTCAAAAGTTGTAGGTATTTGAACTTAAGAAATGAATTTTCAGTGACAAATTTCGTTATAACTGCATGCTCATAAACTGCTCAGAAAAAGAAAAGTTCTCGAGCAATCAGAAATGTTTAAATTTGAAGTAAATCGAGTGAAAATTGTTGAACTTATTTGTCACGTCAATTGGAAAAACGCTCTTTCGAGAAGTTTCGAGTAGTCGGCCATTTTGTACATCGAAAAAATATATATATATATTTTTTCCAACAACTTGATATTCACACTCAATAGATGTGTAATTAATTTTATGATCGAATCACTTTTTCATATGAAAAAAATTGTTAAATTCGCACATGTTCTTATACCCGTTACTGTGGCCTAAGGCCTTAATTAGCTTTTCATCAAAATGGCGGGGCTGTCTTACGGCAAAGTTGAGGCGGGAGTTGCGAATCGCCGTGCAGTATAGCTTCCCGTAGACTTTGATTTGCAGAAAAAATTCGAAAATTTGTTCAATTAGTACATGTCTAGTTTCTATTCGGTAGTAATTAAAATGAAAAAAAAGGCAAATTTAAGTGGATGGCACGCATTTACGAAGAAATCAAAATATCATGCCAAATTTATGTAAAATTTGGATTAAAAAAGTAGTTTTCTTTCTAATTTTTCAAAAATAATTCTCGTCAAGTAGTAGATAGCAATGTTATCAATACTAGGTGCGCAACGAAGTTCCCGGGTTTCACACATGGATGACGCTAGCGACACGTGTAGTCGGCATGCACGTGTGAAATTGGGTGTCTATAGCTTGAACATCTGTTAAAAATACCCAGTCATAATATAAACAAATATCGCAACACAGCGCCCTTTTTTCTAACCTCGAAAATGTCGAAGTTTGTGCCAAATAAACAGCATTTGCGGGAAGCATTGCTTTTCTGCTTCAACCTAAAAAAAAACAGCAGCTGAAGCACGTCGGTTACGTGAGGAGGTAGTCCAGTCATTTCGTCGGAAAAAAGGCAAATAAAAGAGAATGAAATAAGGAATCCAATTTTTTTATATGTTTGGGGGATACCTAGAAAAGCTTAACTTGAGTTTTTCGACCAAGATTTCCTAGGAGCTTTCGCCGCCATCTTGAAAAAGGGGTAAAATTAGTTTTTTGGCAATAACTCGGCTATCCGATGAGATTCGAAAATTTTTCTGAGAAACTTTTTTGTAGCTTTTTTTGTGCTCTACAATTAAGTCTTGACCATTTTTAGCGTACAACCGAGCGAGCGGCTCGCTCGACGCTGAGCATGGATTCACCGACTTTGCGGCGCGCTGGAGATCGTAATTTTTGTCCAAAATAAAAAAGTCCAAAAAGGAAATCGTAGGTCGGAATATGCTCTACAAGTTGCATTTCTTCAATTTTTTCGATATTGATGACCAAAAAACAAAATAGCAAAAAACAAAAGTTTTGTCCTAAATTTTTTACTTTTTCGATCGATATCTCGATAACGATGCATGATACGCTAAAAATGGTCAAGACTTAATTGTAGAGCACAAAAAAAGCTACAAAAAAGTCCCTCAGAAAAATATTCGAATCTCATCGGATAGCCGAGTTATTGCCAAAAAACTAATTTTACCCCTTTTTTCAAGATGGCGGCGGAAGCTCCTAGGAAATCTTGGTCGAAAAACTCAAGTTAAGCTTTTATAGGTATCCCTCACAACATATAAAAAACATTGGATTCCTTATTTCATTCTCTTTTTAGAATGTACGTAATGACTGGACTAAGGCCTACGGCGAACATATACCATCAAAAACAACGTGTGAAGATTGGTTCAAGCGGTTCAGAAGTGGCGATTTTGAGACTGGGGACAAGGAGCGCTCGGGAAGATCGCAAACATTTGCGGACGCATATCTGCAAGCGTTATTGGATGAAGATGACACTCAAACTGAAGATCAACTTGCCGAGGCATTAAAAGTGACTCGGCAAAGTATTCCAAAACGTTTGCACGCCATGGGAAAAATTCATAGGGAAGGAAAGTGGGTGCCGCATGAGTTGACTGAGAGACAAATGGAAAATCGAAGAGCCACTTCCAAAATTTTGCTTTTGCGGCAGAACAGAAAGAGTTTCCTGCATCGAATTGTTACTGGCGATGTAAAATGGATATATTTCGAGAATCCCAAACGCAGAAAATCGTGGCTTTCACTTGGCGAAGCGTCAATCCTGACGGCACGGCCAAAGCGCTTCGGAAAAAAGACATCGCTCTGCGTTTGGTGAGACCAGAAAGGAATCGTGTACTATGAGCTGCTGAACGCGGGCGAAACTGTCAATGGGCATCGCTACCGACAACAACTAATCAATTTGAACCACGCATTGCTCGAAAAATGGCCAGAATGGGACACGAGACACGAACGTGTGATATTGCAGCATGACAATGCTCCGTACCATTGCAATTCCATCGTCCAGGACACCATAAAAATACTGAAATGGGATCTGCTACCGTACCCGCCGTATTCGCCGGATCTGGGCCCTTCAGACTATCACTTGTTCCGGCCGATGGCGCATAGCTTGGGTGGGCTACACTTGGCCAATTATGATGCAGTACAAAATTGGTCGGACGAATGGTTTGAGTCCAAAGACGTGTCTTTTTATCGTCGCGGTATTTATGTTTTGCCAGAGAGATGGCAAAAATACGTAAATAGCAAGGTACAATACTTCGAATGAATAATTTTTTGTATGGGTCTTGAAGTTTTCGATTTTTTATTGGTCAAAAAAACCCGGAAACTTAGTTGCGCACCTAGTAAGTGAACCTTCCCCCACTACCGTCGTTTCAACCTTGACCTTTGACCTGATGACCTTTATCAAATTAAACGATCGAAACAAACGAATATAATGCACATTTTTTCGATAAAATGATCAAAAATTCTTTTTGAACACTATATTCTTCTAGGATGACAAGAGAATGAACCATATTGTTCAATATAGCCAAATAGCCTATTCAGATGAGGATTTTCCAATCGAATCTACCGTTGCTCGTGTGCGTTAGTGAGGAAAACGGCGGTGGATGAATTTGCCAACCGTTGGCTTCCTCGCGGACGGTCAGACAGGCGAGATAGGGTATCCTCTGTACGAGTCTCGAGATCTCGGCGGCTGGTGGTACTCGACCGCCTACCAATTGTCGCGTGCAAGCAGCCAAGGAAGCGGCGTGTGCGACGATGAGTATGTTGCCCGACGTATTTTCTATGATGCGTCTCATCGTGTCGTGTGATCTGTCGTAATACTCGGCGACGTTTTCGCGAGTCGGTAGATCCTCGGCTTTCGTTATCGCCTCGTACGTTGGGTCAACGTTGAAGCCTGCCCTCAGAAATTCTTCGTTGCTCATCCACGTGGGCAAGCCTATCGGATACCAAGCGAGCCACTCTATCAGGCCGGGCTCGATCTTCATCTTCACGTCAGTTCCGAGAGACTTGAGAATTTGCGCGAGCGTTTGAACACATCGCAATGAGGGCGACGCGAACGCAACGTCGATCTTCACGTTGGCCGTTCTCAGCGCGTCCCCCAGCAGGGTCGCCTGCAACTCACCCAGCGTCGTCAACGGGCTGTCACTCTGAAAGTCTTTGGTGTTGCGCGGTGGCAATTTCTTCGGCATGTTCAAATCACGCTGCACGTAGGTCCCGTTCGCCTCGAAGCAGTACGGTATCCAGGCACCGAAAGTAAAGTCGACACGCTCGCCGTGCCGGAAAATGAAGATTTGACGCGATGCTGTTGCAGGCGCCTGGCATCCGGCGCTCTGGGAATAAAAGGTAATGAGAGAATGTGAGAAAACTGTGGGTAAAATAAATTTAGAATCTTTTTTGACCCCGTGGAAGTGATCGTACCTCCTTAAGCTGACTATGACATCCTTATTTGACTGGCTAATTTTTCAAACAAGTGTGTAAAACAAGAATTACCGACAATTTCGTATAGATTGTTAACTTTCGCGGTAAACTTTAACCTGCGTTGTCAAGAAACCAACGCTTCAACGAAGTTAACATTTTGAGTAGTGTAATACCGATTAACGAGGTTAACTTTTGAATCATATATCCTTGCCCACTTTCGGATGTAACTCATAGTTTGGATTGAAAGCTGTATGAAGAAAACGACAATGATTGAGGCACCCGCACACACCGGTTGATCATCAGTCGGTATACCGTCGGTCGCGTCGGGCGACTCGCTCTCGGAAAAGCCCGGTGGCTTATTCTTCATCAGAAGGCCACGCTCGACGATACTCGGCAGAGGCTCAGTTATCCGTAGAGTCGCGTGTAACGTCCACGCCTCGGATTCGGCAGTGCGATCAGTATGATTGATCGGTAAATATCCCGATAGACCTGTCGACCGGGAGGTGCCCAGGGCCCAGCCGTCCACTGCCGTATCAGCGACTTCCGGCTCGATGTAAATATAATCGTCCAGCCTTAGTTCCAGCTCGTCGTTCGCCCCGGATTCGCGGGGTTGCGTCACTCTGTACACCCACGAGTCGCGAAATTTCGAATCCCTCGAGTACAATCCGAGCTCCAAATTGCCCGCGAAGTTTGGATTCAATCTCTGCACCATGGATAGTAACGGCTGAAAGAAATTGCTGGGAAACTCCTCGAGCAATTTGAGACCCAACGACTCCGGGAGTGCAGCTTCGGGCGCAATGCTGAGACTCGTACGTTCCGTCTTCGATCGCACTGTTCGCAATTTTTCGACGTATCGCGTTGCCAAACTTTGCAGCCATTTCGCCTGTTTCTCCTCGACGAAGAGAGCGATGGAACTCGGCGTTACGTTCGTCTCGAGTTCTATGCGTTTTGGACACTCGTCCTGCTCCGTCGTGCCTTCCAGCAGCTTACCGATCACTTCCGCTGACTCGTCCGGAACCTGCAACGCACCCGGATGATTGAGAAAAAAAAACAACTGAAAATTTACTCTCAGCCGTCTGAACAATGTTATTGGGTGATAAAAAAATGTATTACGTCGTATTCTCTCTCTAATTCGGAGCTCTTTGACTCAAGCCCAAGTGGTACCGTAAAACGAGGTTAAATGGACAGTAACTCAACTTAAGTTGACGGTAACTTGATTTAACCTGACTAAGTAACTTTGACAGTTTTTGGGTAACTTTGGCAGGGGCTGATTCTTTTTCAACCTTTTTTTCTATCGTTGCTCAAATTTGTTGTTCAAGTTTATTATAATGATGCTAAAGATGATTGTAATGTTGCTCAAGTTGATTTTTGTTTCAATGATAATTATGAGACTGATTAAGTGCCTATAGTAGTATCTTAGGTACTTGATATTTTTATGTAAAATGTTTCCTTAGCAAAGATGACAACCTCATTGTGAAAAATTGTTGTTTTTAAATTTAATTCCATGTATAATGCATAAAATATAACATTTTTTATCCTTTATCCTTTTCTTTTATCTTTTTAACCTTTTTTTCTATTGTTGCTCAAATTTGTTGTTTAAGTTTATTAGAATGATGCTAAAGATGATTGTAATGTTGCTCAAGTTGATTTTTGTCTCAATGATAATTATGAGACTGCTTAAGTCCCTATAATAGTATCTGAGGTACTTGATATTTTTATGTAAAATGTTTCCCTAGCAAAGATGACAACTTCATTGTAAAAAATCGGCATTTTTTAATTTAATTCCACGTATAATGCATAAGATATAACAATTTTTTATCAAGGAATGTCAAAGTAACCCTTGACCTTTGACGTAAGTTGCATGTTAATGCCTTCTCAAAGAAATCCCACACTCGAGGTTACTTTGACACTAAAAAAATTCATCTATAAAACTATGGGGGTGGCATTCTTATACATTTGACAGCCAAAGTTCAAACTGTTGACACTATTCTATTGGAGCAAAATGACGTTAGAATTATTCCCCAAAATAACGTTAGAATGTTCCCCAAAATTTTTTTTGCAAATGCCGAAATTTCAAAGAATACCATTGTCTTTCGACCAGCTGCGTTATTTCCATTGTTCTCAATGTTCTCATTTGAGGAATAACAACGGTTTTAGACAAGTGAAGATGTTGGTTGCGCTATGAATTATGATAATAATATGATGTTAAATTGAGACTTGGTTGGCTAGGCTCTGATGTCTGCGTGCGCGTAACGATTATGAAGTTGTGACATTGTTTACAACAACGTTGTAATTGTTGAATGTGACAAGTTTAACAGGGACTTTTATTTCAACTGTTGATTTATTAGGTAAAAAGAGAAACGTACCTAATTTTTTTAAAATAAGGACTTGATTTTTAAAATGTGTAAGAGTGATTATCGTTAAAAAATAAGTAAATAAATAAATATCAAAATAATCAAAATTGCTTCATGGTGCTTAATTTCACATGCATATTTAAAAAATTCGCAACACACTAAAAAAGCAGTTCTGAAATACAGCAAAAAATCGACGTTATTTTGATGAATATAAAAAATATCGAAAATATATAAACATATCGGATATTTTCGATATTTATAATAAATATCGGGGTAAATATTCGGAAGTGGGGCTCCTGCTGGAATCAGGCTAATTTTCTTCAAGGGTTCAAACAAACCCAAACAACCCCAAGCAAACCCAAACTACCCCAAACAATCCGAAACAAACGCAAACAAAAATTAGACTGATTCTAGCAGGAACCCCACTTCCAAATATTTAGCAATGTCGGATTTTTACGAACCCTCATTTTAACACATCACAGCTATTTGAACTATGCACGAATTCTTGTCAATAATTAAAAAAAAACGATTTTTAGCAGCTGTAATTTGTATAAATATAGTATCGGATTTAAAAGAAAACGTTGCTGTCAAGTTCAGCTTAAGGGATTTTTGAAAAATCTTTTTTTTATGGCTTGAAAAATACTTGGGGTCATAAAAACAATATGTTTGGTGGCAATTTTTTTTTAAGGTCCAATCATCGATCCGAGGTGCTGCGGGAAAACTTTTTTCACACTGCAAGGACGGATTACTCGAACCCCTTGGCATGGATCGATCCGAAATTTTTATAGTAGCTTCACAATTACATTCTCTATAAGTACGTAACCGTTTTTTGATTAAATGTAAACTTTTTTTTTAAACAATTTACTGCTTATTTTTTGGGCAAAAAATCGATTAACTTCTTTCAAAGTGCGCAATTTTTTCAAAATTTCGATAAATAAAATCCTTTTGTAGTCCCATAGCCATATAGATTATAATTTTTTTTTGGTTTTTGTTCCAGGTCTTATACTTTACGAGAAAACCGTCCTTCCGTGAAGCTATTTTTAAATAACACGTTTTTCAAAATGGGCCCGGTCACCGCCATTTTGTATGAAAATTGCCTTGCCTTGAAAAACGGGACGAGAATGATGAGCTGGGATAAATGATGGCCTTTGTTGGATCCTAGCTCTTTACTCTCGGACCAAAATTTCTGCAGCCTCTCGGCAAGTATTTCCGTCGGTCGGATGCACAGCACGTACTCCCTCGGCTCGTCCGAATCGAGGTTAGGATCTTGTACGTGGGCGAGTAGCCAATCAGATGCCGATTTGGCTCCGCGACATCCTGTAGCCGCCAATGCCTTTTGCCTGGTGAACATATTGACATGCTCACTAAGGGCTCACGCCCAGTTGACATTTTGGAAAATACCGATTTTTGGTTTTCGATGGATTATCAAAAGATAAAATTTTGAAAATATTTTCTGAAAATTTCGAGAGTATTGGACGTTTGAAGGTCTTTCGCAAACTGGCCAAATTTTAAACGAGTTTTTTTTCTTTCAAAATGACGTTTTCAAGATCGGTGACCGAGATATCGAAAAAATCACTTTATTGATCAACTTTAAATTGTACAAGCTCCTTTTACACATCAAAAAATGCAATTTAATTTGTATTTGTTTTTATTTTTATTTTACAGTTTTATTGCAAAATAATTATAATTTATTTATAATCACCATAATTTATAATTTTGTATTATACATCATATGGTTTTGAGTAACTTTTACCATTTTTCTATGATACAAAAATTGTAAAAGCTACTTAAGGATGTTGAGTCCCTATGAAACATGTTGATGTTAATTGTTCAATAAATAGCTCCTTAATCGTCATGAAATTTTTGCACGACCTCCTGAATACTTCATGTAAAAACATGCCAAATTTTCAGAATTCTATCATCATTACTTCAACCTCCTTAAGGGCTGAAATAAAAAATGATAAGAAAATTCTGAAAATTTGGTATGTTTTTGTATGAAGTATTTAAGAGGTCGTGTTAATATTTCACGACGATTAGGAAGCTCGTTATTAAAAAATTAACATTTTGTTAAGAACAATTTTTAAAAGGAATTAAAAAAAATTTATCAATAAACTTCGTTTTGTTTCCGTTGCTTTCAGTATTATTGTAGATATTATAAAATTGAGAGGTCAAAAAAAAAACTTATTGCAAAGTTACATCAGTTTCCATAAAACAACATTTAATTTGTGAATGGTAATTGTTCAATAACGAGCTTCCTAATTGTCGTGAAATTTTTACACGACCTCTGAAATACTTCATACAAAAGCATACCAAATTTTCAGAATTTTATCATCATTTTCGATTTGGGACTCAACATCCTTAAAACTATGCTCTTTGATGTAACAAAAAATATCGAAGGGCTGGACACGTTTCCCTAGAAACAATTCACGAAAGTTGCTCTTTTTCCCGGCCACGTGCTAGGTGTAACGCCTTAAGGATGTTGAGTCCCAAATCGCAAATGATAAAAAAATGCTCAAAATTTGGTATGTTTTTGTATGAAGTATTTCAGAGGTCATGTAAACATTTCACGACAATTAGGAAGCTCGTTATTGAACAATTAACATTCACAAATTAAATGTTGTCTTGTGGAAACTGATGTAACTTTGCAATAAGTTTTTTTTGACCTCTCAATTTTGTAATATCTACAATATACTGAAAGCAACGGAAACAAAGCGAAGTTTATTGATACATTTTTTTTTATTTCTTTTAAAAATTGTTCTTAACAAAATGTTAATTTGTTAATAACGAGCTTCCTAATCGTCGTGAAATTTTAACACGACCTCTTGAATACTTCATACAAAAAAATACCAAATTTTCAGAATTTTCTTATCATTTTTTATTTCAACCCCTAAGGAGGTTGAAGTAATGATGATAGAATTCGGAAAATTTGGTATGTTTTTACATGAAGTATTCAGGCGGTCGTGTAAAAATTTCATGACGATTAAGAAGCTATTTATTGAACAATTGACATTAACATGTTTCATAGGGACTCAACATCGTTAAGAATCAGCGTAATTGAACGCAGAGTCGTAAATGATAGATTGTGCAGTTCGAAGCCGCTATCGCACGGAATGTTTTTTACATCCTACGTCGAAGATCCTCAACGAAGAATTGAGCTCGTTGTCCTTGTTTGCATGCTCTAAAATTAGACTCGTACCAATTAATCGCTTTAGCTGTTCCAATCGTGCAAAGTCGGTCGAACCAGATGATCAACTGTTGGATATGAACCGAGCAGAACTTTTGCAGTTTGCACAGACTCAGGGGGCGAGGTAAACATTTGCTCATTTTAATGCTTTTTTTTTTTGGAAAGATTTCTTCACCATTATTGAAACTTAGGGTAAGTTTTGTTGCTACTTTTGGCTGTCACATGGTATTTAAAAAACTAATCTATCAAAATGTCATATGTCATATTTAGCTATATGTCCTGTGACATATAGCTAAAAAACTAATTGACCAAGTCTGATGGAATTCGGTAAAAAATCTTCCTAACCTTACGGTCTAAAACATGCTTCTAAACGTTTTCGAAAAAAAGTCTTTCTTTATTGCAAACCGCAGCCATTTTTTTCGGACAATTAAATTTTTTTAGTTTCAAAGCGTACCATTTCGTTGTTTTTCAATATTTCTCACTTTTTCTTGGTTCATATTCTGCGTATGAGTGTCAATGAATGAACTTTTTTTTATTTTCACCCTAAGTCTCAAAAGTGGGGAAAAAATCCTTCCTAAAAAAAAATCATGAAAATCAGCAGTTTTTTCCGCGCGTGAAGGTATCTCTCCCCCTTAATACGATATGCTACTTATGATCTTCATTGTTAGGAAATTGGATGAGTTTTTATTGAAAACGCAGCGCATTTTTTCCCCGTTACTTATTGTCAAACAATTTATACGAGATTGAAGTTGACATCGTTGGAATGAAGTGAAAATTCATTTTTATGAATAGCCCGAATATCTCTTGGCGAATTTTATCTACATAAATTTTTCAACTATTTTGTTGGAATGCTTATTCGAAAGTCTAAAATGTGAATCTGCAACAAAATGATCATATGATAATAAAAATGGAGAAATGAAAATATAACCAAAACCTTTAGTTCAATTCCAACGGTGAAAACTTCAACGTCATGAATTTGAAAGTGGATCATCTTTGCTGAAAATACGTGTGCATATTACGAATTTTTTATACGCATCAAAAGTCACAGATCTCGACCGAAAAAAAATGCAGAGGGATGTTCAAGGGACTATTTAAAAGAAGGGAAAAAACAAACTCTATTGTGTTTACCTTTTCTTATTCTCTCCTGACTTTTTATCATTCACAATTAATGGGGTTGCAGTTTGCATCATTGGAATGCAACAAAATATTTTTTTTCTAAAGTTCCCGAATTTCCATTCATAGATTTGAGCTACAAAACTCTCGTGGTCATTTTGAGGCTCTTCATTTAGCGATCTGCAAACCAAGTCTACAGAATATGATCTTCGATGATAATAAAAATGAGGAATTAAAAAAGATATCGTTGCATTCCAACGATCCAAACTTCAAGCTCATCACAATCAGTAGGTAACGTGATTTTTTTTCGTTTTTTCGACTCTCGTAAATCCAAAAAATAACAAATTATCATTTTTCGGGGTCATTGGAAATTTCTCAGAGGGACTCGAAAGTTCCAAATATGTCCCCAATTCCCCTCTAGAAAATTTTATTAAAAAACTCCGCAGGGTTATTCACCTTTTTTTTCGTAAAATAAAATCTTCAACGCATTTATGAGATCTCGGACTAGCGTTTATTATTTTTTATCGGAAAATATAGCTTTTTTCATAATGAAAAAAAAACGACTGAAATTTAAATGTCGCGAACGAAAAAAAAAATCATCCAAGCTTGAAAAACCCACAAGTTGGACTTTGAAGTTTCGCAAGCGAAGCAATTACCGATGCATGTGACTATACTGATAAGTACGATGCACGTTACCCTACTAGGATAGATATATACAATTTGCGTGTTGCATTCATCGAATAAAGGACGTTTCAATTTTTTCAATGTCCCCTCGGTGACAAAGTGGAACGCTTATAAGATTACGCTTACGTTCGTCAGTCCCGACGTCGCAGTCGCTTATCTCTCTGATAAACAAAGGCAACGGCAATTTTGTATGCACCTAAGCGATCCTAGCCGTGAAGGTATTGCTTTATTACGTAATTTATGGGCCCTTAAGGTAGTACTAGCGGATTGACTAGTCAACGGAAAATCTTTAAATTTGTGAATCTTAAAAAAGCTACATATAATACATTCAGGCTCAATAATAACGACGATACGGAAAGGAGTTATTGGAGAACTGTATATGATAGCTGTGTGTATTATATTATTTATAAAAAGTAAAGTATTTTTTGTGTTTGTCTTGAAATTTTCGATTTTTTATTGGTCAAAAAAACCCGGAAGCTTAGTTGCGCACTTAGTGCAATGCTTTACATTTCCCGCACCTGACGTTGTGTTGACAAATCGACCTTGAAAAGCATGGAGATTAAACTCGCCTGAATGAGTAAAAAGAGACGGAGATAGAACCAATGTTGCCAAATATCAAACCTAGAAATACTACGCGAATCGTTGGAATAGCTATTTTTCCATCTTTTTAATTAAATGTGAACATTCGTTAAACAGTTTACAAATGGAAATTTTTAGTTACTACAAATTATGTTTTTTTGCAGAAGTTAAAAATATAAATTGTACAGATCTCAAGTATGATCAGTGCTATGACTAGTGTGAAGTGATAGGACTGCCTCAAGAAAGCACCAGCTTGCGATTCGCTCACTCGTCCGTTTTGGGATTTCATTGTTTCGAATTGTCAACATGAGTTGTCATGTCCGTAAATTCAGTTGTCCAGAATGATTTTTTGTTCGCATGCGGATTTGAGTGGGCCTGTGTCTTTGAATACTTTGAATATGCCCGCGTATCTTGTGACGTTTTAACATAACGTTGACATTTTCGACGCAAATAACGGTTGCATAGTGAACACGACGCAAATTTTTGAGCATGCCATGCAATAAAGACATCATTCCGTATACGAAATTCTCAATATCAACGCCAACAAACGAGACCAGAATAGAATCGACAGGTCGGAGCTACGAACATCAGAAGCTTGTGAGGAAGCTAGAAATGCTCGCAGGGAAGAACGAGCTTCAAAAAATCTTCATTTTGAAGTCGAGCTAGGCACATTTTACGAGGCAGGAATAGCCGATTACTATAAGCATTATGCGGTTACCCCCACTTGCGATTTTGAAAAAATCGTTTTTTTTATTGCATTTTTTTGAAGTATAAGTATCTGAGAATATGTCCTGAAAATTTCAAGTCGATCCGAACAAAATTGACTGAGATATGAGCGTTGAAAGAGAAGAATCCATTCTTCGTGTAAACTGAAATTGAAACTTTAAACGCGTTTTTCTCAAAATGGCATTTCTGAAGTCGGTGACCAAGATTACTCGAACACTAATGAACCGATCTTCTTGAAATTTTGCAGGCTTATTTAATACATAAAAATGTAGTCTTTAATCGTTCGATTTTTTTTTTCGAAAAAAATGGCTGTTTTATAGCCAAAAAACGGCCGTTTTTTTTCGTTAAAATCGAACCATTAACTTTGACTGTCCGCCATTTTGTGAAAAATGAATATTTTTTAAAATCCTTCGATTAAAGACTAGTTTATACTTATATTTGACTAAATCCAACCGCATTTTTTTTCAGATGATCCACTTCGCCGCAATGTTGGTCACCGCAAACCGTGTATATAAAAACATTATTTCATTGACGGCCATTTGCCACTAAACAATGTAATATTTTTCAATAAAAAAATTACTGAAAGTTCTTCAAGATGTGTTCTTTAAGATGGTATATTGATCGATTAAAAAAGTTTTGAGGTTTTCTTTTAAAAAATTCATGAAAAAGGCCTTTTTTTTGCGCTACAAGTGGGGGTAACGCGTTATACCACTTATATAGTTACGGTTGTCTGAAATTGTACTGAAAACTTTAAACGCGTTTTTCTCGAAACTACTCTTTTTCAACCTGTTGGACATAAAAGCATGAGTATATTCAACCGATTGGCTTGAAATTTGGTATGGACCTTCTGTATATATCCCTTTACCGTCCCTACATTTGCGAAGTTATTATTATAACTATTAAAAACAATATAACCTTAAAAAAATAGGGCTAAACATTAACTTTTTTATTTCAGATATTCGCCGTGAAGTTTCTTCTCTTTGGTACCCACCATATTGGCATTCTCGGTGATCAAGAAGTTCGATTAATTTCTGATCCGGATGAATGAGAGTTTTGGAATCATGTCAAGCGCCACAACCCTTTTTACATAGCCATTTTTAGATCTTCGTAACTTTTGAAATTTCAATTTTTTTTGCACATTTTTTCCTCTAAGTTCTTGAAACATCAGTAAAAAGACTGTAAAAAGTGGGTAGTAAAAATATTTTTCGTTTCATTTTATCAAGCCCGAAAAAAATGCCGGAAGTTTAAGCTTTTAAACCTACTGCCTTAATAATCGTTTTGCACATTTTTTTCGCATTTCAAGGTCATCCCAAGGTCACGGTATTGTAGGTAATTGGCTTTGTTTTTTTTTTGTGATTTACATCTGTGGTCGATAAAAAGGGTCTCCCTTTCAAGAAGTGAAGGCAACCTTAAAATCAGGTTGACACCTCCATTTGAAAAAAAATCCAAGGCTACGAAAATGCTGGTATTGGTAGCCTTGGATTCATTTTTACGGAGATTCTTGTGTTTTTTTATTTTTGTTTGCATTTATCAACGTATATATCGACCGATAATTGTTGCTGCGATAACCAAGACCGTTTTTTTATAGTATATTCAGTATTTATACATAAGTTTAGAATATATTCATCATTTTAGAACAACAAAAATGTACGTTTCATTCATGCAAATTCGTTATTTACGTATTAACGGAATAAAAAAGACAAAAGTCCGATGAGGCACCTCTTAATCTTGAAAGACCGGCCTCCCCTTTCGCGAGGATTATTTTTTTATGTCCACGTATAGTTTAAGATTGTGTAAAGCTAAACAATTATCGATTTATTCTGAAACAGTCTAATATATATATATATATATATATATGCTGCTAATATATATAATATATATATTAGCTAATATAATATATATATATATATATATACATATGAGCATACAATTAGGTATTACGAAATTATATCATTTATGTTTGTTGATACCTCATGAAGCAAGTCTCCTTTCCGCGATTTTTATTGGACGTTTCTACGGGTACCCTACAAATTTCATCGGGCTACAGCGATCGAGACAAAGCATGGCAAAATACGTTAGAAAGGCTGCATGTACAGACAGGGTAGCGCGCGAAGCTTGCCGAGCATTCCTACGGCCCACGAATTGTGACAAGCATTTGACAGCTTCTTTGTTTACACAGTTACACATGCACATGGATAGATGTCGAGTGAAAGGCAAAAAAGATTGGAAAAAAGAATGTCAGACTAATAACTGCGGCGAAACTAACGCTCTGGCCTGCGAGAATCCAAGCTGCAGCAGTGTCTGCAACGGTGTTAACGTTTCCTTCGATATTTTGACGGATGGAGGATTTCTGCGAGGTGGTAATATCGCCATAGCGGTACGTGTATAACACTCTCGAGTGGACGACTGGAGGCACGGTCGCACGGCTCGCACGTATGCCGGGTACACAGTTACACAGTACGCTCGTGGCCTTGGCAATGAACGCGATTGGCGACGGCTGATGAGCGACGTTCAACGAGAGCTTCGCTTTTTGAATTGGCGCCACAAATGGACAGCTCTCATTGGTTATTGCCCTTAGCATTTCGCCAAATGTGCAGGAGTCCAAACTCCGTGCCACTCCGTACTTTGAAGCGTTCGCAAAATTGTAAAAATATACGCGTTCCACTTGAGGGGCGCTGATGCTGATCGAGTCCAACATGGCCGCCTGTACATGCTCGACGTCGTCGATTTCACTCCGCAAATTAAGGGGCTACCTCCGGCTACATCTATAGCTGGAGGTAGCAGCAAAAAGAGGCCCGAAAAATTCCCAAATTTGGATTTTTTCTTTTGGGAAGGGGTTGGTGAAAAAGAAACGCAATTGTTTAACACGAAGGTCCACATATTGGGAGCCTTTGAAAAAAAATCGCCAAAAAGTGCGGAAAAATAACAAAAACATGGCCGCCGGCAGATGAAATTTTTTTTGCCTCCTTTGGCGGTGGACACTCTCCAGCTTAAACGGTCCATCGAAAATCTAAAAACTAAACGGGTTATTCATGTTAACAATCAATACGAGATGTTGACGATCGTCGATGTTTGAAATCAGTTTTTTTTAATAACGTGGTGACCAATTAATACTCGAGCATACAAAGTCTACGAAAGAATGAGTCATATTTACGTAACCATTGAAAAATGAAGATTGATTTTAAAAAAGTGAGATCGTCAACGAACTTTAAATGTTTCTCATCGTATCTCCTGTAAATTTGGAAACAGTCCATCCAGTGGTTCTCGGTATATCATGCCCACCAACTTCGTCAACGATGTTTCGAGAAAAACTCGTTTAAAGTTTGAAGTATGCCGCTGCTACCGATCGCTCTACCGACGGTTAGAATCTGTAGCTCGTTCAATTTTAGGAATATTTCAATGACATTTTCAGGGAATATAGCTCAAAGGTGATACTATCAAATAAAAATATTTTTGGAAATAGCCATTTTTGACCCACCTAGGTAGATGTAGCCCGTTAAAGCACATTTCCTCGACAAAGTCAGTCGGAAAAAATTTAACAATTTTTACAATTTTTACAAATTCAACAAGTGGCAAACACCGTCGCTTACTCCTCCGAGCAATGGAACGAGCGCAAAGCTTTCCAACGAGGGGAATTTATCATTAGACGAAAAACGCATCATGGCGACGGAGTCTCACTTCACATTTTCGGTAACTTGTTGGGTTGTAGAAATAAGATCTTGTGAAAAGATGGAGAAGACCAGAATTTTTGTTTCCGAAACGAATTTGTGTGAAAATGTTCAATAATGTTCTTTCGCAGCGTCCTCGGAATCAATTAGTTCGTTTACCGACCACTTGGCGCTGTCGTTTTCGTATGCCGAGCTATGCGGAGCTTGTGGAATTACCAAGGAGCCTAGATATGGAGAATTACGTTTATGTTGTTTTGACCGCGTCTTCGACCGAGGTCAGGTTTGTTGCTCTCATAGTGAAAAAGTAATGTAGTCGAGGGCGGCTATTCGATCTTGAAGCGACTCTAATTTTCTACGGTAATGTACTTATGTTTCTCGTACTTTTTTTCTTATTCAAATTCGCGCGATAACCTTTTTCGTAGATTCGAATTAGCAATTGTGTTTTTGTAATTCCGACGGTACATTTGTTTCGCCAGCTTTGCGCTTCTATTCTCAGCTTTCGCATCTACATTCGTAAAGTTTTTAAAAGTCCGTACTGTTTGAATATGACGAGCCGTTCACTCTGTAAAAATCCTGAGTCTTTTCCCTGTTCGGCTTTTTGCACAAAGCGGAAAGTATTTCCGTTGTTTTTGAAGTGTCCGCTCGAGCGATCACTCTGAGTCTGCTACCCCTCACTCTCATGGCCTTTCGGACTCTGTGCGTAGTCACAAATTTGGGAAAACTGGTAAAAAAATGTAACTCGGTAAGACTGAAATGGAAATTCAAATTTCTTGAGCCGTAAACTCCTGTTTTGATATTTACAATAGCAACGTTCGCATCGCGTTTCCGTCCGTCCGCGAAGCTGTACCACGTGACACGAGTGCGAGAGAGATACGTGCAAATTTCAAACAAAATTTTCTCAGAGATGACTAATATTTATAGCGAAAGAACATTGTCAAGTCCTGCGTCGGTGAATTCTAAAGAGCCTGATGCTTTTGTTCACCGGGAAAACTTATCCAACTAGGAAAAAACTGCGTTCGAAAACTTTTGAGGTTATGGTGACCGTATGCGCCCTTGAAGTTTTTTGGTTCTCCGCATGTTGCGCTCGGAGCAGCGTGAAACAAAAAATGTGTTTTCCGTCCCTTTTTTTCTATGATGAACTGAAAATTTCCAATGTGCGCTGCCATGCTGTACAAAAAGCTCGCAGTCAATGTTTCGACGCTGATTCTAAAGAGCGGAGCATTGACGAGCGTCTCGTTTTCTCGTAGACCATGAATAGCGATCCGCCGATGCACGACGCCCTCAAATCTTTGGCGTGGCTGGAGGGCGAGTGGAGAGCGGAAGATGGCCAAGGCAAATACCCGACGATAAAGAATTTCTGCTACTGCGAAGTACTGAAGTTCGTTTCCATCGGTCAACCAATGTTGAATTATGAGGCGCAGAGCTGGCATCCCGAGAAGAAAAGTCCTATGCACAGAGAAGTCGGTTTTCTCAAAATTATTCCCGGGACGGAGAAGGTCGCGCTTGTGCTGGCTCACAACTTTGGTCTGACCACGGTGGAGGAAGGCGTCGTACGCGATAACGAAATTCAACTGGAGAGCACGTCGATAAGCAGAATTTCCAAAGGCACCAAAGAGCCTGCGGTCACAAAGGTACCGGCGGAGATTTGTTTCTCTTTTTTTCTATAGCAGGTCGAGGAATAGAATAAAATTGAGAGACAGAGCCGGCAGTCACAGCTGCACGTTTGGTTTGTGACTTTGACGATTATCCGATGGGTTACCCTGCTCAGTTTACACTTTATGTTGAAAAACATCCATTGCACATTATTGATTGGTACTTTGACTGAGATTGGTTTTCGATCTGTTTAACAATTGATTATTGATGTTTAGATACGCTGGTCAAGCCTTTGTTGAAAATACATGTGCCTTGATAGCGTTATGGGCTGATTGATGTGAGAAATTCATGAAGATTGTCGTAATGTAATGCTAGTAGTTTGTCAAGGTGGAATACAAAATTTTGAACAACCAGAACGGATCGTATTGAGATGTCAAAACATTTTGTGGTATTGAATTCTGCGCTTCGAATGCTTATAAACAATGTCATATATAAGAAAGTGGGATTTTTTTAAATGAAAGGAAATGCATCAAGGGCATTTATGAACGGCAAGGTTATGAACAATGTTATATGTGAGATATAGATTTTCGAACGTAAGAAAAAAGGCATCAAAATGCACAAATTCATCAGCTCATGACCCGGTTGAAATTTTTAATCTTTTCACAATCGCTGACCACGATATCTCGAAAGTTACTGCACCGATCAACTTCAAATTTAACCATTTTCTGTTACATATCAGTACTTGAACGAAGCTTTTTTTTCGATGCACAGTTTTTTCTATCAACGAAAATAGCTCGTTTTTTTTGCACTAAAAATCGACATTTTCACTTTGCATTGCGGCTATTTTTTCGAAAAACAAATTTTCATTAAATCCTTCATCCAAGTACTAGATAATTTCGCACAGAACTAAATGCGTTTGGTTTTTTTTTGTTTCGGATTATTCGTTTCCGCGCAGCAATGGTCACCGCGAAAGACGTTTTTCAAGCAGCGCTCTCCGCAAATAATTGCATCTATCACATTTATTAATATGTTTCAATACAAAAATTGTAAAAGATACTTAAAACCACACTCTATAATGTAAAAAACAAAAGAAATTGAAAATCTGCCCTCGTTTTTTTCAGAAAAAACATGAAAATGTTCAGTTTTGAAGCCTCGAGCTAGGTCTAACCCGTTAGACATAAGACGCGTAAAAGTATACCGAACAATAACCAATTTTCGAAATTGCAACAATGTTCGATTGGTGGTACGGAAGCCTGAAAAAATAAGCGAATAAACGAATTTTGTGCCATAGGTGAGGAGGGAACTGAGGCTCGTGGACGACCGTTTGGAGCAAATTGTCTACATGGCGACATCGACGACGCCGGAAATTACGGAGCACTTGCGCGCGCGATACGTCAAACAACCGAGCCAATAGCGGCGGAGAGAACTACTTGGGCGCAAAAAAGTAAAGCGCGCACTCTCATGCTTGTCATACGTTAGTCGCATGTACAGTCATTGTTTTTCTTCCTTGCGTACGCAGTCAGTTTCATGGAGGAAAGATCGCGATTCTGACTCGTAGCGACGAAACCGGAAGTTTCATCGTTTGTACTCGCTTAGCTCTATTAAAGTGTCGTATTAATATGGTGTATCTGTGGTGTATCTCGATTTTGGAATTCCGTAGCTGCACTGGGGACTCATAATGCGGTCGTGTCCATCTGTCTGCTGAATGCCCTCCCTCCGTCGATGTTGAATCTTTTTTTCTGCCGAGAGTATTGGGACGCCGAGGTCGGGATTTCACACACAATTAATACATAGTCTTGTCACAGTTGGGTTTTTTTGAAATTGATGAATATTGATAAACAAAGACATTATTATTTAAACAAAGTTCCGCCGTTGCTGAATGGCCAATCGGTGCAGGTGGTGCTGCCAACTAGGGAGATCTGAAAGAAGATTAACAAGACGTCGATTCTTCAAAAAAATCAATTAAGGTCCCTTTAGGCAGCCCCTTTAGGAGATCCCTTTAGGCAGCCGAAAATTAAGCGAATTTTCACGATTTTTTGTGTCAAAACTCTTTATCCTACACAATAAAAATGTTATGTACGTGTGATGATCTGATGATTATTATGAGAAAACTGCGTCGGCGAATGTTTTATACGGCTGAGAATAAGCCATTTATAATTATGCCTGTTTATATTTATGTCACGAGATTATTTATTATTACCGTTAATTAATATTAAGTGTTACTGAAAAATGGCAACTTCGCGGACATTGAGGTTGGCAGCAATGCTCTTCATTCACCAGCCAAGATTCGTAATTTTTCATCAAACTTCGATGGTTCAATATTGAATATATATGGTTCACGATGGGCAACGTGGTTTTTTTCTTCTAATGTTTACGAACGTTTATTATGCGTTAATGCGTTAGAAATTGTTTATCTTGGTGCTTAATAGCCAAAAAAATTATATCACCCGCAGCGTGAACGCCCATCAAATCGCACATAAAATTACATACATTAAACTATTTTTTATTTCTGGTGTGTGGTGACGGAAAAACTTCAAAAAATTTGTAACGACTCAATATACCACGTGTAGAAGTATGAGACCGGATTTTTTTTGTAAAAATTACACTTCTGTTTGAAAATGATGAAAACGAATGGAGACGGCTTTGTGCGTCACATTCAATTGATCCGCGAGTTCTTGTTGTCTTTGAGTATCATCTTCATCCAATAAAGCTTGCAATTCGTTGTCTGCGAACTTTTTCGGTGGTTTCCCACGCTCTTTGTTCCTCACGTCAAAATCACGACTTTTGAATTTTTTGAACCACTCGAAACACTGTTTTGCCAAGAGCATGTTCACCGTAAGCTTCGACAAGCATTCGATGCGATTCTGCAGCAGTTTCCTTCAAATGATAACAGAAAGCCGATGCTGTCCGCAAATCGTAGTGCGTAGGCCCAAAACTCGACATGTTTAAGGCTGTAGAAATATATACCGGTGTAGGGAACTTGGGTTGTTGTGTGTTGAAAATCTTCGTCAGCTGTCAGAGGGCGATGATGGCGTTGCGGAAGCGCTCTTACAGTCCCTAAACCGATGGCTAGCACCATCTATAGGAAAATTCCGGTATCATACTTCAACACCTGGTAGTCTAGAGTAGACGATAACAAATATCTTTCTTTTTAATTTAACGGCGTACAGCCTAGCGCCTGGTGCATTGATCTGCAACATCAGAGCCAGAAACTTTTAGATTTCCAAGACTCACACGTTCTATGCGAGCCTAAAGTGCCTTGAAATTTATTTTACAAAAACACATTTTTGATTAACAAATAGTATAGTAAAAATTTCATGAAATATAGCATATTTTTTCAAACATGTGCCATTTTTCAAATTTTCTTCGGATTTTTCGTAATTGGTAAATACTAACGCAAAAAATTGGCAAAAATAAAGATGTCATATGTACATAACATTTTATCTGTGTAGAATAAATAGTTTCGACACAAAAAAAATGACAATTCGTTCATTTTTGGCTGCCTAAAGGGATCTCCGCCCTGAAAACTAAATCGGAAAAATTCGTGAAAACAGCATAGAGTCAATGTATTGCGCCTACTGTTGATCACAGTCTCGGAAAAAATGTGAAAAAAGTTTCGTGAGCGCCTTGCGAAAAAGTATTCAGTAGTCATGATTTTGCGGTCACGGTGTATAACAAACTCAGTCGATGCACAAAATAAATGCGCTCGCGAGTTTTGACGTGTTATGACGAAACAGGGGAGAAGGCGAAAATATATTGCACCCTTGCCCTATCACGCGTGTGCCGGGAATTGACCAAGCGCCCGCGGTCTCGACCCCCGCGCTTTACCGAATATACGAAAGCAAGAATTAAAAGTACACGAAATGAAAATTGCTGCTGACACGCGAGCTTCCTACGCGACGGGACGCGCCTCGGAGGAAGTATTCTTGCGGGATTGTATGTCTGTACGGATGTGGTGCAAAACGAAGTAATCGGTTGAACTTTTTACTACGAGCAACTTGCGAGCTTCTCTTTTTTTCTAACTCTCTTTTTTTAACTCTCTCTCTCTCTCTCTCTCCCACTCTCTCTCTCTCTCTCTCTCTCTCTCTCTCTCTCTCTCTCTCTCTCTCTCTCTCTCTCTCTCTCTCTCTCTCTCTCTCTCTCTCTCTCTCTCTCTCTCTCTCTCTCTCTCTCTCCCTCTCCCCCCCCCCCCTCCTCCATCTTTGTTTCTCTGACTCTCCGTAGCCAAATATACTTTCCAAAGTTGGTACAACATTCCTCAAAAATAGCTTTGTTGACGAGACTTCGACTGGGCCGAACTTCAAGCGCAGAATTCAGCAAAGGTAAACTTTCGTTATCAAAGCTTTTTTTTCGACGAATGTTGTTACATGACTGTTACGCATATGGAAAACAGGGAATTTCGTTACTCCTGGGTTAATCAGGGAATTTGGGGAATTTTGAAATTTCTCTGAATTTTTTCCATCACTTTTTGCAAGAATTACGAAAAGTGAAACCGACTTGAAAAAAAACCTGACAAGTATAAAAATAAATATTCTTGTATATTTTAAATATTTATATCATTCTTCATTATATACAGAGAAAAAAGTTACGAGATGTAAACAGTAATATATATGCAGTATTGTTGAAGCTTTGTAAAAAACTTTATTCAATGCAAACAAAACTCTCTAATAATAATACTACAGAAAAAAACGTTATAACAGTGCCACACATTGAAGATATCAACAAATAAAACTAATTTACTCTAAAGCTCTTTACGATCGCATTTGGTTTGTCGATATACAATCACACAATTATGATTGTAGATAAGTTTTTTGTATTTATTTTTTATTTATTGGCACCGACATAAAAAATTCTGCTTGTAATGAAGAACAGGTTCTGTTTTGCTTTACGTTTTTTTTTTACCGTGCTTGAATTATTTTCGTATTTCAGTTTTTTTTATTTTTTATTTTAATATTTAACATTTTTATTCATTTGATATATTAAGCCTGTCCGGAAAACCTGGAAAAGTCAGGGAATTTCAATCGTGTGTTATATTTTTCATTATACATTTGTTTTGTCATGATTCAATTGATAGAATTGATAATGTAAATTGAATGCGTTATTTCGATCTTTATTTTTTCCTGTAGGGGAAAAACTTTTGTGGTGATCGATCTCCAAAACTTGTTCCACGGGTCTGCACAAGCCTGGGGCCAAAAAAAAACAGATCGATTTTTAATATTTTTTTTCTGATGAGAGTATTGCTATAACGAAGCCGAAAATTATTTTAAAAGATATTAATTTAACTTATACTTTCACTCGAATGATGACGAAAAAAACGAGTTTTTCGAACATCTTTGCAAAAAAGGCGCCATTTTATTATTTCGGAATGTAAAATAATAATTCTAGTTCGGGCGATAGCGACACTCGTACAGATTAAGAAAGTTCTTAAAAAATTGTTCGTTTGAGATTACCTGGAGAGAGCCAATCGCCAACGCCAGCAACATACTTTTTTCACGCCTTTACACAATCATAAATTGTTAAGTGAATATATATTCGACGAAAACAAAAAAATTGTTTTCCATTCTAGAAGAGTGGACCTTAAAAAACAATTGTACGGAAACATGCAACAATTTTCAACAAAAAATTCGGAAAAATAGCTTATTTTTTGAGCCGTCACACTAGAATTTCCCCTTAAGGAGGTACGATCACTTTCACGGGGTCAAAAAAGAGTCTAAATTCATTTTACCCGCAGCTGCTCTGATTGATGTTTACTTATGTTGATTATTCGTATTATCGATTATAGTGTGCCAAATGTTGTGGTAAATGATGAATTTATTGCACGTGAACAAATAAAAACTGAAAATTTAGATCGTCAACGACTCGGTAGTAATCTTCGTAATAATAATGGGTCTGTTCGTTTTAGCTACACTTTTCTACACTTCTTACACCTCCAGTGGACTTTCTATTACTGTATCTGGTCAAAGTGTAGAAAGTGTAGCTAGCGCGGACAAACCTAATATTAACATATCCACCATAAAAACGGACTAGAAAGACAAAAAAAAAATCAGCCGGAAACCTATTAAAATATGCTTGAATGACCTCAGCGGAATTAACACGATAGGGAGAATATAATTATACATATTATTGATACGTGATAAATGTTAAAACTCCATAAAATGTTTGCATATTTTGTGGCGGCTTCTATACAAATTAATTTCAAAACAAAGCTAGGTTATGTTCGCCAAACGCATCAGCTGTTACTCGCGACGTTGCTCAGTCTGTCGGTGCTATTTCGTCGTTCTGACCATTTTCAACCGGAAATTGAAACTTTCTTGTAACATAGTCCTTTAACTACACGGTGAAGATTGATTTTCTTATTTTTTTACAATATCTATTATATCTAATCTATCGAATTTCAGCTTTCCGTTGTATCGAAAAAGCGATAAAAAGTCATGGTTTTTCGCAGTGAAAGGTAGACGGGGTACACTGGGTGGGCGAAAGAAAAGGGGCCTGCGGCTTGTGTAAGGATAGAGGGAGAGATCGAGTGACGGCTGACATAAAATATGGAGAGGGTATAAGGGGATGGAACACCTGTACGTAGTATAGCAGCGGCTCGGTGAGACACCCCTGTGTAGTACCTGAGCGAGTGTTGCGAGGCCGATGCGACAGTTGCTCGATGCTTCCCCAGTGCCACGGTTCGGTATTCTCGTTCGCGCGATCGGTCCCCTAACGAATTTACGCGATCGCGCCTTTTATACGCTGCAACTGTTTTCAGCGTTGATGAATATCATTTGACAAATTTTTCCTTACGCGTCTTTATTTTTTTTTCCACTACAATTCATTTCTCATTATTTCCCATTTGATCGTCTTTCGTAACTGACGATTGCAGAAGGCTGGCATGACGATACGAATCGCAGTGTCAACGTATCGCTGGTGACGATGAGCTGACGAGCGCCCGCGCCAGTTTCACGATGACGCCCCTGTACAACGGCACCGAGTATTACAAGAAGATGCTTGATTTGCAGGAGCGTCTGCGAAAGAGGTAATATCTCGACGATATTATCTAAGTTTTACGAAATTGTCACTTTTTTTTACGAATTTAGCACATTTTTACGAATTTAGCAAATTTTTACGAATTTAGCAAGTTTTTGGAAATGTATCAAATTTTTACGAATTCATAACATTTTTAGGATTTAATCAAATTTTTGAGAATGTGTCAAATTTTTACGAATTCATACAATTTTTACGAATGTATACATTGTTTTTACGAACCTATCCATTTTTTTACGAATTTATCAAAATTTCTACGGATTCATCAAAATTTTTACGAATTCAACAATTTTTTGTGAATTTATCTTTTCTTTTTACGGATCTATCCAATTTTTTACGAATTTATCAAAATTTTTACGGATTTATCAATTTTTTTTTACGAACTTATACATTTTCGCGAATTTATCAATATTTTTACGAATTTATCAATATTTTTACGAATTTATGGATTTATTTACGAATTTATCCAAATTTCTACGGATTCATCAACATTTTTACGAATTCAACATTTTTTCGCGAATTTATCATTTTTTTTACGAATCTATCCAATTTTTTATGAATTTATCATAATTTTTACGGATTTATCAATTTTTCTACGAATTTATCGACTTTCTTTACGAATTTATCAAATTTTTACGGAATTATCGGATTGTCAAAACGAAGGCGGTAAGAATAATAAAAACTCAATAAAGATATCGAATGCCCCGCCCCCCCCCCCCCCAACAAACATTACACTTTTTTCTTCTATGATTTCAGCGAGGAGGAAAGGATAAGGCTGGAGGAAAGATTCTCGTTGCTGGAGCACGAATCGCGAAGCAGGTATTCATATACACGCTTGTCATATCTCGCATTCGCGATTATCCTCAAAATCACCTTGAACTCGCAACCACGCGAAAATAAGGCCGAAAATGGGTCGTACCACAAGCAACGGAGAGCACACCGACCACAGATGTAGCTTCGTATTTCATAACTTTTCGCTGCGAGGTTATAATTTTCCGTCAAAGAGCGCGAGAAAAGTGCGTTTGTATCAAACAGTTGCAGTTACGGGAAAAACGAGCAGGCCTCGATCAACGAGACGAGGACAACATTTCTATGTCTCATGATTTCGAATGATCGTAATGCCAAATTGAGGAACATCGATATTCATCATTATAGCACGAGTTTGTAGAAATCGATCTGTTTACTTGAACCCCTTCGTGAGTTTTCCCAATGTCGAGATCAAGCTCGCCCCCGTTTCGACAAATCCTTGGGCCTCTTTTTCTAGATAAACTTCACAAACACACACCGCTCGCTCGCTCAATAGTACAGCTTGGTATACTCCGTTAATAACAATCCGTGATTTAAAAAAATCGCACATACATCGTTTTTCTTTCTTCTTTTCCGGCCGCGAGTTTTGAATTTGGGAAACGATATTTATAAAAATGAACCAGCGATCCGCGAATTTACAAACTAGTTGGAAATAGCTTGGTACCATGTTTGAAAATGCACGTGAACTTTTGTTATTGGCAAATGGACTGTTGTCGAGGAAAACGTCGATTTTCGTTAAATGCAAAGAAAAATCGTTTAATTAATTTCGTCAAAATCCTTATACGAATCCAAAGTACGCGCGGGATTTTCCACGAGTTGATTTTAACATTATTTATTAACGAATGAATGTCCCTTTTTTTCTGTCGAAAATTGAGTTTTTACTTCAAATGCTTTCCAATTACACAAAAAATAATATTCTCAACATCCCCTACGTATTTCTCTAGTTATAACCGTGTAAATTAATAGAATTTTTTAATATTTTGTTCCACTAGTTCGTGGCTTAAAAAAGAAGAATTTTCGTGATTTTGTCTGGAAAAACGCGGGGGGGGGGGAATATATTTCTGTTTGCATTAAGGTATTAGGTTACAGTAACGGGTATAAAATCATGTGCGAATTTAACAATTTTTTTTGTACGAAAAAGTGATTCACTCATAAAATTAATTACGCATGTATTTAGTATGAATATCAAGCTGTTAGAAAATATGTATATTTTTTTTTCGATGTAGAAAATGACCGACTTCTAATATTTTCTTTTATCTTTTTTTTAGGCGCTCCGCGGCGTGACAATTAGCACTCACAATTTTTTACCTAGTCCAAAAAACAAAAATTCTCGTCAATCTACATTAAAATACCTAGAGAAGTATGTACGGAATTAAAAAAAATGTTTTATTCAAAAGTTGTAGGTATTTGAACTTAAGGGGCCAGTCCACTTTGGAGCCACGAAAAAAGGCTATTTTCGCGATTTTTTTTTGAGGATTTTATAAAAGATACGAGTATAAAAGTTGTTGGGCTTGACGAATAAAGTCTTGAAATACATAAAAAACATTTTTTAAATTCATTTTTATTCATTTTTAAGTACAAGAACTATAGTTTAACGTAACGCCTCAAAAATAGGTGGGCCAGGTAGCTCCATTAGATTCAGTATAACACCAGCTACAAAATGACCCTCGGATATAAAGTTTCATCAAAAAATAAAAAAATGGCAGATGAAACACGAAAAAATAAAAAAAACGCGTTTTTCGCATTTTTTTGCAAAAAAAAGAGTAAAAATAAAAAATTTTGAACCATCGAGGGTCATCTTGTTGCGAATCCTATTTACAATATGTGGTTCAAATTTCAAGAGAATCGGTTTATTATTTTTAGAGATACGATGGAGCTAGATTTTGCAAACGTTTTTTCGAGAAAAACACGTTTGAAGTTTATACTATGAAAAACTCGTACCTAAACTCGATCGGCAATTCCTGCACCGTACAAAATCCAATATTTCTGAATATATGTACTTGTAGAAAAAAAAATCGATTTTTCGAAATTTTCAAAGTGGACTGGCCCCTTAAGAAATGAATCTTCAGTGAAAAAATGGATTTATAACTGCTCATAAACTGCTCATAAAATGAAAAGTTTCCGACTAATCAGAAATTCCGTACGTACTTCTCTGCGAAATGCAATTAGGACAACAACTTTCAAATTTGAAGTAAATCGAGTGAAGATTGTTGAAGTTATTTGTCACGCCAATTGGAAGAAAGCTGTTTCGAGAAGTTTCGAGTATTCGGCCGTTCTGTACATCGAAAAAAATAAATTCCGACAGCTTGACATTCGTACTAAATGGATGTGTAATTAATTTTATGAGTAAATAACTTTTTCATACGAAAAGAAATTGTTAAATTCGCAAATGATTTTATACCCGTTCAACTAGGCCTAAGCCCTTGAAACCCTCAGCCTCGCTTGCGACATAAAGTTAACGAGTATAAAAGTATTCCGAGCTCGTCCAATCGTCCAGGGTGTCATCTAATCCGTTGCAAAAGTACCGATCATTCTCGACTCAGCCGCAAAGCCATCTCCCCGTTTCGCGATCGTTATTTTCGTCATCGAGCCTCCGGTAATATTGATACGAGTCACGGACGACCCGAATTCTCCGGAATGTCACTGATCGATAATTCACAATTGTACCAACGAAAACGCTGAATGTGCGCAATAACGATACAAGCACACGACGATAAGAGGGCTGCACGAAGAGCTACGAATGTGTATGCACTGCACGGGAGAACGATGTGTTTTCGTGTTAGACACTTTCGGCCTACCGGAGGCGCACGTGAACGCGTGTTGCGGGTGAACTCTGTCTACGCTGGACGAAAATCGATTTCAGACGACAAGTCAAGCCTGGCACCAGCATAGGCACAATTTCCAACGTGAACAATATCTGCGTTTTATTATGCCTCACGCCAACTTTTCAATGTCAAGCGTTACGTGCTTGGGGCAGTTCGATTCCATCACTCGCCCGAAACATTGCCATTCCCTTCAACATCTTGCAGCTCTTGATACGTCGACAAAAGTAACATTGGCAACGGTAGTAATGATAACGATGATAATGATGGCGATAACTGAATAATCACTCATACTGATAATGATAATAATAACCATGAGAGTTAAATAATGAAATATATATAATACTAATAATCATAATAGTTATTATGACCATAAAGACAACAATGATAATGATAATAATAATAATTGCGATAATACCGAGACTGTTTTCTTTGTTACAACATTGTACTTGTTATTTTGGGATGCATCTCACTACAACATCATTGGAAGTATTCCAACAGCGTTATAGTGAGAAACCTCCTAAAATTTCAGCCGGATCGATCGATAACTTTTTCAGCCATAACACGAGCACTTTTTCAAAATATGTCTAAAGGGATACCTCATAACGGTGCCGTGTTGTTTTGTTCAAAAAAACAAAATAAACGTTGATACTCGACAGTCGTGATAAGAAAATGTCAAAATTGAAAAGTGATGCGATTATTTTATCACCTTTAAAAATAATCATGAAAAATGACTTATTTTCGAGAGTCTATCGGGATTTCCCCCCTTAAAATTTCAAGTCGATCGGATGAAAACGGCCCGAATTATGCGTACTTCCGATTTCAATAACGTCGTTTCGAAAAGAAAACGGGTTCAATGTTTCAAAACTGATGCGGGAGCTATCGTCCACACGACGGAATTGAAGTTCTCATGCGAATTCTGCGTGTACCCACCGAGGCATTTTCATATTAGGTCTTTAGTTGTTAGGTCGTTGGATATTATTTGCACGACTGGACTGAACGTCTCCAAATTGCTACTTTCGTCGTCCAGATTGTTCGGTGCGTTTCGGAGCGTTCGGAGACGATTCGGAAAATGAGGTCTAACATTTTTTTAAAACATTTCTCGCCTCATTTCTTTTAGTATATCATTCCTGTGATTTTTGTACATAATTGAAGCCAATAAGAAAACAACAATATTTTTATACTCCGATGTTAAGCCCCAACACAAACAGCCTCATTAATAATATTATTAACATCAATATTAACAAAAATTCTCATAATAACAATATTATCAATGATATTAATAGCAATATTGGAGATACTGAATAATTACAATATTAATAATGATGTTAATAACAATATTGAAAATGCTTCACAATGATATTATTAACACTTTGTCTGCAAACGATTTTCTGGTACCTTCCGTTTGCAAATCTGGGTATTTCAAGTCCTGCCGTTTTTTCATCCAGTTGATAAATTGAATTGAATTGATAATTAAAATGAATTGATAATTGAATTGAATTGAATTGAATTGATAATTGATAATTGATAATTGAATTGACAATTGATAATTGAATTGACAATTGATAATTCTATTGAAGTGATAATTGAATTGAATTGATAATTGAATTGACAATTGATAATTGAATTGACAATTAATAATTGATTTGACAATTGATAATTGAATTGAATTAAATTGATAATGAAATTGAATTGAATTGATAATTGAATTGAATTGAATTGATAATTGAATTGATAATTGAATTGACAATTGATAATTAAATTGATAATTAAATTGAATTGATAATTGAATTGAATTGATAATTGAATTGAATTGAATTGAATTGATAATTGATAATTGAATTGAATTGATAATTGAATTGAATTGATAATTGATAATTGAATTGAATTGATAATTGAATTGAATTGATAATTGAATTGACAATTGATAATTGAATTGACAATTGATAATTGAATTGACAATTAATAATTGATTTGACAATTGATAATTGAATTGAATTAAATTGATAATGAAATTGAATTGAATTGATAATTGAATTGAATTGAATTGATAATTGAATTGAATTGAATTGATAATTGAATTGATAATTGAATTGAATTGATAATTGAATTGAATTGATAATTGAATTGAATTGATAATTGAATTGAATTGATAATTGAATTGAATTGATAATTGAATTGAATTGATAATTGAATTGAATTGATAATTGAATTGAATTGATAATTTAATTGAATTGATAATTTAATTGAATTGATAATTGCATTGAATTGATAATTGAATTGAATTGAATTAATAATTGAATTGAATTGAATTGATAATTGAATTGACTTGAATTGATAATTGAATTGAATTGAATTGATAATTGGATTGACTTGAATTGATAATTTAATTGAATTGAATTGAATTGAATTGATAATTGAATTGAATTGAATTGAATTGATAAATGTTGAAAAAATGTATGCCAGTGTTCGAAACATTCAGTTTAATGTATCAATCATAAAGTTATACGGAAAGACATTTTTTCATATATTTTTTGCTAAATAAACGAAGCAACTCGGTACAAAAGTAGTTTTGGCTCGAACTCGAGATACCCAGATCTACAGACTACGTGTTAATAATGATATTAATAACACTATTGACAATGCTTAATAATAACAATATTCATACCGATACAAATAACAATATCGAGAACTCTAAATTAACCTACAAAGTATATTAAGATATTTCGTTCGAATTCAAACCAATTTGAACTCGTCACACTTTCGTCCATTGCAGACACGAGACATGCATCAACCGTTTGAGAATGCGATACATCGACTTTCTGGAAGAGCAACAAGCAAGGGACGAGCGTAATCACCAGCTTCTCGGAGCTCTGGATCGTGTCGACAGCAGTTTGGCTTTGATGAGCGCAAAAACCGCCAGACTCGGAGTACTCAGAGTGAGTTTAATAAAAATTCCCGGAGGCCGCAACGAATTACACCGAAAGAGTTTACGACACAACGAAAACTCCGTAGCCCAAGTGTCTTAAGGGGGGAAATCACAGTAGCACACAAAAAATAGGCATATTTTCGGGAATTAATTTTGGCTGAATAAAAGTATCAATCGAAAATCTGTAAAGTAGGTTTTATAGCAATACTAAAAAAGTACAAAATGTAATTTTTTCAATAAAAAATATTTAAAAATGGCGGCTGCGCAGCATATGCCCCAAGGCGCCTATTTTTGAAAGCGTGTCGATGGCCGAAGACGTAGACTCCTTAATTTTTTACCTGGAAGAAAAAACCAAAATTTTTTAGTTTCCATATAACAACGGCTAGCGAGCTACGTAGGATTTTTTCGATATATTGATTTTTCGCAAAATGGTGCATGTTTGAAAATAAAGTTAAATTTTTAACAAAAAAAACGCCATAAAATCGTCGATAAAAAAAATCTAAGCCATATAAAATAAAAAATCCTACGTAGCTCCGTGGCGAAAGATGTTTCGAAGCTACTGGCAAAATTTCAAGTCGATCGGTAAAGATTTGCTCGAGTTATGTCTTCGGCGAGCTCAAAAAAAGTGGTTTCGAGAAAAACGCGTTTAAAGTTTTAAGTACTGAGAAACCATATGAAAATTTCATATACCTCTAATCTGCAATGCCTGCACTGTACAGTGGATTTTCGTACGCAGTATCCTATTTCGTTCCTTTTCTAACACGACTCGACGATGTGTCACTCATAATGACAATGATTTACAAATATCACTGTTTTTTATCACTATTTATGTTATATATGTATGCACGAAAGTGAAGCGTCGTGAAAAAGCGTTGTATTCAACGCAAGAAATTTGGGCACTCGGACACTTTTGCCGTATTCCATCATTTGGTATATTATTTTTAAGACCCTAAAGCACCTTTTAAGCGAAATTTTTTTTTTTCGATAAATTCAAAATTTTACTGTGATTTCCCCCCTTAATTTCTCTCGTTTGTCCGCCGATCGAGAATAACTGCCGTTTCGTGGCGTTTTCCAGAAGCAATACGAGGCCTCGATGCTCGGCTCGTGCGAGAATCGTCGCCCGAACAGTAGCCTGACGGGTGACAGCGGTGTGGCGAGTCAGAACGACGAGCGTCAGCGAAGATGCGACGCCGGAAACGCGGCGTCTCCGCATCGTCATCGTCAGGATCAAGGACGAGGAAGTTACCGATCGAGCGAAGCGCCGAGTCAAGTGAGATCGGGTTCTTCCACTCCTTACGCTAACGCTTGGTCGGGTATTCGTAGCTCACATCAGCCGAGCCTCGCGTTTTCCCGTTTTACCCAAGGTGGAACGAGCCTCCTGACCCCTCGGAGCGACGATCTCTCCACTCGTTTGCTCGACAACGGCCACGCGAATCCCCGAAGTTTCCTCGCCGCCAAAAGTTCGCCGATCGCTCGTCAAGCTACGACCGAATCGTTGAACCGTAGAAACGTCACGGCTCCACGAGTGTCAACGGCTTGCGATCTTCGCGACGCGAACGATTCCACGGCTCGTCCAAACGCCGATCGCCCTTTGCGACAAAATCGGCGAGCTTTCCCACCAGCCGCGATCTCCAAGTACGGCGGATCAGTCCCGAAGTACTCGGCCGACGTTTCGTCACGTATGGAGAATCCTTACGGGCGAGAAATTTCGCCCGCGAGCAGACTCGAGCCTCGTCGAAATTCCATTTTCTCACCTGGCCGAGATGGCCGAAACGAGAATCGCGCAGTCACTTCGGTATCCCCGAAACTTTCGGCCATTCTGAGAGAAGAGCTGGGCGACGGGAAGGACGAATACGGCGAGGAGGAGGAGGAGGAGGACGACGACATCGGTGGCATCGTCGAGAATCAATTGGAGCGTTACATAAGCAAGATCCGAAGTCTTCATCGCGACGCCGAGCCGCAAAGTATCGAGGAGATCGATCACGAGGAGGCCAACACGAGCGGCGATTTGCTCAACGCGAGTCTATCCGACGACGCCTTCGACTTGCCGATCGAGGAGAAGCAGCCCCGCGACGATTTGTTTCCCCGCGAGCTCGGCAACGTTCTTGCCTTGGCGAAAGATCTCGCGGATCGTACCGCGGCTAGCGCCACCAACGTTGCCAACAACATTTCCCAAGACGAGCCTCCCGTCGTCGTTGGGCCTCGTCGCGAGGAGAGCCACCGATCGGCATCGATCGACGCACCGCCCGACCATAACTATCGCTCGAGCTACGAGAAACTCGAGTCGCCTGCCAAGAACGGAATTAGCGTCGACGTTGCTAAATCCGCAGCCGAATCAGCCCCGAGGCCGGCCAGAAATATCCAAGACATCGCGGAATTAACGGGGAGTCCGGGAATGGCGGACGACAAGATCGTATCGTCGCGAGATCCACCGAACGTCGTCGTGCCTCGCAAAGATGCGAGAACTTCCGGTCGCGTGACCGATGGGTCGTCGCGCGAACTGGCGAGCGGTGAGCAACGGGAGACGAACGAGAGTTTGGACGACGCACTCGAGGACCTCGAGCCTTGGAATCTGAGCGCCCTCGAGAGACGAGTCCAAGAGATAATACTGAACGACGAGGCGCAGAATGACCTCGTCGGAAGAGGCGTGCGAAATGTTGGCCACGGCTCGTCAAGTTCCGCCAAGCCGAGCCGGGAGGACGATGCCACGGAAGCCGGGGACGAGTCGACGGTGTCGCGGGTTGGAGAGCAGCGAGTGGGAGAGGGCGTCGGCGAGAACGAGGCAATAGCAGGCACCGATGCCTCTAGGGCTAACGCCGCCACGAGGGACCCCCACGAGAGACGAGCGACTGACGAATCCACACGGGAGCCTTCCGAGCAAAACGAAGGAGGCTGCTGGCCGGAGGAACAGGCCAGAGAATCGTTGAGAACGGCTGAAGAATCGACTCCTCAAAAGGACCTTGCGGCGTCCCGCGAGCAAGAGAACGTCCAAGACGCCAATCACCCAGTGGCTAGCGAGGCTGATCCGGGAATCGAGTATGGCCAGGAACAAGCTGACTATGCGAGTCGAGAAAATGAGTCGTATGCGCAAGCCCAATACGAAGATCCAAATGTTCGGTACGAGTACAACGCCGAGGGACCGTACGAACCGAACGAGCGGTACAGTTTGAACGAGAATTCGGGGTACGATGGTTATCAGGGCGAACGGTACGAATACGCCGAAGGACATTACGATCAAGCTCCCGATCAGCTGGGCCGTGTACAGGATCCTGTTGGTCAGCGGGAATACGCCCAGGGCCCTCAGGAGTACGTCCAGGATCCCAGCCAAATGCAATACCTTCAGGATCCTAATCAGCAGTACGAAGCTGAGACCAGCAACGAACAAAGTGCTGGGCCTGCTGATCAACGGTACGAAGCTGGCCCCATTGACGAGCAATACGGTGCCGATCCTGCTGATCAACGATACGAAGCTGGACCCATCAATGAGCAATACGGTGCCGAACCTGCTGATCAACGATACGAAGCTGGTCCAATCAATGAGGAATACGGTGCCGATCCTGCTGATCAACGCTATGAAGCTGGTCCCATCAATGAACAATACGGTGCCGAACCTGCTGATCAACGGTACGAAGCTGGTCCCATCAATGAGCAATACGGTGCCGTTTCTGCTGATCAACGATACGAAGCTGGTCCCATCAATGAGCAATACGGTGCCGATCCTGCCGATCAACGATACGAAGCTGGTCCCATCAACGAGCAATACACTGCCGATCTTGCTGATCGGCAGTACGAAGCTGGTCCCAACGAACAGTACTTGACTGATCCTAATCAGCGGTACACGCTGGAAGGTGACGCACGATATCCCGAAAGCACCTGCGAGCAGAATCCTGCCGATTTCAACGAGCAAGGAAATACCGATCAGCTTAACGCCGCGGACGAGCAATACTCCGAGAATCCTGATCAACGATACCTCAACGATCCCGGCCAGGAGCATGTCGATCCAAATCAGCAATATTCGGCCGAGGCCGATTACGCGCAAGGCGATATTCAGGGGTATCCTTCTGCTACCGCGGAGTACCCCTACCCTGCGGAGTACGCCAACAGCGAGATACAAGGACAGGATGGAGCGAACGTGGGCCGGGAGGCCGAGGAACATGTGCAAAAATCCCTCGAACCGGTGAACCTTCCCAAAGCAAATGTCTCACCCAAGGAAGATTCGAAAGCGAGGAAAAGCAAAGATGTGATCAAGTCCATTCTGGACTCGGATACCGAGAGCACGATTGAGAAAAACGTGTCCAATACCGAGAGCGATTTTGACTTTAATTAGGATTATTCAGGGTCTCTCGTGGGTCTTCGCGTAGGTTAGCTCGAAGCTTTACTCACGAGAGGTGCAATTACACAGAAAGCTCAATACTCGTTTCGTTACCACAAACGAAAGGAACAAATATCATCGATCTTAGCCAATAGGAAGAGTCGTGTTGCCGGGTGTGGCGGAACCGAAAATTCAAATTTTTAAGTCAATATCGGATATAGACAAAAAAGCATGGCAAAATTGGAGTCCTCCCACTGACGTTTAACGAGAATCGTCACTTGAGTGTCCGCCTTCGATTTGGTTGAAACTCATATATGTGATGAAGGGGCCAACCACCCCTCGAAGAAAGGCGTTCCGAGGGGTAGTTCTGCAGTTTCACCCACAAGTAATCCACCGATCCGAATGAAACAAAAACCAAAATTCTTCTAATGTAAAGCGATGAAAAGTCCACTAGAAGGATTGAAGAAAACTGAAATTAAGGGGTGACACGCCGTTCTTTAAGGGGTGATTTTGCAGTTTAAACCCTTGAAACTGTTTTTGGCCGATAATAAAAACGTATCCAATAGTTTTCAGTGCTCTATCACATATATGAGCTTCAACGAAATCGAAGGCGGACACTTGAGTGATGATCCTTGTAAGTGGTAGCAGGATTTCCTTATCGCCACGCCAAATTTACTCTACATTCAATCCTCAATCAGCAGTAATGAATATTTCTTAAATCCGGTTGAGAATTCTTTAGTTATTCCTTCCGTGGAAGCAAATTACAGCGGCGCTGAATGAAAATAAGTTACATTCAATTATCACACCAAACGATAAGCGGGAATAAAAAATTTCGGTTAAGTTTTGGCGATTTAGACATTTTCTCTGAAAAGTCGCGGTTACGAAAATTCTTCTAGTCACATTTTTCTAAGTTTTCTCATTAATATTCTCTTTAAACATTCGGTGAGCCACTGTTTTTATCGTCGTTACGGAATCTTTAGATTTTCTCACATGCGTCCAGCAGTTTATATCAGACATGTGGAGTTATTTGGTATATAAATTATTCGATAGAAATGTGGTCAACATCTCGCTCATCCACTGAAAAAACTGCCATGACACAAAAAATGCTGTTTTGCGAAAAATCTCATTTTGGTTTCTTTTTTTTTCACATTCGCGAGGCCACTGTGACGTTGATATATTTTTTTAAGTAGCCTGTAATCATTTTATTTATTGGGAAATTTATCAACGTTCTTGAGAGTTATTAATAATATGTAGCCAATTGCAATAAATATCCATTTATGGGACCTTCTGTGTTGTGACAGTTTTTTTGAGGATGAGCGATGTCATCATCGTAAAGCGCCGTACGAATTAGATTATACTTAGAGCTGTCATTTATTGAAAAGTTGAAAGTTCGAAAGTTCATCAGTATACTGGGATGTATTATAACTTTCTTGTATTTGAAAGTCACTTAATCGTTAAATATTGGTGTTCGTAAAAGGAATGCCTTAAGGCCTAGCCGCGACCGAATTCGCAACGTTTTTTTTTATATCGAAATCTTGCGCGAATTACAGCCATTTGGAAAAAGCCTTTTTTAATTTTCGACGCGTGCATCTTCCAAATATTTGCAACTCGTGCGAGAGTGACGATATCGTGATTTTCGAAAGGGTTTTTTTAAGCTGTGAAGGCCAGGATGAGACGGAATATTCAGACGGATTTAAGGCGAGAAATCCCTGTAGACGCGTGAAAAATAGGCATTTTTCGGGAATTTTTTTAGAGGAGATAAAATAATCTGATCATTTTCTAATTTGAACACGAGTTTATTATAACTGTCAAGTTTAAGAGAAATTTTTTTTTTTCGGGATGACCAACAAAATGGCGGCGTTATTAAGGGTCAACCGAAGTCTGTTTTCCGCGACATCGAAAAGTGCTGCATTTCTCACTCTTTTTCTGTTGATCTGAAAACATATTTAATAAGTGTCATTCGTTTACTGACACATTAAGGGGAAGGATATACCTAAAAAGTGATGAAAAAGTGCAAAATTGAAAATTTCGGAGCCTTTTTACTCCAAAGTTCGAATTTTCGACCATTTTTTCGACATGTATGTCCCCAAAAAAATTATTTATTTGCACGCTACCTTTCGAACTTTAGGTATATCCTTCCGATAATATTACTGAGAGTAACCTGCCAAAATTTCATCCAAATCTGTCGATAAATTTTTGAGCTACAACACGAGCAGTTTTTGAAAAAGTAGTTTCGAGATAATCGCGTTTAAAGTTTTAACATGTGAAAACTATTAATTGTAGTGACTTACCCCGCGCTCCAGACTATACGTGATAACTCCGCAAATATTCAATATTTCGAGTTTTCCTTTGGTCGTTATATTCTTCGGGCATCATACTTTCGAAATATGTAAAAAAATCGATTTTTTGAAAATTTTAAAGGCATTTCTCGCCTTAAGGCCTTGGGCCACAGTAACGGCTATAAAATCATGTGCGAATTTAACAATCTTTTTTTCGCATGAAAAAGTGATTCACTCATAACATTAATTACGTATTTATTTAGTATGAATATCAAGCTGTTAGAATTTTTTTTTTTTTTTCGATATACAAAATGGCCGACTCCTATTATTTTCTTTGGTTATCTTTTTTTAGGCGCTCCGCGGCGTGACATTTAGCATCCACAATTTTTGACCTAGAACAAAAAACAAAAATTCTCGTCAATATACATTAGAATATCTAGAGGAGTACGTACGGAATTTAAAAAAATTCTGAATTTGAAAACAAGGTCTTGAAGTTTGCACGTTGTGATGCAGCGAAACTTCTTTTGATTTTTATTTTCTCATTTTTATTATTTTACGAGATTTTTCTTTCAGATTTAAATTCTAGACCTCCGAATGAGATGATTAAAAAATTGAGGAGAAATATTCTTGATGAATATTTGCCAAATGAAATTCGAGCAATTTCAAAATAATCATTTTCGTTGCATTCAAACGATGCAAAGTTCGATCTCACGGAAAAGAGAGGTCGCCTCCGGTTGGACTTGAATTAGAGTTCACATTTGGCATGCGTCTTTTCTTTCTACCCAAAGATATTGTTTCGAGGGGTGAGCTATGATATTTTTTTTCTTTCGAAACATCCTACCAGTGTCGAATAAACGTAAACGTCTAGTTATGTCGAGTGCGTAATTTAAGTGGATCTATGTGATAAGCGTGATTCCATATAATAAATCGCGTTCTAGTCCAGACGATGTGGCGATCTTTGGATTCTTTGCTCCCCACCTACGGAGTCGTGGAAGTTGACCGACTCACCTGATTAGCGCTACAGCGTCGCGGCGGTTCGCAACGCGGCTTTGTGAACTTGCGAAAGTGACAACTCGCTCTATGTGGCTCCAAAATCGAGGAAAATAAGAGTTTGTAGGTGGCGCTGCAATCGGTTTTCTCTTATATATAGATATACTCTCTTGCTTACCTTTCAGTCGACTACATGCGCATGCCTAGAACCTTTAGCTACAAGTATTACTATACATCGGAGAATCGCGATCGCAGCGCCTCTTGCGGTCACTTATAAGTCGGGATTTTGGGGCCGTCCTTCGCTGCTTATCTCCTATGGAGTGTCCACTCCTTTACTCTAGTCTCTCTGGGTCGAACGGCCAAAACGGCGAACGTGGTGGGGCCCGTCACGTGGGATGACTGGCTTGCGATATTTTAGCCGACTGACCGACAACGCCATCTCGCAGCTTCACTCTGAGGCGCAAGTAACGTATTGCTCGATTCGCCATCCGGGCCGTTCTACATTTTGACCCTCCGGGATTTCAACCACTCGACTTTTTGGCCGTTCGCTTTAATGATTTTCTGCATTGTGAACCATCGCCATTTTTTTCATTCGGAGAATTGTCGTCTCGAATTATTTGGTGTTATGCATACAGGCCCATCGATATTATGTTTTTCGATATTTTATTAAATCTGATTTTTGTTTTTCGCTATATATCAACTTCCGAGATGTTCATATTCCTTATTGTTATTTTCGACTTCACAGACTCTAGTAAGTGACTCTATCACTTTTAAGTACTTTTTTAAATACACTTAAAATTTTTAAATACACTTTAAGAAAAGTAACTTCACTGACTCTATCTATATTCGAACATTCGTCATTTTCGAATTCGACATTTTGGCCCATCTGCATATAGTTCGTTCGACATTTTTTGCCCCACCCAAAAAAAGAAGTAAAAAATTCCGTAGTCATTGGACGTAGTCGTTGGAGCATTCATTTGAAGGGGGAGATACCTCTAGACGAGAAAAAAATTTGCTGATTTTGGCAATTATTTTGAAAGGAAAAATTTCTTCGCCATTATTGAGACAAAGTGTATGTTTTGTTACTACTTTTGGCTGTTACTTGGTATTTTTTAAAATTACTCTGTAGGCCTTACCCTCGGAATTTTTTTACGGTGAGGATGAACTTGAAAAAAAAACCAACGGAGATCTTTGTTTCATTAACACTCATACGCATAATATGAAACAAGGAAAAGTGAGGAATATTGAAAATCGATGAAATGGTGCGCGTTGAAACAAAAAAAACGTATTATTCGAAAAAATGGCTACATTTTTCAATAAAAAAATAGTCAGAAACATTTATACCAAATTTCATCAGAATTGGTTGATCAATTGGGCAGTGGCGAGCGATATAGATATACTCGTGCGGGCTAAAAAATGAACTTTAAAAATCGATTTCTCGTGAACTATTGGAATGCGCCGAAAATCCCGTTGGGCGATGTCTTTGTATATTAAATGGAACGTCTGTGTAAAATTTCAGCCAAATCGGGTGTAACAGCTTTTCGGAAGTTTATTCCTAAGTGTCTATGAAAACGAAAGAAAAAAGTAATTTTACATTGGAAAATGTAGCCATGTTTTATGGAAAATTCTTTTTTTTTCGTTTCAAAGAGTACAATTTTATCAATTTCCAATATTTCTCCATTTTTCTTGGTTCATATTCTGCGCATGAGTGTTAAGAAAAGAAAAATCGTCGTTGTTTTATTTTTTCAAGTAAATCATTTTTAAAGATTAATAAAGTAAAAAACGGTGTAACAGTCAAAAGTAGTAATAAGACATACCCTAAGTATCAATAATGGTGAAGGAACCTTTCCTACAAAAAAATCACAAAAATCAGCAATTTTTTCTCTCCCAAATCGCCCCTCTTGAAACATCAATGTTATTCTAATGTGTAGTTATGATTATTATCACGGAGGAAGGGGGGGCTTTGTTTAATGTTTAATAATTCATTAACGAGGCTGCAAATAACATGCGAGAAAGTTATTTGTGCAGCCTTCTTACTTTCTATAAAGTAGTTTCTATAAAATCAATTTAGTTAAAATCAACTTAGTTTCTATAAAATCAACTATACTAAAGTTTATACAAAATCCACTTAGCGATAACTCGGTAGTCTATATGTCCTACATTTCTGGATGTAACTCCATCGAAATCATTTCAATCAAAAGTTCTATTCATTTTGAATATCATTCTTGCGGTGACTATACATCATTTAAGCCAATAAAATTAAATGGTCGACATTTTTTGCCTACTCAGATGGACGCCTTAAAAATTGAAAATGGTAAATGGATCCTCAGTTTCATCCCGAAAGACTTATCCAATGAGCCGCCACTTGATGGGGACAGTGAAAAAACCAATTACTCCCCCATTTTCCTTATAGGGGAAAAACCCTATAAAAATTGGTTCAATATTTTCCTACACATTAATTGAGTTCCTCATTCCAAGGATTTACGAGCAATATTTAAAACTTATACGTTCAAAACTAGGAATTATGAGGCCCTTACAGCCAAAAGGACGGATATGACTTTTGAGGCTTTTCCATCTTTGCATGTTTGATTCCAAGGCCCTAAAAAAACCGACCTACAGATCGGAATCGTCTTCCCTCGTCGAACAATCCTCAGCGTCTGCGTCCGCGGTAGCTTGCCGGTGGCGCTCCAGTGGGCGCCTTTTGTACCAGCCTTTCCATACTCGTTATTTATTGCGCTCGCGTACTCCGACGCGTTCCGAGCGATTCGCCGCACTCCGCGCCCGAGCAAACACCTTTCTCATTCCTTTGGATTGCGCTTGTGTCCGCATGCGATGGGATATGGATTTTCGCCGATTTGCAAGCGCGCGAGGAGCTTGCGCGCGCCGCCATCAGCGGGCTCAATTTTTTCTGGTGTGCGAATACGGGGTGAGCCTTCTCACGCTATTTTGTGTGCCGCGTGTCAGTTCTTGCGTTCGCATTCTCGCACGTTTTTCAGGAACACGCGAGATTTCGCAGCTGATATATCGTGTATGTTGCACTGCCCGCGTTCGTAAGACAAATTCATTCGTGCATTGATTACGTGCGTATTTCGCGCGAGGCGTTTTTCAGTGCCCTTATACATATATATATATGGGTGACACACACACACATTTACCGGGTGACAAGCACAAGGTCGCCATGTCTTTTTTTTTTTTAAGGATTTGGCGCGAAAATTCTGCGATCGAGAAAAATATGATATTAAATGGTTTTTCAAGTCCTCTTCGAAAAAAATAGCGTATTTTCGTGACGAGTAGTGTTGGCCCCAAAAATAGAGCACTCTGCAAAAAAAGTAAAATTCCATTTTGAGTTCAGCAGAACGACGATAATTAAATTCCAAACATGAAACCCGCCAAACAACTTTTTAAATGAAATTAAATTCTTGTACTTAACTTTAAAATGCATCTTTTGTAATTGTATTTCTCGATGACGGCATGCACAAAAAAGTTTTTTTAGGAGTCATTCGTATTCGGAATTTAATTATCTTTGTTCTGCCGTATTCAAAATGGAATTTAGATTTATATAAAAAATTCTCAATTTTATGGCATAAATACTACTCGTCACAAGGATAGACTGAATCGTTTTTCGAAAAAGACTCGAAAAGTCAGTGAAAATGAAATTTCAAGTCAGCTGAAAATTTGTCCGATCTCACAATGTCCGCGCAAGAGACTTGAAAGCCACACGGCCACGTTGTAATAGTCACCCTGTACACGAGTAAAACGCGACCAATCACAGGCCGCCAATAACGACGCGCGTGTGCGCTCGGGACTGCAGCGAGTTCTCTACTGTACACGGGCTTTGGCATAGAGCATAGAATATAATTATTTCTTTGCGCGCGAAAAAAAACATCATGGCGCTGTAGACGGCTTTTCTCGTCGCCTCGGCCCCTCGCGGCGACTTCGCGTTTCCAAACGCTCCAGAATACGAACGCCAGTCAGTCGCAATTAATTTATTAAACGAGTGCGTATGTGTCTGTGTGGATGTGTGCGTATTTTATACGTTGCACGCTGACTTGCAGCCCGTCCAGTTGCTGCCTCCTCTCCTCTCGCTCTCGCTCGCTCTTCTCTGCGTTGCTGCGCTACTATACGTCAGAAGTTCGAGGCAACACGCGAGCCGGCAGCTCGTGCGAGAGCCACTATCGCGCGCGTAGTCGATTATTCGCCAAGTGGCCAGCAGTGTCGTCTGTCAAAGTACGCGATACCGATGATAACGTCTGTACAGAGCTTCACCGAGAACTCGTATCATTGTACTTGTCCTTGTCACAACCGTATGTGCACGCGTTCACAGTAATCATCGAGACACCCGCGAAGAACAACAACCTCTCGAATCTTTTGTTTGCCGTACTTCTTCACGCATACGCGTATACGCAGGTACGAAAATACAGATGGTTCCTTTTTGCTTTCCTCGAAGTTCTTTCGCATCGCGTTCTTCGATTGTTCGGCTTGGACGTTTGACCCACCCATCGCCCCCCCCTCCGAGGATGCTTAAGACTCAACTCTGCGTTGATCGTCTCGTAGGAACAAGGCTGTTGGGTGTGTGCCTGCGGAGAGTCTCCGGTACGCGCAGCACGCGCGTAACTGGACGTCCCGAGTGTTTGTAGTTTCGTTACTTCAGGTTTGCTGAATTCTTCAACGGATGTAGATTTTATGTGTGAAGAATGTGTTACCGACAACGTGTATAATGCAGGCATTCTATAGAATACCTAGTTATTTACAATGCTGGGTTCGTCAAGGCAGCGTATAAAATATTTTATCTATCGTTGACCACTATATACTGTATCTAGGTGATGTATGCAATACCTAGGAATTATATAGAATGCTATTAGGAGATCGGGTAATGCGTAAAATGGCGGACAAATAAAACATGTTTTGTTTTCTCGAAATTATCAATTCAATAAATCGTTTCAATAGGATGAGATTTATCCGTTCTTACATGAACTATTATGGGATTTTGTTTGGGTTATACACGCGCGCCCTCTCGCCAACCGCATCTATTGAACACTTTGCCGGCTACAGATTCGGTATTGTATTGAATGGCTAGGTAAAGTATGGAATAAATGATATTTCATACATTGCTTAAACGTTTTGGGCATTCTGTAGAATACAGGATTATACAAATTGTCTTAATTAACACTTAAATGTATTTAAATGTTTATCTTCATCTTTATATTATTTTTAATACTTAAGTATATTTTCATATTTAAGTTTATACGAAAGTTCAAATTTACGTTGTATTAAGACAGTTTGAAATTTCATATGATCTTATATATTGGAATATACTTAAGTATTGAATATTAATACTCAAGTATATTTTAACATTTACATTCAATATTAATTTGAATTCGATGAAATTAGTTAAAATTCTAATTTTTAATATAAAATTAATATTCAAATATTAAATCAATATTGAATATCCAATATTGATGAATATAAATTAATAGCACTTATATCAAATCATACAATGAAAATGATGAAATAATTAAAATTTTCATATGAAGTTAAATATTAATTAAATTTTCAATTTAATTAAACAATTTTCGAAAATTTGTTGATATGAACTTAAGGGGTTAGGCTGTTGTGACGACCGGAAAATCAGAGTTATGAAAAAAATGTATTTTGAAGGAATTGTTTGGATATTTATTTGTACGTACACTGACAAATGCCATTTAAAAAATATGAATAATTAAAGAAGTTATGAACGATCTCATGAAGGATCTTTGAACGTAAGGGGCTCAACGGTGTACTTGATTGTGACCACTAGTTTGACCAGAAACAAAAGAAACCGAGTTTTATTTTCTTAAAATATACGATGAGGCTAACCGCCCGGTTATCGGACGAATAAGCGCATGTTATTCGTCCGGACAGCGGCTAATTTCACGCGGTTCACCCTGTACAACGCCCGAAACAAACAATCCCAAACACACGAACCCAAACAAACCAACCAAAACCCGAACGTACAAACCCAAACCCAAACAAAACCAACCCAACGCCCCAAACAAACAATCCCAAACCCGAACACACAAACCCAAACCCAAATAAACAGACCAAAAAAACCCAAACCGAACCCAAAACGAACCCAAGCCAAACAAAAACACCCAAACGCAAACAAACCCAAAAAACCCAAACCCAAACAAAACGAACCCAACGCCCCAAACAAACAATCCCAAACACACGAACCCAAACCCGAACACACAAACCCAAACCCAAATAAACAAACTAAAAAAAACCCAAATCCAACCCAAAACGAACCCAAGCCAAACAAACACACCCAAACGCAAACAAACCCAAAAAACCAAAACCCAAACAAAACCAACCAACCCAAACATAACTAACTAACCCAAACCCAAACACAATCAACAAACCCAAACCCAAACACAACCAACCAACCCACACCCAAACAAAATTATAAAGATTTTCCTCGGGTAACTACGTGTAAATTATTCTTACGAATAGTTTGTTTAACAATTTAACACAATCTATCCGGACAATTATATATATATGTTTATCGTCCGGGTACTAGCTTACACGAATCACAATAATATTTACGCCTACTGGAAGTACAGCGTGAACTGAGCCGCTATCCGGACGAATAACATACGCTTATTCGTCCGATAACCGGACGGGGAGATACACCGTAAAATATATAAGATCAGCTAAGACTTGACTGAGCTTTTTTGTTATCGCGTCCCAATCATCAAAACAGGAATTTGATTTTTTTCAGATTTTTAGAATAAAAGTGACATCATTGTTAATAACTAATGAAAAAAATATTAAGAAGAAAAACGTCGGTCAAGACGAAACTACTGTTACACTGAATAAGTGTGCCAATTTGAAAGTCAGTCAGTTCATGATAAAAATGCAGACTTTTTTAAAAGGCATTTTGAAGCCATTCGGGCTTACTCAATCTTGAGTACGGGGCCGATGGGCCTGAGTACGGTCTTTGAACTTGAATGACTTCAACATTTTGAGTTGCCTAATCCGACGAACAAGAGTTTTGATATTTTCACAGTAGCCTAAGGCCTTGGATATTAAGTAAATTGAAATTAAATTGAAAAAAGTAAAAACAATATAAAATTTCATACGAACGTGAATATTAATACATATTCAAGTACTAAAATAAATATGAACTTTAAATCGGCGTTAAAATGCCAAAATTTTCAAAAATGTCCTTTTGAAGCCATTCGGGCTTACTCAATGTTGAGTACGGGATCGGTAGGCCTGGGGACTCCTCTGGAAGTTCAATCCCTTCAAAATCTTGAGTTGCTTGAACCGCCGAATGATAGTTTAGAAATTGTCTCAGTAGCTTAGCGCCTTAAGGCTTTGGGTCACTCTAGAGGCCGAAAAAATAGGCTTTTTGGGGATTTTTTTTCAGAAAAACTACAAAATAAATCGAGGTTACAAAAAAGGGCGTTTATTATACATATCAGTGACTGTATACAATAATTTTTTTCAAGCGATTAATTTCAAAATGGCGGCTGTGCAGCGTTTTTGCGATGACGTCTCCGTTTTTCCAGGGTCCACGGGCGGACAAACAGCTCCTGTAATTTTTGAATTATAATGAGCCAATGATTTTTTTTCGATTATATATAATATTTGCTATAGAAACACGTAGGATTTTTTCGATATATTGATTTTAGGCTAAATTGCGCACTTCTAAAGTGGAAAGTGAAAAATTTGCCTAAAAAATCGTCACATAATTGCTAATAACAAACGAACTCTGCAATATTTAAAAAAATCCTACGTACTTCCATATACAATGTATTTTTCTTGTCTGGGTTATGTTTCCGGCCAACGTCAAACGGAGACGTCATCGCAATAACGCTGCACAGCCGCCATTTTGAAATTAATCGCTTCAAAAAAATTATCGTGTACAGTCACTCATATGTATGATAAACACCCTTTTTTGTAATCTCGATTTATTTTGTAGTTTTTCTGAAAAAAAATCCCCAATAAGCCTATTTTTTCGGCCTCTAGAGTGGCCTAAGCCCTTAAGTGAATTGATATTAGATTAAAAAAAGTATAAATCAATTTAAAATTTCACACGAACCAAAATATTGTGTCATTAGTACTCGAGTGAACGAAAATATTAATGCATTATTACCAAACTACTAAAATGAATATAAACTTCAAGTCAGCATGACAACGCAGACATTTTTTAAATGTCATTTTGAAGCCATTGAGGCTACTCAATGTTGAGTGAGGGGTCGATGGGCCTGGGGACGGCTCATCAACTTGAATGCCTTCAAAATTACGTTTTCCCCATATAACAAAGGCTTATTGATTCGATCCTCCTGGGGACCTCGTCCACCAGCTATGACGAGCGGCGAGTACACTGTTTATCACAAACACTCATACACACACACCCACTCACTTACACCCACACACGTATGAATATAGCTCAGTGAGAGCGTTCCTAAGTTCGCATATCCAGCGTTTTCATCCAACGTCGCGCGCACTGACGAGTTGTATACGTACGTCACAGGGGGAGCAACAAGACCAAACAATAACTTTCCATTCTCGCGTGTTGTTCATTCGCACGCGCTACGTCGCATGCCTCGTTCCTTTGTCGACTTATTTCGGAATCTTCGTTGGTTTCATACCGCGGGCTCGCTCTCGCGTGCCGGCTTGCTACGTCAGATTCGTCGAGTTCAATCAGTGGAAAGCGCCAGGTGAGTACGCGCGTGTGTAGGTCTCGTATCGTCGAGTAATACGGTGGGCCACTGTGTTTACGCGTACCGCGCGATGATACGCGACTGTGTCGATGACAAGCGCTCGTCATCAAGCGCCACGGAATAAAATCGTGTTCCAAAACAAAACTTTTATTCCCTAAGCACCGAACAGTCGTTGCATTTCGGACAAAGGTGGACATAGGGCCGTAAGTTTGAATTTCGATGTCTTTTTTTTTTACAGAATAGGTCTCAGCTATCCCGACAACTTTTATTCCATTGTACCCGCTGTAAGATGAGTAGTTTTCGAGAAGAAAAATAATCAATTACTTTTCGTATGGAAAAACCATACTTTATTTGTTTTTCTCAAATTGGATCAACTTTTCACGTGTTTCGTTGGTACTATGTGGTAGACCTAGTGATATTATGCCAAAAAACTAAATTGGCGTTAATTTGCAGCTGCGCGATAAATTTGACGACATTAAAAAAAATTTCTGCTTTGGTGAAGAGTTTTTTTTTCTCCGCATCTATTCGTGCATTTTCGAGTACTGCAGTACATTTTAATCGACTTTGTGAAGAACAAAGTAATGACAAATTACGGTTTAATAATTTTTTGCTGCCATGGTAATGATTGTTGCTAAGGTGAAGGTGAAATTCTTGGACTTGATAAGTATTTAGGGGAGCGTCCATAAATTACGTAACGCACTGGCAGGGGGGGGGGGTGTCGAGGTTTGCGTTACGTCACGATTCAAGTGACGTTCATGTTCAAGTTTTTTAAGTTTAAGACTCATCGTTAAGAATAGATGAAGTGCAAGTTCTTATTATTTTGAGAAATATAATAAAGATAAAAAACCGTCATATCGCCCGCGACTTGGTACTTTAATGTAAGTATGAATATTCTAGAAAACAACACAATTTTATATCAAGAAAAACGGAACGAAAACTTTGATCACGATTTTCTCGAAACTACTTTTTTCGACCTTGTCTCAGTGAATACTCAAAAGCTCATCAACCGAGTTTCAATTTTTTAAAAACATTTTTGTAATCGCAGTGACTAAGGTTGGACGTAGCCGATTTAAAAAAATTTTATCATTACTATTTTTAAAGATTGCTAGAGTACAGAAAAGGGCCTTGAAGATAGAAGAAAAAAATTTCCAAACTGTCGGCATTTTGTAAAAAAACCAAATTAAAAAAACGACTACCCATAACGATAGCTACATTTGTATAGATATCGATAAATTGTTGACTTTTTGCTTACAGATAACCTTTCATAAAGGTATCGATGGGACAATGAAGAGAATTTTTTCCTCGCCAATCAGGGTTAATTAAAAAAGAAAATAATAAAAATTGATATAAAACCAGATGAATATATATTTCATAAAATAAGTATAAACCCGATCCTTTCATAATTAGTTATTTCTTCGAAAAAAAACGCTATTATTGACGACAAAGCACCCGTCACGTAACGGAATAGGGGGGGGGGGGAGGGGGTTCAAGACGGGCGTTACGGTTCTGTTACGTTGGGGGGGGGGATTGGGAAATGTTGCGTTACGTAATGTATGGACCCCCCTAGATGGTATTGTTTGTTGATAACAGGGACCGAGTACCCAAGATTACTTATTCATTCGAGCGGGTAACAATACACTTGCAGGTGGCTAAGTGAATAGTGGTAAAGGGATTATTTTATCCACTTATGTGGATCATAACATCAAATTTATCAAGGCCGCTCACTAAGAATGAGTCATTTATTTTTATCGTGTTTTGAAAATAAAGGAATAAGATTTACGCGTAACAGTTTTATTTTGCAACGTAATTTTAGATCTTCGCTCAAAATTAAATACGTACTGTGCCTTTTACCTCAGCATAAATCTTCAAAATGGCCGGAAAAAAATGATTAAAACGTAAATTTTCATTGGTTTGATCTCCACAAAGTCGATTAAAATATACTGCAGTACGCGAAAATGCATGAATAGTTATCGAGAAAGAAGAACTCTTCGCCGAGCAAGCAAAACAATTTTTTTAAGTGTCTAAACGTCAGTATCATTCATAAATGGTAATGAAGTTTGCATCGTTAAAATGCAATGAAAGTTCTTGTTTTTATTTCTATTTCCCTATGTTTATGATTGTGCAAAATTATTTTTTGCATATTTATATTCTAGATCTCTAAATAGGTGTCGTAAGGAGTCTTCCCACTTTAGACGCTGAGAGAGACTATTTTTATGATTTTTTAAATAGGTTTATATTATAGATATTCATATAAAAGTTGTTACACTTAACAAATACTCTTTCGAAATACATAAAATAACATTTTTCTATTCATTTAAGTCGCTATTTATACACGAACATGGTAGTTAAAAAATTTCTTAAAAAAATGTAGGTCTGCGCTGTTGATAAAATCTCGGAAATGCATCATCCGAAACAAAGAAATCAAACGGTTCTAGATTCAGTATGTTAATGGCTATAGTGCATATCATACGATTTTTAATATATGCAAAAACAAGATGAACATTTTTCGAAAAAAAAAAACAAAAAACTTGTTTTTTTCATGGTTTTTCGCAAAAGAGATAGTACATATCAAAGTTTGAAGAAGTCCTTGATATGCGCTATAGCTATAGTTGTAGAGAATATGTAGTTAAAATTTCATAAGGATCGGTTCAGTAGTTTTGAAGATTTTATAAACAAGTCGTCGAAAAACGTTGTTTCGAGAAAAACACGTTAAAAGTTTGTTTGGTTTACATAAATACATTAATGTTTTTTTAAATGTATTTAGGAAGTGTATTTATTAAGTACGACAACTTTTATATCAATATCTTTTGTAGACATAATTATTTTGAAGAAATTCACAATATACAAGAAATTCATAAGTATCCGTTTTCATTGCATGTCAACGATGGCAAGTTCAATTTTATTTGCACAAAATACAGTTTTGAGAAAAACGCAAAAGAAAAAGGGTACGTTGCACGGGGACGGTGCGCTTTAGCACCGTAGACGATCTGGCCCGTCACAAAATTTGGCATAGCTCGATGAATTTATGAAATTTTGACTAAATCTCAGTCGCAATTTAAAGTTGAGACCCTAGGCTATGAAACTCTTCAATGAAAAATACTTTTTGTTTTAATTATGAGCCCTCAATTAAGACCCCTTAAAATGCGCGGGGTGAAGTTTGCATCATTGGTATGCAACGAAAATCCTGTTCAATCCCTTTTTTTACAATTAGTTTCGAAAATCATATTTTGTAGATTTAGGTTGCAGATCGCTAAGGATCCTAAAGAACGTTCGCGTCCATTTCAGAGCTTAAATCTGCCGAAAGATATTTGGGAAGTGCATTGAAACAAAAATTCGTTGCATTCCAACGATGCGAACTGCAACGCCATTAGGCTGCGGCGCCGAAATACCGGAAGAAACGCGAAATTAGTCCGAGTTATCTTCGTCTTCGGGGCCGTTAATTTAGTCTGCGTTCCGTTGAATTCGGCAACATGTGCGATTCACCTAAATTTATTTGCTTCGTATTCGCTGGTTTCTCAAACTGCAGCGGTGAGTGGATGATCTATACGGAGGCTTTATGAGTCGTTCGTAGATTTTTCCTGTACATTACGATCCGTCTAATGCTGCATCGTTAAATAAAAGGAAAAAAAACATCGGAACCCATTTTTCAGCGTTTCGACGATGACAGCTTGTAAGATTTTAAAATGATCGGTGCAGTGGTTTTGGAGATATCGTGGTCATCGATTTTGAAAAAGTCATTTTGAGAAAAACACTTCAAAAGTTCGTCGGTTCGCGATCCGCCCGTACGGGGAACCTACCTGTGAACGCACATAACTTCCTCAGTTTTTAAGGAAACGTAAAATTTTCCAAGAATATTTTTGAAATGGTATTGGGTCTACAAGTAACGGTAATTATTCGGAAAATGACCCCCACACCCGCCCCTCTACGGTGGGGGCATTTATAGATTTTGACCCCCTGAATACGATGGTGAAGAAAAATCGCTGCGGTCACCCCCCCCCCCCCCCCCATAAAAAGTTATGGGGTTTCAAAGTTCGCGGAAATACCAACGCAGATAAACCAGTCGTCGTTACTGGAGCGGGTGGCTACTGGACCCCGGGGGGGTCCGGTAGCACCCAAACAAACCCAAACAAACCCACCCCTCCGTGGGGTCCGTGCCCCCTCCACCTTGCCGGGGGGGGGGGGGGGGCGTGGTCCAGTAGCCCCTCACCAAATAACTTTTGAAGGATTTTTTTGGTGAAAATTGGGGCTTTATTGTGCAAAATTGCTCTCAACAATTCTGCAAGTTCTTTTTGCGTTTGACACGACTGTTCGTTCAGTAATGCCTCCAATTCTGGATATTCAAACGTTTGTGGCCTTTCTTCACGTTCTTTATCCTCCGTGTCGAAATCACCACGTTTCAACCGTCTAAACCAGTGTTCGCAAGTTAAGGGGTTCCCCCACTTGCGATTTTGAAAAAATCGATTTTTTTTATTGCATTTTTTTTAAGTATAGGTATCTGAGAATATGTCCTGAAAATTTCCAGTCGATTAGAACAAAATTGACTGAGATATGAGCGTTGAAAGAGAAGAATCCGTGAATTGAAGAACTGAAATTGAAACTTTAAACGCGTTTTTCTCAAAATGGCATTTCTGAAGTCGGTGACCAAGATTACTCGAACACTAATGAACCGATCTTCTTGAAATTTTGCAGGCTTATTTAATACATAAAAATGTAGTCTTTAATCGTTCGACTTTTTTTTTGAAAACAAAATGGCCGTTTATAGCCAAAAAACGGCCGTTTTTTTTCGTTAAAATCGAACCATTAACTTTGACTGTCCGCCATTTTGTGAAAAATGAATATTTTTTAAAATCCTTCGATTAAAGACTAGTTTATACTTATATTTGACTAAATCCATCCGCATTTTTTTTTCAGATGATCCACTTCGCCGCAATGTTGGTCACCGCAAACCGTGCATATAAAAACATTATTTCATTGACGGCCATTTGCCACTAAACAATGTAATATTTTTCAATAAAAAAATTACTGAAAGTTCTTCAAGATGTGTTCTTTAAGATGGTATATTGATCGATTAAAAAAGTTTTGTAGTTTTCTTTAAAAAAATTCATGAACAAGGCCTTTTTTGCGCTACAGGTGGGGGTAACGCCTTAAGATTGGTAGAGCATGGTCCCCATAAGTCTCACACAGCAATCGATGACCTGCAGCTGCTTCTTTCTCTCAAATGAAAGCAGAAAAGTAAAGCTTCCCGCAAATTGCGTTTCGTTGGCACAAAGGTCGACATGTTTGGAGTTTAAAAAACTATGATGTTACACTTCGACAAAATGAGACGTACTGAAAGCCTAATGATAACGCTTTAACATGAAGGTTATGTCCGATGTGCTTCAATACTAGTAACGCCATCTCTTGTAAATCCTGTAAAACTTACTTGAACCCCTAATCTATTTTTAGAAATAGTCGAAAACCGAAATCGACATTTTCAAAAATTTCATCTACGTCCTTAACTCACTCTTCTTACTTGCGCGTGTCTAATAGTTTTATTTCTTACACGCTTCATGATACAATATAATATATATGCATGTGGGTGTGTGTGTAGTACTGGACAAAATAAAGTACGCAAAGGACAATACAAATTCGTCTAGTATTTCGTCTCGTGTGATATACTGCTGTCATTCGGAAGAAGACGGCACCTACAAAAAAAAAACGAAAATGCGTTGTTGGTACCGTTAGAATCCAACAAAATTACTATATAGGTATAAGTACATACTTTTGAAAACTCAATAATAAAATATAACAAACTGCCGTAGTTACGATTTTTGGTAAAGTTTATTTCGCACGAACGTGGTCAAATATATAAAACGTAGTCAAATATATAAAAAAGTACAATACAATAATGTCCGAATAACGTTAATACGATGTTACAATCTTATAATTACGTCCATAAGGCTAACTTTAGACAAATGTATCCGTCGTCCTCGAAATCTAGTTTACCAATGCTTCGCTCTCGCGCGTCTCCATCTCGTCCAACAACGACGTGAGGTCACGCAGCAGTCGAACCTTTGTTCGCGGTTTGTTTATGTCTAGGCGATAGGGGACCGTCCAAATTCGCCCGGCGCTCTCCCGTGTACAGTGACGAAAGTTTTCGTCGTCCAAAGTCATGTCGTGACTAGTCCTCAACTCCACAAGAGATATTTACAAATATATTTATATTCGTTTGTTTTCCCTCTCCGCAACGTCGTATCGGAACTCGGAGGAACGAAACTCTGATCGAACTCGATGATATCGCCGTCTGAACAAAAAAGAGGAACAAATTTGTTCATTCCTTAAAATTGATCGGTGAAAGGCTCGACCCTTTTCAAACGAGCTCAGCAATCCCTCGTGCGTTTCGATAGATCCTCTCCTCTCGTTGGTTCCTCCTCTCCTACAGCAGTTCAGATGGTTCCTCCTCTCCTCCCTACCACGCGACGATGACTCAGCAACCGTCGTACGAGTGCGGTCTATCGCGACGTTCATCTGCTCGATAACGAAAGCGCCTGAATCACACTTTATTTTCGTTACAGAAGCGCAGCTACTACGCAGCTGAGAAACTACGCGAGCCAGTATGGAAGATCCAGTCTCCGCCATGAACGGAAACGGTAACGCCAATAATGGCACATCCGGCGGCGCTGAGAACTTGTATTACGAGCTCGAAGGCGATGCCGATAGTTCCCTGACAGCCGGCAATAACGTAGATCAGCGCGATCGTAAGTTTACAAGATTATTATTTTCACATCACGCGGCGTGCACGTTGATTTTCATCGATACGACTCTCGTCTTCATGCCCGCGATAATCAGTGGGCTCAAAGTTGACCAGGTTTCGTCTTTGGATTTTCTTTTGTTCATTACTGCTCGATCTTCTTGGTTGTCGATAACAGTCGTGACGAAGATAACGATGAAGACGATCGATGAATGCACTCGATTTTCACAATTGCATATCAGAAGAACATGCCCCCCCCCCACCCCCCTCAAAGTAGCATGTCTTTAGTTCCATTTTTGAGGAACTTGAACTTTGATACTCGAATTTTTCCATTATATCGACGATAACGAATTGTGAAACGAACGGTCAGCCGTCGTGGAGGAAATGACCGGCTGATAGGATTTTTGTTGAAATCCCGTTGATTTATCTTATTCTTGACGGGAGTAGACAAAATCTGGAGATTGCGGCGAATGTTCCGTCGCGTTGGAGTTACTGGGCTCGAGTGTATCGACATTATAATGATGTACATGGTGACTCGCTAGAAGTAGGGCGCTCGGAAAGACTTGTAAATATTGATTGTGTACGAAAACGTCGGAGACAAAATTTGAATGGTTTGTCGATGTTTATATTTTGGCAGCCTTAGATTTTTTTGGGTACGTATCAGTACGAATCAGGTTAATTTTTTCTTATTTTTTTGTTTGGGTTCAATATATATATATATTAAACCATTCAAACAAAAATTAGCCTGATTCTAGGAGGAATTCATCACTTGCCACAACATTTGTGACACCATAATCGATAATACGAATAATCAACATAAGTAAACATCAATCAGAGCAGCTGTGGGTAAAATAAATTTAGACTCTTTTTCGACCTCGTGGAAGTGACCCGGTGTTTTATCGGGCGATCGAGCAGATGCGGTTTATCCACGAGACCCGCTAGCAAGAATACTAGAGGTAAGGAGTACGAACGCAGTGTTGAAGAAACGTCCATGGAAATCCAGATGGGAAGGGTGGCGGCGCTGCTCTTCACCGAACCGAATTGAAACAGGAACGAACCAGTGCCGTACAATATGCAGAAAGCACCCTTTGCTACTTCATATGCAGCAATAATTTGATCAAATTAATGGTAAAAACAGTGCCGTACGATATGCAAAAAGCACCCTTTGCTTCTTCATATGGAACGGTAATTTGATCAAATTAGTTGTGAAACCAGTTGGTGATGGAAATTCCTATATAAATAAAATTCTTACATAGATAATATAGATTGTTTTGGAGAATAATTACAAAATACGGAAAATTAGTGAATATGTTTTTTTTTGTGGAGGAAGCAGCAACAAACAATTTATTTATCGACATAAGAAAATTCAAAAGAATTTTGAATCCAAACAAAACTTTTACAAATGAACACACAGCATGATACGCTGTACAGATAACGAATAATAATGAAATACAGAAATTAAGCCAATGTATATATTAAATATATGATATAACGACACAATTATTTTTTATTAAGGTATTTCCTTCACGTAGGAACGTATTTTGTAGGGGCATAAGGAGGGCCCTTCTGAATCATTCGTGAATTATAGTGTAGCGCTTAATAAAAATAAGTCACAATAAATTATCATACTCAACGATAAACTGGAAAAAAAACTTCGCGCACATTTAGTAGATTCAGACATTTTTACATTTTTTCTGAAAAGTCGCGAGTACGAAAATTCTGCTGGTCACATTTTTTGAATTTTTTTTATTGTCGTTACGTTGGATAGAAATGTGGCCAGGGTGTCGTCTCCATAAAGCGCTGTACAAATGAGACGATTTTTAGAGTCGTAATTTTTTCGGTAACTTGGCTTGAAATTTTACGAATACACTGGGATGTATTTTTACTTGATTATAGACGACAATCAGTGGTTAAATATTCGGGTTCGTGAAAGAAATACCTTGAATCTAACACAATTCGCAAAATTTGTTAGTCGCAAATACACGTGGTCCGCACACACTTTATTCCAAAATGGACGACAAGCGGGTATCATCGATGGCGGACAGCGTCGGCTGCGTTCTTGTCGCTCAGTTCATTTCGGTTCGGTGATGAGCAGCGACGCACGCGGTGAAACCACCAACCACTAATAACTGGATTTCCGTGGACGCTTTTGGATCGTGATCGCCGTAAGCGTTCGTACTCCTTAGCTCTAGTCTTCTTGCCCGCTAGGCCCAGGCGCGGCAAAAGGGGGCGCCACGTGTCTGTAAGAATTGTGGCGTCAATGGCACCTGCGCATCGCGTGATCGCCCTAGCGCGGCGCTCCGATCGCTTTTTACGAAAAATCTGAAGAGAGGGCAATCTACAAGTTCTGCCGGGAATAATAACGCTTCTTCGCGCGTCCTCCTTCCCTACGCGGGTGGCTACTTGTTGACAATATTATTTCACTAAGCATAAAAGTTACTAGCATTCAATACTTCATTACCATTTCAACCCATGAACGTTAAATTCGTTTGGATGCCGGTGACAATGTGCAGAGGGAAAAAGTAGGTCATTCCGTTTAAAAAAATGTATATCCTCGAAAAACCCGATAAAAATGAACATATATATATATATATATATATATTTGTTCATTTTTATCAGTTTTTTCAAGGTCATCAAATTTTCATCAATGTTTTTTCAAATGTCTACTGGTTTTTCAAATGGAATGGCATATTTGTTCCCTTTGCACATTGTAGGCGTCATCCAAACGAATTTAACGTTGATGGGTTGAAAGGTGAAGCGGGTGCGGTACTTGCCGATCTATGGAGATTTGAATTGGAGCTATCGAGATCTATGGATATATATATATATATATATAATGATATCCATGTGCGTCCCTCCAAACCATACAAATTCCGGTATGTTCATACTTCGTATTTTCAAATCCAACAGAGATATTCAGGTGTTCTGCTTCTCGTGACTCAGCCTCTATATACATATGTATCAAAACGACAAGTTAGAATATTGAAATATCAACTGGCAAAAATAAGAACGATGTTACATATTTAGAAATTAGAAAATAACACATTGCTCGGGTGCGTATTGACATTATGGCAATGATATATTTAAATATAAATGAAGGCTATAGATTAAAAATATTAAAAAATCATCTGGCATAAATAATAATGAAATTACTTATTCGTGAAGTTAAAAAAGAACAAACTGTATATTGTAGTCTTAAGGCGTTACCCCCACTTGTAGCGCAAAAAAGGCCTTTTTCATGAATTTTTTTAAAGAAAACTACAAAACTTTTTTAATCGATCAATATACCATCTTAAAGAACACATCTTGAAGAAACATCAGTAATTTTTTTATTGAAAAATATTTCATTGTTTAGTGGCAAATGGCCGTCAATGAAATAATGTTTTTATATACACGGTTTGCGGTGACCAACATTGCGGCGAAGTGGATCATCTGAAAAAAAAATGCGGATGGATTTAGTCAAATATAAGTATAAACTAGTCTTTAATCGAAGGATTTTAAAAAATATTCATTTTTCACAAAATGGCGGACAGTCAAAGTTAATGGTTCGATTTTAACGAAAAAAACGGCCGTTTTTTGGCTATAAAACGGCCATTTTTTTCGAAAAAAAATCGAACGATTAGAGACTACATTTTTATGTATTAAATAAGCCTGCAAAATTTCAAGAAGATCGGTTCATTAGTGTTCGAGTAATCTTGGTCACCGACTTCAGAAATGCCATTATGAGAAAAACGCGTTTAAAGTTTCAATTTCAGTTCTTCAATTCACGGATTCTTCTCTTTCAACGCTCATATCTCAGTCAATTTTGTTCGGATCGACTTGAAATTTTCAGGACATATTCTCAGATACTTATACTTCAAAAAAATGCAATAAAAAAAATGCAATAAAAAAAACGATTTTTTCAAAATCGCAAGTGGGGGTAACCCCTTAAGTGACACTGGTGGATGGGCGGTCGGCGTCCGGTCCGGCGGTCCTTCGTGTCAACGAGCGTTGTGCGTGGCCGATACTCGGAGCGGTGACCGCTCAGCTGTGCACCGGTTAGCCCATATACCAGCGAGCGGAAGCCCAATACTCAGACCTTGGTGTAGATACTTGAGGAAAACGTCTAAAAAAATTAATAATAATTCACGGATTGATCCGAGACCCACACATGCTTATATCAATCGACTCAGAATTGCACCCTCAACCCTCCATTTCAGGGAACGCATTCACTTCTGGGACACCCTGTATACTGCACACTTACAATATACAATTTTTTGTATTAAGCAACTAAGTGCCAGGCTACATATACCGGGTATCCTATTTTAATCTTACACCTGATTTATCTCGAAAAATACTGCTCCGGGCAAGTATTGAGTGCAGTGAAACTTTTAGACTTCGAAAGAGAAGGTTAGAAAAAATTCTTTTAGGTTCAAAATTCAAAATGGTTACGTTAAGATGGCCGACATCGTTTTTTGAAATGAAAACATGACTTGTTTTTCACCTAAAACTTCGTGAGGCGAAAACGAACAACTTTTGGCATTTTTTTGGTATAAAGTCCGGAACTTTTACGTTAAAGCAGGGTTTTGACTATTTTAGGCGCCATCCAGGCTGTACCACGAGGGGGTCAAGTCTTTAACATCCCAGATGTAAGTGTGCGTGTGTGTGAGAGTTTGGTTGGGTTTGTTTGATAACCTGAATAAACCCAAGGAAACCCAAACAACGTTTAGGTCTCTGCGGCTCATCTCTGCCGTTATGATAGTCTAATATATCATCAGTGACTAAAACAGTCAAAAATGGTGTTCTAACCTAAAAATTATGAACTTTATGAACAAAACCTCTACACTTGTTGTTAGCAACCCCAAGCAAACCCAAACAAGGTTTAGGTCTCTGCGACTCATCTCCTCCGTTATAATAGTCTAATACATCAATAACCAAAACACTCAAAAATGGTGTTCTAACCTAAAAATTGGGAACGTTATCAACAAAAATTCTACAACCGTTGCTAGTTTTGGCCTGACAATTTTTGGGGCGAAAAAAATCATGTTTCCATTTTTTTTCAACGTGTCGGTCATCCCAACGTCGCCATTTTGAAGTTGGGACCATACGAATTTTTTTTGAACCTCCCCCCCTCTGAACCCTAAAAGTTTCAATATACTCAATTCTTGATCAGAGCAGTATTTTTCGAGATAAATCAGGTGTAAGATCACCAAAGCCCATAATCACACCTTACGAGCACACGACGTGGATCGTTGCGAGCGAAGCGCCTCTTTCGAAGCGTCACGCGACAAAAGCTCGCGGAGACATTCGCGTTTGCAAAAAGGGACGCCCAATAGTTGCAAATCACTCTGTCTATGTCTAACAATCAGCCAATTTGGCTTTTGGCACCCACCTTAATTCTCAGCTTTCGTCGCGTCATTTCGAACACAACGCCTGAGGTCGTTGTGACGAAGTCTCCGAGAGATCTCGAGACGACGCAAAAGAACGCGTTATATCGCTCGGGCGGGTGTACGCGAATAGAAACACCAGATATCGCGTAGTTTCGCGGTGGTGTTAGGTCCGTTCTGTGGCTCGCGAAGTTTCAACCACCTTCGCGAACCTCGATCCGCGATTCCATAGCGATAAAGTAATGTCATCTTCCCCCCGGTAGCACGTTAGCCGCGTATGTCAAATCCCGAGAGGGCAGAAAGCAAAGGATACAGGAGAAAAAACAACCGTGACGAAAAAAGTGTCGCGTGTACTTTCGACTTGTTGGCGACACAAGACGAGCAGGGAGGACCAATTAGCATCGATACGCCGCGGTCAATCGGTACACTTAACCGACTAATGGTCTATATATAGATACGTGTCTATATGTGTGTGCGTGTCGGCTACGATACAACGTGAACGCGCGCGTGTAGATGCGTGTGCAATAATAGGTTCTTGTTTCGCGAATGAACGTGGCAGACGATCGCGAACATTTGCCCACTTTGGACACCGCGGCGTTTCTAAAAGACACGCAAACTTTTCCGAATCCGCAGACTCACAGGTCACCCCGTGTAGGCGTGCGGTTATTTTTTCTCATTGTCGTTTTGTTCCCACTTGTTTTGGTCCGACGTTCGATCAATCTGCGGCGGCGAAGTAGTGAAGAGTCATGTCGAGCAGAGGTGTCATGTCCGGTGGGAACGAGGCTTACCTGGGAAGAATGCATCCCCCGAATTTCCTGATTGAAACGGATGAAGGTACGGCCGGGTCTTCGAGGCGAAGCGATTCGATCATTCGCGCGTTGTCGTTATCGGCTTATCGTTAGTTGAGTTCGAAAATGTTATTGATGGGGATTAGGGAATACGCGGGAGGGTCCCCTTTTGTCTAAAGCTTTTGAAAGCCCGGTAAGCAGGTGATCTGGATGTTGGACGAGGAATTTGTTTCGGGTGTACTCTCGTCGATATGTGCGTATGCTACGATTAGACTGTGAGCGTACAGAATATTTATGATAACTGTAGTATAAGTGTACTGCCCGAGTGGAAAACGTAACTCATCGCCGCCTAGCCACAAGCTCGTAAAGTTATGTTTCGAATCGCCGTTAGCTAGCCGTTTTAGCTATTGACTACCCAGCCTTGTAACGCTTTGGTCCTCTACTGAGTGAATACAAAAAATTATATGTTGACTAGATAGAAAGAAATATCTCACGGCTGCATAATATTTCCGACCTAGCCATGACCTACTTTTCGTCAGCTAGTGACTGGGAAAAAAAATTAGGTGACGTTACTACATATGAAAAATGAATTTTTGTATTAAGTCACTGTCGTGCTGAAAGCGTTAAAAGCTGTGCCATAGCCAGGTAAAACGGCTAGCCAGTGGTGATTGAGAATATTTATTTCCGGCTAGACGGTGATGAGTTTTGCTTTCCGTTCGAAAAAATATAAAATTGTATCCTAGCTACTACCCAGCTGAAGTTAGAGAACGGCTAAATATAGCTAGAAGGTTTTTTCCAACGTTGTTTACATCACTGCACAGTATTTTGATGAGCTACGTGATGTACTAATTACAAATACGGTATTTTTGCTGTAAATAAATTAAACGTATTGATTTTGAATTATATTAATAACGCTTACGTGTGAGGTGGTTTCGATCCCGGGACTGTGGATTGGGGGATTGCGACGTTGTCCACTGAGCCAATCCTACTTTGTTAGTTATATTTCGCATCGGGTACATATGTGACGATGCACAAAGTTGAGTTATTAAGAAGTAGGCGTAGTGACAATGTATGCAAATAACATTATCGAATTAACATGATTATTTCTTTCTTATTGAAAACGATATGCTTGTGGAGTTACATAACCTCAAATTGAATTCGTGTAATTATTTTGGCTAGTGGCAAATCAATAGTTTTGGCATTATATAAGCGATAATGTTATAACGATGTAAATGTATCATCAGTGAGGAAGTGAAAAAATTGTAGCGTAAAAAATTAGTCACGCTATCTCTATCTCGGGTTGGCTAGGCAGGTACGATGTAGGGGCTGCGTGGAATTTTGATCATAATGCAGCGACATGTATAACCACGATTGGCGGGAGGGCGACTAGCCGAGGAACACATTGTCGCCATTACGGAGTCTTGGCTGGTTCATGGCGATGTACCCAACTGAATTTTGTTTCCTATTCGTAACGCCATCTGTAGTTGGCGAGGCAGGTATGACGTAGACACTAGGTGGAAGTTTGACCATAACGCAGCGACATCTACAACCACAATTGGCTAGATAGTGACTAGCCAAAGAACCCCTAGCCGCCATTACGTAGTATCGGCTAGTTCACGGCGAGGTAGCCACGGGAATTTTTCTTTGCATTCGCAACGATATCTGCCTCAAGTTCGCTAATCTGCCGTGAGCTGATCGTTAGACGGTACTAAATGTATTTCACTTAACCTTACTTTGTCATTCGTAACTAGCGTTTGGTAGTTCATCACGTTCGGGTCAATAGGTGGCTCGTTTATGGCAATACAGTGACATCTGCAGTAACGATCGCTTAGGCAGTGGCTAGACCAGGGCTAGGTTACAAAATATTCACAACATTACTAGCTCACAGTGAGGCAGCCACTAGGTAGTCCATATGATATCAATTGGGCGAACCAGTTACTAGCATGTAACTCAGACAGGCTAGCGCAATTTCTGCTCGGGTATACGTCTACAGTAACACTGCCGTATGGGTATTTTAACTCTGTTTTGACTTTATTGTAATGGCAATCCTGTAATTTGCAACTGTACTCAAAGCTTCCTGTAATTGTATTCTATGATTCCTGTAACTGAACTATCGTATTGTAACTGTACTGCAACTGTATTGTACATGTGCCGTAGCTGTACTGTAAGTGTACTGTAACGGTATCGTTACTGTATTCTTACTGTATCGTTACTATTTCAGTACTATATCGTTACTGTATCGTTATTGCATCGTAACTGTATCATTACTGCATCGTTACTGTATCATTACTGCATCGATACTGTATTGTACACATGCCGTAGCTGTACTGTAAGTGTATTGTCACTGTATCGTTACTGTAACCTTACCGTATTGCTACTGTATCGTTACTACATCGGTTCTATGTCGTCACTGTTTCGTAACTGTGTCGTTACGGTATCGTTACTGTATTCTTACTGTATCGTTACTATTTCGGTACTATATCGTTACTGTATCGTTATTGCATCGTTACTGCATCATTGCTGCATCGTTACTGTATTGTTACGGTATAGTTACTGTATCGTTACTCTTACTGTATGGTTACTGTATACGGGAGAAGTAGAGCTGGCAATAGAGCGTCGGGCATGGCGTTGGGCATGTTGGGCATGGAAAATCGTTGGATCGATCGTATTGTTTCCGTATCGTTACTGTACAGTTACTGTACAATTACTGTATTGTTACTCTGACTGCATCATTACTGTATCGGTACTCTATCGTACCCTTACTGTATTATTACTGTATCGTTACTATACCAGTACTGTGCCTTTACTGTACCCTCACTGTATCGTTACTATTTCCTTACTGTATCGTTACTATTTCCTTACTGTATCGTTACTGCATCGTTACTGTATCGTTACTGTATTGTTACCGCATCGTTACTGTATCGTTACTGTATCGTCACTGCATTGTTACTGCGCCATTACTGCATCGTTACTGTATCGTTGCTGTATTGTCACTGCATTGTTACCGTGCCATTACTGCATCGTTACTGCATCGTTACTGTATCATTACTGCATCGTTATTGTGTCGTTACTGTACCGTTACTGTGTCTTTACTGTACCGTACCTGTATTGTTACTGTACCCTCACTGTATCGTTACTGTTTCGTTACTGTATCGTTATGGTATCGTTACGGTATCGTTACTGCATCGTTACTGTATCGTTACTGTATCGTGACTGCATCGTTACTGTATCGTTACTGTATCGTGACTGCATCGTTACTGTTTCGTTACTGTACCGTTACGGTATCGTTACTGCATCGTTACTGTATCGTTACTAGTCCGTTACTGTATCGTTACGGTATCATTACTGCATCGTCACTGTATCATTGCTGCATCGTTATTGTGCCATTACTGCATCGTCATTGTATCGTTAATGTATCGTGTGTATCGAAAATGTATCGCTACCGTATCGGTACTGTATCGGTACTGCATCGTTACTCTGTCGTTACTGTACTGCAACTGTATTTCCACTGTACTGTAACTGTGTCGCATATTTTCTCAATTATAATGTAAACGTACCGTTCCTATACCTGAATTATGCTGTTGCTCTACTGCACCCGTGCCGTAACTGTATCGCAGCTGTGCTGCAAGTGTAAACGCACTACCAAACCGTACATCAAATCATGCATCTCTCACTCTTGTCAGCTACACGCGCATCGTTCACTAACGGGTTCCAAAGCACACAGAGACCCAAGCTCAGCGTGATTATGGAAAATCTCGTACAAAACCCATCCGTGAATATCACGATGCCTCGGTGTCGTTAACTATTTTCCAACCTGGCCCGAGCTTTCATGAATTTTTCACTCATCACGCAAATGCTCGGAATTTCAGCTCGCGTTACGTCGAGACACGCAATTTGCTACAAAACTCCAGCACGATAGGGCAAAACTTTCTCGTTTCTCCGTTAACGAGGACGTATTCTTATCGAGCCGGGTGTTAGCGCGAGGAACGTTGGAATAAAAATAGGGCTGGTAAATTTGGCACACCTGAACGTATCGCGCTAGATAATTATTGCAAGGAAAAGGAACAACGATGACAGTACGAAGAAGAAGAAAGAAGCCGTGAAGAGCCTGGTGTGACGTTTCCCGTATTATTTTTGTGCACATTGTGGCCGGCTAGCAGTATTGATCCCACTGTACTCACGCGTACCGAACGCTAGCGATGTCGCTTGGCGATCGTTCCGTGGGCGTAATTTTGGTTCCCTGCCAGGAATCCGCGTCACTACCTTACTCATTTTCGACGCGAAACCACACGTTGTGGAAAATTCACTGATTCGTAGCAAAGGGCATTGAACAAAGGGTTCAAAACAGTTTTTGACGCGGGCTCCTAATGAACTCCTAGTAAATGTATAATGAAAAAATCTTAATGGATTATTCCTATTATCGGTTCTTGGTAGTGTCTGAATAATAATGAGAGGAGCGTTTTGGAATATAAAAATCATGCGCATTCGCAATTAACGGGTTTGCATAAGCTTGAGGCCGAAAAAGTAGGTCGTTTTTCAATGTTTTTTTTTCCGGTAGGAGTATTGGGATGACGAGGTCGGGAATTTCAGCCACAATTGATACGTAGTCTGGCCGGGTTTGAGCTTTATTTCTTATCGAAAATATTGGCAAACAATGCAGTTATTATTATTTAAGCAAAGCGTTATTAAATTTAAATGGCCGTTGATCCATGGCCAATCGGTTTAGGTGGTTCTTGCACGCTGTAAAACCACGCAATGAAAACAAAATATATTTTTGGAACTTCAAGCCTATGCAGACCCCTTAAACGCCTTGCGGTTCTTTATCTCGTGCAACTTCGGTACCTTATCGTACATCTGTGTACGAATCTTGCGCGATGCGCAAAGTATCTTACGAGGAGTGTTGCGACCCGGCAGGCTGTTTATAGCTCTTGCGATAACAAACATTCCGAACCAGGCGGTGACAACAAAGTGCAGTCGTTTTATATTTTGAGAAAGCAGAGAAAAACTAATTGTTTTAGCGGCGGCAGAAGTTATGCGGGTTTTTCTACATTACAAAAAAGCAGATTTACATATATGCATCGCTTCTTACGGTGCTCGTACTCTCGTTCTCCACTTTTGCAAAGAGCACTTCCGGTTCCGTAGTGCCGGAGGCGCGAATTATACTTCACGGAGCCGAATACTGTTAGACGACCCTCATTATGGATTAAATCAGTCTAACATTCACCACGTTACAATTTTTTAATCGAATTTATACGAACATGCTTCTTGCACTCCTGTTCTCCACTTCTGCGAAGAGCACTTCCGGTTTCGTATCGCCGGCGGCGCGAATTACACTTCACGGAGCCGAGTACTATTCAATGACCCTCATTACAGATAAAATCAACCCAACATTCACAACATCACAACTTTTTATCAAATTTATACGAAGATGGTACTTGTTCCCTCGTTCTCCACTTCTGCAAAGAGCACTTCCGGTCCCCTAGTGCTGGAGCCGCGAATTACACTTCACGGAGCCGAGTCCTGTTAGACGACCCTCATTATGGATTAAATTAGTCTAACATTCACAACATCACAATTTTTTATCAAATTCATACGAAGATGGTACTTGTGCTCTCGTTCTCCACTTCTGCAGAGAGCACTTCCGGTTCGGCAGTGCCGGAGGCGCGAATTACACCTTACGGAGTACTACTCGATGGCCCTAATTACCCATAAAATCAGCCCAATACTCACAACATTACAATTTCTGAACGTATTTATATAGAGATGGCACTAGTACATCTCTGTTCTCCACTTCTGCAAAGAGCACTTCCGGTTCCATAGTGCCGGAGGCGCAAACACTCCAGGGAGCCGAGTACCATTCGACGACCCTCATTACGGATAAAACCAGTTCAACATTCACAACATTACCATTGTTCATCAAATTTATACGAATATGGTGCTTGCACTTCTGTTCTCCACTTCTGCAAAGAGCACTTCCGGTTCCGTATCGCCGACGGCGCAAGCACTCCACGGAGCTGAGCACCAACCAGTGGCTCTCAATACGAATCGCATAACAATCATGACCCCACGACTAACGAGTGCGCACTTTTAATATCGATACGACTTCCAGTCGCGTGGTGCCACATGTGTCGTATAGGTGTCGTTGTTTGCGTAACTCGTTATCGTTACCTATAGAACACCCGGAGCATAAAAAGTTCCAACCCCTCCCCCCCACCTCTTTTCCTCTCCTCGGCGTACACAGCGTGACGTCTGCAACGAAGCGTTGAGCGAAAATGCACACGTGCAAAACATATCCGCCCCACTCGGGAAACCGCAACGAGCGTGCAGCTCGGATATCTGGGTCACCGAGGCAATAATGCACGCACTTAGGAGGCAGCACGCGTCTCCCGGCGCGTGTGTTTTCTCTCTATCTTATTGCGCTACCTGTAATCCGAATCGTCATATTTTTACACAGGTATGGGCCGTTCGATGCCGATTCTGCGGTACACGATTTGTATGGCGTTGAAGAAGTTTTCATCGCTGGGATGCAACGAAAAATTTTGATTTTTTGAAATTTCTTTATTTTTGCCGAGAAGTAAAGAAATTTTCTATGCCATTGTAAAATGGCCAAATTCCGATTTTTCTCTCGGAAAGTGTTGGGAAAAAAGAAGCATTTTTTTAAACATAAAGGTATGAGGAGCTGACAACACCGGTCTTGTCCATGAATTACTTTTTTACAAGAGAAGTCATAAACCAAAATAACCAAATAGAGATATATGAGTAGAATTTTCAAAGCCTTGGGGCACTCTAGAGACCGAAAAAAATCGGCTTTTTGGGGATTTTTTTTTTCAGAAAAACTACTTTTAACATGTGCAGCGTTTTTGCGATGACGTCTCCGTTTTTCCAGGGTCCACGGCCGGACAAACAGCTCCTGTAATTTTTTAATTATAATCAGCCAATGATTTTTTCTCGATTATATATAATAAGCGCTAAAGTACGTAGGATTTTTTCGATATATTGATTTTTGGCCAAATGGCGCACTTCTAAAGTGGAAAGTGAAAGATTTGCCTGAAAAATCGTCGGATAGTTGTTAATAACAAATGAACTATGCAATTTAAAAAAAAAGCTACGTACTTCCATAGACAATGTATTTTTCAAGATATATTCAACATTTAAAGTGAATCGGTTGAAAATTGTCTCAGTAATGTTTCCGGTAACGTCAAACGGAGACATCATCGCAACAACGATGCTCAGCCGCCGTTTTGAAAATAATCGCTTCAAAAAAATGATTGTATACAGTCACTGATATGTACGATAAAAACCCTTCTTTGTAATCTCGATTTATTTTGTAGTTTTTCTGAAACAAAAATCCCCAAAAAGCCTATTTTTTCGGCGTCTAGAGTGGCCTATGGCCTTAAGCCTTGATGAATGAAGGCTCTATCAAAATGTGAGGTTGGACCTGGCTTTAGTTTAATAAAAACACTAACTATCATGTGTTTATTTTTATCTTCATTTTGGACAAGTCCGGTTTTGAATGAGAATGGTGGACAACTCCGCTGAAGAATGAATATCTTATGGACATCTCCGGTTACGAAATAAAACAGATTCTTTGAATTGAATATAAATTTGTTTTGTTATTATCAATTTAATGATCCTACACAAACTCTTCTATGTCAGGCTCACAACAATCGCATTCAATGTCATCATCGTCATCATTGTGGTCATCTGTTACTAATTTTTCGTCCAGCCGGCCATGGACAAGTCAGTTTCTGCTTAGAAAGGCAGTTTTTAACTAACTTTAAGGTGTTTAGCGCCGGATTTGATGGCAAAATATTTTGGGAGCTAACAAAGGTGTGCTTGAAGAACGCGAAAAAAATGGATGTAACGTGGACGAGGTTTTGTTCTCCAACTCCTCAAATGTGATCTTCGATAATAATAAAAACTAGGAATTAAAAAGAAATATCGTTGCATTTCAACGATCCAAACTTAGCCCATATATTTTGACGCTCCAAGATTCTCAAAACGTGAAATACTTGAAGAATCCTTTGGACCTAAGTAGAGTGTTGGAAGAGAAATGCAGAGACTCAATGCGCAAAAAAGTTTGGGAGGTCTTGCTCTGGACTACTGTTGCCCCTAGAGATTTCCCTCATACATCGGGTATTTAGTTATTCGGGTCAGTTCCGGATCTGGTCATTTCCGTTGCATTGGCGCTGCAACATCGATCCGGTAGTACCCGGGCCGGAATCCACCATTTTTAAGATGGATCACCGAAGTACCGAGGCCGGAACGAAACTGGGAAAATTTGAAAATCCGCTTGGGAAAATGTATCGATACTGGTGGGGATTTCAATGTGTGCTTCGGAATGTGAGTCCGGAGCTCAACAGACTGTCCCACTTTGTACAAAATTGCCCGGAGGTACCAATTTTCCCGATGAGGTCAATAACACAGGCCTACAGAAATACATTTGTTTCGGTGCCTAGGAACTTGGAACTGACTTTAGCTAATTTGGGACCACGGATCTGAATATGAAGGTATTTTTTCTCCATCTGCTCTACTTTTTTAGATCCGTGTTTTTTTTAACGTGAAATTCTACACGAAATGTGCAGTTCTAACTCCATTTTGTGCAGTTCCAGCTAGTTAGTTCCAGGAAAATCCACCAGTTTTTCAATGCTTCAACTAGAGTTGAGGTTAGTTTGTGAGTTCTCGCCGTGCAGGGTAGATCGAAGTTGGCCTCACGTCATATTTGTGTTTAGGAAAGAGTTTCCATAAAGTTAACCTAAATATAATAATAAAAATTCCACGTTTAGTTATTTTTTATTTCATCAACGAATTTAACTGAAAATAGTGTAAGGTATATTTCACTCAAATGCTATATCTTAGAAACTTGAGCTCCCAGGCAAAAACTAATGCCATATTTGAATTCAGGGCATGAATTTCATATGTAATCAGCTGTTGGCCTGGCTAACTGACAGTCGACTGACCCGAAAAACGGGTCAATTTTCAATATTTTTTTCCGACGAGAGTACTGGGACAAGGAGGTCGGCATTTTACACACAATTAATATGTAGTCCAGCCAAGCTTGAGTGTTTTTTTAAAATAAAAATATTGATAAACACTGAAGTTTTTATTATTTGAAGAAAGCGCTGCCGTTGCTGGATTGTAGTCGGCGATCTGATCCTTCGCAAAAATTGTCACAGCTTCCAATTTTTGAAATTTTTACAAAATCTTCGTTGCAAATTAAAGTTGAGGCCTCAGACTGTAAAATTAATTGTTCGACGAGGATAACGAGTGAATTGTTTTCAATATGATCTTACCCTGAGAGTGAGAACGAGTCGTACAGTCTCGTATCGTCGAACGATCTGCAAACTGCTTTGGAATTTATAGGCATACGTGCGTACGTAGAGCCGCAACGGCGTGTTTGTTTACCGCGTATACGCCGATTCAAAGTTCCCTCGACATTATTTTTTGCCAGTCGAAAGGTCAAAAAACGGAGCCCTTGCGACAGGACTTTGTTGTCTGTCTAGACGGCCATCAAGGCCTGTGTTAATCGCCAACTACTGAAACTAGGGCTTGAAACTTCGTTTGGGTTCGTAGGTAATGAAAGTCAAAGTCCATTTTTGTTTCATTATTAAGGAGACAAAAAAAAAGAAAAATTCTTCTTAATGCGCTAATGTCAAAAATATCATTTTTAGAGACATGTTCGTGTAAAAAATATTCGTTTAAAAAATGTTCAATTTGTATTTTGATGTAAACGAAATTAAACTTAATTTTCGCTTTTCCTTTTCAAAAGTGTCAGTCCCAAAATGGTATCAAAAACCGGTATGCAGACTAGGTTCTTTTTTTAACTTTATTTCTTGAAAATTTTTTTTTCATTCGCAGAATACGAAGTTTTTTTAAAGCGCCTATACATCGAAGATTTATTTTCGCACTGATGGTTTTATTTTTATTTTTTTCTCGTTATGAGTTTGTGGAAAATTTGCAAAACTGATAAGCGATGCCGTGTGTTTTGATTGTGGGTTTCGGTATGGCAAATAGTCGGCTACGCTGCCCCGAGCCTTATGCTGAGATTTGGATATTTATAACTCACCGAGTCATTGCCGTTTGACCCTGCACGAAAATAATATATCTTCTCATATTTTTTTTACGCTATATGCGCTCGTTTCGCGCATTTCATGTGGCTTTCGTTTCCCTCGGTTTCTCGCTTCCTCGTAGATGCATTGGTTCCGAAAAACATTCTAGCATTCAATGAAAATTCAGCAAGCTGCGAAACATCGAAAAAAGGCATTTAGAAAAAAATGTCTGGCGCGTGGGTATGAGGACGTTTTTTGTACATGCAAACATTTTTACAGTTTTTTTAGATTACTTGCTGCATCGCTGCAGACCAGTGTGCATTGGAAAGAGGATGTTCCGAGTGGATTTAGTCGATATCGGTGCAACGAGTTAGACTTTAAGGGAGCTTGAATGTTGAGGAAAGGTCTCTTTGCGTTGTAACTTTAACTATTTTTTAAATAAGTGGTTAAATTTTAATTCGGGAGTAGAGTATCGTATAAGATACATCCGTGTAAAATTTTGCGAACATTGGTACAAGTGTTTAGATTTTAAGGAGTTTTACATTATTTTTTAAATGCCTTTACGGTGTGATTTTCGGAAAATGTTGGATGTCTGGATAATTCTTAACAAGTAAATTGAGTATTCAAGTGGAAATTGTGTACTTTAGTTTTGCGAAAATCGGTCAGAGATTCAGGTTTTGAAGGAGATTCAATTTTTAATCAAACATTTTCACGCTCCAACTTTCTCAAAATTTGAAGTCCGCGAATAATTTTTCAAAAAGAAGTAGAGGGTTAGGAAAACATTTTAGAGATTAATTTGGCGAAAAGGTTAAGATTTTAAGTGCGTTTGCATTTTTTACCATATAAGCATGTTTTTTTAAAATACCACCGAAATTTGCATTCTATTGATGAGGTGATTCGTATCGATAGTTTTATTTGCATCGAAAAGTAGATTCCTATTGAAAATTTCGTTTCTATCGAAAAATTGATTCTTACCGAAAATTCTATTTGTATCGGAAAGTAGATTGTTATTGAAAATTTTGTTCCTATTGAAAAATTGGTTCTAATCGAAAACTTGATTTATATCGAAAACTTGGCTTCTATCGAAAACTTGATTTTTATCGAAAAGTTGTTTTCTATCGAAAATTAGTCTTGTTTTGAAAAGTTGATCCTCATCGAAAACGTTGGTTCCATCGAAAATGTGATTCTCATCTAAAATTTTACTTCAAACGAAAAGTTGATTAATATAAAAACTTTGATTTCTATCGAAAAGTTTATTATTAACGCAACTTTTATTTTTATCAAAAAATTGATTCTTATCGATAATTTTATTTGTATCGAAGAGTTATCGAAGAGTTAATTGTTATCGAAAATTTGATTTCTTTCGAAAAGTTGATTTTTATCAAAAATTCTATTCCTATCTCACCGTTGATGCTTGATTCTTTCCACTTTCTATCCGTTGAAAATTTCATTCTTATCCAAAACTTTATTTCAATCGAACAGTTGATTTTTATCGAAATTTTTTTTCTATCGAACCGTTGATTCCTTTGTTTCTTTATTATTCTTATCGAAAATTTGATTTCTTTCGAAAACTTGATTTTTATCAAAAATTCTATTTCTATCGAACCGTTAATTTTCGTTTCTTACCACTTTCTATCTCTTGAAAATTTCATTCTTATCCAAAACTTTATTTCAATCGAAAAGTTGATTTTAATCGAAAATTTTATTTGTCCCGAAGTTTACTGTTCATTAACATTGATTAGCGGATTTGTTCCATCAATCACGACACAAACGAAGCAACTGTACGTAAAATACTTATCCTGTACGTGAAATACTTATGTGCGATAATATTAGCACTGCAAGTGTCCCATCGTAAACGAAAAAGAAAATTGACCTCGTAAACTTCGGCACTCATGTACGTGCTCGCAATTATTAAACGTCAATCCGGAAAAAATATCTCGTACAGTTGTAGCTCGATATGAGGGATCACGGCTGGGGCGAAAGTGTCCAGTGGGCGGGGCGCATCGCCTGGCGCGTTACAAGGTGGGGGAAGCGCTCCGCCAATTGCGACGTCGCGTTAGCTACAAGGCTAAGCGCGCGGTGCAGAGTGCGCAGCTTCGCTGCACACTCGTCGTGAGAGGGGGATCAGAGAGATGCCACGTGTACAAACGTTCATTAATGAATGTTTTTTCGTCTGGCTTGGTATTAATTCCAGGCAGCGAGAGTCCGGTCTTTGGCATGGACGGTACGGGGGGAGGAGCCGGAGGAATGAGGACACCTCACGAGCTCCCGAACGAGATATCGGCTCCGTACGAGGTTCCCCAATTTCCCATCGAGCAGATCGAGAAAAAGTTACTGATCCAGCGCCAACTAACGGTCAAGTAAGTCACAGCTGCAACGAAAGTCATAAAAAGGTTAGGACCATCATCAACCAAAGCGGAGATAAGCGAGCCTAGGAAAAAGCAACTAATCAACCGTTGAATTCCAGTCCAACGAAGTTGAGCAGGCCGATTCTATCGGTGGTTTTTTTCCCTAGTTCCACTCTTATCCGCTTTGGTGGATGATGGCCCTTGGACTTGCCAGTAAATGAAACAAACCCAAACAAACGTCGGCATAACGCTGATTCTGGAATGCAACGAATTACTTACCTTACCTTACCAACTTAACTTACCTTACCTTCATCAACACTTACCATTCGGAAGTCACAAATTTTTGTAAATCCAAACAAAATTGTTTAATCGGCCTGTGAACGGCTTTGCACTAGCTTGAGGTCTAAAAAACAGGATTATTTTTTATCTTTGTCTCTGATGACAGTACTGCGATGATGAGGTTGGGATTTTGCACACAGCTCATACATACTCTTGTCGAGTTTGAGTTTTTTAAAAATATATAATATTAAAAATATTATATTATAATATAAAAGCAAAATATTGTTTAACAATTAAGTTGTTATTTAAACAAAGTCTTGCTGCAAACTGGGGTAATCGGAAATGAAAGAAAAAAAAATATATATTTTAAGTAAAATAATACAATTTTCGTACATCCGGTTACTTATCTGAAATTTTGGATATTACAAAAACAGCACGTTTTTGTGAAAAGTTCAATTTTCGACAAAAACAAAACGACTTCAGTCATTCGTTATCAACACGTGGATAATATTATATAGAAAATATTATAAACTAAGCTCTGTCCAAATTTGAGGTGTATCAATTGTTAAAAGCTCGTCATTCGGTGCAGAGGTTGAGAAAAACGATTCTCCCTTCTCTTCACCAACGGGCTCAACTCTCACTTAAGGGGTCTTCTCACTTTAGACTCTGAAAAGGTTATTTTCATGAATTTTTTTGATAGGTTTATATTATATATATTGATATAAAAGTTGCCACACCTGACAAATACACTTTCGAAATACATTTTTTAAAAGATTTCATTTATCTAAGTCACTATTTATAGACAAAAATGGTAGTTAAAAAAATGTCCCAAGAAAATTGTAGGTCTGCCCTGTTGCTGAAATCTCGGAGATGGATCATCCGAAACAAAAAGATCAAACGGTTTTAGATTCAGTATGTTAATGGCTATAGCGCATATCATACGATTTTTGATATATGCAAAAATAACAAAACAGTTTTCGAAAAAAAAACAAAAAAGAACGTTTTTTTGACCGTTTTTGGCAAAAAAGATAGTAAATATCAAAGTTTAAAAAAATCCTTGATATGCGGTATAGCTATAGTTGTAAAGAATGTGTGGTTGACATTTCATAAGGATCTGTTCAGTAGTTTCGAAGATTTTATCAACGTCGAAAAACGTTGTTTCGAGAAAAACGCGTTTAAAGTTTTTTTCGGGTTGCATAAATACATAAAAAGGCATTTTTCAAAAATATTTCGAAAGTGTATTTATTAAGTGTAACAACTGTTATGTCAATATCTATAATATAAACCTATCAAAAAAATTCACGAATATAGCCTTTTTAGTAGTAAAAAATAGACTCGACGACTGACAAGGAACATCCCTCAGGTGACACCCTTCGATTTTGTTGAAATTTGGATATGTTATAAAGCACCGAAAAATAAGCGATACGTATTTTTTTTTATCGGCGGAAAAACGGTTTTAAGGGGCGAATACACAGTCTCAAAAATGGGGATGTTTTTCGTTTTGCGTCGATAACGTTTTAACGGTACGAGATATAAAAAAAATTCAGATCGCAACAATGTTTATTTTTTCGTGTACATTGGATATGAGAACGATAACGTTATCGAGGAAAAACGAAAAACACCCCTATTTTCGAGGGGTAGTTTTGCCCCTTAAAACCGTTTTTCCGCCGATAAGAAAAAATACGTATCGCTTACTTTTCGGTGCTTTATAACATATCTAAATTTCAACAAAATCGAAGGGTGTCACCTGAGGGATGTTCCTTGTGAAACCGCCACAAATTTCGTTTCTAAAGAACGTCACATTTCTAAAGAGAAAAAAAATAATAGAAAACCCCATGTTCATCTGGAAACAAGCAATTTTCATATGAATTTGTTTAAATGTCTTCGCAACACGAGTCACCTCTCCTAGCCAAAATTGCAGTTCGTTCGTCATTGAACAAGAGCTGACGAGGTGAGTACGTAGGTGTCCATTAGATTGGATACCTGACTACACCCCAGAGCAGCATTTTCAATTGCAGTAATCCCAATAATGACAGATGAAGAAAACAGCAGCAATGCAAAAAATTTGCCGTTCAGAGATTATCTCGTATCAAGGAAGAACTTTAAAACAGCAAATGAGAATCACTCTGATCTATGACGTACGTTTTTCCTCAAGGCTTTTTTTCTCTTCAAATCCCCACGGCATTCTCGTCGAGCAGCTTACCTACGATCGTTTATCTTCTGTCACATATGCAGCGTGATTTCATCCGGCAGCAGTAATCGGCCACACGTGTACGGATCACGTGTCAGTGCACGTTCCTTTCACCCGTCATCCCACATACGGAGAATCCGATTGAATTATTCTGCTTTAAGATGTTACCCCCACTTGTAGCGCAAAAAAGGCCTTTTTTATGAATTTTTTTAACGAAAACTACAAAACCTTTTTAATCGATCAATATACCATCTTAAAGAACACATCTTTAAGAACTTTCAGTAATTTTTTTGTTGAAAAATATTACATTGTTTAGTGGCAAATGGCCATCAATGAAATAATGTTTTTATATACACGGTTTTCGGTGACCAACATTGCGGCGAAGTGGATCATCTGAAAAAAAAATGCGGATGGATTTAGTCAAATATAAGTATAAACTAGTCTTTAATCGAAGGATTTCAAAAAATATTCATTTTTCACAAAATGGCGGACAGTCAAAGTTAATGGTTCGATTTTAACGAAAAAAAACGGCCGTTTTTTGGCCATAAAACGGCCATTTTTTTTTTCGAAAAAAAAAATCGAATGATTAAAGACTACATTTTTATGTATTAAATAAGCCCGCAAAATTTCAAGAAGATCGGTCATTACTGTTCGAGTAATCTTGGTCACCGACTTCAGAAATGCCATTTCGAGAAAAACGCGTTTAAAGTTTCAATTTCAGTTCTTCAATTCACGGATTCTTCTCTTTCAACGCTCATATCTCAGTCAATTTTGTTCGGATCGACTTGAAATTTTCAGGACATATTCTCAGATACTTATACTTCAAAAAAATGCAATAAAAAAAACGATTTTTTCAAAATCGCAAGTGGGGGTAACCCCTTAAGCCCGTCTCTCTGTAAAATTAAAGATTTCTTCAAATTTGTTTTTCTTTTGACAATTACCCAAATCGAAGGATATGGGTGATAATATTTTTTCTTCATATTTGATCTCGCGCTTTGTCTCGGGGCTTGGCACTGCCTCCAGTTCCGGAGAGAAGGCCCTCATTTGGACAAGTTACATTTGGATTTTAAGGGAGATTACGATTGTTAGGGAGGTAGGACGATTTAAATTTTACTGGAAATTACGATCGATCGTATGAAATATAATTAATATGTGGGTGACATTTGCAATATGCGCACCCATTATCTGGGGGTCTTGTGCAATGCGCGTAATCGATCGATTACGATCAATCATATGGAATACCATAAGAAAGATACCGATCACCATTCGAAATATTCAATTTATCAGGGTTTTAAGGGCAGATATACATCTAGGTGCCGGAGAACAAGGTCATTTTTGTGAATTTTTTCAAGGAAAACTATTTTAAATTTCGGATTGGGGTTTTAATTATCTAAAAGTATATACATTCAAAAATATGTTTAATTTTCTTTATTTAAAAATATCAAAAATATACAAGGATATTGTGTGATCCTTGGAGCGTCGTAAAAAAATTGGTACCAAAAATTTCTCGAAAACCAATGAACCGATTGCCTTCAGGTTTTTTGTGATTATTCTATACACCATTACCTAGTACTTGTCATAGCCGATTTTGAAAATATCGAGTTATGACAAAATGGCGGACGTTTGAACATTATCGACGAAAAACGAAAAACACCCCTATTTTCGAAGGTGCGTTTCACCCCTTAAAACCGTTTTTCCGCCGATAAAAAAAAATTCGTGTCTCTTAGTTTTCGATACTCTTCCACATAAAAAAGTTTCAACAAAATCGGAGGAGGACACTAAAGTGATGTTCCTTATGAGTAGAAAAAAATATTTGGCTTATTTTTTATCGGCTCAAATGATGCATGGACATCACAACAGTGACGTACCAAAGGAATTATGAGCGAAATTTTTTTAAAGAATTTTTAGAGCTCATTTTTCGAACCGCTTCCGAGTGCTCCGAAACGTACGAAACAGCCTGGAGGATGAATGTAGCAATTTGGCGGCGTAAAGTAAAAATTGTAAATGTAAATGTAGCAATTTGGCAAAGTAAAGTAAAAATTTGGGCAGTCGTAAAAAAAAAATGAAACGAGCTAACAAGTGAAGAGCTTCTTTCAAAATGTCTCGGTGGGTATATGCAGAATTCAAATGAGAGCTTCGATTTCGTCGTGCGGACGTCCGATTGACTTGAAATTTTAACTGTAGCTTTTTAGATATATTATTTAGAGTACACGCGATTTTTACGTTTCGTCTATAATGATCGTTCTTATAGACAAATTGAGACAGATTTTTCAGCGAAAAAAAATGTATCCACAATGAGGCCATTTTACGAGAAAAAAAAAAACTATATTTTTTAATAATTGTGTGTACTTCTCTAGCAAAACTAATGTGAATGACGGATATTTTTTTCCAAGTGCTAATCCCTAAAAGTTCTGCGTTCTCCAGTAGAGCACCTTAAAAACGCTCTTAGTGCAGCTACGACCGAAACGTCATTTTTGACATTTTTAAAATAAATTTTGTTTTTTTTTAAATATACTCGAACCATGTAGAATAAACCGTCCAAACCTCATTATGATCGCTTTTTTAGTATTCTCAAAAAATAATTGCTAAGAAAGTCTCGATCTTTGACAAGCCACGTGAATGTAACGCCTTAATGTTAAGCCCAATCTAGTGAATGTTAATGGAAGTTGAGCGAGAAACTCGATCTCTTGGGGAAGAGAACGAAGACTTTCTTGGGATTTTTATTTTGAGAATACCTGATATGCAATTAAAATGAGTTTTAAAGTGTTTATTCCACACGTGTTGACGTATCCAATTTTTTTTAACTATCAACAATGATAATTTCATAACATTTTTAATGAAAAATGAAAAATTAAATTAAAATAAAAATAAATGAAAAATTAAATGAACAAAAAATCATTTATTATGATTATTTCACGATTTTATAATTTTTTATGATGATTCCATATTATAATATTTCATTATTTTAATATGAAAACGACGGCAACGTTTCATAATAAACCAAACTTTTCATTATTATTATTATTACTATGTTATAATATTTTATTATTTTATTATGAAAAAGGCAAAAAAATTCACGAAACAAGAAAGGCCGAGGAGGGGGGAGGGGGGAGGGGGATGAGGGTAATTCTCCCCCCCCCCTCCTCGGCCTCACCCGTGCAAAGCTCCCGTGCAGAGCTCGTTATCTTCAATTCTGCACCACCGATATATCGATCAGGCGATAATACAGTGCTCGTTTTCGCCGCGTACGTCTGGCTACGTTGTCCAGTGGCCTCTTTCTCGCGTCCTTATCGCGATATAGGCACACATACATATCTGCATGCGGAGGTTACGACAAAGCGTTATACCCAGTATAAAGTAACGATCAATAGTACGACCCCGCGAACTGCCTCCTCGCTCGCCGTCGCCGCCGCCGCCCCTTCGCCGACGGCGTCGACGAGGAAGTCTATGCCGTGACACTTCGGGTCATTTTTTTTTTCACGCTCTCGCCCCACTCACACACGCGCACACACACACATCGTCGCGTGCAGGTAACGATTTAATTTTATAATACACCGTCATTCAATATTTCAGTCGAATTGTGAAAGGACGAATTTTGAGAGGACGCCTACTCTTCTTTTTCGGCTTACACATTCATTCGTTTAAGGATGTTGAGTCCCTATGAAACATGTTAATGCTAATTGTTCAATAAATAGCTTCTTAATCGTCATGAAATTTTTACACGGCCTCCTGAATACTTCATGTAAAAACATACCAAATTTTCAGAGCTCTATCATCTTCTTCAACCTCCTTAAATAAATTGTCATAAAACTCCTGTAATAAATTGTAATAAAACTCCTTAATAAAACTTCTTCAACCTCCTTGAATAAATTAAAAAAGTTCTTCAACCTCCTTAAATAAATTGAAATAAAAAATGATAAAATTTGAAATAAATAAAGTTGAATAAATAAAGTTGAAATAAAAGTTAAATAAAGTTGAATAAAGTTGAAATAAAAAATGATAAGAAAATTCTGAAAATTTGGTATGTTTTTGTATGAAGTATTTAAGAGGTCGTATTAAAATTTTACGAGGATTAGGAAGCTCGTTATTAAAAAATTAACATTTTGTTAAGAACAATTTTTAAAAGAAATAAAAAGAAATGTATCAATAAACTTCGTTTTGTTTCCGTTGCTTTCAGTATATTGTAGATATTATAAAATTGAGGCGTAAAAAAAAAACTTATTGCAAAGTTACATCAGTTTCCATAAAACAACATTTAATTTGTGAATGTTAATTGTTCAATAACGAGCTTCCTAATTGTCGTGAAATTTTTACACGACCTCTGAAATACTTCATACAAAAACATACTAAATTTTCAGAATTTTATCATCATTCGCGATTTGGGACTCAACATCCTTAATTGGCATGGGGCTGTGCAAAATGATACAGAATTAAGGAGGTTCGAGCGTTATTCACAATCCAAGATTAAATTTACATATATATATACACACACACACTATATATTATATATATAATCGATTTTTTTCTCAACGAAAAATTGAAGTATGTTAAGAAAAAGAAAGTTTTGCAAAATTTTAGGGTTCTAAACAATTTATCAGTTAGTGCTCAAACGCGTTTTCCATGTTTTTTTTTTTCATGATTATCGGAGTATTCATATTTTTTTTATCTCGATGCAGAAAATGTTATTGCGTGATCCAATGTAAGCATTGATTTAATTTTTTCTGTAAAAATACACAATTTTTATTCAAATATTTTTTTTTACCATAAACAATTTGTATTTGCAGATGAAGAATCAATATATGTAATTTGGTTGTGAAAATTATATTAACCACTCGATGAACAAGAACACGGTGTTCACATCACTGAACGTCTAAGACCTGTGCGTGTTTTTTTTGAGTGATATGTTGTTTTGGAGTAAGAAAACAAACAAAGAAAAAAAATTGACGAAAAATCGGAAGAAAAAATTTAAAGTCGTTTGAGCACTACCTCAAAAAATGTTTAGACCGCTCAAATTTTGTATTAATTACTTTTTCATAACGTAGTAACGTTGTACGTTGAGCAACGCGAAAAAAAGAATTAATTTTTTTTTAATCACCCTTATATATATATATATATATATATATATATATTATTGTCTAGTAATAATAAATAATCTCGTGACATAAATATAAATAGGCATAAGTACAAATGTACTATATATAATACTATATATAGTACATAAATATAAACAGGCACAAAACAACATTTCATTTTGAATTGTATAAAATATTCGCTGACGCCGTTTTTTTCAATAATACTCATCGACAATATTATACTTTTTCAAGTTGGTAGTGGCACAACATATTTTTCGTATTTACGTAATAAAAATATAAAAATGCATAATTTTGCCCGTTAATTACATATTTTATTAAAAATTAGCATCTATGGAATAAATCTATACTTCACGCGCATTTTTTGCGGCTCATTGAAAAAAATGTATAAACCGCCAGTTGGATCGACTGGATCGCTCCAACCTCCTTAATCGGGGGATTCATTTTTTGCAATTGATTTTATATATGGAACATCGATTGGAACTTCTCGTTCCTTTTGTCCGCCAAATGTATTATCCGATATTCTGCGGCCGATGATGGAAGCTTTAGTCTTCGTTGTTGGGCGTGTAGCTTACTTCTCATCTGCTCTATCACCGATCAATAAGTACTTTTTTTTTCTGCGCTCGTTGATGCGTCCATTGAAAGTTCCCCTTCGACGTTTCCATAATAGCGCCACATCGCTTGCGATTGCGGAAAAATTGAAACCTATGCAATTCAACGTAGGCTGATAAAATCATTGATGTTGATATCAATAGACACTGAGTCAATATTAATTTTGGATACGATTATACCGGAGGAACTTATAATGATTCATTATAAATTACATGTATAATTTACATTTGAAATCCATTTTAATGTCAAGTGCTATTATATTTTAGGAGCTCGTGATGATCCATTACGAATATTAAATTGTTTTTTTTTTTGCTAATATAATTAATATCTGGAGTGCTGGCGAATAAAAACGGGCTTGTGCACGTCACGTTTTTTTTTGGGTGTTCTTCGAGCACACGTTTATTAGCTCCCGAAATATTTTCCATCGAATCCGGCCCTGAACACCTTAACGTTAGTTAAAATAAACTGCCTTTCCAAGCAGAAACGGACTTGTCCATGGCTGGCTGGATGAAAAATTAGTAACAGATTACCACAGTGATGACGTTTATGACATTGAGTGCGATTGTTGTGAGCCTGACCTCGAAGAGTTTGTGTAGGATTATTAAGTTGATAATGAAAAACAAATTTATATTTCACTCACAGAATCTGTTTTATTTCATAACCGTATATGTACATAAGATTTTCATTCAAAAGCGGAGTTGTTCACCATTCTCACTCGAAACCGGACTTGTCGAAAATAAAAATATACACATGGCAGTTAGTGTTTTTATCAAATTAAAGCCAGGTTCCAGGCTTACATTTCAATAGAGCCTTCATATAGTGAAGCTTAAAAATTTCAACTCATCTCTATTTGGTTATTTTGGTTTTTGACGTCTTCTGTAAAGGAGTAGTTCATGGACAAGTCCGGTTCCATTCGCCAGCTCCTCATCTGTAATAGACAAATATATAAATGTGAGGTGACTCACTTATTTTACTTATTATCAAATTAACGTAATACAATATTTAATCTTGGATGTAAATATTTGAATTTTATAATCATTATAATATTATAAAAATTAATGAGCAGCTTGAATCATCATACTTATTGGTTTCAAAAAATATATATACCATTTCAGTAATACTATTTATCATATTTATTATTAATTAGTAAGTTCTATATATATACACATATATATATTATTATATAACTATATATAGCTTAATTATATAGCTATAATTATATAACTATATATAGTATATATAGTATATATAGCATATACTATATACTATACTATATATATACTATATATATATACGATTAGGAAGCTCGTTATTAAAAAATTAACATTTTGTTAAGAACAATTTTTAAAAGAAATTTAAAAAAATGTATCAATAAACTTCGTTTTGTTTCCGTTGCTTTCAGTATATTGTAGATATTACAAAATTGCGAGGTCAAAAAAAAAACTTATTGCAAAGTTACATCAGTTTCCATAAGACAACATTTAATTTGTGAATGTTAATTGTTCAATAACGAGCTCCCTAATTGTCGTGAAATTTTTACACGACCTCTGAAATACATCATACAAAAACCAACCAAATTTTCAGAATTATCATTTGCGATTTGGGACTCAACATCTTTAACCATATTATGATTGCGGTAGCAATAAGCTATATGAATTTTACTAGGCCCACTTTTACCATGGGCGTTTTTTTTTATAAATACTATGGAGATTTTTCTCAGTGCACGTTTGTACTATTAATATGGTTGACATTAACACTCGTTGAGTATAAAGTGTTACAAGATCTTACGAAAAGTGACTACACGCCATTATGGTAATCTTATAGTGAATACGTAAATCATGTGTGGAACGTGTCAATAAAGTCGAGACAGCTGTGGCACGCTATGATCGATATAGATATATCAGCGCATTCATTTAACAGTTTTTAGAATACGATATTTCGAAAACTATCGGGCTGCGCCAAAAATTCATTTAAGCAGCAACATATATTATCAAAAAGGCGATCTGTGCAAAAATCCATCTATATCAGAGGTAACAGCTATTCGGAATTGCAGCTGGAATTACGTTTATCCGTTATGCAGGTTATGTAGGTTGAATTACGTTATGTAGGTGAAATATTTTCTCCGATCGGAATCATTTCAGTAGGTCAGGGAATAACAAATCATGATAAACAATCATATATATAAAGTACGATAAATTTATCACCTGATAGCAAAAAAAATGTTTGAATATGACATTACTATATCGGCTTTTTTCTTAATTTCGACTTAATTAACAATTTTTCTTAATTAACGAAAGAAAAAAAGACCGATTCGTTACGTGAATCGCGTTATATTTTATGTAAAGAGCTCTATTATCATTGATATAATAAATATATATAATAATAATAATAATAATAATAATAATAATAATAATAATAATAATAATAAACATTTTTCATTTTAAAAACTTTAAAAAAAAATTTCATTTTAAAAACATTACATTCATTTACTATACAAGTAAAGCTCTAAATTGGTACATTTTTTAAATGTACTAATGTTTATTTCTTATTCAGTTGAAATTCGATTAGTCGAATTTTCGTTAAAAAGAACATTCCATTTTTGGGCTTTAATAATCTGTTACAAGCATTAAATAGTTTATAACATCGACAATAATAAAGTTCCTTACGGAAATTTGCAAAACGCGCTGAATACTCAACGTCAACGATCGCGGCCCAAGTGTCTGCGCCAGAAATCACGATTTTTCAAAATAGAAAAAATGTCAAATGGCCTGGATATCATTTTTTTAAATCTCCATACTGATTCAGCGCGGCGTATGAAAACTACGTAGTTAAACTTCTCTTGGACGATGTTGAATTCATTTACGTTGACAAAAACTAAAAACTTCGTAATTCTCCAGGCATTTGTCAATTCTCCTTAAACGTTCGAATCTTTGAGTCATTCGTATCTGAGTACGCTGGTCGAAGAGAGAGATCTCAATGAGGACAACCCGTATCAGTTAGCACGAATAAAACTGAAAGAAACGTTCCATCTCACTTGCTTGAATAATCATAAGATTGAAGTTTGCATCGTTGGATCGTAACGAAAATTAATATTTGTAAATTCCCACAATTTATTTTGGCAAACTTTGCTTACAGAAATCCTCCAACCATTTGTCAATACATTTATTTATTGATCTACAATATAAATGTTAAAAAATAAAGATTTTCTATAACAACAAACGTAGAGCAAATAAAATGTAAACAAGAGGTTTCGTTGCGTTCCAGCGATGCGAACTTCAACAGCATGAATGATCGACATCCACTTGACCACTTCAAGGCGTAGCTCAGGTCATTTTTAGGTGAGCTACTTACGTAGCTCACCTAAAAATGAGACTTTTTTGGGATTTTTTTTTTTCAGAATACTAAATAACAAAACTAAATGACTTACATTAGAATGTTTATCCTGCACGTATTAACGCATTCGAAAAAAATGGATGAAAAAAGGTACGAAATTGTGGCAATGTTTCATGGAAAACGAATTTTTTTATTACGATTATTTTATTATTTTATTATTAGGAGTACAAATAAGTTTCCGCCATTTTTAAATTAAAAAATGGGAATTTATTGTGAAAAAACGGTACGTTATGTTTTATTCGAATTGAAATTGCTTGTTGAGTCACTGCTAATGTAAGGGCAAGTTCTAAAGTAAGGCCTTAGGTCACAGTAACGGGTATAAAATCATGTGCGAATTTATCAATTTTTTTTTCGTATATGAAAAAGGGATTCACTCGTAAAATTAATTACACGTCTATTTAGTATGAATATCGAGCTGTTAGAATTTTTTGTTTTTCGATGTACAAAATGGCCGATTGATAATATTTTCTTTTGTTATCTTTTTTTAGGCGCTCCGCGATGTGACATTTAGCATCCACAATTTTTTACCTACAACAAAAACAAAAATTTTCATCAATCTACATTAGAATACCTAGAGAAGTACGTACGGAGTTGAAAAAAAATATTGTTTTATTCAAAAGTTGTAAGTATTTGAACTTACGAAATGAATGTTCAGTGAAAAATTTCGTTATAACTGTCCATAAACTGTTCATAAAATGAAAAGTTTTCGATTAATCAGAAATTCCGTACGTTCTTCTCTGCGAAATGCATTTAGAAAGATAACTTTTAAATTTGAAGTTAATCGAGTGAAAATTGTCGAAGTTATTTGTCACGCCAATTGGAAAAAGGTGTTTCGAGAAGTTTCGAGTAGTCGACCATTTTGTACATCGAAAAAAAATGTATTTTCTATCAGCTCTATATTCATACTAAATAGATGTGTAATTCCTTTCATGAATGAACCACTTTTTCATACGAAAACAAAATCGTTAAATTCGCACACGATTTTATACCCGTTACTGTGGCCTAAGGCCTTAAAGAAGTAAATCAAAAGTTCCCGCAAATGATGCTTACTCGACTCAAAACTCGACATTTCCGCACGAAAAACAATTATGTGACGCTGATGCAAAATCGCTAATATTTCAAGGTTATGGTCTTGCCAGGTGTCCAACCTTACGATATGACGTTTCACATCTGACAATTTCAACCATGACCTCCTAGCGGGGCCATCTTTTGTCAAACGGCGGAGACTTATTTCTACTCTCTGTTATTTTATTATTTTTTATTTTTATCGTAATATCCCATTATGAAAACGACGGCAACGTTTCATGAAAAACGACATTTTTTATATGATTATTTTATTTCATTTGTTATGATAATCTACTATCGTACTTGAGGACGTGCTAATTATTTGAAGCCCGCGACGAATTAGGCAAACGATTGTGTACTCGCGCACAGGTGGCCGCTTGGTGCAATCCGATTATTCGCAATTCTGCCCATTTTTTTGTTGTTACAATTGCGCGCACGCGTGCGACAGAATCGGCGAGCTCGGCGACAATCTCGATGCACAGATTGGGAATCTTCCCAGCTGCATCGATCTTCGACTCGTCAAGCTGGCGCTGAACAAGATATATTATCACCGAAGTTGGTGCCTCGGCCCAGAGATTCACTCTGTGGTCGAAGAACACGGCCCGCCTGAGGTTCACAACTTGGGTTCGCATATTTGGCTTTGTTTGGGTCTAATTTATCGTGACGTCGAATCTCCACCGTCCCGTTAATCCGGATGACTCGTGGCGATCTAACGATCGGTGCTCTTGATCGTACGCGATGCGTCTGATCACGAAAGAGATGGCGCAAGAGACGGAGTTGAAGAATCAGAGGCTGATAAGATAAAGACGAATCCAGCTTGATTATGCTGTTGCCCACTCTGGGCAAATGAGGTACAGTCGAATTGGCTTTATTCCAATCAGTACACGGAGAGAATTTTTAAGTAATTTTTACTGTGAAATCACAGTAACTCGGTGACAAATGTGCAATTCTTCAGGTTTTTAGGAAATAAATTATAAATTTTCATGGAAATGAATCAAAATTTACTTTTGCGTAACAGAAATTTCAAATATTTTCCAGAATTTTTACTGAAATTAATAGTAAAATTTCATGAAACGTAAAGATTACGACAATAAGTTAAAAAAGTGCTAATATAAATGAAATTTTTCAGTGGAACATTGAGAAATTTCCGTGTTTTCCATAAAAATTTAAAAAAGGAAGCCGAAATTTTCCGTGCGTTCACGGAATTTTACGTTCTTTATAGTAAAATCAGTTAGGGCTAGGTCGCCTGCCCGTACGCGTGAGCTCTGTGTGAGAGCGTGCGTATACGTGAACGCAAGCTGTGAGAGTGTGCTTGTGTATGACGCAGTATGACGAGCACGAACGACGCCGACCCGCGTTGCTTATCAACAGCGGTACCGCGCATGCGCATTATAGTACGAAGCATGGGCCAAGAAAGCCTCGTGGTTTCGTGCAGTCTAACGTGTTCTACGCAGTTCTACGCAAGAAAACAAAGAAACGTGAAAAGAAACTTCGATAAAGGACGTCTACAATGGTACGGAAAGATGATATGCTAAAACAAGTAGCAATCAAGAACACAAATGTTCAGAAATACAGTATATAGAGTATTTATTTAATCATAGGGAATTAATTTTTCGCTAGGGATTTTAGAAATGTCAAGTTTGTCCAGGTTATTTTTACTGTAGAAACTTGGAATTTTTGAGGCAGCCCATTGTTACAATTCTACATGAGAATGTGTCAGAATTTTTACTGAAAGAAATGTAAAAAATTATGCTACTTGCTTAAATTTTTACATGAATGAAAGCAAAATATTAAAAGCTAGTGTCAATTTTTGACTATGTGCACATTTGTCACCGGTTTCAAATTTTTAATGTACTTTTTACGGAGATTTCACCGTAAAAAATACTTAAAAATTCTCTCCGTGTACGAGGGCTATCGGCAACTGCATTAAAAATAAAAAGGAAGAACAATACGAAGGAGAGAAAAAGAGAGCCATGTAACAAATACACGACCTCGGCATAAACGTAAAGATCGACATAAATCAAGGAATTGAAAGACAGGGAAATAGAGTCATATGTAGTTACTTAGAAACCATTATTACGCAGAAAAATACAATGTTTTTTCACTTGCATAACCTGTTCGGCTTTTCCCAAGGCTCCACTGTTATATTTCCACCGCTCTACACTTGTGTGTTTTCCTCCATCATTTGCCTAGAAAATTACTATATTTAAATGACTATATTATTACTTAGAAAATTATAATTAAATCACTATAATTCGTTAGTACGGTAACTGGTAATGTCATTTAGCAATAAAATTACTTGTTACTATATTAATAAAGGATAGTCAGTTTATTTATAATACTTAGTCATTTAACTTAACTAGAAAATTACTATTATAGTAATTAGTAATTTAGTATCAATCAATAATAAATTACTAATATAGTCATTATTAAAAGGTCGACATAAATAAAACCATTGAAATACAGACAAATAGAGTAACATATATATTTACTTGGAAATCATTATTACTTAGAAAATCACTATCATTAAATTACTATATTTCGTTAGTATAGTAACTGTTGATTTCATATAATTAATGTAGCAATAATTTATATAGCAATAAAATCACTTGTTACTATACTAACAAAGTATAGTAACATTATTTATTGGAATTAGTAATCTTATTTAGTTAGAAAATTACTAATATAGTAATTAGTCAGTTTATTTATTTATAAATTACATTTATTATTACTATTATAATATGGTATAATTATTACCATACTTATTATTACCATAATTATTATTACACATTATTACTTATTATTTTACTTATTATTACATATTATTACATAATTATTACCATATAATTATTACCACTTATAATATTACTATTATAATATGGTATTTAGTAATTTAAAATGTAAAATTCAAATGCACTTTTATGGAACTTATCGATTTCAGAAAATAGAAATAACAATTCTAGTCGTTTATTACCACCAAAGGATCAAATTGAGACACCTTGCAAAAAAGGGTGTAATACCCTATTGGAAGGATAATAAACCGAAACGCAACTTTTATTGAATAAATAAGCTAAAGTAAAGACGACGGAGAGAGAGGGAGATAGAGAGGGGAAGAGCGAGAGAGAGAGAGAGAGAGAGAGACAAAGAAAGAAAGAGAGAGAGAAAGACATACAAGCAAAGAGTAAAAGATCTCAGCTCACTCTAGAGGTTCATTGGATACGCGCGTTGCAAAATTGCAGTATTTTTCTTCCATACTGCGCGCATATCATGTTTGTAAAACAGCAAAGACGATTTTGCACGTGTGTGGTCTCGTTTCATGATCGTGCAATATGCGAAATATGCAAAGAGAAATTTGAACACTAAAGACGGCGGGGGTGTTGTAAGACGGCGAGACAAGCAGACATGAAGAGAGACAGAGAGAGAGAGAGAGAGACAGACAGATAGGGAGGCTGACAGCAGACGGAGCGAGCACGACGGAAGAAAAGAGAATGAGAGAGAGTGTGTGTGTGTGTGTGTGTGTGAGAGAGAGAGAGAGAGAGAGAGAGAGAGAGAGAGAGAGAGAGAGAGAGAGAGAGAGAGAGAGAGAGAGAGAGAGAGAGAGAGAGAAAGACGTAAGAGAGAAAGAGGAAGAAATAGTGCGGTATCAGAGAAGGGAGAAGGGGTCTTTAAGGGGGACGAGCCGAAGACCCGCTGGAGTGAGGGGTGGCAACCGGTGGCCGATGTCAGTTTATCCCGGAGCGTCGGCACGAAAGGACGTCACGTATCGCGCGTCTCCGACCCGTGGAAAATATCAGCAGTCGCAACATTTCTTGCTCCGAAAACGAAAATAAAAAAACAAAAGAAGAAAAAATACGAAAATTTCTTTTTTTTTCTCTCCGTATTGCCATTCGAAGCGGATACGAGGCGTGAATCATGGTCTCGAATCGTAAAACTTGTTTGAATTTTCAGCGCCGCGCGCTACAAAGTGGCGATCTCGAGACGGGCGCGAGAATGGACGGCCATTCGTAAATTTGCCCGTACGAGTAGACCGTAATCGAGTGAGAGACGAAGAGAGAGAGGGAGCGAGAGAGAGAGAGAGCGTGAGAGGGAGGGAGAGAAGAAATAAAGAAACGCGCAAATGAACGCGTACGAGCGCGGAAACTCAGAAATTTTCATGCTTCTTCTATTTCTTCACGGAGTTCGCGCGAGAGTTCGTCGACGATAAGGAAAAAAACGAACGAAAAATTTAAAAAACAGTGCTCGCTCGGATGAACAATAACGAAGGAACGAAAATAAACGAACAAGTGCCTTTACGGATAAAAAAAAAAGTTTTCCGGTGATTTGAGAATAGTTGTAGATATGAACATTTATTTTACTAATCACGACGATGCTGCTAATCACGTAATTACTTAGGAAAATGACTTCGATCAATTGAGCAGGGACTCTTGATAGCGTTGTTTGCTATAAACGGAAGAAAAAAAAACACGTACAAACCAGGTTCGAGTTTGCCGAATTAGCGTTAAAAGGCCTAATTGACGTTGTATCAGCGCACTTGGAATTGTTGTTTTTTTTTTTTAACGAAGTAACTCTGCGGCGAATCTTCTGGCGATCAAGAAGATTATAAAGTTTGAGCATATAGAAGGATAAAGGGAGAGGGAAAAACGAAACATGTTCGCGTGTGCTATCGATTCGAAACGCTGGCAAAGGGACAATAGCTTACTACTAAGGTAATTGAACGGTACACGTCGCACGTGAACAATGACATTACCTTCGCATATGCATTGTTCCGGGTCGACTCGTAGTTTTCCAATTTTTTGTTCATGCTTCTTGCCGATTTGTTTTCTACGTTTGAGAGTACAAACCTGCGCGACTTTGTGGACGTTTTTACGCGTGGATAAACAATGGATCAATGAGATTTTCTTTGGGTTTTTTTTTATCAGTATACTTTGATGAATAGTTGGCATTATTTTTCGAACGAAAATAACGAACCGTTTGGCGTGCAACGGTCCCTGAGTAGGTGATTGAAAGATTTATCGAAAAGGATCGTTAAATGGATGAAATTGGGCTCTGGATGATTTCTTTGGTAAATTTTCGGAAGTGGGGCTCCTGTTAGGATCAGGCTCATTTTTGTTTGGGTTTGTTTGGGGTTGTTTGAGGGTTTTTGGGGTTATTTGGGATTGTTCGAGGTTGTTTAGGGTTCTTTGAGGTTTTTTGGGTTTGTTTGAACCCTTGAAGAAAATTAGCCTGATTCTAGCAGGAGCCCCACTTCCGAATATTTACCATTTTTTAAATGCGGAAGATAGTAAATTAAGTGGGTGCTCCAAGTCTGCCAAAGTGAAGAGTTTTTTTTATTTTTATGTGTTGGTTCGTGACAGATGATGAGTTAGAAAATATTATTGAAAATATAGGTCTATCTAGAGGAGAATTTAACTAAGAATTTTTTATTTATTTTTCAATGTAGCTTCCATTTGTACGGGGCCCTTCTTATTACATTCCCCAACATATTTCACTTCACATCCTTGCCATTTACTAATAATGAGGAGTTTCGATTGAACATTTCAGCACAGTCGTCGTGCGACTATGCCGTATCATTATGAAGAAAAAAAAATCGTTTTTCCGTACCTTTTGCATGGAGCTCTTTCCACGATGTTGAAGTTTGCATCGTTCGAATGCAACGATTTTTTTTGTTTTTTTTTGCTTTCATTATTAGCGAGAATATTTTCTCTCCAATTTAGGATGTTGATTTTTAATGAGGATCCTGGAGAATGTTTGAGTGATTTTTATACCCCAAATCCGCGAGAAGAAAATATCTTGGCAGTGTGAAAAAAATTATTTTTCGGCACGTTCCATCGATGCGATCTTCAAAACCATGATCTTTCTTTAATTTGGACTTGCGGAGTTTGTATTGATTAGGCGAGAAAATGTTTGGTATTTTCGGATTTCTTACACTTTATTAAAGATTCAATTTGATTGAGAACGATTATTTTATCGCAAGAAACGAACATAGCAGAGTTGCCTAGGATTATTCATGACGCGAATTCGGCCATTAATTATTATTGATAAAGTGCACAGCGATTCAATAACTGAGTCGAACAGTTGAAACTAAAAGTTATTGACAGTTCTTTTAACAATCTTTTTTTTATTATCAAGGGCTTTAATTACAATATCCCGAACAGAATGCAGGAACTGCCACATTTTCTTTATTCATTTTTGGACAATTTATTAAATAAAGTTTTCGATATAATTAATAAACTACCTTTTCTCACAGAAATAATTAAAATCATATTAGAAATGAGGGTCTTGCATAATTAATGAAATTTGCATCAAACTTTTATTCTAAGAAACAGTAAGAAATAAATAGTAAGAAGATAACTAAGAAATAGTAAGGAGATAACTACGAAATAGTAAGAAATAAATAGAAGTAAACGGTTTGAATTAATTCGCGATAATTGAAACCAATATACCTTCCAAGGTCAAACTTGTTCGAACAAAATCGACGTTTTCCCTAAAGTGTTGGGGTACAGAAATAACGAATGTGAATGTAGGATGAATATTTCGAAAGTAAAAAACGAAAGGAAGTAATTCATAGAATAAATGAATGGCATATTTTATAATTTCATATACCATTTATTGTTTCTCGATCGTATGAAGAAACTTCGCAAAGCGTGGATATAATTTAGCGACAATTGATAACGTAGTTTAACATCACCTTATCTACAACATTTTATTCCCATGCAACTTTATATAGCAATATAATTTTTCTTGCGATCCCACGAAATAAAAAAAAGATTCAGAGCCCCTTTCTTGAAGACGATGTAATAAAAAAAAAATCAGTAAATATTGCGGGATAACTGGTCAATTATCACAACAAGGGGAAAATAAAGTAACCAGGCTGGATATCTGGTCCCGAATGATGTTAAAGTTTGCATCGTTGGAACGCAACGAAAATGAATTCTTTTTCATTGATAAAATGTTTTTTTGGTCGATTTAGACTATGAAAATCGCCCGAACCTTCTTCCATATTTTTATTACAGATTTAGGACCTCAAGTTGCGAAGAAAAAGTCTCGAATAATAATAAAAATAAAGGAATAACACAAAAACCTCGCCACCCGACAGTGCAAACTTCAACGTCATAGTCACGAATGATTTTGAGGAAGATAAATGTCGACGTGTTCGAATGAGGATTATAAAAAAAGTCACCCAAATGATTTTATTGTTGTGATTCCCACTGTTCCTTGTCACTTGGATGTTTGGAGTTTCTCAGAGACCTACCGGAGTGCTCGCAGCTACTCGTTTCCCAATATTAGGTCATTGAGTATGAAATGTCCCATCACCTCTACTACCAAGTTTGATACTCGATAGGTATCGTTGATAGTTTGAATTTGACAGTTGACAGTTCTTCGTTTTTCTTGTTATCGCCAAGGTACGTTATCAGCCTAGACGTACGTTTTTCTTTGTCATTATCTGTCGATTCGCCTTTTGCAGATTTTAATTTTGTAACCCATGAACAAGTAAAAAGTTCGTGTTGTTTTCGAAAATGAGTTCCGTCGTGGAACTAATGCATTTTTTTAAACTTTGGCACGGTGACTGCAGCGCAGATAACTCGAAGTGTCAACGAAGTGTTTGGCAAGGGCGTAACTGATGAACGCACAGTAGGTCGGTAGTTCGAAAAGTTCCGATCTGGCGATTTTGGTCTTCAAAATGAACCACGTGGGCGCCCTGAGGGCAAGGTGGATAATGATCAGCTGAAAGCTGCAGTGGAAGCGGATACATCTCGAACTACCGTGAATTAGCAGCAAGCTTTAGGCTTGGGAAAAATTGCAGATTTTCAAGATTTTTTTAAAAAGTAAAGATCTCTAAAATCTTAGATCTCTAGAAAGTTAAAGCAAAGACCATTTTGGAGACGAAGGGTATGTTTTATTACTACCTTTGGCTATTACATAGTATTTTTTTATTTGTTAATCTTTATAAATGGCGAAGCACGTTAAGGGGGAATATACCTTTGTGAGGGCAAAATCAAGGATCATTTTTGACGATTTATTTAAGAAAAACAAAACAATATTTGTAAATTCGCTTTTTTATACATGTTAGTACGAGTCTTAAAGTAAATTAAAAAAAAAATTATTTTTCATCAAAATGGCGGCGCGGTAGTCGATGAAAGTAAACTCCTTTTTTTCATAGCCCTCTACGGGCGTATTCGCACAGGTCATAAATTTCAAGGTAGAACGAAAAACGAAAAATATTTTGAAAGTAGGTATAGAAAAACTAGTTCAGTACGTAGGGGCTTTTCAAAATATTGATTTAAAAAAAACGGTGTTATTATGATTTTTTTTGTAAAAAAATCGGTCGAATATCGATCATAAAATTTTGAAATTTCAACTTATCGAAAAAAATTCCTACATACTGGACTAGAAAATGTTGTCAAGAAGCTATAGTTAAAATTTCAAGTCAATCGATTGAAAACTCGAAGCGCAACGCATATGCCCGTGTATAAAAACATAATTTCGAGAAAAACGCGTTTACAGTTCGTCAATTATCAATCGATAATTTAAATAAAAAATTCTTTTATGATCAGACTTGTACTAACGTGTATAAAAAAACGAATAAAACAAAAATTGTTTTGTGTTTCTTAAATAAATTGTCAAAAATGACCCTTGATTTTGCCCTCACAAAGATATATTCCCCCTTAAGGTTCTCTTAACGGGTCGCGGGGGATATTGTCAGATGGCGTGACATGTAGTGTTGGTGGGATTAATCTGAAAAAAAAACCAACGAACATTTTTCTCTCATTAACACTCATACGCAGAATATGAACCAAAAAAAAGTGAGAAATATTGAAAATCGATGAAATGGTACGCTTTGAAACAAAAAAAAACGGCTAGATTTTCCAATAAAAAATACGTTTTTTTCATTATTTTCATAAACATTTAGGGTTATCTTCTAGACAATGAGGTTAGAAAGATTTATACCAAATTTCTTTAGAATCGGTTGATTAGTTTTTTAGCTATACGTCACCCTATTTTTGAAAATGGAGTTCAGAAGACCGTTCCATACCCCCGTCATTTTCTAACATTATTACAAAATAAAATATATACCATGTAACAGTCAACAGTATTAATAAAACATACCCTAAGTCTGAAAAATGCCGAAGAAATCTTTCCTTTCAAATAAAAGTAATGAAAATCAGCAAATGTTTTCCTTGCCTAAAGGTATCTCCCCCTTTAAATCATTTGAAACAAATCGATGAGGTTAAGAACCTGAAAATCGGACAATTCATATTTAACGACCCAATACATTCGCACGGGGGCACAGGGAAACTGTGAAAAACCTGTGCCAACACAGGCGTCCATATTGTGCTGAATTCCAGTCGTGTCATCATCGAAAACTCACAAGGAAAGGTTGCGAGCTCGATCTCTCTGATTTCGATGAAATTTGGCATGCTTGTAGATCGGGGAAAAAAGGCGACTCTTTTTTTTTTTATATCTGCGGAACCGGATTTTCCAGGGTCGAAACGCGCCCCCGAAAATTGAGGTGTTTTTCGTTTTTCGTCAATAGCGTTTGAACGGTACGAAATATGAAAGAATTTCAAATTGCAACAATGTTTATTCTTTCGAGTCCGTTGGAGATGAGAACGATAACGTTATTGACGAAAAACGAAAAACATCCCTATTTTCGAGGATGCGTTTCACCCCTTAAAAATCGGATTCCGCAGATGTAAAAAAAATACGTGTCGCCTATTTTTACCCATTTTACGTACATGCCAAATTTGATCAAAATTGGAAAGATCGACCTCGGAACCTGTGCTTGTCGGTAGAATTGCCGGACCGCCCGGTAGTCCGCGCGCAAGCCAAGGGGGCGTACATAAATTACGTAACGCAATTGGGGGGGGGGGGGGGGGTCGGCCTGGCGTTACGGTCTACGTACGTGGGGGGGGGGGTCGAGGTTTGTGATACGTCACGATTTTAGAACTGCCAGAAATAGCAAAATTTCTGCATGTTCAAGTTAAAAAAAAATGTTTAACTCATCGTTCAGAATAGATAAAGTGCAAGCTCTTATTATTTTGAGAAATATAATGAAGATGAAAAACCATCATATCGCCCGCGACTTGATACTTTAATGTAAATACCAATATTCTAGAAAAAACATAACTTCATATCAAGAAAAACGGAACGAAAACTTTGATCGCGATTTTCTCGCACCTACTTTTTTCGACCTTGTCTCAGCGAACACTCAAAAACCTGTCAACCGATTTTCGATTTTTAAAAAAAATTTTTGTAATCGCAGTGTCTAAGGTCGTACGTAGCCGGTTTAAAAAGTTTTAATCATTACTATTTTTATAGATTGCTTGAGTACAGAAAAGTGCTTTGAAGATAGAAAAAAAAATGTCCAAACTGTCGGCATTTTGTAAAAAAAAACAAAATAAAAAAACGGCTGCGCATAACGATAGCTTCATTTGTATAGATATCGATAAATTGTTGACTTTTCATTCAAAGATAACCTTACATAAAGATATCGATGGGACAATGAAGAGAATTTTTTTTCGTCGCCCAATCAGGGTTAATTGAAAAAATCATAAAAATTGGTATAAAACTAGATGAATATATACTTCATAAAATCAGTATAAACCCGAGCCTTTTACAATTCGTTATTTCATTGAAAAAAATACGCAATTATTGACGACAAAGCACTCGTTACGTAACGGAATAGGGGAGGGGGTTCAGGTCAGGCGTTACGGTTCTGTTACGTGGGGGGGGATTGGGAAATGTTGCGTTACGTAATTTGTGTACGCCCCCAATGCTCGGCTAAACGGTAACCCATCCGAGTAGTGGCCCAGGCTAAAGCTACCCGACACGAGTGCTCGCCATGGTAGCACTTCGACTGCGCGTCCTCTATTGTCCATTCGCTGAAATTATTTTTCCTAAACCATATCCGCAAAGGGAAGAAAAAAGACGGCTGCTGCATTGTTCCAGGGCGGCGAAGGATCTCGAGGAGCGTCGAAGTCATTACGAGCCCTCGTTGGGCCCCGGGGTTCCCGATGATATCGACCATTCGTTCACCCTCGAAGAGAATGACTTCGTGCCGCATTTCCAGCGAGTCTCCATTTCCGGGGAGGATACCTCGGGGGTAAGTTCGTTTCTTTTTTTTTCTTTCTGTTCGTATACGTTAAGTTTTTTCACACTTGGCGACTCATCTCGCACGGCGAAGCCTCGGTAACGAAGCCATTGAAGTATATTACATAAAATTATACTGAGGCCTTAAGAGTCAATATCTGCAATGCTGAAGGATGTTGGGGCAAAATGGATCACTGATAATCCGATGTAGGGATCGATACGCAAAACTTTGACAGCCGCAGTTCCCGCATTCGACCCTAGGGAACTACGCTAATCTCCACGTTCCGACAACTCACTAGGGATATGCAAAATCGAAACCCGGTTTTTGAAAATTCCTTGCCGCTCGAGGAGGCTCGGGCCCTTTCTCAATCGTTGAAATATTTTTGCCAAATTTCTTTCGGGTTGACTGATTTTTCCTGCCGTATAGGGATACACGAGATCAATGGTGACACTGCGAAGTACCGAAAAAGACTCGCTGAATCGTTTTCGCGGAAAAAAAAGTATTGAAATCTGGGGAATTTAAACGTAAGTTTTTTTTTTCATCAGGAGGGTCGAGCGTTTAGATGAATTTCCGAGGATAATAATTTTTTCCAGACGTAGATTCGTTCGGTGAGAGTTGAACTTGGAAGAAAAAATTAAGGGATCATCACAGTGTAAGGGGTCAAAAAATAGCTGATTTTCGCGATTTTTTTTCTGTGGTTAAAATACACTAATCAGTCTGATTTTTTAATGTCTTATCAAAGCACTCGTGAAGAACGGAAAATGAATTCGTAAAGGTTTATTTTGATTTTTTTCAACGGTCAAAATCGTCTTCGAAAAAACGGAGTCCTCACGGTGTACACGTTTGTGGCGGGAAATATTATCTGAAACAAAATTTGTAAAAAAATTTCTTAATCCGTATGAAAGCCGCTATCTTGCTATGGAGGTTTTGCAAAAATAAAAATTTCCAAAATGGCGGCGGTTTGAAAAAAGTGTCGACAAATTCGATAAAAAAATGTGTACCTCGTGTGGGTCTGCGGTGGCCATGGCTGATCCGTGTGCGAGACGTCGACCGTTTTTCTCGAAACGCAATTTTTCAAAACGGCACGCCGCATAACTCCAACAATTTTCATTCTTTCCACTCCAAATTTTGAGCACGTCTTTAAAATAACATTCCGAAGTGAAATACGGACAGGATTTTCCATGAGGTAATGATAGCATTAGCTATTAACAAATGATTGTCCTTTTTTCTGTCGAAAATTGACTTTTTACTTTCAATGCTTGCCAATTACACGAAAATTCATATTTTCAAAATTCCCTACGTATTTCACTAGTTATACTCATACAAATTAATGGAATTTTTTTTTAAATTCAAATTTGCGTCAGTCACACTGCGGTGCCGCAGGGCCTCTCAAATTCAACATAGCTCGCGAGAATGTCTCCAGTGTCACCATATTGTATAATTTTATAATATAAATTGTTTTTATTTACTTGAAGATATGACTTATGAAGTCCTTGAATATTATTATATCCTCTTACTTGTCCTATTACATCAAAAGAAAATCGCGAAGAATCACTTAATTTTAGACGTTTACAATGGTGCAAGCCCTTAAGGGGCCAGTCCACTTTGGAGCCACGAAAAAGGGCTATTTTCGCGATGTTTGAGCATTTTATAAAAGATACGAATATAAAAGTTGTTGGGCTTCATAAATAAAGTCTTGAAATACATTTAAAAAAAAAATGTTTAATTCATTTTTATCCATTTTGAAGTACAAAAACTATAGTTTAACGTAACGCCTCAAAAATAGGTGGGCTAGGTAGCTCCACCACAACTCGGCAACGGCTTGTCTGAAACGAAAAAATTAAAGTCCATTAGATTTAGTATGATAACAGCTACGAAATGACCCTCGGATATAAAGTTTAATCGAAAAATAAAAAAATGGCAGGCGAAAAACAAAGAAAGTAAAAAAAAATGCGTTTTTTTCGCAGTTTTTCGCAAAAAAGGGTAAAAATCGAAATTTTAAAATCATACAGGGTCATCTTGTTGCGAATCCTGTTTACAATCTGTGGTTCAAATTTCAAGAGAATCGGTTTATTAGTTTTAGAGATATGATGGAGCTAGATTTTGAAAACGTAGTTTCAAGAAAAACGCGTTTGAAGTTTATACTATGAAACACTCTTACCTAAAATCAATCGGCAATTTCTGCACCGTACAAAATCCAATATTTCTGAATATATGTACTTTCGAAAAAAGTAACAAAAAAATCGATCTTTTGAAATTGTCAGAGTGGACTGGCCCCTTAATTGTTAAATATTTGGGTTTGTGAAAGGCATACCTCAATCGTCAACAAGTGCAGCGATCATATCAGCGAAATATATGAACTGCAGCTGATTCACGATCCTTCATAAGACACCCTGCTGAATTGCAGTATAATTTTTTTCGTTAAGGATGTTGAGTCCCACATCGCAAATGATAATAAAATTCTGAAAATATGGTACGTTTTTGTATGAAGTATTTCAGAGATCGTGTAAAAATTTCACGACAATTAGGAAGCTGGTTATTGAACAATTAACATTCACAAATTAAATGTTGTCTTATGGAAACTGATGTAACTTGGCAATAAGTTTTTTTTTTGACCTCTCAATTTTGTAATATCTACAATATACTGAAAGCAACGGAAACAAAACGAAGTTTATTGATACATTTTTTTTTAATTTCTTTTAAAAATTGTTCGTAACAAATTGTTAATTTTTTAATAACGAGCTTCCTCATCGTCGTGAAATTTTAACACGACCTCTTACATACTTCATACAAAAACATACCGAATTTTCAGAATTTTCTTATCATTTTTTATTTCAACTCCTAAGGAGGTTGAAGTAATGATGATAGAATTCTGAATGTTTGGTATGTTTTTACATGAAGTATTCAGGAGGTCGTGTAAAAATTTCATGACGATTAAGAAGCTTTTTATTGAACAATTAACATTAACATGTTTCATAGGGACTCAACATCCTTAAGGCGTTACCCCCACTTGTAGCGCAAGAAAAGGCCTTGTTCATGAATTTTTTTAAAGAAAACTGAAAAACTTTTTTAATCGATCAATATACCATCTTAAAGAACACATCTTGAAGAACTTTCAGTAATTTTTTTATTGAAAAATATTACATTGTTTAGTGGCAAATGGCCGTCAAGGAAATAATGTTTTTATATACACGGTTTGCGATGACCAACATTGCGGCGAAGTGGATCATCTGAAAAAAAAATGCGGATGGATTTAGTCAAATATAAGTATAAACTAGTCTTTAATCGAAGGATTTTAAAAAATATTCATTTTTCACAAAATGGCGGACAGTCAAAGTTAATGGTTCGATTTTAACGAAAAAAAACGGCCGTTTTTTGGCTATAAAACGGCCATTTTTTTTCGAAAAACAAATCGAACGATTAAAGACTACATTTTTATGTATTAAATAAGCCTGCAAAATTTCAAGAAGATCGGTTCATTAGTGTTCGAGTAATCTTGGTCACCGACTTCAGAAATGCCATTTTGAGAAAAACGCGTTTAAAGTTTCAATTTCAGTTCTTCAATTCACGGATTCTTCTCTTTCAACGCTCATATCTCAGTCAATTTTGTTCGGATCGACTTGAAATTTTCAGGACATATTCTCAGATACTTATACTTCAAAAAAATGCAATAAAAAAAAATCGATTTTTCCAAAATCGCAGGTGGGGGTAACCCCTTAAAGCGGCAAATCAGTTGGAGTCGATTTGACCCTCAAAGGGTTGATTTTCCCCCAGATCTGCTCGGGTTGCTCACAGAGATGTGCTGGAATCAAATTCGGCTGTCTCGCTTGATTTCGCATTGGCAATTTTTTAATTCAAAGGGTTCGTCACGCGAGTAGAAGCCGATCATCACTATAAACACTGACGAACCGGAAGCAGTTGCTTCTCAGCGCTTCTGGGTCCAATACCGATCAAACTGATTTTCCGTTCTGCTGAATATAATACCAACGCTCTTTTGCGCATGTGCCCATTCATTCCCCGACTGCTGTTTTTTCTCCTACGAACGAAATGGTCCATTTGGCCCCATATTTTTTTCCCCACATCAGTCCTTCAACCTTCAACCTTCCGCGGGGTATACCGTTCGCGAGACTCGAACTCGATAATCTACGCTCAATAGCCGCTCGACGATCCCCTTCGTTGACCTTGTCCCTCATACATCCATCGAACGACCAACATATTCATATATATATGAGGAGCTGACGAAACAAACCGGACTTGTCCACGTTGCGTCAAATTTTTGTTTTTCCTCCGTGTTCTTCAAGCACATTGGCTCCCAAAATATTTTCCATCAAATCCGGCACTGAACACCTTAAAATTGGTTCCGTGGCTTCCAAGCAGAAACGGACTTGTCCATGGCTGGCTGGATGAAAAATTAGTAACGGATGACCAGTGATGGCGATGATGACATTAAATGCGATTTTTGTGACCCTGACATTGAAGAGTTTGTGTAGGATTATTAAATTGATGATGAAAAACAAATTTATATTCAATTCGAAGAATCTGTTTTATTTCATAACCGGATATGTCCATAAGATTTTCATCCAAAAGCGGAGGTGTCCACCATTCCATTAAAAAACGGACTTGTCGAAAATAAAAATAAACACATGGTAGTTAGGGCTTTTATTGAACTAAAGCCAGGGCCAGGCTTACATTTTGATAGAGCCTTCATATATTAAGGGGTTAGGCCACAGTAACGGGTATAAAATCAAGTGCGAATTTAACCATTTTTTTCGTATGAAAAAGTGATTCACTCGGAAAATTAATTACAGGTCTATTTAGCATGAACGTCAAGCTGTTAGAAATTTTTTTTTCTTTCGATGTACTAAATTGCCGCCTACTAATATTTTCTTTTGTTATCTTTTTTTAGGCGCTCCGCGCCTAATACTGGGTCGTGTTCGCGACCCAGAAATTCCAAGTGAGAAAACGTTTTTTCCTGTTGAATAAAAATTTAATCACCCATCTAAGATCGGGCGGGATGGGGGGTGGGGGTCACTTCGAAAGGTCGGTTCTTATGCTCACTCGCTCGCGTCCCTCGAATAGGTCCCCTTTAATTCCGCCGAGTTTTTTCCGACTCGCAAGCCCCGCGCGCACCATCCGCTTCTCTCGAACCCGTTCGATAATCACACGGAACATGTCCGGCACTCGACCGTGCTCGAGACAAAACGAGACAACATACAGTTATACGTATATAAATATACGCATGTACAGTGTGTCTCACTTGAAGTTTAACCTTAATAACTTGAAAACGTGGCTTTTTCGGAAAACTTTTCAATCAAAAGTTGCAGCAGGATTTTGACTGGTGTCGTTGGACGAGTCGCGTAAACTTTTTTTCTGACGAGAGCATTGGGATTACGAGGTCGGGGTTTTACACACAGTTAAGGAAGCTTTCCAGTGTGACAGCCCGAAAAATCGCTGTTTTTCGCGATTTTTTTTTTTAAAGAAAAAATAATCTAATCGGTCTGGTTTTTTTTTTTGTATATTAATTGGGTATTGAAGAATACAAAACAATTTTTTAAAGATCGATTTATTTATTAATTAATATCTATAAAAATGATGAAACAATTGTTGCAGAAAATGCACTTGGATGTGGTGTCCACGTTGGGGGTCACAATTTTGATCTGAAACAAAAAACACAAAAAGATTATTGATCGGTATATAATTGGCTTTCGTGCTATGGAGGCTTTTTTTTTTTTTTTTTGCAAAAATGGCGCCGGTTTGAACAAAAAGTATCGATTTTAGCATTTTTTTTGGCAGTTTTTTTTACAAAAAAATAGGAAGATGTCAAAAAAAAAAAGTTTCCATAGCACGATAAACAATGACGTTAAGAATATTGTGTAAAAAATTCAACTCGATAGGTTTAAAACTCTGCCCTCCAAGTTGGACACCGTTTTGAAAAATGCTGTTTCGAGAAAAACGCGTTCAAAGTTTCGCTGTAGCTGTAGCGCTCCGTTGCCTTCTTCCAAGAAATGCTGTACAGTAACCGAAATAATCTGAATTTCGGCATGAAAATTTCAGGGAATATTCGGAAGAGTGTATACTATTCGATAAAGCAAAAAAAAAAATCGATTTTTTGAAAATTTCACACTGGAAAGCTCCCTTAAGCCGTTACTCCTACCCCGTGACCGGAAAAAAAGTAGAATTGATGGGTTTTTCTTTCGGGGAACACGCGTGCAGATCAAAATTGTTTTTTGCATCAAAGCAAAAAACATAATTGCTTTGATGCATTGTTTTAAGGATTTTAATTCGCGGTGATAACTGGTTGGAAACAAATTAGAAATTCTTTTGAAAAAGTTGTTTTGAGAAAAACACTTTTAAAGTTCGCCGGTTTGCGGAACCTAACCTCGACTTGAAATTTTCGGACACTTTTTTTGAAATGTTATATTTTGAGAATTAGTTTTTAGGTAGGTTTTAGAATTTAGATTACTATAGAATTCAGAGTATTATTGACATCCACGTTTTCGGTATGTATTATTGTAAAATGTATGGCTTTATTAGGCATGTCAGTTTTACCAGATTGTAATATTGGAATACCGGTATTTCGATATTCTCCGATATTCATGGAACGCCTTGATAAAAAAAAAACGTCAGGAGCTTGAAAGTGAAGATGGAAGTTGGAGAAATAGTCGTACATGAGTTTCAACAAAACCGATGACGGACATCTAAGGATGTTGAGTCCCTATGAAACATGTCAATGTTAATTGTTCAATAAATAGCTTCTCAATCGTCATGAAATTTTTACACGACCTCCTGTATACTTCATGTAAAAACATACCAAATTTTCAGAATTTTATCATCATTACTTCAACCTCCTTAAGGGTTGAAATAAAAAATTATAAGAAAATTCTGAAAATTTCGTATGTTTTTGTATGAAGTATTTAAGAGGTCGTGTTAAAATTTCACGTCGATTAGGAAGCTCGTTATTAAAAAAATAACATTTTGTTAAGAACAATTTTTGAAAGAAATAAAAAAAAATGTATCAATAAAGTTCGTTTTGTTTCCGTTGCTTTCAGTATATTGTAGATATTATAAAATTGAGAGGTCAAAAAAAAACTTATTGCAAAGTTACATCAGTTTCCATAAACAACATTTAATTTGTGAATGTTAATTGTTCAATAACGAGCTTCCTAATTGTCGTGAAATTGTTACACGACCTCTGAAATACTTCATACAAAAACGTACCAAATTTTCTGAATTTCATTATCATTTACGATTTGGGACTCAACATCCTTAAGTGATGTTCCTTGTAAGTAAGTAAGTAAAACTATTTATTTAAAATCACCGTCTTTTATTGAGATGTTCGTTTATTATACATTTCCAAACGCACTCCGCTATGTTTTAAAACATTTTCAACCCAACGTAAAATAAACAAACAGACGAAACGCAATAAATAGGAACTCTTGTGCAAATAAAAAAACAGTAAGCAAGCGAAATTAAAATTAGGAAGTTCGATGCAAGTCAACGCAGTAGTTGCTACCAGAATGCAAACGAACGGCGTAGCTTGCCGCAGGCACGAAGCAGCATGGTCACTTTAATTAACGATATTGAGACCGTTGAAACAATAGCTGGGGAAAAACAGAGAGCATTGGACGTTTCGTCTTTCAGAGACGATCTTACCTTATTGCAGATGTAAGCCGCGAAAGAGTGAATAAACAAGTCGACACTCGGGAAATATTTTTCGTAGGCAATAATATTTTGAGGTTGTTAACGCGTTACCCCCACTCGTAGCGCAAAAAAAGCCTTTTTCATGATTTTTTTAAAAGAAAACTACAAAACTTTTTCAATCGATCAATATACCATCTTAAAGAACACATCTTGAAGAATTTTCAGTAATTTTTTTATTGAAAAATATTACATTGTTTAGTGGCAAATGGCCGTCAATGAAATAATGTTTTTATATACACGGTTTGCGGTGACCAACATTGCGGCGAAGTGGATCACCTGAAAAAAAAATGCGGATGGATTTAGTCAAATCTAAGTATAAACTAGTCTTTAATCGAAGGATTTTAAAAAATATTCATTTTTCACAAAATGGCGGATAGTCGAAGTTAATGGTTCGATTTTAACGAAAAAAACGGCCGTTTTTTGGCTATAAAACGGCCATTTTTTTTCGAAAAAAAAAATCGAACGATTAAAGGCTACATTTTTATGTATTAAATAAGTCTGCAAAATTTCAAGAAGATCGGTTCATTAGTGTTCGAGTAATCTTGGTCACCGACTTCAGAAATGCCATTTTGAGAAAAACGCGTTTAAAGTTTCAATCTCAGTTCTTCAATTCACGGATTCTTCTCTTTCAACGCTCATATCTCAGTCAATTTTGTTCGGATCGACTTGAAATTTTCAGGACATATTCTCAGATACTTATACTTAAAAAAAATGCAATAAAAAAAATCGATTCTTTCAAAATCGCAAATGGGGGTAACCCCTTAAGGCGTTAGCCCACAGTGCCGGGTATAAAATCATGTGCGAATTTAACAATTTTTTTTTCGTATGAAAAAGTGATTCACTCATAAAATTGATTATACATCTATTTACTATAAATATCAAGCTGTTCGAATTGTTTGTTTTTTGTTATCTTTTTTTTAAGCGCTCCGCGGCGTGACATTTAGCATCCACAATTTTTTACCTAGAACAAAAAAAAGAAATTATCGTCAATCTACGTTAGAATACCTAGAGTAGTACGTTTCGAGTAGTCGAGAAGTTTCGAGTAGTCGGTCATTTTGTACTTCGAAAAAAAATTCTAACAGCTTGATATTCATACTAAATAGATGTGTAATTAATTTTATGAGTGAATCACTTTTTCATACGAAAAAAAATTGTTAAATTCGGACATGATTTCATACCCGTTACTGTGGCCTAAGGCCTTGACGTAGTAAACAAAAAAACAAGTAAGAGGATTTTTTAATGGAAATAGTAACAAGCATAGTGATATTTTAATTTCGTCAACTGTGATATCGAAACATCGGTATTATTCGAGGCCAATATCGGTTTTTCATTGTCGAATTTTTGGTCCGATATTCCGGTTTCTCGTTATTATCGAAAATCATGCTCCAATTAGACCGAACGAAAGTGCATCATTATTTTTTTCCTCTACGTCGCACGGTAGGTGCCCTTGGAAGATTTGCAGCAGGCATCGCAAATGTTGGTTCAGGCATTGGCGATAAGAGAAAAATACATGAACAATTCGAGGCAGAGTTTTCCCTCGATTACATCGAGATTCCTCAGAACAGCGGACAAGAGGCCATTGAACCTCGACGATGAGGTTCAGCACGACGACCGAATGGCCATTGCAGGTAAGTTCGATAGAATCATACTTTTTTCATCGCAAACTCAGTGTCAAAAATATCGTTGATTTTTTTATACAATTCTTTCCCCTGCATCTTCATTTGAAATATCTTTTTTTCCGTGCCCTTCCACCCTCCCCTCCTCTCTCATTTTCAAACCAACCAGTCGATCAATCTACGAATAAAGTCCAGCAAAGAATTGGTTTTTAGGGTGTTAAGCATATCGCGATTCGACTAAAGATGAAGAAACAAATTACCACCGATTACCTGGACGTTTGTTTTTGGAATTTTTCTCCGTTGCTTTTTCACAGAAAACGATAATTCGTGTATCAAAATGCTCGTTTCCATCATGGCTAGGTCGAGTTTCTTTTCGACTTGCGTTCAAGTCGATCGAAACTTCATGGTCTCGCGTTTTCTTATTACATCTTTGGGTTGGCAGATGGATCGGTTATTTCCGTAAAATGGAGTGACGTTGAACATGTTTTGAAAGTTTTTTGTAGGTAATTTTTGTTTTAACATTCCAAATTCCAACTTTTTTTGCTCCTATAGAACGATGTATCTTTTGGTTATCAAATGTAAGTTAACGGTAGGACTTATTGGTGATGTGAGGACCATTTTTTTCGAAAATGACTGGCACTGACGTCAGGCTCATAAGTTCTAGTTGTCAAAACACATGTTAGTTGAATATGTTAATTTTGATGTATTTAAATGTCGAATAGCAAATGTGCCGATTTTCGGACAGCTGTTAGCGTTACATCCCTGTCTTCGGACACGATCACGTCCCAATTTCTACACACGTCCCTATAACCGACCATTATGAGGTCCTAGTTTTCGGTCATCCAGAAATTTATTCTTATAGTTACGTGGTTTAAGGCGTTACCCCCACTTGTAGCGCAAAAAAGGCCTTTTTCATGAATTTTTTTAAAGAAAACTACAAAACTTTTTTAATCGATCAATATACCATCTTAAAGAACACATCTTGAAGAACTTTCAGTAATTTTTTTATTGAAAAATATTACATTGTTTAGTGGCAAATGGCCGTCAATGAAATAATGTTTTTATATACACGGTTTGCGGTGACCAACATTGCGGCGAAGTGGATCATCTGAAAAAAAATGCGGATGGATTTAGTCAAATATAAGTATAAACTAGTCTTTAATCGAAGGATTTTAAAAAATATTCATTTTTCACAAAATGGCGGACAGTCAAAGTTAATGGTTCGATTTTAACGAAAAAAACGGCCGTTTTTTGGCTATAAAACGGCCATTTTTTTCGAAAAAAAAAAATCGAACGATCAAAGACTACATTTTTATGTATTAAATAAGCCTGCAAAATTTCAAGAAGATCGGTTCATTAGTGTTCGAGTAATCTTGGTCACCGACTTCAGAAATACGATTTTGAGAAAAACGCGTTTAAAGTTTCAATTAGCCGGTCGTTTACACAACGGATTCTTCTCTTTCAACGCTCATATCTCAGTCAATTTTGTTCGGATCGACTTGAAATTTTCAGGACATATTCTCAGATACTTATACTTAAAAAAAATGCAATAAAAAAACGATTTTTTCAAAATCGCAAGTGGGGGTAACCCCTTAAACTGAACAGGTTTTTAAAGATATTGAGCGTATACATTTATTAGCGTACAATTTTATGGTAATTAATTAGTAATTGTCGGCTGAATAGGATACAAGTATCACTTAAGAGTTATTTTGACATCATTTTCATAAAAAAATAATGTTTTATGCATTATGCATGAAACGAAATAAAAAAACAATGATTTTTACCAATCAAATTGTCATCTTTATTAGGGAAACAGTTTACATAAAAATATCAAGTATCTAGGGTACTTTTATAGGCATCTCATCGGTATTATAATTATCATTGAGATCAAAATGAACTTTAGCAACATTATAATAAAGTTGAACAACAATAGAAGAAGAGTCAAAAAAGAATTAGTCAAAACCGTATTTTGGCGCTCTGTTAAGTAGCCCCAAAAACTGTCAAAGCTACCCTTAGCGTCAACATAACCTCCTTTCACGGTTCCCGTTGATCAACGACACCATGGAGCTTAGATACCAGGCCGTTCAGCGGCAATGCAAAGGCACTGAAAAAAGCGTCCCCAAAAATGTCTCGAAGTGATGGCGCTGGAGTGCAGCGACACCTACATGTATATTAATATATTGGTCAACGAGGTGAAAGTGATCGGATGAGTTTCTAACCTCACGACAGACCGATCGTGACATCAAACGTCGAAATATCCGCCCATTCATAATTTCCTCATGACGGTTCGAAAAAAAACTCAATAGCGAGACAACATCTCAAACTCAAACTCAAAATGGCGATGATAAAGCCCATCTAGAAAAACGTGTTTTTTACAAATAGCTTCACGGGAGAACGGTTTTCTCGTAAAGTATAAGACCTGAAACAAAAACGAAAAAAATTATAATTTATATATTATTAGCTATGGGACTACCTAGAAATTCACTTTCAAATTTTGAAACAAATAGCGCACTTTGAACGAAATGAATCGAATTTTTGCCAAAAAAGCAGTAAATTGTTTATAAAAAAAAAAGTTTACATTTAATCAAAAAACGGCTACGTTTTCCCATAGAGAATGTAATTGTGAAGCTGCTATCAAAATTTCAAATCGATGCATGCAAAGGTGTTCGAGTAATCCGTCTTCCGAGATTGAAAAAAGTGGTTTCGTGAAAAACGCGCTTAAAGTTATACGAGTAACTCAGCGCGCGCTCCGAGGCACTGCGGCGAAATGGATAATTGAACCGTTAAATAAAAAAATTCGCCACAGGACCAACTGCGTATTGTTTTAATGACACCAAAGTATTTTTAGGCAAGAAAACGTCTTTCCAAAATGCTAGAGTGGTGTTATCCCTTAACACGAATGAGGGTTAGGTACATCATCTGTGATCTGCCTTAGATCGCACCCATGTTTAGCGTATATCTATATACATATAGGTGCCGAAGCACCCCAGCGCCATCTATTCTCGTTCTCATTTTGGAGACGAGTTGATAGGCCTCGCTGAACCTCCTGTTATCTAGGCTCCATGAACGACACGATCACCCTATAGACACAGATCTTTCCGATAGTAACTAAACGTCGAGTGTGAAAATCAGGGAGACGAGAGAAGAAGAGGCCAATACGTACTTCAAGCGTCTTAAAAAATCCGACTTGCAATAGTTCCAGATCGTGCCACTAGCAGCTCTCCTGACGATAACGTCTCAAATAATTATAATAGTCCAAACTTAACGCATGCGCGCAAATAATAAGAGAATTTGATTTCGATGTGTCTTCGTGCTCTGCTTTGAGGCTTATCTTTAATATTATTGTGTTTTGTAATACTGAGAAAATCTTCAGGAAATTGTTTTCTTCAAAACCCAAGGTAGAATTATTTTCAATATTGCTCCCAATCAATCGTCATTAGGGTTAGCCTCCGGTTTCTTTTTTCATACATGTAGTTCAGTTCATGAGAAACATAACCTTTATGCTTCATTAGCCCTGGAGTAACAAGCATAAAATGGAGTATAATTTATAAGTTATTTTTCTTGCAAATACAACTGCAATTTTTTGACAAGTTCCTTTTTTTCTCCAGTGCAGTTGCATTTACAAGCCACATAGAGAGTAATATTGTTTGCATAGGGCAATTTTTTTCAAACTTTCACTCGCATCGGTGAAAAAAATCAACTGAATACCCTTTTCTTAAACATATTTCCAATCCACGACAGTCAAGGCTACATTTGGGTTCTGTTTTTATTTGCTTAGTTGGTTTATTTAGTTGGTTCACCGCTCAATTCAATTAATTATTAGTTGCTATTATGAGTTTGCAACAATGAGAGACAGCGAAATCGGAGGTAGACGCAACAGTTAGGTCCCCCACCACGAATGTGCTCTGTCAACAGCAACCGAGAGCACGATAAGAGCACGATGCTAGTAGGCGAAGCTAATCGATCGGACACATACGATCGTAGCGCCTCCTTATTTGCTGCGTTTTTGCGGACGTTTCGTAAGCACTGTGTGTCCACTCCTTACCTCTAGTCCCCCTGGTGAAAATAGCGAGTCATTCGAGCCAGCCATTTTGAGAAAAAAATCTTCCCCTAGATGCCATTACCTTCGCCTAGTGACCACGAGTGTCGCTGCGATAGAGTGATGCAGGCTGTGCGAGAGAGGTGGAAATCGATTGTTGACTCATAGGAACCTAACCTAGCTGTACAATTGGCTGGCGTAGGCAAATTATGATATTCATAGTCAAAAATGCATGATGGACCGAAATACAATTAAAAGTAACTTTATCGTAAACCGGAAAAAAAACCAAAAGACTATAGTTATCCAAGTGGGTACAATGAATATGAATTTTTTTTTATATAGGTGTCAATGTGAGCTCGCGTTGGTCGAGGGGCTCGTTTTTACAAGTTTACAAGTAGAGCACGTCGCGCGTGGTCGCGTGAATCAGCGGTTATGTTTGGGTTTTGTTTACTTTTGAATATATCTCCGTCGCTCTCACACAGCCTGCATCACTCTATAGCAGCGATTCTCGTGGTCAGGAGTTGAACCAGTGGGTGCTTCAATAACAGGTCATCCCCCACCACTGAAATTTTCAGCGAATTTCAAGACCTGTATGGAAGACCGTGGCCTAGGGGCCGTAGAATGCCACCTGCAAGCATGTATCGCGCATATGTGACCGGGTTCTTTCCCCCGTTGACTTTTTGGCAGATCATCCGGTGCACGCGCCAGCATCACGCGGCGATCCATGGGCGTGCGAGTTCCCGGAGTCCAAGAACTACAAGATAGCGCCGTTGAACGGTGTCTTCAACGTTTACGCGAGCGCGGAGGACCTCGAGGACAAAAAGCCCCTGCCCTACTCGTATCCGGATCTCGGTACTTTCGTACGTGACATGAATCTCCTCTGCGCGATGATCGCCGACGGACCCCTCAAATCATTCTGCTACAGACGACTCAGTTATCTCCTGTCCAAGTTCCAGTTGCACGTTCTACTGAACGAACTGCGCGAACTGGCAAGCCAGAAGGCCGTGCCACATCGTGACTTTTACAACATACGCAAGGTCGATACACACATTCACGCTGCCTCGTGCATGAATCAGAAGCATCTTCTGAGATTCATCAAGAAGACCCTCAAGAATCACGCCACCGAGGTTGTCACGTGCTCGAAGAGCGGCGAGATTATGACGCTCGAGGAAGTTTTCCAATCGATGAATCTCACTACTTACGATCTCAGTGTTGATATGCTCGACGTTCACGCGGTAAGATTCACACTGCAGCCTTGGAATCCTTTGGTTTGGAAATTTCGAAGAATTCTTTCGGTTTTAGGATATTTTGTGTAGGATAGGTAGTGATAGGATATTAAATTTGGATATTTTGTGTAGAATGTTGACTCAAAAGCGAATATTGAATTAGAAATTTAATTTAATTATTTTTTTCATGGAGATCTCATACATGAAAAAGGAGCAGAGGAAAATGTTCTACTCTGACATGTTGGGTGTCATTGGTTAAAGCTCATTGAGTAGAGAACAAGAATATTTTTTTTGCGTTTTTATCTTCACAAAGAAAGAATTGGGGGAGCCGTCAAAGTTGCCAATTGTGGACAATTTTTGATACGGGGATTATCTCAAAAACTATACTAGTTAGGAATTTGGCATTTCTGTATATTGGGTACCATGTAGTATATCAGGTGTAGAAGTATGAAACCGGAATTTCCCTATAGATGGTGCTAGCCATCAGTTTAGGGACCGTAAGAGCGCTTCTGCAGCGCCATCATCTCCCTCTAACAGCTGACGAAGATTTTTAAAACACAACAACCCAAGTTCCCTACACCGGTATATTTTTCTATAACCTTAAACATGTCGAGTTTTGTGCCTACGAACTACGATTTGCGGACAGCATTGGTTTTCTGTTATCATTTGAAGAAAACTGCTGCAGAATCGCATCGAATGCTTGTCGAAGTTTACGGTGAACATGCTCTTGGTAAAACACAGTGTTTCGAGTGGTTCAAAAAATTCAAAAGTTGTCATTTTGACGACAGAAACGAAGAGCGTGGGAAACCACCAAAAAGGTCGCAGACAACGAATTGCAAGTCTTATTGGATGAAGATGATAGTCAAAGTCAACAAGAACTCGCGGATCAATTGAATGTGACGCAGAAAGCCGTCTCCATTCGTCTTTATCATTTTGACAGACGTGTAATTTTTACAAAAAAAATTCGGTTTCATACTTCTACACCTGGCATTTAAACGACAAATACTGAAATCGCCGATTAATAATGTAGTATATATTTATTGTATACATAATACAATAAATTTATAACGAAAATGTATAAAATTATTATTATTTTAATATTTACAATACCAACTGACTTATTTTTGGAGTCGGTGCCAGCCAAGAACGAGAGATTGACGTCACGGTAGAAAAGAGATTGCAAATTAAAAAAAGACTTTATTTTTCTTCGCCTCCTCGTTTACTGCGAAAAGTGTGGCAATATTGGCAATTGGCTGGTACCGACTCCAAAAATAAGTCATTTGGTGACGTAAACATCTAAATAACAATAATTATGTATATTTTCATTATTAGCTTATAGTAGGAGTATACCAAGCTTTCTTTAGCTATCATCACCCCATATGGTTGCAGTCTAGCACTCCCTATCAAGTAAGACTGAAAAAAGCATTAACTAGTTAAATATCCAGTAAAAAAAGTGTATTGGTCATATTTACGGAACCCTAACAGATCGAGGCCCGACTCGCACTTGACCGAGTCTTTTTTTCAAATGAAATTTCCATCGACGTTACCGTTTTCAAAATTTCAGTCCTTTTGTACGAGAAAAAAGTCCCCCAATCTCTGACCGTGAATGCGAACTGTTCTTGTTTTTTTTTCCCATAATTTATTACGACGTTGAATAAGTTCTCGCTGTTATCCAACAGATGGTGTTACCGGACTGCGTGCGTGTAGTTCAAGATGGTAACGCATCTATAAAGAAGCATTATAAGCAAGCTTGTAATTTAGTATATACCATTTCGCCGAAGTATGAACAACTTTTTTTTCTTCATAGTGTTGAATATGTTAAATTTCATGCAAAAGATACTGTTTTCGGGCAATTTCACTGCACTACTTTATTCAAATAAAATTTGCAGCTGAAGCTCACAGAATTTTTGTTGAGGCTTACGGCGACCATGCTCTGTCGGAAACAACATGCAGAGATTAGTTCACACGCTTCAAAAAATAATGATTTTGATATGCTGAGTTGGAGGCATTGCTTCATGAAGACTCATGTCAGACGCTAGTTGAACTTGCAGAATCGTTCGGAGTTGATCACACAATAGTTTCGAAACGGTTGAAAGCATTAGGAATGTTTTTTTTTAAACAAAGCATTAATTTTCACAAAAAAAACAAGCGAGAATTATTCAACGGTTATTCAACATTCCAATATGTATTGGGAGTACAAATAAGTCTCCGCCGTTTGACAAAAGATGGCTCCACCAGGAGGTTATGGTTGAAATTGTCAGATGTGAAACGCCATATCGTAAGGTTGGACATATTGCAAGATCATAACCTCGAAAGATTAGGGATTTTGTATCAGCATCACATAATTTTTTTTCGTGCGAAAATGTCGAGATTTGCTCCGAATAAGCGTCATTTCGGGGAACTTTTGATTTACGTATTTAATTTGAAGAAATCTGCTGCTGAGGCGCATCGATCGCTTGTAGAAGCATACGGTGCGGCTGTTTTAAGTGAGAGAAGCTGTCGTGAGTGGTTTCAAAAGTTTAAGAACGGTGAGTTTGATGTCGAAAACAAAGAGGGTAGCAAAAGGCCGAAAGTGTACGAAGACGTGGAATTTGAAGCATTATTGGAGGGAGATTCGTGCCAAACGCAAGAAGAACTTGCACTTACATTAGGAGTGGCTCAACAAGCAATATCACTTTGAATAAAACATAAAGTACCGTTCTTTCACAATAAATGTCCAACTTTTGATAAAAAACGGTGGAGACTTATTTCTACTCGCAATAGCTCGAAATTGTCGGGTATTCCAACTTCATCATATGAACACGAACTTGCGGTGTTTTTATCTTGTAATCTCGACTGCGCTGCCTTTTTCAGGACAGAAACACGTTTCACAGATTCGACAAGTTCAACGCCAAGTACAATCCGATCGGTGAGAGTCGACTTCGCGAGGTTTTCCTCAAAACGGACAATTATCTCGAGGGCAAATACTTTGCTCGCATTATAAAGGAAGTAGCGAGCGATCTCGAGGAGTCCAAGTATCAGAACGCCGAGCTAAGGCTATCCATATACGGCAAGAATCCTGACGAATGGGACAAATTAGCCAAGTGGGCGATAACGAGCGACGTATCGTCGGACAACGTTCGCTGGCTCATCCAAATCCCTCGGCTATAGTGAGTTATCAACGATGTTCTCATTTTACTTTATATACACAGTGAAATCTCGTTTGTACCTTATGCACTGATACTTTTTATCATTCGCATCATCATGCATGCACTGTGATTACATATTTCTTATCAATACGAACCTGTCTGTTATTTACTAGTCTAAAACGTCAAAGCTTAGTGTTACAAACTTGCATTGAACAAAAGTTCAAAACGGAAGATCAAAAACTTGAGTTGGCTCATTACTCAATGATTACCAATAAAATTTTCAATCGAAAAACCAAAAATGAACATAGTAGAGGTACTGTTATCGAAAAATGTGGAGAATTATACACCAATCGCTATTTTCAAATGTTGAAGGGTTCCGGACACATACTGTATTTCACTTCTACGTTATTCTCACTTATACGTCATACTTGATGTACCCCTTGAAAAACGTATAACCGAAGTTTCACTGTAATTCGTAAAAACATATACATATGGGAAAAAAACTTTTTTCTTTTTCGTTCTTCCATTTTTGATGACTATTTATTGTTTTCTTTGGGAGGGAGCCGAAACTATCGTTATCTTCCACCCTTGACTGAAATTCGATATAATTTTGCGGAGCTTCTCTAAAAAGGACAACTCTGGCAATCAACTCTAAAGACTGCCTTGTCATTTTTGCATTTGCGTCCACCGAAGCATTCCCTATGATTTTTTTTCCCTATGCACCTTTTACGACGACGGCAGGACAACTGTATTCTTTCTTTATTCTCCGACATCTCTCTCCTCAAATATCGCTATTCTGGAGGAGCTTTAATCAGAAACATCTCTATTCCAAAATATCTCATGTCTAAAACCTTTCGCCGTCGAAACATCTCTATTCGTAAAGATCACAATGCCACAATAATACAGTTCTGAAATATCACCGCTCTTAAATATCTCCATTCCGCTATCTTTCGTATCCGAAACTTTTCTATTCTTAAATATCTGTATTCTTGAAATGTCACGTGATATCAAAACCGTCTGTATTCCGACGATTCCATCTCACAATATCTCTCTTCCGAAGCATCTCTATTCCATTCGTAATATTGCATTTGCTATATTGGCCATGAATAGAACAAGTGTAACGAAGAGGCTCTTGGAATAGAGATGTTTCGGAAGAGAGATATTGTGAGAGATGAAATTGACGGAATACAGATGTTTTGGATTTCACATGAGATTTTGAAGAATACAGATATTAAAGAATAGAAAAGCTTCGGATACGAAAGATCGTGGAATGGAGATATTCAAGACATTTTTTAAACATGAGATATTCTGGAATATAAATGCTTCTGATTAAACCTGCTCCAGGATAGAGATATTTAAGGGGAGAGATGTCTGAGAATAAAGAAATAAAGAATAGAGTTGTTGCCCCGCCACGAGGACCAAGAGGAAACTATATTCAATTATTATATACAAAAAGAAGAACCTACAAATAGAGCTTTTAGTTTGCTATGCCCATACTATATATATATATATGAACACACGTGGGTGATCGCCTTCGAATCTATCTGTAAATATAATATCTTTTCATTTCACGAACAGCGATATATTCAAGCTGAACAAATTGATGACCAATTTCCAAGAGATCCTGAACAACATATTTTTGCCGCTTTTCGAGGCAACGAACGATCCGCACAGTCATCCGGAACTCCACAAATTTCTGCAATACGTAAGTGAAAATGACAAAAACACCGTAAGCGTATCTAAGCAAGGAAAAAAGGCCATAGGCAATTGATTGATTACACAGCTTAACAGCTGATTTGGTGCCGCAAAACCGTACATGTTTTTGAAATCTTATCCTCAAATTGATTTAACTTCAACACGTAATATTGATGATATTCTACGTAAGAATACAGAAATATACTATTTTCTTATCAAATTAATTGTATTGCAAAATTTAAGATCTGCTAAATATTTTTACGAGAAATGTGAAATATTTCTCGAGTGAGACTTGTCGAACCCGTCGCGCATCAAATTTCAACCGTAATCAGCCATCATGGGTGGTACCATCTTCCATGATTTTTATGTCTCGGTGGAAGCGTTCTCCTTGCTCTGCTCTGTATTTCTATCCCGAAATAAGAAGTAAAAAGCACTTTTCACAAAATCTGTAGTCGTTTTTCTAAATTTTCTAATAACATACTCTCCGTGTATATAACAAAATGTATCAGGGTAGTTCGAACAAGCTCGTCTTCGCTTTGCTGCCGTCGACATGTCATGGAATTAATTGATAACAGCAATTAATAAATAAAAAAAAAACAACGAAAACATTTCTTAAGGGATCATCAAAGTGTAACGATTTTTTTTCGATGGTTAAAATACGTTCAGCACTCTGTTTTTTTCATGTCAAACCAAAGCATTCATAAAAAACTGAAAATCAATTTTGCAACCGTTCGTTTTGTCTTTTTTCTACATTTTTTAACGGTTGAAAAAGTCTTTGAATAAATGAGTCCTCACGGTGTACACGGTTGTGGTCGTAAATATTATCTGAAACAAAATTTTTATAAAGATGATTAATCAGTATGAAAGCCGCTATCTCGCTATGGAGGTTTTTTAAAGATCAAAATTGGCAAAATAGCGTTTTGAAAAACGACATTTCGAGAAAAACGCGTTCGAAGTTTCGAGTGCGGAATTTTCATATAAACTGTCTACTTACGATCGATCGGCGATGCCAGGTCCATGTTCATAACCGTCTATACTATCGGATGATGCAGAAAAAATCGATCTTTTTTTCAACACTGCACGTGCCTTTTGTTCTCCATGGTCTAATCGAGTGGTTAAATTTTCATGAACGCCGTGCAGGTTATAGGCTTCGATTCCGTGGATGACGAGAGCAAACCGGAAAATCCTCTCTTCGACAAGGACGTTTGTCCACCCGAGGCATGGAACGACATTGAAAATCCTCCGTACGGCTACTATCAGTACTACACGTTCGCAAATATGACGGTGCTGAATCATTTCCGAGCGTAAGTCAAATTTTACACACCAATTATTCGTCGATGTGAATGCTTCGATTATGCAGCATCACCAATACGAGTCAAATTTGTCACTATTTTCAACGAAAATTGAAAAAAATGATTTTTATCGTCATTTTATTACATTATTATTTATCAGCGGGAAAAAATTGGCAGAGAACGACGCTTAAGGGGCTACAAAACAATCAAGCGTATGCGAATTGATTCGCCGATGCAATTTATCACTGGCATATTTTCCATATGATTATAATGTTCTATTTGGATTCGAATCTTTTGGTTGATTTCAAAATGGTTTCGATCGTATGTAGACGCGGCAACGCACACACTACCGGCCAAAAGTGTCCGGATACTTTATAATAGAATAATGTAGTTCATTTCATTAAGGCCTTAGGCCACAGTAACGGGTATAAAATCATGTGCGAATTTTCTTTCGTATGCAAAAGTGTTTCACTCGTAAAATGAATTACACAACTATTTAGTATGAATATTAAGCTGTTAGAAAATAAATATTTTTTTTTTGATGTCCAAAATGGCCGACTACTAATAATTTTTCTCGTTATCTTTTTTTTAGGCGCTCCGCCGCGTGACATTTAGCTTCCACAATTTTTGACCTAGAACTAAAAACAAAAATTCCCGTCAATTTACATTAGAATACCTAGAGAAGTACGTACGGAATTAAAAAATATTGTTTTATTCAAAAGTTGTACGTATTTGAACTTGAGAAATGAATTTTCAGTGAAAAATTTCGTTATAACTGCTCATAAACTGCTCATAAAATGAAAAGTTTTCGATCAATCAGAAATTTCGTACGTACTTCTCTGCGAAATGCAATTAGGAATATAACTTTTAAGTTTGAAGTAAATCGAGTGATAATTGTTGAAGTTATTTGTCAGGCCAATTGGAAGAAAGCTGTTTCGATAAGTTTCGAATAGTCGGCCATTTTGTACATCGAAAAAAATAAATTCCGACAGCTTGACATTCATACTAAATAGATGTGTAATTAATTTTATGAGTGAATAACTTTTTAATACGAAAAAAATTGTTCAATTCGCACATGATTTTATACCCGTTACTGTGGCCTACGACCTCAATTGTCTTACGAAGATATGTAGCTCTGTATAATGAATTATATTATTCTACTATAATTTTGCAATTATCTGAAGTGCCCGGAAACTTTTGGCCGGTAGTATGTATATTCATAAATATAATACGAGAAACAGCAACGAAATTGTAAGATTTACTTTGAATCGGCGATTTCAGAGAACAAGGAATGAACACGTTTGTCCTGAGACCGCATTGCGGTGAGGCCGGTCCCATTCAACATTTGGTCTGTGGTTTCATGATGGCGGAGAACATATCTCACGGACTGCTCTTGAGAAAAGTCCCGGTTCTCCAATATCTCTACTATCTCGCGCAGATCGGTATCGCCATGTCTCCGTTGAGCAACAACTCGTTGTTCCTCAATTATCATCGTAATCCGCTCCCGGAATATCTCGCCCGGGGTCTTTGCGTCAGCCTGTCGACGGACGATCCTCTACAATTTCACTTCACCAAGGTACGAGAGACTCGTGGAGAACGATTGTCCGCTTATCAGCGCCAGTCCCGAGCTAATTGCAGCTTTTGACGCAATCAATTATCATTGTTCTTCAGGAACCTCTGATGGAGGAGTACAGTATAGCAGCCCAAGTGTGGAAACTCAGTTCTTGCGATATGTGCGAACTCGCGAGAAATTCCGTTCTGATGAGTGGTTTTCCTCACAAGGTTAGATCTATTTTTTTGCAATCGATTTTCAGTTACTCCAGCCGACGGTTGTCGTTTTTATGGATCGATTATCGCCAGGATGAAAAACGTTACAGTCTTACCTTTAAAAAGGTGGATTTATACGTTTTTACGCGTATGAGAGAAAAGAAAATACTAGAATGAAGAAAAAACATGTTTGGGTTTGTTTGGTTTGACAAAATTTATTTTCGCATTTCCAGTATGTTCGACAAAACTCTAGACGATTGGTTAAAAATGCAATTGTGGAAATGATTTGGAAATTGAGATCCCAAACGTATATGAATAATGGGAAAACAAATATTATAATGGAGAAAAATGTTTGGATGTGTTTGCGTTTGTTAAAAGAATTCGCCTCTTCACTATCCGCATCTTGAACATAATTATGGATGATTGATCGAAAATGAGATTGGGGGAAGTGCAGCAAACATTTTTACAAAATATTGTGTTCCAGAATTGTTTTTCCTTGTTTTGGTACTTTTTTTCTCCGGAAAACTTCGAGTATGCTACCCAAAGAAACGTTTTGGCCATGGCGTCGACTGCTTAAACAAAAAATAAAGTCGAATGTATGAAAAAAGTGTTGGATTTCAAGAGACCAGTAGTGTCGAAAAATAATCGGGATAAACTTTCGAGTATTTTTTACCCTCGATTCCGGTGGAATTTGGCCCTGACCTTTTTGCTAATATGAGTCTTTGCCTCAAACGATTTTTGAGACATCCTAATAGTTTTCGAAACATCGATTTTCGGTTGAAATAGGCTATCCCTACTCTGCCGACATAATCGACCCAACGAACCCACAAAATCGAATCAAACACAATCGAGCCTAAACAATGTCGAACGAACCCAAGAAAACAGAACCAAACCCGAAGGAATCCCGAACAAACTCTACGAAGCCCAAACAAACACAATCAAGCCGAAACAAACGCAACCAAGCCCAAACAAACACAACCAAGCCCGAACAAACCCAACCAAGCCCGAACAAACCCAACCAAGCCCGAACGAACGCGACCTAGCCTAAGAAATTCTAAACAGAACCCAAACAAACATAACCGAGCCCGAACAATTCCGAAAATTGCCTCAAAACCCAAACTAAATCAACCAAGCGTAAAGAACCCCAAACAAACTCTATAAACTCCAAACAAACACAACCAAGCCCGAACAATCCAAAACAAAACCCAAAAAACTCTTTCAAATCCTAATAAACACAACTAAGCCCAAACAAACTGTACAAAACCTAAACAAACACAGCTAAGCCCAAACAAAGCCTACAAAATCCAAACAAACAAATACAACCACGCCTGAAAAACTCTACGAAACCCAAACAAGCACAAAGAAGCCCAAACAAATCTTGCAAAATCCAAAACAAACCCAAACCAATCTCACAAAACCCAAACGAACTCTACATAACCTAAATAAACCTTAGAAAACCCGAAACGAGCCCCAATAAACCCCGAGCAAACCCGAATAAGCCTAAACTTAACAAATTCGAAACCCGAGGAATCCAAAACAAACTCAAACAAACACACACACAAAGTAGAAAGCAACGACGAACGTGTTGATCATGTCGATAAAGTAGGGCTAGCAGTAACACGTCATGATAGATACAAACACACGCGTTAATTTATCAATTGTCAAAATTTGAAACTTTGGGAACCTATAGTGAGGCGTCGGAAATCGACTCAGTCATCGACTTATGTTATCAAAAAGAAAATGTGTGCCAAACTTCAGCTGAATCGAAGGTAACGGCTACTAGGAAGTACAGCCTACTTTGGGTCTACGACACGATGATCGGTCGGTCGACGTTACGACGAACCTTTTTTCCTCTCGAATTTTCTACTGTACTTTTTAATTCTTACTTTACTTCTCTTTCTTCTTTCTTTATTCTCTTACTTTTTCTTTCTTTATTCTTACTTTAATTCTCTTTACTTTTCTACGCAGAGCAAGCAATATTGGCTGGGACCGAATTACACGAAGGAAGGTGTGGCGGGCAACGACATTACGAGAACGAACGTGCCGGACATTCGTGTGTCCTATCGTTACGAGACGCTCGTCGACGAGCTATCCAACATATTCAAGGTCGTCGACAAGCCCGAATCCTTCTAGCTCATGTCTACGACTACGACAGTCGATGGAGAATTCACACAATCTCGAACATCTTCCATATTTTTTTACTCACCGTGACTTCGGTAGGCGCTCTTTGTATGGCGATAGTCAGGGGCCTTTGTCTCTTGGCATCAAAATATTTGCTCGTATAAATTCCCTCCCTCTTTCTGCCTATCAGTGATACCGAATCACAGTTTTTATGTTTTTTTTTGCGGCCACAACGAACTTGGTATACGTCTCTCGCCGCAGTCGCGCATCCCGCGAACGGAAATCTTTATTCCCAGCAATGTTCAAAGCGAAATGGCGCTCGCCACGAAATTTCGGCGTGGTTGCCTCTCTCGCGATAATGCTTCGTTCGGTTTTGCCGCTTTTTACTGGCCACGTAAACGCATCTAATATGTACCACGTGTGAGCAAGCGACACACACATTTCGTCACAATCATTGACAATTATCTATGCGATAGGTTTTCGGAATTTTTCTCAGCCATTTTCTTCGCGCAATCCCACGACTCGAGCTTTATCATTCATATTTCCATCGTGGCTAGGTCGAGGATCGTCGATTTGCGATTGGATCAGCCGAAAGATCCTTCGCAAATCTTTTTCAATCACACTTTTACACGGTGGATGAAGCTGTCATTTTGTTTTCGTCAGTAAAATGAATGTAAAGAAAAACGTCAAGTTATTCGGTTCGAGCTTTTTTGTGAAAATATCTGAAGACTACGCGATCTTTCCCGGCGGAATCATGTGTCAAATCTATTGAGACGAGCGATCGAGTTGAAAGGCCCGTCGACGACTGGAACATCCCCCTTAAAAAAAAAATTCACCTCCGTGTACCGTTCACTAAAAAACGAAAAATTTTAACGTTCGAAAATTGCTTCGAAAAAAGGAGTCCACGGCGTACACAGTTGTGGCCGTAAATATTATCCGAAACAAAATGTGTCAGATTATTAATCCGTATGAAAGCCGCTATCTTGCTATGGAGGGTTTTTCAAAATCAAAATGGACAAAATGGCCATCGTTTCGAAAAAAGTACCGAATTTAGCCTATTTTTCCGACAGTTTTTCGTTAAAAAAATATGAAGGTTAAAAAAAGCTTCCGCAGCAAGATGAAGAACGGCGCGAAGAATGTTGCGTCGAAATTTGAGAGGGATAGCTTGAAAAACTCTCCATCTGAGAGTGTACGCCGTTTTGAAAAACGACATTTCGAGAAATACGAATTTATATTTAGTCGGATAAAATAAAACGAAGACAAGAAATAAAAAAGCGTGGTAATGGACAATGACCAATGGATAACACGGAGAAACTGATAGATATAAAAGAGGAAACGAAGAAGAAAAAATAAACGCGACGCGATACATTATTGTAGCGAATGTTAAACTCGCGTCGGGTTATATTACACATTAGATTAAAAAAAAAAAAAGAATGCAGACCTATTTGTACTCGAGTATGTATGTAAAATAGCGTATTTTAGGAGATGAAACTGCGATTGATTCGTAATGGCAAATCGCGAGCTTGAAATAATTCATTTTGAGAGCATTTTTTTTTCTCGTATTTACGGCTCCATTTGTTCTTTTTTTTTTTCGTAGACAGTGTCAGATCGTTGCGTGTGAATTTTATCACTCATTTTGTTATATTTTTGTACCTATAATATGTCATATAATATACGAAAAACCAACCAAATGTCGTATCACGAGTTCCACACCGCACTCGTAATATAACGTGACTTTGGTTGTTTTTTGTTTCGTTAGATATGAAATTATATACGCAAATTGGATGTCGCGTTGAAACAATTTTTTATATGTGTATTCGTACCATTGTTAACACGGCTTAACAGAATGAAGCTATATTTTCTTTTTTACAAGCGGAGAATTTTGCTTCTCGTCCTTTTTTCTTCGTTTTACGAATTTTCCACCTGCCCCGTTTTCCCCATTAAGTTTTTTCCCATTCTACCAGACCTTGAGAGAAGTTCTCAAGGATGAAATTCGAGAAAAGAATGATTATTAATTATTCCAAAAACTTTCATGTTTCAGAATAAAATAATATGAATAACAATAACAGTAAGTTAAAAAAATAATAATATTGATAATAATAATTCCGAGAGCTGTTAGAAAGTTTCATAAAGAACCTGTACCACAAATTTTCGAAAACTTTTTGATTTCCCGACTTTTCCAATTCTCTCTCTCTCTCTCTCTCTCTCTCTCTCTCTCTCTCTCTCTCTCTTTCTCTCTCTTAAACATATTTTTCAAGAAAATGACTCATCAACCTTAAATGCATTTTTGTAGAAAACAGTGAAGAGTTGAGGATTTTTCCCGTCGTCTAAAATCGTTGTTTATTTACGACGAAGAAAGGAAAAGTACGCAGATGTTGCAAAGCCAAACTTTGTTGATCGATAAATATTCGGCATTATTATTATTCGAGTTAGATTCTGTTAGGATATTTGCTTCCTAGTCGATACTTTCCGCACGATTATTGGAGTCGCGAATCGTCGCGAAAATACCACGCGTCATATCGTTGGCTGCTGCGGCGTTGACGTTTCGTCGCAACCGTGTCACGTCACCAGACCAAACAAAGATAAATATGTCCAAACGAATCCAGCAGAAACGAAACGTGTGCAAGCATTGCTTCCATCGCGGAATGAAAAACAAAACGACAAATAAAAACTGAAGCAAGTTTCATTCGCTGGAACGAGGAAAAGGAAATATGACGCGATTGAGCATTGAATTTTTGAGCGAGTACGAATATATTTATATAATTGCATTGCGCGATAGTAACGTACCTACGTTTTTCTTGTACAAATTCTACGTGTATTATACGATGTCTTATGTTGCATTATGTTACAATCTTAAGTTACGTTGTATTATAATCTTATATTACAGCGGAAATAACGAAAAACAAATGTACGTACACTGCGACCTTTATTTTTCGGAACTCCACGGATTCAACAGCCTCCCCCCCCCCTATTATGTGCCGAATATCGATCGGTGTATACGGTGGGAGAAGCGCCAATCTTATGCACTTAACGACTGAGCGTTTATGATATTGAACCTTGCATCGTTGGAGCGCGACGAAAATGAACTTTTTTCTCTATTTCTTTTCGGCCGATTTAGGCTATGAAAATCATTTGGACGTTTTTACGTATTTTTGTTACAGATTTACGACATCAAGTTGCAACAAAACGATTTCGAATAACAATTGACAAAGAAGGAATCTAAAAAAAAATCGTTGCATTCCAACAATGCAAATTTCAACGTCATATGAGTGCGTTTGTACGATATTTTTTGCGCGAGAATGTTGATTAATCAGCAGCTTGAAGATTGGTCGAAATTTCATCTGCATGCTTGCACAGGCTCGGCCTGTCCAAGCATGCCTGTACGCTTGCACAAGCCTGTTAGCAAATGTCAGCCGCGAGGATCGCTCAATGTTTACGAACGCACTTCCGGGTCGTATCTATTTCGTAGATAATTATGCCGTAGATACATTCACATTCGTAGATAACTATGCTAATCCGTAGGATACATTTTCAATTCCTTGAACAGAGTTATTCGGAAATGTTTCTTTTTCCATAACCAGTCTTCACGCCACGTACTCCTTTTTTGCGATTTTCTTTGTAAAACGAGAGCAAGAGCAGCTCGAGCGTGCGCGTTGTCATTCGAAAACGACAATTTTTCAAGCACAGCAGACTGCGGCTGTTCAAGCATGCTCAGTGCCGGCGTTAGGGGGGGGCGCGATGGGGCGACGGCCCCGGGCGACAAATTCAGGGGGGCGCCAAGGTCTGGAGTTGGAGTCTCCTGCCTCCCCTGGTGCAAACCCTCAAAACTATGCTCTACGCTCTGTGAATATGTATATTTTTTATTGAGATTTTTTTTAGATGGTTTTTTGAGGGTTTGTGGTCGAGGAGCGACTCCGCTTACGCTTACGATTGGTGCGATACTTCCACCGCCAAACCGATACGCGCGACGCGTGGTAGATGGTGGGGATAGCTAAACCTTCTATGTTCGAGCATGGCGCGAGGTCGCTGATTTGTTTACTGTCTCTCGTCTCGAGCGTCGCTCGAATTTATTCAACGCGAAAACCGTCTACAATGTTTAGACTGCTACAGAGGGCAGAATTTTTTGCTTTAGGAGTTTTGTAATATCGTTCTTCCAACATCCCAAATCTTTTATTCCTATTTTTTGTATTCAGGAATACTCCTTCATTTTTCTTTTAATTATATTTTTTTGACGAATGAGATTTTTCCACAGTTTTTTTTCTGTTTAATTTTTTTATTTTTATAAAAATACTAGTGGTAGGTTGAAAAAAATTGTGAATGACAAAAAAAATCAAAAAGAATAAAAATATTTTAAAAAATTAAAAAATTAAAAATGTAAAAAAAATTTTAAAAATTGAAAATTAAAAAAAAATATAAAAAAAGAGGAGCTACAAAACTTTCTACCTCCGCGTCGTTAGCTCTGGGTACCGTTAAAGGAAAGATGAAATTCTTAATATAAGTTTACTTGGGATCAGCAAAAAACTAACACTTGATATTGCTTTCCTTAAGTGGGCGCCACAATATTTTCGCCCGGGGTGTCAGTGGCCCTTACGCCGGCACTGAGCATGCTCGTGCAAAAAAGAAATTCGTATGTATGCTTGTCCACTTTGTAGTTACGCGTGCAGCCGCTCCAAGGGCTCGGGGCGCTGTCATCAGCTACGTCAGCTGCGCAAGTGGATCGTGCGCAACCTCCATTCTTGCAAGTGTGATGCTGAGGCGATCTCGCCACTGTGTCGACGTGTCGAGACCACGGTCTTATACAAGACCGTGGTGTCGACAATAGAGCTCGCAGTGTTATAACGTTTGGGCTTAAAAAAAGAACTACGGTTGACAACTAAAAGCCACTTTACACATGGCCAAATGCAGTGCACTAAATGAAAAGGACTCTTCATGTGGACGAGTGTAAAGATACTTAGACTGTTGGACACACTAATTAGACAACCAGAGTCTAATTAGACACTCAGACTCACTATATTAAACGCTGATTCGACCAAGTGTAAAGAGAGCAAGCTCTGAATTCCCCCACCACTCGTGTCTAACTTAGCGCACTGCATTCACCCATGTGTAAAGTGTCTTTAGCGAGCTTTATTCCCGTAGATATTTTTTTACGTCGCAACATATTCGCACTCCCCATATTTCGAAGAAATAGTGGACAATTCGTCGATAAAGAGCTTGAGGAGAGTGCGGAGCAAAAATTGTCAACAAATCGTTTTACAAAACCCGACCTATATACGTAACAAGAAAACAAATACATATATGCGTAGTAATAAGAAAAACAGTATTTAAACGAAATATAAAACAAAAAACGACGCGTTTTTGACCCCTTTGCAATTGAAAGAGTCATTATAATCGGCAAATCGCGGATTGGTGTGTGAAGGGAAATTGCGCGGCCACGCGTTATGTTCGATTTACCAGACTGTGACAAGAACAGCGTGTACCAAAATGATGCCTATGAGAACATTCGTACTGGCGAGGGGCGTCGCATTGGACAAGGACGACTCGTTATCTGCGGATTCTGTGGTTGGTCCTTCGGTGGGTTTATTCTCGGGCTGCTGATAGGCCGTGGAGGGATACGTTGGATGATGGTGGCTGTTAGGTACAGTGGAATTATCTTTGGGATGTTCTGTCGGATGAGCTGACGTGACTTCGGTTGCGTTTGTTACTTTCTTATCCTCATACTGCTTTTCTGCTTTGTTTTCTTCGTCTTCTTCTTCTTCTCTTGGTTCTTCATAGTTTTCTTCGGCTCTTGATTTTTCTTCACTTTCTTCTGTTGATTCTTCTCCATGTTTGCTTTCTTCTCCTTCTTCTTCACTTCCTTCTCGATTATTTTCTGTTTCATATGCTTTAGGGATTTTTATCACTTCATCTTCTTTTTCTGCTCGATCCATATCTTCTTCGTTCTCTGTTTCCTTCGTTGTTGCCGCTGAATCTTGTTCTTCTTCGTCTTCTTCTTCTTCTTCTTCGTCGTCGTCATAAAACTTTCCAGAGGAATCCGCTTCGTCACTTTGGTTCGACTTCAAGACTAGTCCGGCGTTTGGCGACAGGGAAAAGCTATCCCGGGGCACAACGGTCCTGGGGAGTCGATACGAGCAGATGTCAGTTGTTACTTCTCAATAAATTAATGTAGGGGAAAGGTGTACGGGTTGATCCCATGAGGTGAGATGATTATTTTCAACAGCGACGAAACTATTACGCTGTCTAGTGATATTCTTTGGTAAAGCATAGGACCCGGCAACCCCCGTGCTAGTCAATTCTCGATGGCGATGTGAATGACACAGAGTTTTGACGGAAAAGAAATAAAAATTGTGAGCTATCGATCCATGGCAAGGTTGACTTTAAGCTTAGGTAACTTTTATTGTATACTGTCAGTTGCAATCATTGTTGCGTTTGTGGCTTTATAATATGCTCAATTTGGGTTTTGGTTGGCGTGGTAACAGTGGAATAGTTATATGTTATGCTACCGAGCAATTAATAAAAAAGTTCCCTGTAAGAAGGAAATCATCTTGCCCCAAACTCAACTTTTTACACAAATAACGTACCTACTTTATTTTTGCTAAATAGATTGTCTACTTATGTTCAAACTACACTACTGATGTACAATTGATCTCACAAATAATAATTGATATACCTAAGTGATTTAAGGAAGTTCATCTGATGATTGAATTAACAAACAGATATTGATAAAAAAAATTCGAGTTCACTTATGAGTATCTAAAAAGGCACCTCTTCAAATTTCAAACTCTCCGGATACCTTGTTTGTGAGCAATGAATAAATAAAATTTTTCTAAATTAACATGGCCTCTTATGGAATGTCGTGTTTTTCCCGTCTATAAACGTGAAATTTGCAAGCATTGACAAACAGTTTCGAAAGAAACTTCTATAATGGATAAAAAAATATCTAAAGAACGTTTGGATAGCTATCTAAAATTCATTAGATACCTGTGAACTTTAGAATAAATTAATTTGTCTCGAAAAATGCTGATTTTTTGGAGGTTAACCTCCATATTACTCCAGTCGCATATTATGATGGCAACGTCGCAACCGCGCGCTTTTTGAAATCAACACTAATACTCTCCGAACGACGCAATGTGCACTACACTTCTACAGCAAATTATATAGAAGTGACTGGAAAGGTGATGACTAAATCGGCTTAAAGAATAAAATCAAATAAATTAATCGCAAATAAGATCATTGTAGTTATAAAAAAAGGATACGAAATAATAACACATAAAAAATCGATTTCGAGATTGATTGAGAAAAAATTTGATTTTCGAAAATTGATTTTGTTTGCCGTTCCAGAAAAACGCTTTCTTTTTTGAATTTTCTTCCATGGTCGAAAGAGAGATCGACGATGAACCATGGACGCGAGTGAAAAATTTCTAGCACATGGCAGCTGTACAGGATACGCGGTCGCGCTTGGTTGCAGCGTTGCCAAACTTATTGAACGGACTACGCTAGTCGTAATAATTTTTCTTTTGACTAACTCGGTACCAGATGAACTTCCTTAAGACTGGCTGTAGTAGACTGGTTTAGTTTAATTCTAGTTGGGTCTATAAAGGTAATTTAACTTGTAAGTTCAGTTTATGTTGTATACCTATGATTAATATATATAAAGGTGCTGTACACTCGAGCAAATTTTTATTTACATTTACCTAATTTCTCCAAAATAAAAAAAATCCCAAAATTGGGGTAAGATGATCCGGGGGATCATCTTGTCCATACATGGATCATCTTGAACACCGGGGTCTCTAAGATAATCCTTATGTAAGGTTTAAAAAAAAGGCAAACTTTCTTTTAAAACCCTAATAAATTGAATATTTCGATTACGCCAATCGTAAGGTAGATAAATACGCCAGTAGTAAAAGCTTTCAGATATTAATTATGTTGAATATTATTGAAGTTACGAGCATTCTTCCTTAGGGGGATCATCTCGTACACCTTTCCCCCACATTTTGGAAAACGCGCTTGGTAATTGTACATTTTTAAATCGTACCTCTGTGCGTGCTCAGGGTCGGAAGTGACGACGACGTCCAGGTCCTTACTCGTGTCCGGATACAACTCCGTCATGTTTATTGTTTGCGAAGTGTTTGCCAAGTTCAAGACAGCCAAGTAAACAGGGTGATCGGTCAATGTTCTACGGGTTAAAAAAATTAATTAGACAATGCTGTTGAATTTCATCGAATAGTAGCGTCTGAATGTGCGCCTGTTTTTTGAGGCTGAAATTAAGCAGGTACGATCATTTCCTTGGGGTCAAAAGTGAGTCTAAATTAATTTTATCCACAGCTACTCTGATTTATGTTTACTTATGTTGATTATTCGTATTATCGATTATAATGTGCCAAATGTTGTGGTAAATGATGAATTTATTGCACATGAATAAATAAAAACTGAAAAATTAGATTGTCAACAACTCGGTAGTAGTCTTCATAATAATAATATTAACATGTCTACCTGAAAAGCGGACTAAAAAGACATATCGAAAAATCAGCCGGAAACCTATTAAAATAAGCTTGAATTACCTCAGCGGAATTAACACGATAGGCAGAATATAATTATACATATTAATGATACGTGATAAATGATAAAACCCCTGAATTGTTGTTTGCATATTTTGTGGCGGTTTCTATTCAAAATAATTGCTCAAATTTTGGCAATAGGCGCAGAAAGTATTCGTCAAATTCATAAAAAAATTTCACATCCGAAAGTTGGATTCGTAGTAATGATCGTACCTCCTTAAGCTCGTAGGATTGGAATACGATGCTGAGAGGATAGATATCATTTTTGAAACCTTCGTCTGTCTGTTTAAGCGATGTGAAAGCGGCTGAAGCTTTTTTTTTTACTGAATCTTCGGTGACCATAAAGGCTTCCGAAATGTGTATGCACTCTGTTTCGTTTGGATCCGTCAAGTGGACCCGAAGAAAAGGCGACTTTCCTTTCAGAAGTAATAAAGACTTCAGAAGTAATAAATACTTCATAATAAAGTTCTCCAGTGAATAATCAATATAAAATTTCATCAGCATTAACCATTATCGGACTCATAAGAGGTCTGCAAAAGCTTGAAATTCCAAAAAAAAAATGATTTTTTATTATTTAGACTTATAGTCTTGAATCCTCACGGTAATTTGTAATGAAAATTTTGTAAAAATTCCAAAAAAACGATTTTTCATTGTTTAGATTTATAGCCTTGAATCCTCACGGTAATTTGAAGTGAAAATTTTGTAAAAATTCCAAGAAAATTACTGAGTTGTGAGGATTTTTGGCAAGGGACGTTGCTGCCCTATATTCTTCTGCCTTCTCGAAACTATGTTTTGTGAATCGGTGTAAATCGTATTTCAAAATAAATTCGTCTGATTCACTTCAAATTTGGAGAAAGCATAGTTTATAACATTTTTCATCGCATGGCTGGATAATTTTTAAATTCGTTAATAACAAATTATAATTATTATTTATCAATAATTATGAATGATTTATAAATAATTTATAAATAATTTATAAATAATTATAAATAATTATAAATTTGTTATTTCGAATTATTATAAATTCGTTATTTCGTCAATTCGAATTATTTATAAATAATTATAAATTCGTTAATAACAAATTACCAATGTTGCTTTCTTTGTCGAGAATCAGATTATTGTTTCTACAGCTTGTGATTCTCGCAGTGTTCAAATTTTAGAAAGTATCGGACCATGCGAAAATTTCATCATACGAAAGTGAATTTTTTCAATTATCCTCTCCTTCCTTCCTCTGTTTTCTTTTCTTCTTCTTAAGGATGTTGAGTCCCTATGAAACATGTTAATGTTAATTGTTCAATAAATAGCTTCTTAATCGTCATGAAATTTTTACACGACCTCCTGAATACTTCATGTAAAAACATACCAAATTTTCAGAATTCTATCATCATTACTTCAACCTCCTTAAGGGTTGAAATAAAAAATGATAAGAAAATTCTGAAAATTTGGTATGTTTTTGTATGAAGTATTTAAGAGGTCGTGTTAAAATTTCACGACGATTAGGAAACTCGTTATTAAAAAATTAACATTTTGTTAAGAACAATTTTTAAAAGAAATAAAGAAAAATGTATCAATAAACTTCGTTTTGTTTCCGTTGCTTTCAGTATATTGTAGATATTATAAAATTGAGAGGTCAAAATAAAAACTTATTGCAAAGTTACATCAGTTTTCATAAAACAACATTTAATTTGTGAATGTTAATTGTTCAATAACGAGCTTCCTAATTGTCGTGAAATTTTCACACAACCTCTGAAATACTTCATACAAAAACATACCAAATTTTCAGAATTTTATCATAATTCGCGATTTGGGACTCAACATCCTTAAATAATAGTAACTTCCTTGTTCATCAATATTTTCCGATAATAAAAAACCCAAACTTGGCAAGACTATGCATCAATCGTGTTTAAAATTCCGTCATTCAAATAGTCTCGTGTCAAAAAAAAAAAAACTTGAAAATCGACCCGTTTTTTTCGGCCCAAGGAGCCCGCAATAGATTGGCGAACGAGTGGGCATTCGAGTTGCGAGGAAAATTCAGAAACGTCAGCTTTCATTTACCTTCGCAAGACGAGCACGCTGTTGTTGTTCATAGTTTGGAGTTCCCAGTCGCCGTGTTTGAAGACGGAACTTTTCCTCAACTTGGCGAGCCTCCGGTAAATGATCAAATGACTTTGGGGCTCGGCAAGCTGTACCGCGACGTTGACGCGAACGTAATCCGGATTTGGCGGAGTGATAAGGGGCGTCCCTTTGGTGGTGAAGCCAGCCGAGGGAGACGAGTCGTCCCATTGCATGGGACTTCTCACGAGATTCTCGTAACTGTAAATGTGATCGTAAGGTTTATGGCTGCCGTCTGCCTTCTGGTGTACGACCTTCGACGACGTCGGGTTGTCCTGCATGCCGATCTCGTCGCCAAAATACGTGTACGCCTGGCCGGGCAACAGCATGCTCAACATGAAAAGAGCATCGAGCCTGTCCGATCCAACTCTCGATGTTATCCTCGAGCTGTGTCGACTGGAGAGCTACGGCAGCGCAAAGGAATAAAATTGGATGGTTTAATGATGTTTTCTTTTTGTCCAGACCTGTGGTAAATTTGTACGAGGTGGACGCGTGTCAGCTTACCATCCAATTGGTACTGGCGTTCAGTGGGATCGCATTCAGCCAATCTTCGATAGCGCTCTGCAATTCGCTGGCATTCGAGCCTGCGATGGCGTTGCTCCTGATGAAATAGTCGTTCGATGGCATTACGCCGTCGTAATCGGAGTTACCGTAATACGACGGTAAATTCGTTTCAGCTTCCGGCGATACGGCTATCAAATACCTGCGATCAAATGAGCGCTTATCAGCGTTGCAGAATTTGGTTGGCATTCGCCATAAATAAGAAGCATATCGACTTGCTCTTCGAACGGATACGTTGTACTCGATTGACCGATTTATCGATACTAATCTTATGTTTATCTTATCCTGCGAACTTATTAAAGTGTCCTTGAAACAGTGCTTATTTTCAGTGAAGTAAACCGTAAGTATTATCGCCTTTCTGTACTTTCTGTACCTGCCTAAGAAATGTGTAGACGTGCATAATAACGTATGCATTAATATTGATGGTCGTCATTTCGAACACTTACTATAAACGTAATAATTTTATTTACTACTGAAACTGTAAGTATTCTATACTTTCTGTACTTTCTATGACCTTCAATGACCTTATGTTATAGCCTTTCTGTACTTTCTATGACCTTCAATGACCTTATGTTATAGTCTTTCTGTACTTTCTATGACCTTCAATGACTTTATGTTATAGGTCGTTGAACACGTTTTAAGCTCCTCTTTCACGATACAGAAAGAAAAACGTATCGATCCATTAAAAAAAATCGAGTCGACCTTCAAATGTCCGAAGTACCTCCACCTGCAAAAAAACTATTATCGCTATCGTATGGGTCCTTTCGTACTGTGCAATTTCATTTGAGCAAATATTTCTGTGAACCTTATAGTTTCGAAGATATCCAAGGTGCTAATAGTTATTGATCCGCCCTGTACATTATACAGTTCCGTGACTGACCGACTGAATGACTGACATTCAGATAACGCACAGCCTAATCAGCTGAAGATAGAAACCTGAAATGTCGAAGATACGTTCCTCAGAAGGTGTGGAGATGTACTGAGAAAGGATTTTTCCTAAGTCAGCTTTTAAGGTGGTGAGATGGGGTGTCAAAGTTTGTATGGAAAATGGTATTCCTTGTGTCCATCATTTCTATATTACAAATACGATACGTCACTGAATAAAATTGAAATCGGTTTTCGTCGTATTTTGTTCCATTCACATACGACGACTATTTCGTTTCTTCCGTTTTATCGCTACCATTCTGATCATAACACGCTGTTGGATCGCCAAAATTTCGAATGAAGTCGGAAGAAATGTTCCTACATCATAAAATAAATAAAATCCTACTTCCTACTTCATAAAATACTTAATACTACCTACTTCATAAAATAAATAAATAAAGTTCCTACTTCATAAAATAAATAAAAAATAGAAACGTCCCCCGACGTGCCAACGTCACTATGCAATTTTCGTTGCGATATACATACATGGATTGGGAATGATGACGCGCCGCCCATACATCCATGTCGATACGAATATCGGCCAAAAATCTCAGGCTCTTTGGCAAGCCACGTGTATTTTCTTCTTCCAAAGGCGACTTCTCGTCTCGCAGGGTGGGATCTTCGAAAAAGTATGGGGCCCCTGTTATGCGAAAACCATCCACGCCTCTACTCGACCAAAATTGGAGCAAAACCTGCAGGTAAACGATAACCAAAAGGCCACATTTAACTCTCTCGCTCTTTGTCGTTTCCCATAAAATCGTAGCATAATGTTGACAATTGTGTTTACCATTATTTCGCGGCGAACATTTGGATGTTCGAGGTTCAGATCGGGTTCGCGTTCGTGAAATTTATGGTAGTACCATTGGTTTCTATCATCGTTATACGTCCAGGCAGACTGCACGCTGTTGTTCCATATGCTTATCTTTAGCGAACAAAAAATATCAGAACAAAAAAGATCAGCCAAAGATGCTATGGTGGAATTGATTCGACGTTCATATGAACGCCAGGATTCTTGAGGGATACTACCAGTCTTTGGACTGGAAAAAGGTGACTTTCGACAATTTTTCATGGATACCCAGTTGGTAGAATGAAAATTCTGTTTAGTGGTCTTTGTTCTACGTATCGTCAAGTATATTTACTGATTTTTTCACAAGATTTTGTAACAAAGTGTGAAGCTCGATGAAGCGAGTCACCTTTGTCTGATAGTAGGGATGCTCGATATACATCGATGTATCGAAAACGATGTTTTCCATTCGATGCATCGAATCAATCCGATACATCGCTTACTGTCGATGTTTAACGATGCATCGATGTATTTCATTCGATGTATCGAATTTTAGAACAAGTAAACATCTTGCGCGGAACGCACTGTGCACTTTGACTCGTGTTTCGCTTTCTAGGCTTCGCAGGCTCTTAGGCTTTCTTTACATCTTTTTTATCTTTTGCTATGGAAGAATGAAAGAACAACACGACACCAAGGCCTTCAAGCACATATGGCTCTAGTGGTGACGATGTTTTGCCGGTGTTATTTACTTGTGGCGGAATGACCGATTTGTAATTAAAAAAATAACAGAAGACAGAAACGATTCCTTCCGAAGTAAAAAAAAAAAAATATCGAGAACCTTACTTCCTGTCTAACGGAGAACTTGTGATCTAAATTTTGCAAAAATAAATCGCGATTAAAACAAATAAAACTTATATGACATGAATAAAATTCAATTTAATGAAAAACCTCGGGTAATATCGGATTTGATCAGCACTCTATCCTATACTTTTAACCAATAGAAAACGTCAAGGTTTTTTTGCGCCATATCGAAAACATCGACGTTTTTATTCGATCCATGGAAAACATCGAAGTTTTTGCTCGATGCATCGTAAAACATCGATGCAACGTTTTGATGTATTACATCGAAAAAAACATCGATGAATTTTTTGCATGAGCATCCCTACCTGATAGTGCCTTTCAGCCGACAACTTTACATCGCCAATTGATCATCGATTGACTTGACTTCTTTTCTGGAACCTTATAACAGTATTGTACATCGAAGTAGATACGGGATTTTTGATGTGGTGACATTTTTGTCATACATCATTTGATCGAAAATCGATATTTTTAGATTTTTTTACGTACTTAGGAGGCAAATCTTATCTAGGACTCAAATTATTTTGAATTTTTGTTGCGGGTGAAAAATTGGAGAACTCGTGCTGGCTGCATAGGACTATAAGACTATCAGGCAAAATCAGGGAACGCTTAATTCAGTTTGAGCTCCACCATATTATTACAAAATACTGTGAAAAATTGTAAAAATGCTGGATGAAATGTAGGATAAGGCGTGCAAACTTTTTTCGGAGAGTCCTCAGATCGTATTACATCCCTATAGTGATTTGATAGTCGTCGCACGTAGGGAACATTGGAATCTAAGTGGATTCCGCGCTATTTCCCGATTGACGTTGTATGAGAACCTTTTATTTAAAATTCTCAACCGAAAATTGTTGGATCTTCGAAAAAAAAAAAATCCTTTCGTGAACCCGTGCACAAATTTGTTGGGGAGTCCGAGATGACCCACACCTCCAGAGGCGGATTGAGGGGGGGGGGGGCACAGGGGCTCGTGCCCCCCAGACGGTCCGAATCGACTATACAAAAAAGCCAAGGAGTCCCCGAATAATCACATTCCCCCCTCCCCATGCCCCCCCCAAAAGATTCTGGATTCACCACTGCACATCTCTATAGAGGTTTGTTAGGGATACCGATTATAGGCAGTCCTTATTGGGATTCAATTGGATTGTGCACTGTTCCCCCATGAACGCCGTTTCAGAATTCATCCCACGTTCGAAACGATAATATTTGACAATTCACAAAAAAGAATCTCGGCGTATCGAAACATAGCCTACACGTTTTGTGAGGGTATACGTGTGTGATGATATTATGTCAAAGTATAGTAAAATAAACAATAAACGATAATTACGGTAAATTTTCAGTGATGTGATTCAAATCGATTTTTAAGAAATACTTTTTAAGGGATTAATACTTGTTTAAGATCCACTAATGTTGTGTTTAAGGATCGCGAGGCCGACAAAACTCAGTTTCACTCGAGTGCTGCGGATCCTAGGCGCTTTAGTGAAACAAGTTCTTTTTTTCAAACACCTGAATTTGGTGCACCCTTAAATTGCCGCCCGGAGCAGGTCTTAAATTGCCCCCGGTTAGCCCCCCCTACTAGATTCAGAGCTGCAGAGGGATCCAATGCTATGACCCATTGAAGCCCTATCAGGAAATAGGCACAAGTATGGGAATCCAATTTGATCCTTACTACTATTTCTACACGAGAAAAATCACTAAATCGAATTTTCATTGAATCAATTGGTTATCCATGAAAGATAGTCGAAATTCACCTTTTTCCCGAGCTCTAGACTAGTAGTCTCCCTCAAGGCGCAACGAAATAAACGTCCAGTCGACACACACCCTTCACCACATTTTTCTCGAAGCCGCTTCATATTTCGATCTGGTTGTTGCACAGAGTAGGTAATGAATCTTTTCCTTCATTCCAAGTATCAATCGTTCACGATAGAAATTCAGTTCAAAGTGAAACAGTCACCTTTATCGTACTTATGAAGCGGTTAGATCGTTTTGTGTCATCCCGTCGCAAATACAATCCTATTCCGATACCAGATTTTTGAAAAAAAAAAAAATCAATTGATTATTTACCCAGTTATTGGGGGGTAGGCGAGTGCCATTTTCGGTGACGGTGCCGTTCGCCCAGATGTAATAGTCCGCATAAGGTTCCTCCATCCGCTTCGATGCTGCGAACCACGGGTGCTCGTCGCTCGTATGATTCGGTACAACGTCCAATATGAGTTTGATGTCTGGATATGCGCAGCCGAATGAAACAAAAATAATCAGGCTCCGAAGTTGTTCTCGGCGGTTTTTGGGTTATGGCGAAATGGCACATGAGCCAAATGTGTGAGACTCCATATTTTCACACTCAACGTTTCGTTACTAAAGGGAGAATTTAGGTTTCCAGGATGGTCGTATCTTAAGAAAAAGAGACTGATGAATTAACCGACAAAAATTGTAACCGAAGAGACTAGGAAATGAACTTCCGGTCGAGCTAAATCGAAGAAAAACTTGACCTAGTCACAATCGGAACTCGCATATTGACACTCCAACCATCGCATGGAGCAAAATAATAGTAAAATGAAAATTAATAATCGTAAAAAACAAGCTTTGATTTAAAACGTACTGTACTAAAAGGAAAAAATAATGTTCAGTAAAATTGAAAATCAAAACAGTATGACGACAAAAAAGTTCCTTCCTTGGTTACTCATCATCGGTGCAAGTACTTAAAAGGTACATAAACGTAGATATTTTTCAAATATGAAATATCAATTTTAAAAGCGATGATCCGTTAAGTAAAAGCTTGTAAAAATAAAAAAAGATCGTTGACAAAATGTACACACAGAGTATATATTCGTACGGAGTGAGTCTCATGGCTGATATTGTTTTTAATTACCGCGTGCGTGTGTTTCGTTGATGAGTCGATCGAAATCCTCGTGATCCCCAAAGACTGGATTCACCTCGTAATAATCGGAAACGTCGAAACCGGAGTCGACGAAGGGCGATTGATAAATAGGATTCAGACAAATGATGTCGACCCCGAGGTTGTCTATGTAGTCGAGACGATTGATTATGCCTGGAATAACGATCGATAATCAATCGTCGGAGCGATGCAGAAACGGGAGACATGACAGATAAAGGGCAATCGAAGGCGAATGTGAAAGGTCAACATAAATAAATGGAATTGGAGTCGAAGCCATTCGAGGGCCATAGATTGATTTAGTAGATCGGCCTTTCATTTTCAAGGTTTCACAACGACCCCAGTGTACGTTAGAGTGCCAATTCCGTAATTAGAAAGTGTCGAGAGCACCGGCATCATCGTGCCACGCTTCACGTTGCTATACTATTGTTAGCCGAGCTGGTCATTAAAAAACATTGATCACCATCGGCGATAATATAATAACCGATGGTCCCCTTATTTTCTGATCGACATTCGAATAATGCTTTCTTTTTTCCCTCTATTATTTTTATCCCTCACATCAACAATTTTTCGATCACACCCGACAGCCAATGAATCAAGGTGGGTAATCCCTTTAAACGCCCGAATATGGGGAATTTTTTATGCTTTTTTCAAAGGTCATAAAATAATTGCATCACTTTTTAATTCCGACATTATCTTGTTACAACTTTCATGTGTTACGTTCTTCTTTTCTAAAAAATACAAAATGGCAGCGTTATAAGGTAACAAAACAAAAAGTTATCGATCGATCGGGCTGAAATTTTGGGAGGTTTCGCACTATAACATTATTGGACGAATATACCGATAAAATATTTTAAAAGTATAAAACTAAAACTTCAGTAGGCTATGTAATCAAATTTTTATATTTTGAATCATTTTCTCGACAATTTTTACCCCAAAAAAGTAATTTATTGATGCGATAACCTTACAACTTTAGGTATATCTTTCCAATAATGTTATAGTGAGAAACCTCCCAAAATTTCAGCCAGATCGATCAATAACTTTTTCAGCGATAACATGAGCAGCTTTTCAAAAGACGTCTAACGGAACACCTTATGACGGCGCCATCTTGTTCTGTTTAAAAAAACATTCTTTTTAACACTTGATAATTCTAATAAGATAATGTCAAAATTTAACAATGATGTGATTATTTTATCGAATTTGAAAAAAAATCATGAGAAAGGCCTCATTTTCGGGCGTCTAAAAGGATTTCTCCCCTTAAGGCCGTGCGCGATCAGCATTTGAACTTGGAAAACGCGAAATATTCGAAGATTCTAGTGAAAAACTGTAGTAGATTCATGTTGCAAATTATGCATGCATAATTGTAGGTTGATTATTATTCATACTAAACTGCATGCCCACCGTATTCGATTATTTAGCTCTTGGTCTACATTTGCCTTTCCATCGTCTTCAAGATTACTCATATCCCTATTATTTAGACCCAGTTGAAATTTTTTTAAATATTGATTTTTTGTTTTTGACGGATTTCCAAAAAGTAGCATGTTAAGGATATTGTCTGAAAATTTCAAGTCGACCCGTACAACATTGAGGAAGTTATGGCCGTTCATACGTAGGTTCCGCGACCTGGCGAACTTCAATTTTTTTTAAAAGTGACCTTTTCCACATCAGTTATTCCGACATTTAAAAAATCACTGCACCGATCAACTTCAAATTTTACAAGCTTCTTTTATATATCAAAATCCAGTGCTTGAATAGAGGATTTTATTTTTCGATGCATCGTTTTTTTATCAATAAAAATAGAGCTTTTTTCACCGAAAATCGATACGTTCACTTTGGATTGCGGTCATTTTTTTTTAATCGATATTTTATTAAATACTTCCTCCAAGTACTAGATAATTTCATGCAAAGACTAAGTGCTTTTGATTTTTTAATTCCCACGACCTAGGCGTAACCAATTAATGACGATATCGCAAACGTCACGTACGTGATACCTTCACTCGTAAGAAAATAATTGTTCGCTATCTGAGGAAAATAATTAGTAGCTCTGGAAATCCTATACAAGTGATCAGAACTAATCGAATTCATTATTTTGACAAGAATTTATTCGTCATCGTATTTTTCTCTCTATCTTAGGGTAGGGGTATTACCAAAAGGGCCTAAGCAAACCAATATCCATCGAGACGCGAGCGTCACGGTAATGAAGTGACAGACGTTTCGTGTAAAGTGTGATTTTTAAATCCAAAAAAATTCATGCCAATAAAAAAAGATAAAATGCCATAAATATACCTGTCATTGTATAATACAAAGATAAAATGTCATAAATATACTGGTACGTTAATAAAGCAGCGGGCACGACTTGTCCACGCACCAAGCCATGTGAAAATACGTCAAATGGATGTGCATGCATTTTACGCGGCATTTAACTACGTCTCAAATTTTTCCCCTTTCTCGTTTTCTGTCTCAAACACGAAGGTGAAAAAATTTTTGCGGTTTTCACCAACCTTGCAAATCACCGATAGCGTCACCATTGCTGTCTTGATACGATGCCGGCCATATCTCATACACGAGCGAGTTTTTCCACCATTCGGTATGATTAGGATTACCGAGGCTGGAGCACTTTCGCGATTCCAGAATCAAAAGACCGACGATAACAGCGAATGTGATTGTTTTCGGCATATTTCACTTCCTGAAAAAAATTCCTCACACGTTTTTCGATCGACAGCACAGAGCGGCAGATTTCAACTTTTTAAGTCAAATTTTGGCACCGTCTAGCGACCGCGAAGGTCCCGTGATTCCGCAGGCACTCTGGTGCACCCAGAGTGCGTTCAACGACAATTATGTCAGATTCACCCGTAGCCACAAATAAACCCAAAAAATGCTCGGCCAATTGTCGAGACGATAAATTAATCACCGATCGAAATAAAACTAAGAAAAAGAATCACTTTTATTAGGCACTTTTATATTTGGACAATAATGTTGTTCTTTACGGGAGGATTGCAGTCAATTGCAATTTACGAACTGTTGGATTATTCATTGATTTATTTTTTAATGTTACGCGCCACGATATTGGATTAAATTTTTTTCGTGTCGAGCAGCCTCTGTAAATTATTTATAAATAATGAAAAACTTTTGTCACAGCGTTGACGAGAGGTGCAAAGTACCAGGGACAGTGTCACGTCTGATTGGCAACTGAGCAAAAATGTGCAGGTACAACCGCGATACCCCACACGAATTAATGCTCTCTCGTGAACATATATAAATCCAAAACACATACATCTATTTCTGTGGAATGTTAACCGGATTAGGAAGATGGCGAAATTTTTGTTTGAAAATTAACGCTGGCTGAGTTTGGTAGCAGATATTTTATTATACTGAATTAGGTTTATTAGTGATTTAGGGGCAAAACGTCTTCTGGCCAAAAACCTCATTCTTCGTGCGATACGAAAAAAGAAAAAATACAAATAAATCAAGAGGCACTCGATACAAAAACAAAGAAAGACGACTCTACACGAAGAAAAGAAATATAAAATGAAAAACGCAGCTTCAATAGCCAAGTAAAAAGAAAACCACGTATAGAAAAGACAAAAACGGTATAAAAAATTGAAAAAACGAAAGTAACTCAATACAAAAACAAAAGAAACAAAATAAAATATACAAATAAGAATAAAAAAGGCTAATAACGAAAAAGAAATTACAAGAATAACAAATGACACGATATTTAGCAAAGTATTTCGGCATTCAGTACGAGAGTGAAAAAACAACTCAAACCGTAAGTACAGATATTAAAAACAATATAAGAATTACCTACAAATAAAAAAGAACCAATTCGCGTATACGAACGAGAATTTTTTAAATGCCCGTCCACTTGTTTTTAACTTTTCGCAGATGTTCGCTCACCGTGTTCCGAATGTCCGAGATGAAACGTGCACACTGCAGCGAGGATTTTCGCAAATTGAAGTCGAGGAAAACAAAATAGTAGTTGTGTCCCTCAGCGCGCGCGCTCGAACGCCGGGTGCGAATAAATTGGCGATAAGTCACGTTTTTTCGACGTGGTTATCAGTGCCTCTCATAATTTAAACACTTTGCGATAGCTCCTCGACCGTGCAACAAAATTGTGCGGAATCGCGTTGTTATGAGTACGACAGTCCACCCAAAAATATCGAAAACAAATACATATATACAATAGTGGATTTTATTCTGGACACTTTCCATTTTTTGACTTCACTTTTATTGATCATTTTTATGTTCTGATCATTTATATTTTATATTATTATCAAAGTAGGCTTATTACGCAAAAATAAGGTAGAAAATCTATACAGCAAAATAAAAATACTAGAGTATCATTTCGACGTAGCAGAATATCCATTTTATACGTACATATAAAAAAGTTAATTTCTATTCAAGGTATCCATAATTCATTCCACTATAGTGTACGTTCGTCGCTCGAGTAAATCGAGCTTTGCAAATGTAGTAAATTGGACACGGGTCTACGGGCTGAGAAACAAAAGCAGACTGAGAAAAACGGACAGTTTGCAGTTGTTTGTTTTGTGGCGACAAAAAATTTATATTCGAGGGAGTCCGCTACCTCAGACTTTTTCACTCTTGATTTATTTGATAATCTATCGAATAAAGTTTATTGTTTTTTTCTACGTGATTTTATTTTGCGAAGCTTCCAAAAAATTTCATCGCGAAAGAACTGCAATAGCTCTAAACGTGGGATAAAATTGTCAGCAAGAAAATTATCTTTTTATTGCTAAGATATCGTAGATATTGTAGAACGGTAAAATAAAATAGTAATCATGCTGATTTTTAGTAATATTCTTCTAGTCAGACAGAATCTCATTGTTTATTTTACTTCAATCGCCAAATCTTTTCAAGAACATTGACATGTTTTTAACCGTACATTTTGAATTTTCCTTGAATAGCTTAAATTTTTCTTCTGCGGTATTCATATTTGTATAACTTTATAATCAAGTACCGCAAAGGCTCAGAGCTCGAGATTGAAAAATTAGCTTCAGCGTGTTCTTTTTTCCGGTTTATATTTACGGCGGGCGACACGACGGAATGTGATATATTCAAAAATACGGGCGTTGTATTAAAGAATGTCAATATGTATACACGCGCAGTCACGTATCGATATTGTTTCCTTAATTGTGTAGTGGTTTTTTATATTATTTCAGTTCCGTATTTATCGTCAGTCGTAAATAATTCTGAAAATGATTGTCAACGATGTATGAGGCTCATTTCATCACGGAGTATCGTTGAAAAAAGGATTGCATTTGGTGAAGTTGGTGAAAAAAATATCGCAACCTCTCGATGAAAACGTATAAAGTGATTGCGTTCTCTCCGTCTTTCAATAATTTCGATATTTCACGTGAAAATGTTTAAAATGCAGTAAAAATATAAAACGAATCGTTGAAGATGTGTACACGGTATGACATTTCGATCAATAATTATAATTCAATTTTTTTAAACAATCTGCGTCCTCTGTTATTTTTCTCTCGTACTTGCTTATGACTAACAGCGAACAGATTTGTACCTTTCGAAAATGTCGTGCGCGAGCATCTTAGGAGCTGTAGTAATATTTCATCGATTTTTGGAACGGTATGTTTCGTTGAATTCATTGCAGTACGTCAACGAAATTCAACCTTTTTTTTCGTATCAATATATTCAGTGAATCGTCCACGATTAATTAATTCAAATACATTGATCCTGTGAATTGAACATACATATGGGATATTAAAAAAAAAAATTGTTAAGTTTAGCATAAATTAAGGGGGGATTGTCTTTTTTTTCGCAAAATGTACCGCTTTTTGGGAATTTTTTTGTGAAGAAAGTATACAACGGAAAACTTGCGAAACTTGGCATATAGTTTTATTGATCTGTTTACTACATACAAAAAAATTTTTAAACAATTTCATCAAAAAATCCGCCTCCCACCCCCCTCGACGCGCGATGGTCCTTTTTTGATGGTGTGCACGATTACAGCCTTCACGTTCATCCTGCAACAAAAACCCAAAAAGCATTTTACTTTAGACACATATAGCTATCGTTCGATGAAGGGAAAAAAAATTGACGATTTGGTGACGTTTTGAACTTGAAGTATCGATTTTTCGAAAAAAAATTGATCGATTTTTTGTTATAAATAAAAAACTATTAAACGTATTGCTTTTTTGCTTCATCAAACGATAGCTATATGTGTCTAAAGTAACATGCTTTTTGGGTTTTTGTTGCAGGATGAACGTGAAGGCTGTAATCGTGCACACCATCAAAAAAGGACCATCGCGCGTCGAGGGGGGTGGGAGGCGGATTTTTTGATGAAATTGTTTAAACATTTTTTTGTATGTAGTAAATAGATCAATAAAACTATATGCCAAGTTTCACAAGTTTTCCGTTGTATACTTTCTTCACAAAAAAATTCCCAAAAAGGGGTAAATTTTGCGAAAAAAAAGACAATCCCCCCTTAAAAATAAACCGTTTCAGGCTTGTCGCAGCCGAATTGGAAATCACAAAATCATTAATAGCATTATTCGAGATTAAAATAATAAAAATCTAAAAAAATTTGATGGATTCGAAAAAAAATCGAAGGAGAAATGGACCAACGATGCCACTAGTCTTAAAAATCATACAATGGGCCAGCCTTTTTTATGAGAACTGTTTGGAAAAAATAAAAAAGGCAATCATTTAAAAAAAAATAGTTTTCACTTTAGAAGCAAAAAAACTTTGGCATTGATAATTGATCATTTTTTCACATTTTTCTACGAAATCATGCTTCAAAATGAAAAAGGTTATATCTCGACGATTGTCGATATCTCAAATAGTTCCGGAGTCATCAGCGGTTAAACGTTTTCAAAATTTCCGGAATCGACATTTTTTGGAAAATCATAACGCTTACAGGATAAGAGATAAAAATCTAAAAATTGGAGTGGATATTTCTTGCACGGGGTACAATTTTACAAAAAAAAATCAGGTAAAAAAATGGTCAGGGTAATGGGCTAGGTAAAATGGCATGGAATGTCCCATATATATATATATATATATATATATATATATATATATATATATATATATGCATGTTCATGAGCATTTAGCATACGTATGAAGATCCTACTTAGTGGTGGACGATTCAGAAAATGTATGGTTACGGAAAAAATCTTGACTGTGTCGTACTGCAAGAAATCAAACGCAATATGCCCATGCATATATATATATATATATGCTTCTGCTCCTTCCTATATATATATATATATATATATATATACACAGGAAGAAGCAGCACCCAGGCAAAATTGCATTTTCATCGACCTCATGGGGGGTCTCCGGTCACTCGTTTCACAAAAACAATTACGAAAACATTATTCGTTCCACAACAGTCTGCGCACTTTCGTACTGTTATACCTCTATATATACGTATGTACCGAAAGAACCTCAGCTCTACCGTTGCCAAATATATTGCGTTTTTATTCCAACGTTTTTGCACTTTCAGCTGACCCAGTTTAATCAACTTTTTTCCTTCCGAAATCTCATATAAAGTCAGATCGTTCGTTTTTGTTTTTGCAATCAAGCTGCATTCGGGTTTTTTCATCTCTACGAAGTACCCGCGCATACGCAATTTCTGGAAGAAAAAGTGACAGTTTGAAAATGGTGAAGGAGTTTTCACGATTCTCCTTGCCTACATGACCATGAACCGCATTTTCGTTTGAGTTTTGATGACAACGAAAGAAAAAATGACGACCATGAAAAATGGTTCGTACTGCGTTGCTTAGTAGTGGATTGGATGCAAAGGGGTATATAGACGTATGAATGAATAATTCTCTCGCGTGTAAACAACATTTAATGTATGTATATTTTGCACTTTCGATTCAATTACAATTAATTCATTCTTCTCTTTATGTTTTTTTTCTTCATTCGGCCATCTTTAGTGTCCTTCTCTAGATCGGCTCGCGGATGTCGAACAGCGGATTTTTCCGTTTACTCTATTCCCGCCCACTTTATCAACGAAATAATGTTTACAACGCGATTATTAGACGGTCACTGCAGATCCAACGTTCCAATTTAGCGAAGCCAATAATCTTCAATATTTGATCTGGAGAATTCGTTGAAGAGGACTCGTATCTTCAAAGCTCTACTGAATTCTCCGCGAGATCTTCGAACATCAACAATCATCAACGCTTCCTCGCATACCTGGCTCTCTTCTCGCACAGAATCGTTTCATTCGGCTGCTCACACGTGTACACCACACGCATGTACATTATACATTTTGGATATTCCATTTGACCGCCATTTTTCACCAGGTCGTTGACATTTTTTTTGTCATTTTCCATTATCGTGCTATTGACGTTCTTCGTCGGATTCCGATGATCCTGGCGCGTGTGCAAATAGCGAGCGAGGAACAACATCAGTAATAACATCAGTAAATAGTGTAGGCTCGTAACGCGATCTAATCATCATTTAAGTCACCAAATTCTACGTTTTTTTTTTTCAAATTGCATTTTCTGATGTTCGCGACCGTCAAAATGTGTCGTACGTTCGCTTTAAGTGTGTGTGTGTGTGTCTGTGTGTGTGTGTGGAGCAAAATGATGATGCCAAAACTTTTCTCACTTATCCAGCTGTACTATATATACGTGTGTGTGTGTGTGTGTGTGTGTTTGAGTTCGTGAGGATCGAGACTGTGGTCGTGTCACTCGGATATTCGATCAACTTTTTCCTGTTTTTTGTTTAACAACTTCTTTAAATAAGCTTCTCGCGATATTTCCTGCACACGACGTCTCGCATCGGCACAGAGGCAAGATGAGTGCGGAACGAAAGTTAGTTGTCAGGTAAGACACTTTTTTTCACTCAGCTTGATGCGCCTCACGAGGAAAGTTTCGATCCCACGAACACGATGCCGTATCGTATATTTGAATTTGTTCATCCTACGTTCAAATCGAGATGCGCTCGTGAATTTAAAAAAATAAAAATAAACTGCCTATACAGTTCGCAAAACTTTCGAGTTGCTATGTGAATTCGTTGTTATGACGTATACTGTACAGTATAGCATGTAGTATGAGCGGTCGTTCTCTTGAGTGTGAAGGAATCAAACACTATACAAGCACGTCTAGGATTAACATGCGTATATGGATCGAGAAAAAGAGAGGAAAGAGAGTTTGGTAGGTTGCCGTGTACGATGGCCTGCTCCGGTGCGGTCAAAGTGCTGTCAAGTAAGAGGCGATCACGTAGACACGAGAACAGACACCCGCGAACTCCTATGCAAATAAGGTGGTACGAAAAAGCATTGGTGAGATTGTGGATAGTTAAAAGTGCTTAATTTTGGCACTGGGCTCGTTTCCATCTCGTTACACGGCACTGAATCGTCATTCTCTTCCTCCCCGTTGTAAAATTTAATGCTGTAGGCAACGGATCACCGGCAATTGCGTTTGTACACTCTCAGTTTCCTAATGAGCAGCGGATAGATTTTTATCTTCGTAATTATAATGCTCAATTCGTCAAATAAAACAAAAAACACAATGTATGTAGATAAACAGTGTATCGACAACATTGATCGGTTTCACGTGGACGGATCAGGAGTTCGCGGATTCCCGTCCTCATGACGGTGACTGGTTGACGAAAGTGAAATGACTCGCGCGAGGAAAAAAACTCACACGGATTATAGAATATACAGTAGGCGTATCGTTACGGTATTTTTATACATTGAATTGATAAACAGAAAAGCTCCGGTATGTGCAACGATTGGTGCGATCCAATGATCAACCGTATATGTACAATCAAGGAATAGACGCTCCATAGATATAACATGTATTTACTATATGTGTTAACAATCTTTTTGCTCTTGTTTCCGGTCGAAATATAAATACAACTCGATAATGGCTTGTGATCGGCGTGAAGGTAACGCGAAAGGAAGGAGGAACATACGTTTTACATTATACGTTTCCATCGCCACGCGCGTTATGCAGCTTTCATGTTGTGTAGTCTACGTGCTTACTATACAATAAAATAACAATCTATGAGTCATTTCGTCGTGTATTCACCAACGTTTGTGCATCTCCGTACTGTGAGATTCTTGCGGATCGTTGGGACAGTTGAATCCAGATTTAGAGAGGTGTTTCGCTAGTGTCTCCCACTCCGCGCCGCGTATCGTTTGGCGCGCCGCATGGTGGGGGAAGAATTCTACCTATCGCGGCGACGGTGGCCGCAAGGCGCGATGCGCAGATGAAGAGGGGGACATGCATGTCCCCACTCTCCCAGATGCCTCAACCCTTCTTTAGGCACGTCAGCATTCGTGGACTGAGCGCGTGAAGTCTATGGGGGTCCTGTTTTGTTGATGTATTATTTTTTTATAACTCAAACAAATCTACGAGTCGAAACTCAAAATTATGATCGGTATTACATCTCGCAATGAGGATTTTAATTTAACACGTTGCACAGTTTTAATGAATCGTTAAAAAGTGACGGCTGCTTGCGAAAAAACAACATTGCAGGAGTAACTACGAAAATGTGGGACCCAGGGGCCTTCAGAGACGCGCTTGATTACGTGTCAATCCGTCATTTTAACTGAACAATTTCGTTGCTACGCTAATTGGAAAGAAATCCGTTTAATCGTTGTCCTAAATCACTTGCTTTTCCTTTCAGTGATCTTCCCGTTTAGTAACAATTCTAAATGCGGTAACCGTGGATGTGGATGCCTCCAACATTAGACGCGAGATTGGTTATTTCCATTGCCAGTCGATGTCAGGATTATATGTTTGCTTTGAGGCTGAGAACCTCCCAGTAGGATATTGTTGAAACATATTTTTGAACTGCAACATTCGCAAAGTATATAAATTCAAGAAGTACGAAAAGGATCAACGATTGCTAGAAAAATACAATCACACGTAATGCCTGCGTAGGTGATAGATATTGCTATCAGAGAGTCGATTAAATTGAACAAGATATATGTCCGTGGGAGAGGCACAAACGCTGGTCAATCTCCGATGAGATGAGCCACATATGTACATATATATATGTGTATATCTACTGGCGCAATTGTTTTTTTTTTCACTTATAGTACAAAACTCATATTTAATGTGCATCCTCCTCTCGTTCCCTCTCTCGGTTCTCAAATATACTTCGCGATATTTGCGATACACCCTTCACAAGGAACGAATATTCATTTATTTCTTATTTTGTATCGCAGCTACACATTAATATCGGTCACGTATCATTGCCAAATATCGTTATTCAACGGCTACGGATTGTTTCACACGTCATTTACGTTTTTACCTGACATTTATCGTAACTTTTGGAACCACGTGGCTAAAAAAAACACTCCGTCTACGTTTTTATTTTTATATATTTAGATATATATATATATATATATATATTTATGTTTATTATTTTAACTTTGAGAAGATACGATACGCGCCTTCCCATTATTTTTTTTAGTTTAATGTTTACGTGTATATATATATATATATATATTTAATGTTAATAATTAGGTTTTTTTAACACGGCGACAGCTGGATCTTCGCTGGAGCTAATTCGCAACAATTAGTGATATTATTTTTGACGCTGGCTAACAGCAACGGTCATAGTCCCTTTATTTTGTTTCTTTTTTCCTTCGCAAAGAAACGAATTTGTTGAAAAAGATTGATCATTGATACCCCGTCACATCGATCTCTTAATCTATACATTATATCTTTCTTCTATGATTTTTTTTCTCATTGACTAGTGACATCCGGAGTATCGTTTACTACGTAACGTTAGAAGAGAGAAGAGATTTTGGAGATTTTTTTTTCCTCGTATAGTTATACGGATATTTCAGATAATTAATTGTAAGTGTATACATGCCATTTTGCATTTGATTTTTTTGTCCCTTATTCCGCGTGAGGTCAAGGCGGAAGGGGGTTCGCGAGAGTATTTTGTACAGAAAAAAATGTGGCCAGCCCCACACGAGATACAGTTTGATACAGTATACGTATATCTAGTAGTGTATCCTCCGGATATAAGTTGTATAACAATTCGAAATTCGAAAGCGACGAGTATTCCTCTCTCCCCGGTTGACATTTATATTTGATGCCAATCGCACTTCGATATTTCATGCGAATCGCACTTCGATTTTGTGCGTGAAGCATTCAAGTAAGAATTCACATTATGGAAATAATCCAAATAACGAGGAAAAAAACAATGAAATGCGAATGAAAAATCTATCTTCGTTTTTTCATTCTATCCTCCGTTTGTTCCGATATGAAATTACGAATTGTGAAGACGAGAAAAATCAACGAATCCACGATCAATGAATTGTAGGTGTTTAGTGTTATTGATTATTCTTGTTTTTTTTTGTTTTTATTCAAACGTTATTAAATTCGCCATCAATGCGAGACTAAATTGATTGAAACTCGAATATAACGTTACTTGGTCCGAATCGTATTTTTTGTTGGTCATTTCGTAAATACTGGCATTCTTGGCAAACGATTTTTTTGTTTCACGAAACTATTTCACGTACCTAAACTGAGAGATAGGTAGGGCCAGGAAAACTATACTAACTGTAGAGTATTAGTCCCGTAAAAAGATTTATCGTAATAGAAAGAAAAGGAAAAATGATTTTTCGATTCCTCGAATGTATTTCCATTCGGATGAACGTCCGAGGAGAACAATTTGATTTCTTTTGATTTCGATTCTCTCGTTACGCTAATTTTTTTTCCTCCTTTCAAATACATCTATTTTCATCGATTATCAAATTTAATATACGCTTCCCAGTCGAATCAACTAAACGATTAAATATTCTCCACCAATGAATTTCGGCTTTTTTTCTTCTGGAAGCTACCGTAACTTCTTTTGTTTTTCATCGTTTAATTTGACTTAAAAGCAACAAAATACATCAGACTTTCCGTTTCGCGATGATCAACTCCACATGGCATATGTATCTCAAGAGAACAATCGACCTATAGGTTATGTACTTGGTCCGGTGTTGCTTCATTCTTTTTTTTTCTTTTCGCCAAGAAGAAGAAGAAGAGGAATATAAGAAGACTACGAGGAACTTCACTTTTCTTCTCTACGGATCGAAACTTCTACGACCAGTCGCTGTCAGAGCATGTAGCAGGGGGGGGGGGGAGGAGGGGCTGGCCGACCATAAGTCATGGGAAAGTAACTTCACCCTCGACAAAACAGGCTTATCCGGATGAAAACCTTCGTATTTTTTCTTCCATTAAATATTTTCGTGATTCTTTCCCCATACGTTCCGAAGGGATTCATGATAGGAAAAGATTCCTATTCCCTCGTCCCATGTCCGTGCTTAGCTTGGCTAAAGATTCGCCCTGCAAGCCACTGAGGATTGCCGCAAAAGAGCGTAGGGGACGCGAGATTCGGTATACCATATACGTCTGAATATGAATATGTCTATAGATATTTATATCGATGCCTATAGCGATTAATAATTAATTCTATGCGGAAGCTTACACGTCACGGTACTATCCCCCTCTGCGATCATATTCGATCGAGGTCGCTGGGCTATACGTCTTTTTGTAGCGTTAAAATGCTCATCGACCAATATCCAAAGGTCATCCCTTCGGATATGTGACAGCTATATCATCCTAGTGTCATACGCGTTATAATCTCGTCGATTCATTATTTCGAACGATGAATTTACTTTCGCGAATCGTGACACGCTTTTCGACGCTAATAAATTTTGCCTGCAACTTTGTCGGCTCGAAAAATTATTACTTTTTTTTTTGTTTTCGTCTCACCCCTCCGACTTCGACGTTTGCGCGATTTCGTTTCGTTTCGTTTCTTTTGGAGAGATTCCCCCTCGAATTTACCGGCTGGCGAGCTCTACGCACGAATTTTATCGCCTCGTCAGACGCTTCGAGCACGTCACGAATCTTGGTCATAATGATCGAACAGGGAATGGGCGTGGACTCAAACTCAAGCGATTTATAGCAATTTATCGTAACCCTTTTCGAAGGACTCGCCAATCGGCTGAAATGTTTTGTTAGTTCTTTTTGTTAGTTCTTCTTCGTCCTCCGAGGTAGCTGCTTCAACACGAGGAAATTAGTCGGTTGGTGGGGAATTTGGAAAATCGTTTTTACAAACTTTTGTAGATTATTCGAGGCTAAAAACTAACGATTTTTGGTGCGCAGCGTGTTTAAGGGTATCGGAGAGCTATCGTTGTTCTTTGTTATTTTTGAAATTCAGATTTGGGTCCTTTTTTTCCGTCTCCGATGGAGCTATTTTCATCGAATGTGAATTCAATCATCTTTCCATTCGCGGTAGCTAAAGTTGAAGCTCAAATTGTAACCACTAGGGAAAATAATTTAACATTTTTTAAAATAATTTTTAAATTCTCTGAGTTATGAACAATGTAAATAAATTTTAAAGACAACGTCGATCTCAGAGGCTGCGTCTCTACCGGTTTCACTTGTTACATTTTCAAATGGAAGAATTTTAAGAATAATTCATTTCGAAACGTCAAATTTTTATTCATTCCTAAAAAAACTTTACACGAACAAATTTCCATTAATTTTTCGTTAGCTTTTTAAACGGTCAAATACCAATTCATTTCTGCAGAACTTGAACGGTCAAATTTTCATTGAAGAATCGATATTTGAATAACTAAATGGACGTTAGAGCTTCTTTCGTAATGTGCCAAAGGTCAGGAAACCTGTTAGTAAATAATTCATGCATTGCGATTTTTGTTTTATGTTAAAGATACCCGTACTGTTGCAAGTCACATTTCATCACCGTTCGTTGACTGATACGAGTTTGTAAAAACGAGAAAAAAAATTACAGCGCTCATTTCAAGAATGAACAGAGTAAAGCTGCTTTAAATTTTTTGGCGATTTCGATATCATGTATCGCGATGATCCTAAATTTTTTTTTAACGATTCCAGACTAAATCCCACGTATTGCAGATGAAGATGCGTATATTGTAGGGACAGACTCGATGATAAAAAGAGACTCGACATGCGGACGAAATAGAACGGAGAGTTTCACGGGTACCGGTTGTTTCCGAGAGCTGCGACGCTAGAATTGTGTATTCGAATTCCCGAACTGTACAAAAAGAAATATTCATAATAGATTAAATTGTTCGTTTCAGCATCGAATGGATTTGATATTGAAAGTATTAAATTCTTCGATAAATGCTTACCTTTTTTTCAAAAACAAACCGAAACTCTTTCGAGTGCCTTTTTTTCGTGTGTATGCATAAGTTTTTTTGCTCCTCCACATAATCGGTAATAAACGGAGATTTTTCGGGAATATTCGTTCGTTTTTTTTGTACATCGATCGAAACTTCGGAAACGTGGGTTACGTTCGTGATCTCGTTTACGGTTTATCACTTTGACGCTTTGCTAGTTGAGTGTCTGTACGTTCTATCAATATGTAATTAAAAACCCCCCACCTATTTTTATATACGTATGTATATATATATATATGTTTTTTTTTTGAAAATTTATTGACGCTTATTATTTATTAAAATAGTTATTCTTCGACTGGAAATGCGCCGCGACGACGGTGGTACGCGTCCGTTTTTTTCTCGCAAGTTATGATTACTTCTCATCGCTCGGGGCACCATAAGTGCCACTTATAATGTTCAAGCATGCTTGTGATAGATTTAGTGTTTTTTTTTCTTTTTCGTACGTCTTACGACGAGATTGTATTCTTTTTTGTTTCGCATTCTCTATGACTACAAATACTTTGACTATCCATTTGATTATCATTCCATTTTTCGTTCTACGTTTATATCGGTTTTCCTCGAGAGGATTTCTAATAGATTGAAGTTTTTCCGAGGACAGTACACGCGGTAAAATAAACGTTTCTTTTTTTGTTCGTTTCAAACGTAGTGTGCGTAGACTGGAATCTTGCGTCTGTCGATCGCTCGGGGTGACTAGAAGAGGGGGAAGCTGATGCTCCGCCCTTGGGCGCCAAGCCGCCTCGCGATTGGCGGATGCTCCTGGCGGGGGTAAACGCAAGCGTATCCCTGATCGAGAAACGGAACGGTGGTTGGAGTGGTGGAAGAGGTGACAGAATCACGGGGTTAAACAAATCGAGGCTTTACTGTGCGAGATCGCTTGATTCGGTACTTGGCGAGCCTTCACTTTCGTTTTCTCTCAGCTCGAGTTCAATTATTTGTCCAGAGATGTAATTTTAACTTGGTAATCAAACAGACAAATCATGTTTTTCCCGAGTAAAATCTGCCAAGCGAGCAGCGAGAAACTCGTCAACGAGTGTAAATACCTCGACTGGCCTTACCCTTCCACATTCTCTCTCTCTCTCTCTCTCTCTCTCTCTCTCTCTCTCTCTCTCTCTCTCTCTCTCTCTCTCTCTCTCTCTCTCTCTCCCTCTCTCGCTCTCGAAGTTCATCTTTTTTTTTAAATTGTCGATAGATCTTCACTGATTTAGTTCCTGCCAATTGCGAGGATCAATCCGGCAACGCCTTATTCAAAGATCGCAAAATAGACGAGTTCGACAGAATAAGGAAGGCAAAGAGAGAAACGAGAAAATGTGTTTGAGTTGCGCTGGAAGATTTCTAGCATGAGAAGCTTTCTACAAAGTTTTGATCTTGTAGCGAACAAACATAGAGACGTACATACGTCATCTGGTTTTTCACACGATGCTAGAAAATCCCCAACTACCCTTAATGATTCGAAATTTTCGTACACTCATCGTGTTTTTCCGACCGTTGTTTCTGGGAACTGTAATTTTTCAAACTGTAACTCCCGAATCCACTCATTGCACTGCATCATCGCGAAAACATTGTTCTTTAAAAGTCGTGAACAAATCTTCAAGCAAGTGTAATTGCGAGCTGCAAATATCGATCACATTTGAAATTAGAAAAATTCTGAAAAAGCAGAAAGCTAAAGAATAAGCTCGAGAACAAAAATACCCTGGGAGTGAGCGGTGTCATTTTCCGCACTCCAAAAAAATCAACGATACGAATCGAAGCTGAACAATATCAAGAAAAAAGTGCGCCTTGAAGATCTGTCGAACAATGCAACGAAGGATTCTCGGGATAATTAATCTCTCACGCACCTGCTTGGTAGAGTTTGTGTGATTAGTCCATACGATTTGATCACAACAGTCAAGAACAGTTGATACCTTCACATCAATGTGTAAATTTAACTCATCGATTTGTTGTTTTCCTCCGCGTTATTAAGTTTTCGTTTGTCACTATGAACTTTCGCGTTCACTATGGATGAATTAGATATTCATAGTTGCTACACGCGAACATGCACAACGCATGTTATTTCTTTTTTTGGGATGCATTATAAGGTATTCCTTCGTGTCTGCACAGTTGGTACATTATGATCCAACTGATCGAACTCGACTGTTTATTTTTGTTTTAATCATTACTATTATTACTATTATTATTATTATTATCACTATTATTATTATTGTTGTAATGGTGTATTTTTTTCATTAGGATAGATGTACGTTTATTTTTATAACCATCTTTCTTTTTTTAAACTCATTCAGGCATGCGGCCCTCGATCAAAGGCAGTGAAGAACAACGAAAGGTTTTACTTTCGAGCGAAGGCCGCGTGTCTTGCAATCACGACAATCAATACTATCTCTGTCTCTCTCGCTCCCTGTCTTTTCTTCTTTTCTCGCTTCCCCGATTATTCTATTTTCTCATCCCCGGAAGGTCGCAACGGACGTTTTTAAACGTCGCAAATGCGCTGGTCCGGTTTTCGAAATTCAGTTTTTGAATATCATCCATTTTACGGACAAGGGCTTCCTATATACCATCAACGAGGACCCAAACAGTGATGAAGAAAAGTAGTCGTTTTTTTCCATGGAAACATTCGAAGGTTGAGCGCATTTATATAGATTTCCATTGATTCTCGGGGTTATTAACACTCGTGCAATGTTTTTGGTTTCTTTTTTTTTCTTGGTATTTTGCGACACACTGCGCCGAACAGTTGCCGAATGCTGTTCAGGGTACAATTTGGCGAAATCCTCGTCACAACTCGAGGTGTCGATAGTGGCTTGAATAAGGACGTTGAGTGCGTTCGTTCAGGAGTAATCGATTGCGCATACTGTATTGATATTTTCTTCTTCCCTCGGAGAAATTGTTATTCGAGTTCCAATGAAGAGCGCCGTCGATTATTGAGTATTCTCGAGTGTATAGGTATTTACAGGGCCTCACATTTTTTAACGAACACCCCAAACAAACCGCAAAAACGAAGTCGGATGCAAACACGTTTTCCGCAAATGACATTTGATGGAGATTTAAAAAAATCGTCGACATCATAAATCGAGATTTATGACATCTCGCAGTAACGTTAATTATTTGTCATCGGGCCCTATAGTCCATTCGCTTAAGGGGGGAAATACATATAAATGGTCGAAAATAACGAGAAAGATTCGGGATTTTTTTTCGAACGCAACTGCTGAACCAATCGTTTTGAAATTCGTCGTGTATTTTATTGTACATTAGAAGACACGAAAAACATTTTTTTTAATCGACAATAAGTGTTCGTTCGCAGCCTGCAGCCTATCGTTGCTGAACGAATTTTCCCAACGATGTCGAACCGCGGCAGCTGTCGTTTTTTTTTTCATTTCAAGCGAAAAATTAAAAAACGATTACTTCTATATGAAAGTACGACGTCGATAAACCAAGAAAAAGTTTAAAAAGTTGAATATCGTAATAACGGCGGCACTCAGAAAAAAAAGATCGAATTATCAACAAAAGTTTTCGTGTTTTTTATACAAAAAATGATTGTTTCATTAATTTTTTTATTGAATACGGAGAATTATCGACGAGGGTTTGCAATTATGTGTCTAAAAAGATTTGGTTGAAATGAATCGGATAAAGAGTTTTTTTAATCGCTGCCGCAAATATCGAAAATTCGTTCAGCAACAATTGGCTGCAGGCTGCTGATGAACTCTTATTGTCAATTGAAAAAAATGATTATCATCTCTTCTAACGTACAATAAAGTACCCTACAAATTTCAAAACGATTGGTCCAGTAGTTGTGTTGGAAAAAAATCGCGAAATTTTTCGTCCCCCCTTAAATGATCGCTACTTTCGCAACGATTCTAACGGAGAAGAGCCAGCCCTCTAGAATTAAAAAAACTGAAGTTATTTTTAAATTAAAAAATGGAGTAAATTCCTATGCATGTTACTTTATCGATGAGTACGAGGCAAATTAAATTACTAGCATAAGTATTCCAGTTTCACATTAAGTATTGGGTGGTGAGAATGCTGCTTCGAAATTTTGTGAATCCCGTGCTTCTCGGTGACGAAATGGAACGCGTAAAAGATAGCTGTTGCGTTCGTCGTGGCGTTGCGGCCACTCGTGTCTCTAATGAATGGATATAAATAATAGGAATTTGGTATGCCTCTGTGAGCTTGACGATACCAGTCGATAACGAAGCATCAACTTTTGATTGTCACATTTGTCTCTTTTGTAATTTGATTGTTCCGAACTGTAAACAAAACCGTCACACATATTTGCAAGCCCAGATTTTCCCATATTTGTCGTTGGAATACTGATTTTTCACGTTGTTCGTGTTGCCATGATAGTCAGGAGATGCGCCCACACACATTGGGCGTGAATCAAATCCCGATCGCAACTAATACAGGCGAAAATACCAAATTTGTTCAGTGCCATAATTTCCTCGTTTTTAATACTAAAAAGGTAATCTTCATTTGGTGAAAAATCGTTTTAAAATGAACTGTTTTTTTGTTGGAATAAAAGCTGAAAAAAATGCCTTTGGAGGTAACGAACTTTTCATCTCCAAGTTGACTGGAGATAATGAAGTTGGAGGCAACGAAAAATGAGATGAGTAAATCTTTTGTTGGAAGCGTTTTTTTGTCCAACTTCGACTTCGCGATTTATTCGGGGTCTGGAATTAAAACCGGACACCCTGTATATATGCATATGATGTATTCCACGTGAATCCGGTGGACTTTTTCCCTGACCCCCGGCAAATGGTTTAATTTTTTTAAATCTGATTCCATTGACTCTAAAAGACAACTTGAATTTTTTTTACATTTTTCGAAACAACCCTCAGCAAAAAAAAAATCGAAAAAACTCCCCGATTTGAAAATCTGAAAAAATTCCCAAAAATGCTTGATTATATGCAAAAATTTTCAAGCTATCACTCGCAGTGGAAGTGTGATTTTTTCTGTGCTGAATACGACTTCAATTGAAATCAATACCAGAACTTTTTGACTGCTAACGAAAACATCACAGTTCCACTGCGGGTGATAGCTTGAAAATTTTTACATATAATTACGCAGATTTGGGAATTTTTTCAGATTTTTAAATCGGGGCCTTTTTTCGGAAATTTTTTTTTTTGACTAAGGGTAGTTTCGAAAAAAGGGTAGTTTCGAAAAATCAGGGCGTCTTTTAGAGTCAGTGAAATCAGATAAAAAAAATTAATCGAATTGGCGGGAGTCAGGGAAAAAGTCCACTGGATTCACGTGCCTCATATATATTTCTTTGAATAGTTTGATATCCAAGGTTTAATGCATATATCTTTTATTCGAATCATATACGCGTACGGCTCCCCACCACGTAATTCTACTCCAGTTCTAATCCTAAACGCGTCATACAAAATTAGCGGTTATTCATTTTCTGCCTGATAAAAAAAAATTGCAAGTACATTTCACTACTAAAATATTTTTGAAACTTGTATATCTTCGAAATGTACATACAAGTCCACGATTCGTCTATATGTATACGTACGTCGGCCGTATTTTCGCTCCATTCGACGGACCAAAAGTTTTCCAATCGTTTTCAACTTCCAAAACTCCGGGAGCATCACACCGAAGATGCGATATATTTCCACGAAGATGAATATTCGGCGAGTCGAAGAAAAAGATCGATTTCTTTTTTCCGTCACTCTTCGTAAAGAAGCAATGAGTCTGGTGAACAGCAACGTCCATTTCGTCGGCATATACTTTCAAAAGCATTCTATGTATGCAGGAGAAAAAAAACGAGACGAGAGATTTGGACAGTCTCGATATGCTCCCGAACTCGAGGAGTTTTGAGATTGGACCATTTCGATTGATCGAAGTAAGCGAAAATAACGTTATTAATATGCACGACAGACATGCTCCAATTATTATTCCGATAAACCGAATACTTTGGGTGTTTGATGAAACACTCGTGACCAAAGGGGATGACAACTTCTCGTCTGGCCAATAATGTATTTTATTCCTTGAGTTCCTGATTTGCAAGGAGACTTTTTGGGAATTAAATTTGGAGAAACGGTTGAACCTACGATGCCAGTATTTCGCAATTATATTAATACATGTTTGAAGTACCATCTCAATTTTTTTCAAAACATTTTATTCGAAATTGTACGAGATATTTGACGTTGCGCCGGTCATGGGGCGAATTGTTTTCATCGTCGGGCGTTGCGATTGCGGCCATCTTTGTCATCTGAAACAGTCGATAATTTTGAAGTTCCAATCTTTACGAATGTGGCTATCGTTCGGCCTTCCATCTTTTTGATTGCTTTATAATTACTATTTTTCCGGACCGCGAAAAGTGAATTTTGCAAAAATCACAGTACTCTTGTTCAAACGTTGCCATTTCGGAAATTCGCCTGAATTTTTTAAATTAGAGGGCCGAATGATAACCCTATTCGTAAAGAATATAATTTAGAAAAATCGTTCGTTTCAGATGACAAGAACGGCCGCAATCACAACGCCCGACGATGAAAAATATTTTCGACATGACCTGCGCAACGTTAAATATCACGTACAATTACGAACAAAATGCTTTGGAAAAATTCAAGATGTTACTTCACACATGTATGAATATAATTGCCAACTACTAACACTGTAGATTCAACCGTTTCTCTAAACTTAATTCCCAAAAAAGTCACGTTGGAAATGGGTGTTCACACTGAATACGGCCTCAATTTATCACCTCACATTCCTATCCCTTCAACTGGCTCGACTCTCAACGTTGTAAGGCAAACCCTTGATCGTTTATATTTTATCCGTGCATTGGCTGGGCACGATAACGATATCTCTGGCGCCTCAATTTGACCGTGGATTATTCATATTTGGCCCAAAAGAAGCACTTTTTTAAGAATAAAAAAAAATCACAATTTTGGCTTCCTTTAGAAGATACAAGACATTTTACGAATTATTCGTTATTAAGCGATTTAACTGGTTTACATTATTGTAACTTTCTTCAGAATGCACTATGTCGAGGAAAAGACAAGAACAGAAACGAAACCTAAATAAAACAAAAACAGGCATAAAAAAATAATAATCAAAACCAAGAAACAAAGAAAAATTTAAAAAGCCAGGGTTTTCAACAAACCGACTCGAGCGAAAAGTTTTTTTTCTCCTTTCATTTCGACTCACTATCATTCTATACAACCTCCAACAAACCCAAACATAACCAAACCCAAACAAACACATAAAACAACCCTTTTTAGGGCCAAAGAATACCAATGCAGACAGCCTCCCCGTGGTGTATTCTGGATAACGCTCATTATCCGTAGCCAACTTCGTTAAATCAACGACAAAGTACTACGAAACAATCTAAAACACGTGGAAAATTCGATTTACATCGAAAACCGGAAAAATACATTTTTTCCCTTCGAGGCGCTGTAAATCCAAAACTAAGGCTCAAAACAAAAAAAGTTATATTTGTTTTTCGTATTTTTTTTCCTCCATATTTCATTTGATCCAAAGGCCAAATTAAAATGCGAGAGATATCGTAATCTGCCGATTGGATGGAAAGAACAACATCAATAGCAACGAAAGTGGAAAACAGTTGGTTTTTCGCTTGTCCTAAGTGTGCTATGTTGCTCGTGGTTCACTGTCCCGTTGCGCAACGCGGTTATCACTCTAACTCCCGAGGTGCGCAACGAGGACCAAAGTAAACAAGACAAAGAGAGAGAGAGAGAGAGAAGGGGGGGGGGGGGTGTTTACGAAACGTGTAGCTCTCGTCGTTCGTGTCTCCGCTAGGGATAAACCTTTGCCTCTCGTTATATTTTGCGTCCTGACATTGCGAGGCTCGCAAAGGTCCACGAGAGTTCGTAATACCTCCGTACACTACCGTGGAAGTACGAGAGTGCGGTAAAATTGGCACGACGTTGGAGATTGTGCTCGTCTCGTTGTTGCGGTACGTTGCGGTTTCCTGGTTCGTGTTTCTCCGCCAGTCGCGGCGGTGGTTGCGCTAGCAAAGATTTTCACGTAGGCCATTTATCGTTGAGCGAGCTCTATTGACCGAGAGCTATAGCGAATTCGAAGCTTTTTACGGCACGATCAGTTGGCTTGCTGGTAGGGCAATAGATCGTAGGCCTCGAGGGTCGACATTACGAGATAGAAGATCCACAGCGAGAATAGAAATATGGAGGTGATGACCTTCGGCACGAAGGGCCCACCGAGCTCGCCACCGATCTTCTTCGAACGCCTCAATATCAGCACCACAACGACCACACACGCTTCCGTGCAGAACAGCGTCACCGAGAATGCCAGGCTGTTGACAACCGATCAGCATTTTAGAATATCTTGTCTTATACAGCCCCGAACTGATGGCAACTTCCATTCTTATCCCTCCTAGCTGCAAATCCTAAGCCTTCTGACGCTAAATAGGCTATTTTCGTGAAGTCTTTTGATAGATTTATATTATAGACATTGATGTAAAAGTTGTTACACTTGATAAATACACTTTCGACGTACATAAAAAAAATATTTCAGGCATATTTATAGCTTAAATAATAATATATATATTATAAATTATTGAAGCCATTTATAGACGAAAATGGTGGTTAAAAAAATTCCTAAAAGAATTGTAGGTCTGCGCTATTGATGAAACCTTGGAGATGGATCATCCGAAACGGAGAAATCAAACGGTTTTAGATTCAGTATGTTTATGGCTATAGCGCATATCATACGCTTTTTTATATATGCAAAAATAACAAAATGGGGGACATTTTTCGAAAAAAACAAAAAAAAACGTGTTTTTTTCACTGTTTTTGACAAAAAAATAGTAAATACGCATTTTTTTAAATTCCGTGATGTGCGCTATAGCTATAGTTGCAAAGAGTATGTGGTTAAAATTTCATAAGGATCGGTTCAATAGTTTTGAAGATTTTATTAACAAGCCGGCGAAAAACTTTGTTTCGAGAAAAACGCGTTTAAAGTTTGTTTGGGTTACATAAATACATAGAAAAATATTTTAATGTATTTCGAAAGTGTATTTATTAAGTGTAACAACTTTTATATCAATATCTATAATATAAGCCTATCAGAAAAATCATGAAAATAGCCTTTTTTAACGTTTAAAGTGAGAAGACCCTTTAAATTCAATTATCGTCAGCACTAAATAAAGCAGTTCTTTTGTTCCGATTGTTCTTTTTAATTGTATCAATTACTGGAGACGTCCGTTTTACGTCTTCATTTTTGAGATATCTGTAAATAGTTTGCTGGCAGTTTTGCGTAGTGCTTTGCTTTTCTCCGACTTTTTAAAAAGGTTTTATGGAAGATATGACTGTAGGCAGTAGTCGAAGTTTGGAACTCTCGAATACAGGTCCCTACTACATTTGAAATAAAATCAGTCATAAGTGGCATGTGGAGACCAAGTTTTAGATTTCTATTCAGAAGTGCCATCTTTATGATTTTGTCACTTGTATTTATTAATATTTACTTTGCTCATGAACTTCCGGTCATTACATGTAATTATACTCCACTATGTGTAGCAAATCATTTTCAAGAATTTATTTTCATTCAATGAAATTTCCAAACGAGAGTTTCATTTTCCGATGGCTCGCAACATTTTTTAAACTTTCCCTACGATTTTTTGATTATGCACATCATGTCTGCGAGTAAAAAATGGCCAACACTACTGCGAGTTTAAAGTTTCACAATTCTTCAACGGTTCAGTGGATCGGTATAAAAATGTTGCATACAGGCTTGAACCAAACGAATCGATAATGCATCAAATTCTTATTGCCATTGTAGCATTTTGCTCGGCAGTCCCATATATTCTTAAATCTGTTGGTACGTGAGATATTTTTATTCGGAATACGTTCTTCAATATCCTTTCGTTATAAAAATGAATTCAGACTGGATGCAGATATGGCTTCGAATTGGCACGAGAATGGCTCAAAGATGATACTCACTTGCCAGGCTGGACTAAGAATTGTTCGCCGTGATAGGCGTGGTAAATGGCCGCGATACTCCACGCAATGCCGATACCAAGGAAGACGTTGACCGCATTACTTCCGGTCACATTGCCAACACTAGCGTCGGCATATTTATCCTGACAGGCGGCTACCTTGCTGGCGAACGTATCTGCAATAAATTCAATGCAAACCGTCTCAAATCCACGTGTTTATTCATTTCCGATATTTCGCTCCGACACGCTTTGCTTCCCCATCGAACGGAGAAATCGAAGCGATTGTCTGATCAGAGCTTGAAAACGTACGACACGTTTCCGATCGAAGAATCGCACATCTATCTTCTGTATATATAAAAGTCAACGTCCTCACTGACTGAGTGGATCGTCATCGCCTAGCCTAAACCGCAAAGTATAGAAACGTGAAATTTGAAAGCCATGTCGATTTTATTACGAAGACACCATCTAAGAAGGAATTTTTTTGGAATTCAACCTAAGGGTTGAGTTTCAACCTAAGGGTTGATTTTTTTAAATTCAGCCTAAGGGTTTTTACCCCTTAAAAGGGATGGCAAAGTTTGTATGGGAATTAAAAAAAAACTGGTCGAATTTACTTGAAATTTGGTATTGGTCCTTCTTGACACAATTAATGAACGTATTTCTCCGTTTTTAGAAATGCAACCCCTAAGGAGACGAAAGGGATGGCAAAATTCGCATGGAAAATAAAAAAAATCTGGTCAGAAGATTTACCTAAAACTTACTATTAATGTACTTTAATACAATTAATGAAATACGTATTTTAGCGTTTTTGAAATTCAACCCCTAAACGGAAGGTAGCAAGGGTTGTGTGGAAGTTTAAAAAAATCTAGTCGGTTTTACTTGAAACTCGGTATTTGTGCTTCTCGACGCAATTAATGAAACACGTATTTCAGCGTTTTCGAGAATGCAACCCGTAAGGGGAGGAAAGCGGTGGCAAAGTTTGTATTGCAAAAAATATCTGGCTGGATTTAAATACTTAAAACTTACAAGGAACATCCCTCAGGTGACACCCTTCGATTTTGTTGAAATTTGGATGTGTTATAAAGCACCGAAAAGTAAGCGATACGTATTTTTTTTATCGGCGGATAAGCGGTTTTAGGGGGCGAAAACACCTCTCGAAAAAAGGTATCTCCAGGGGTAATATAGCAGTTTCACACACAAGGAGTCCACCGATTTTAATGAAACAAAACCGAAAATTCTTCTAATCCGAAGCAATTCAAAATCCACTATAGTGACATTGCACAAAAATTAAGGGGTGTACCATCCTAGAGCTGCCTTCTTTTGAGGGGTGGTTTCACCCCTTAAAAGCGTTTTTCCGCCGACAAAAAAATACGTGTCGCTTACTTTTTGGCGCTTTATAACATACCCAAATTTCAAAATATCGTAGGGTGTCACCTGAGGGATGTTCCTTAATGCTCTTCTTCACAATTCTACGTATTCCTTGATGAAACATTTCAGGAGCACATTTCATTAATGAGAATTCAACACAAGTCTACGCGAGTGAAGCCGCGTGAAGCCAATCCAATTCACGGGACATGTAAAAGAAAAAGCATAAAAATGGTCGTACCTTGATGTTAAACATTTTTTTACCGACGGTAAATTTCAAGGTACCAAAAATCGGACCACGAGACTGAGCTAGCGAAAAAAAACTTTTGTAAGAGGCATTACGAAAAATATTGCAATACTTTGATAATATTAATTGATAGATTTCAAATACTTCAAAGAATGTATACTTCAATAATTAATACTATTGTGTATACAACGTTGTAATCTCGTCTGAGAGAAACACAGTGTCTCCAAACTTTAGTCCTCGGGCGAAGAACAAATTTCAAAATTAAAGGCAATCCATGAGCGGCGTGAGCCGTGAATATCAAGCTATCGTAGAGGTTGGAGCGACGTATCCTTGAATTAGTTCGAGAAACCGTGAGATCGCGAACTGGCAAACTCTATTCGTGGCAATTTGCATAGACTTTGAAACATTTGGCCAGAACTTCTTCAAGTTTGCGAACTATTTTACTCGGAGTTCTTGTATCGCTGGTTGCGCTTCTCAAGCTGTTTGGCCCTTTCACCATTAAACTGCAAGTGTATATTGAACATTCGTTCCGTTCCGTACTCATGCTCGTAAACTTAGTACTAACTCGAAAATCTCATAAATATTTATTTATCCAGACCCTCGACGGTGGAGAGGGCGGAGGGGGGGGGGGTGGTTCTTTCCAAATTGTCCAGAAATCTTCCGAAGCACTTATTGCCTGTATAGATTAGCCACCCTTCAGGAATTCTTTCGAACTCAATCTGAGTCATGGTTTTTTATTTATTTATAGGAGGACTATAGACCCCTTTGTTCTCGTTCTAGAACCACCCTCCCACCTTCACGACTCCCTTCGCATCGGGCGACCCTTCGAAAAATCTCTGACTGCCGCGAGCCTCTCCCCTCGACATTTCCGGTCAGAGGGGAACGAAAAATCGAAACGAACGACTCGAATGAGACAACGGGGGTTGAAAACAAATGGAAAAGTTGCTACTGACGACACGAAATTCCTTAAGTGCGATAAACCCGTATTTCGATAACGCCTTTCTTTGATTCTACGTCTATCACCCTCCACTCGTACACCCTAATCCTGCAGACTCAGCGGCATTCCGGCCCGGAAATCCGTCATGGCTTTTCTCGAGCCCCGCAAAGTCCCGAAGAGAAATAGTTTCGTGAATTAGGCAGCTTGAAGTCACTTTTTTTTGCTTTCTTTTTTTCATCGCGATTACTCTTCGCTTCGCGTAACTTTCGGTCTCGTGTCGATGAAACATGATCGTGCACTTTCTCGAAGATGATTCATTCTAGTCGGAGCCGGAGTTATACCCCTTGGGATTCGAAACATTCGCATAAATCATTTATTCCGCATCTTGATTCACAAAATTTCAATAAATTTTCGTAGACATGATCTTCACAATTATCTTATTTTTTGTTGAAATTTGGCTATGTTATAAAGCGCCGAAAAGTAAGCGATACGTATTTTTTTATTGGCGGAAAAACGGGTTTATGGGTTGAAAGGCAACCTCAAAAATGAGGATGTTTTTCGTTTTTCATCGATGACGTTTTAACGGCACGAGATATGAAAAAATTTCAAATTGCAACAATGTTTATTTTTTCGTGTACTATACCTTGGATATGAGAACGATAACGTTATCGAGAAAAAACGAAAAACACCCCTATTTTCGAGGGGTGGTTTCACCCTGTAAAACCGTTTTTCCGCCGATAAAAAAAATACGTATCGCTTACTTTTCGATGCTTCATAACATATCCAAATTTCAACAAAATCGAAGGGTGTCACCTGAGGGATGTTCCTTGTTAGATTGTCGAGGCGAGTTTTCGCGACATTTTTTGTACGTGCGAAAAAATATTGATTTTCAGTTGTTTTTTAATCAGACCTTCCTGGATAAGTGTTTTTTACTATCTCTAAAAAGGCAATTTATTGTTATGACTCATTAACCAGTAATTTTTCCAATCACATTTGAATAACTAGAAACATCTGTTTTTCCAATGATATTGAGCTGATTTATTATAGCTGACCCTCCACAAGACGAATATTTTGGTCGCTGACTGAACCGAAATTGAAAATACAATATCTTCCCGAGCTTTTTCTTTTTAAATTCCAGTGTACTTGTGTGGTTCATCAGTTGTATTTTAGCACATTTTCATTAACTCGCTTTGCTTGTTGTCTGTTTGTCTGCTTGGTACAAATTTTGCAATCGATTTTAAACTAACTTCCGGATGAGCTGGAGACTTGAAACTTTGAACATAGCTCATAGGTAAATCTGTCACAGAGAGAGAAAAAGAGAAAAAAATTGTGAAAAAAGAAATAAAAAAGATAGTTTAGTGAAAGACAAAAGCAATAACAAAACACAATATTAATAGGGAATAGTGCATTAATGACAATTTTAACCTTTTTTTTAAATAAATTTTTTAAAATAAAATTATGTAAATTAAAAAAAAAATTCAACGGGTTTAAAAGTATAAAATCACTTAGGTGAACTATTCATGCATCAATTATCTATTACACGCGCTCTATGTTTTTCGTTTTATGTCACGTTTATGTCACGAGTATTTTCATAGCTATTAAAAATTCACAATCACGAATTTTCAGGACAATCTGTATGCGGTTAGGAATCTGTATTGGGTTATAAATCTATATGGGGCTGGGAGAAATTATTTTATACTTTTTAGTCCGTTTTAAAAAGAGGGTTAAGCTTCTTTATTTGAATATTTTTTTCTAGAACGGTGATATAAATTTTTTATTATGTGATTTTTAAAATAAATACAAAACATTTTCAATAAGATTCTTTCTGAGGCTAGCAATTTCGTGTACAACATTCTTTGTACACTTGCACAATACATATAATATACTTGGCTATTATATCAATCATTTCATTTTTTTTGTACAATTGATTAATGGAAAAAAGCATAACAAAGCCACTGTTCGAATTTAAACAGATAATAATTAATTGTAAGGTAAACCATAACTGTTTATAAGGTAAAGCGAACAGCCATGTTTTCGAGGTGTTTGTTTCTCACATTACTTGATGTACTTTTCTAACTTTTCAACGGGGGAGACACCCTTAGGCGAGGAAAACAATTGCTGATTTTCATGATTTCTTTTTGAAGGAAAGATTTTGAGACTGAGGGTATGTTTTGTTACTACTTTTGGATGATACATGCCATTTTTGAAAATTAATTTTTGACAATAGCGTAGGCATGACAGTCTTTTAAACTCCATTTCCAAAACTGGCATAATGTATCTCTAAAAAAACTAATCGACCGATTCTGATGAAATTTGGTATAAATATTTCTAACCTTATTATCTAAAAGATAATCCTAAATGTTTTTGGAAATAAAAAAGTAGTCTTTGATGCGAAATGTAGCCATTTTTTTCGTCAAATTCAATCTTTTTCTTTTTTCAAGGTCTACCATTTTATCGATTTTCAACATTTTGCACTTTTCCTCGGTTCACATTCTGCGTATGAGTGTTAATGAAAGAATAACCTTCTATGGTTTTTTTTTCAGATCAATCCCGCCGACGCTACGTGTCACCCCGTCGGACAACATCCGTCGCAACCCGTTTAGAAGGCAGTGCCACAACTTCGCCATTTTCAAATATTAATAAAAAAAAATACCATGCAACAGCCCCAACACATACCCTGAGTCTAAAAAATGGCGAGGAAATCTTTCCTTTAAAAAAATTACGAAAATCAGCAATTTTTTCCTCGCCCAAAAGTACCTCTCCCCTTAAAAGTTTTTTTTTTATTATAGCTGACGTTCCACGAGACGAATCCACAATATCATTTTTACATCAGTCGCAGCTATCGTTTATTACTCATCGATACAGATCTACATTCAAAAACGCCTTCACGAGGTAACATTCCTACGATACTTTCGTATATCGTGTTCCCGCGGAGTGTGCGGAGTACGAAAAATATTGTTTTTGCGATAAAAGCGACGGGCGCGACGAGAGGCCTTACGATAAAAAGGGATTCCACGGCAAACAACGCTGAGAGGTATCCTTTCCACTGGCAAATGTGTAGGATAATATTGTCCGAGAGCGAGAGAGTACGCACGTCGGAATTTCATGCTATCCGACGTGGCCATTTCGTATATACGTGAACACTCGGGTGCATATGCCTCTCACGAGGACCGTTGTTGCAATATTTGTGTGCGCACATGCATCTGTATACATGTATACGGAACAAATATAAAAGCTACAGGATCACTGCGGATCCTCCAGGGAATAGGAAAAATTTTATATAGCCCATGGTCCGCTGTCTGACTATAATGGAATGTTACTACTTGGCGAAGCAATCCGACACGGATATCCCGATTTCTGTGCTTGCTTCAAAACAGTCAAACAAGTTCTTGCGACCGTTTCCGGCTATATGCATCATATATATATATATATATATATATATATATATGCGTGTGTGTGTATGTGTATACAGGGTGTCCCAGAACTGAATGCGTTCCTTGAAATGGGGAATTAGGGGTGAAATTCTAAATCGATTGATATAAGCATGTGTGGGTCTCAGGTCAACGCCTGAATTATTATTAATGTTTAAAGGCGGGCCAATCAGATGCACCTGCCTTTAAAAATTTATAATAATTTAGGGGTTGATCTGAGACCCACACCTGCTTATATCAATCGATTCAGAATTTCACCCCCAACTCCCCATTTCAGGGAAAGCATTTAGTTCTGGGACACCCTGTATATACACCCACATACAGCGACATACATATATATGCAGCTATATTATGTGTATTCTATATACGAGGTGTTCCGTCTCAACTCACTATGTTTATTCATTCGATGCCACTGGTGCATTCTCTTTTTAAATAAATATACGAAATGCTCCTTAAGGAGTTTCGGGACCGTTACTTGGCTGCGAGAGTGGGAATGGAAATACAATGATTTCGCGGCAGGATGCCAACCTCTTGCGAATAAAATTTCATGTAAAAATTAATTATTGTTGGGCGATCTCCAGCTCATAATATTGTTTAGACATATTTTCAAGCAGGGAAGTATAATTAATAGTTGTAATTTTTATAATTAAAAATAAATATTTTGCTATTTTATTCGAGGAAATAAAAGAATTGACTTGACAGAAACGACAGTTTTTGCCATTCGCACGACTGACTATCGCTAAAGCGTCGTCGGTTGTAATATATGTATGTTTTGAAGAACATTACGGATTTTGGAATACATTAGTTGGTGGAATACGTTAGTTGGTGCTTGACAACGAGTAGCTGAGACAATTTTGACGGGTGAACAATCGATGTTTTTCCACTTTCTCAGAATATAAATATAAAAGGATATGGGAAGAAATTTTCAAGTTGCAATCTTGAAAATTGACCGAGTCACAGACGATTTGGTGAGAGCCGGTTGCGCAACGGTTCACGTGTACTAAAACTTTCAATCGCGTGTTTCTCGAAACGACTTTTCTCGACCTGGCCGCTATCACAACTCTAGCTATAGATTTTTAATTGAAAAGAGAGAAACAAAGTTTCCGTAATTGCAGTAGCTATCGCTGTACGTGGCCGTTTTTTTTTAATTTAGCATTTTTTAAACACCTGAATATAAGTAAAAATTTCGCCAAAATGACACGGTTGACAAAAAAAAGCTATGTTCGATTTTTTTTTAAGACGGTACAACCAGACGGTACAACCAGAAGTACATTTTTATATATAGAATATAAAACCTCTCGATTTCTCAGACCAACCATTTTCAAGTCATCGATCCGGCTGTTGGACTACATTTTTCATACAGAGGCTCTGTCACACCTTAGTAACGGTGTTAATGTATATCATTTTGAATGTATATGTACAGATGTCATGTATATTTAATAATGCTGTATATAATTTTTAATCCTTTTAAATAAAAAATTACACGAAATTTGTTGCATGTATGCTTAATAACATAGCTTTTTTTTCTAAATCCCAAACAAATAGTCTAGTAGATAAAAAAAAGGCAAAAAGACCTTTTTTGGCCCGTCACGTTTGAGCTCAAAATTCGAAGCTTTTTCGAGTATTATTAATAAACAAAGTAGAGAAAACACTTCATTATTTGACCCGATATTCTTAACGCTATAATCACGGTTGACTTTAGTCTCTACAGTTCTATAACGAATGTTTACGAGGTGTCATATGTATCATCAAATGAATAAACGTCCAACTTGAACATTACAAATCTCCGAAACTGTATTGTGAGGCTGCTTGATTTTTGAACAGTTAATGCACTATGAATTAATCTCTCGGTGATTTGAGTTTTTATCGAATCCAAGCATTTCAATATTAGTACCGAAACTCCTTAAAAGGTGATACCAAATCATAAGTAGAGTAACCACTAGTATTTTTTCCTTCAAGAGAGTCGAGAACGTCAAAAATAAGTCGTTACCAATGATCTTTTCTCGTTTTGTCAAGACTGAGACTTTTAAGGAGGTACGATCATTACTATCACGTATCAATAATATGTACAATTATATTCTGCCGGTCGTGTTAATTCCGCTGAGGTAATTCAAGCCTATTTTAACAGGCTTGAATTTTATTACGTTAATATTATTACGAAGATTACTACCGAGTTATTGACAATCTAATTTTTCAGTTTTTATTTGTTCACGTGCAATATTTTCATCATTTACCACAATATTTGCCACACTATAATCGATAATACGAATAATCAACACAAGTAAACATCAATTAGAGCAGCTGTGGGTAAAATAAATTTAGGCTCTTTTTTGACCCCGAGGAAGTGATCGTACCTCCTTAAGGCGGAATGATACACGATTCCGCCGAAAAAGAAATACACGAAAAGTTTTCTGACTTTTTGTTAAAAATGTCTCCAATGTTTGGTAACGAGAGGAAGGGTCTGTACCTCCAGGATATTGTTTTTTTTAAACCAGTGCTGGTCAACTTACTACTTGAGATACTCTTTTCGCGGGAGCTGTATTTTGTGGAAACATAAGCAGTTTCCTTCCAGATGAACTGGAATAAAATATTTCGCGCAAGTTTAGTAGATTTGGTAATTGTTTAGGTAAGTGAATTTTCCGAAAAAAATTTGCTTCGAAACAAACCCAATATGGGTGTCAAAATGTTCAAAAATGTCCTATATTATCACGTATTTCCGTGAACTTCAAAACCCCATAACTTTTAGCTATACCTTATCAAACCATACCATTACCATACCAAACAAGCCCAAGGAAACGCAATATAGGCGTCGAAATGTTCGAGAACGATAAAATAGGTCACGTGTATCCGCGAACTTCAAAACCCCATAACTTTTTATGGGGGTGGATGTGAATTTCAGCTTCTCCCTACTGAACCCTACTTTCTCCCTATCATCAATTATAACCCAATAAATGAGAAAATAGCAAAAAATTATGCTCATTTTTCGGAAAAGTCAATCATCCAAACAATTACTGTTTTATTATTGATATTTTCTTTAAACATTCGGTGTTTTTATTGTCGTTACAGAATCTTTAGAATTTTTTGTATCAGACATCTAGAGTTATTCAGTGCACAAATGATTGGGTAGGAATGTGGCCAGTGTGTCATCACCATAAAGTGCCTTGCAAATGAGACGATTTTTAGAGTCGTCATTTTTCGTGAAATGTGCGGTAACTTGGGTTGGAATTTGACCAGTATACCAGGCTGTATTTTTCCTTGATTATAGACGAAAAATCAAACAATTGTTCAATATTCGGATTCGAAAAAGGAATACCTTAGGAGTTGAAGAAGTAGAGATTGGGAAATGGACTTTTGCTTTTGCGAATCCTAAATCGAAGACGTACTTTACTCAGCCGTGAAATTCTATTTCATTCAGCCTCATTCCATTCTATGAATAAAGAGAGGAGAAAAATTTCGAAAACTATCATGTAGGTAAGTGTCGGTAATCGTTGGAAAGGAAAGTATCGTCCCGATTCGGTGAAAGTGCAATTCACAAATTTGATCGGTATGACGTTCACCATTGTTTCCATGATGAATGAACTTGAGAATAGGGGTTTTCGAGCCCGCGTTGTAATGTAAGCGATAGAGAGAGATGTGCATTTGAAAACGGTTCAGTTGGTACGAAACAGACGGTACACATTGTACAGAGGGAGAGGGAAGAGCTCGTTGAATCTCCTGTATTGGCGCTATTGTTTCGATCTTGAATGCTCGCATATTGTTCGAGTTCCAATTATAAGCGGCAAAACCGACCGGAGCAGTTGAAAACGACAAATCATTGGCTACTCACGAAGGCGCGTAAAAGGGACACGAGAGGGCGAGCGTAAAAGAATCGGGGAGTCGGGCAATTGATTGTGTTACAACAGGGAGAAACCCTCGATTACCCTGCGTTGAAATTCATTCGCGATAAGGACGATCGATCATACGTCGGAGCAGCGAGATAAGCCATCGACACGTGCCGTCTAGCGATATTGCTTCGGCTTGTGCATACGTTTCGTTTTTCTATTTTTTTTAATCCATAAATCACTGAGCACTTTCACTGATCAGAATCTCCATCGAATTAGTGCAGCTTGGTTATTTTATGAAATGGTAAAAATTCAATATTGTAGCCCTTTTAAGCAGTCGTAAGCGAATTTTGGATTGGAAAAGTTGATAAAAAAAGGGACCATTGTTGTTCAGTGCGACTGGAATGATTGGGTGACTGGGACCATCTAAAAATTTACACGAGATTTACGGATGAAGAAGAAATAATTCTTGAACGAGGGAGATAAAAATCGAAGGGTCAAGAAGAGAGTTGGGAAGGTGGGAGAGAGAAAGAGAAGCTCCATCATCTGCGAAATTATTTATGAATATAAAAAACAATTGGGTCGTTCAGTGATAAAATTGGCTCGATTTATTTTTGGACTTTTTGAAATGTCGTTTTCATTCGATTGACATGGATAAATGGATATTTCCGGACAACTTGGATGAAATATACGAATACCCAAAGTACACGAAGTTATGGTTATTTTTGTGGTTTCGACGTTGGTGGCCCAGTTTGTCGATTTATCGGCGTGTTCTCATAACGTATGAAATGGATACTCGACGAATATCCCTAGCAGTATCGATTGCTATTTCAAAGTCTGTACAACTTAAATGAGTTCGTTTGGGTGTATTTGGGTTCCAGCTTCCATTGAGTGCGAATGTTCAAAACTCCCTTGAGGGTTCCCTCGAATGTTCAAAACTGCAAGTCCGAGTTTCCTTTTCCCAGTATATATCATCGCCATTAGCACTGAAATGTCCCCAGATACGTCAACGTGCCCTTTCCTTCTATCGCACTCTTTATTTGCACAGCCTTGGTTGGCTCGAACTGCCAGTCAGGTTGCGCGTTATTGAGGACAATTATCCAAATATCAATTACACGCCAATATTAATTACACGCTTGCAAAAACTTGAACCCTTCCGTGCGCAAATTTATTCGGAAGTCCCAAGATCCTACCACGTCCCTATAGAGATTTCATAGGGACGTCGCAGGTAGAGCGTCTACATTGGAATCCAAGTGGATTCCGCGCTATTTCTCAATGGACGTCGCTTGAGAATTTTTTATTTAAAATTCTCAACCGGAATTTGTTGGATCTTCCGAAAAATATCCTTTCATGATCGCGTGCATCAACTTGTTGGGGAATCCAAAGATGCATCTGCATCTTTATAGGCAGTTATGGACATCGCACACAGGGAGTCCTCATTGGGATCCGATTGGATTCTGCACTATTCCCCGATGTTAATAGCTTGATGTTAAAATAAATAAATAACAAACGATAATTGCAGTGGATAATCAGTGACGTGATTCAAATGGATTTTTAATATATAGCTTTCGAAGCGATTAATACTTTTTCAAGATCCATTCATTTTGTATATCTATACCCTTTGTCGGGAAAATTAAACGCACTGAATGCGATGGAATCTATGGAAGGTAGTATCGAATTCTGTTTCGCAATGTGGGAATTCTTTGGAATTTAAATTAGATTTGCACATTGGATGTAAATGGGGAATCCACGTGAGAATCCAACTTACGAGGGTAACGTTTTAGTGTAGGGATCTGCCATTGGATCCCTATCGGGAAGTAGTGACAAATATAGGAATCCAATTGGATTTCTACCACAGTTTCTGCAGAGCTCGTGCAACCATCAAGCTTTTTTCACTTGCGTTCGACCTGACTCCCAATCCGTTTTCCGTCCGTGTGCATTTTTTTCGTTTTTCGCATGAGTTCTCTCCGTCGTCTCTGCTCCTTGGAATGATCCTTCGAGTGGCCAGCGGCTTCGCAACCCTGAGTCTATTTCAGGCCTGCCAATAACACACATACCTCGCGTTCTTTCTCTTCCCTCGCTTCGAATGACAATCCAGGCAAATTTCAATATCCCGTGAATCGCTCATTTAACAGGCCGGAATAAAGACACCCGGGGAACGAGGAAGACGAGACTTTTGAAGCAAAACTGGATAAAGGAGAAAATAAAGACGCCGACGCGCGTGCTTGCTCCTCAAACCATGTGTCTATTGCGAGGAAAAATTTACTTTCGGGTGAAATCGACTTTGTTGCACATGAGGAAAACAGGAGACAAAGAACATCTCTCTTATCCGGTAGATTTTGGGTATTCGAAGAATACCGTGAGCCGATACGACATTTTATCTCGCATATATGAATTTATACATCGTGCATACGTGTAGGTGTATGTGTGTATGTGTGTGTGTGTGTGTGTAGGCATGTGTATTCGATCGTATAACGAAATCTGGCGGAGCCCGAGATACGAGCGCGAATGGTGGCTACATACACGGTGGTAGCTAAAAAAGCTCTCTTTGCTTCGTGATGGCACGACAAGCAATTTCGTTCCGAGCTCTCTTTTTTGTGGTCGCGCTTGATGTAGTATAGTCCAAGCGTATCGTCCATTCTGCTAAACTATTATACCGAATTTATCGAATTTCTTTCTGCCATGTGAAGACCCTTGTGTCTGTATGCAAACGTTATGCAATTGGATTGAGCATGGAAGTTGGGGGATCGTCCAGATACATACCTTTACACATACGTATGTATGTATATATGTCTATATATATATATGTGTCTATGTATATGGACAGGATATTAAAAAAATTGTGGCCAAGAATTGCATCTACGATCCGAGGATGTTTCGACTATACAATTTGAAAATATGGCGACCTTACCTTTATACTGGAAACCCAAACAACTCTACAATCTACTTTCGCACATTTTCGTCTACATGCATACCTACATACGCAAAGAGCTGGCGCGGAGACTATGCGACTGGGAAAAATATGATATTTGATGGTCCTTCAAGTCCTCTTCGAAAAAAATATACCGCATTTTAGCGACGAACAGTATCCGCCAGAGAAATTGAGCATTTTGGAAAAAATAAATATTCTATTTTGTGTTCAGCTGAATGAAAATCGTTAAATTTCGAATAAGGAACAAGCTGAAGAAAACATTTGTTAAAAATTGAATTCAATTCCATTTATTCACTCTGAAATGCATCTTTAATGATCTTTATTTTTCTTAATGGTGGAATGCATAAAATTACGTTTTTCGGAACTGTTTTTCATTCGAAATTCTCGTTCTGCTGCACTCAAAATAAAATGTTGATTTTTTTTCTAGTAGGAACAATTTTTTCGGAAAAATATTACTCGTGACGAAAATACGCGGTATTTTGTCTCGAAGAGGACTTGGAAAAACCATCGAAAATCTTATTTTGCTCGGGCGCAAAATTTCCGTGCTAGACACTTCAAAACGGATAGCCATCTTATAATAGTCACCCCGTATACATATAACAGATGTAGAAGTATGAAACCGGAATTTCTTTGTAAAAATTACACGTCTGCTGTTTGAAAATGATAAAAACGAATAGAGATGGCTTTCTGCGTCACATTCAATTGATCCCTGAGTTCTTGTTGACTTTGAGTATCATCTTCATCCAATAAGGCTTATAATTCGTTGTCTGCGAACTTTTTCGGTGGTTTCCCACGCTTTTCGTTTCTCACGTCAAAATCATGACTTTTGAATTTTTTGAACCACTCGAAACACTGTGTTTTACAAAGAGCATGTTCACGGTAAGCTTCGACAAGCATTCGATACGATTCTGCAGCAGCTTTCTTCAAATGATAACAGAAAACCATTGCTGTCCGCAAATCGTAGTTCGTAGAGACATAACTCGACATATTTAAGGTTATAGCCATCTATAGGGAAATTCCGCTCTCATACTTCTACACTTGGTATGTGTGTCGTATATATATATATATATAGAGAGGTAACTTTGAACCTCATTTTTTTAAGGATGTTGAGTCCTTATGATACATGTTAATTTTAATTGTTCAATAAATAGCTTCTTAATCGTCATGAAATTTTTACACGACCTCCTGAATACTTCATGTAAAAACATACCAAATTTTCAGAATTCTATCATTATTACTTCAACCTCCTTAAGGGTTGAAATAAAAAATGATAAGAAAATTCTGAAAATTTGGTATGTTTTTGTATGAAGTATTTAAGAGGTCGTGTTAAAATTTCACGACGATTAGGAAGCGCGTTATTAAAAAAATAACATTTTGTTACGAACAATTTTTAAAAGAAATAAAAAAAAAATTATCAATAAACTTCGTTTTGTTTCCGTTGCTTTCAGTATATTGTAGATATTATAAAATTGAGAGGTCAAAAAAAAACTTATTGCAAAGTTACATCAGTTTCCATAAACCAACATTTAATTTGTGAATGTTAATTGTTCAATAACGAGCTTCCTAATTGTCGTGAAATTTGTACACGACCTCTGAAGTACTTCATACAAAAACACACCAAATTTTCAGAATTTTATCATCATTTGCGATTTGGGACTCAACATCCTTAAAGCGTCCTGTCGATTTTAGGGACAGAAATCTTCTGAAAAAATCGTCACCGATCAAATAACCCGTCCTATACACCTCGCCTTCCTTTGCAACAAACTCGGATGATTGTACGTCGTCCATCGATAATGACGCGAAACGAGGCCACCATGAGAGGGACGTGGGGCGGCTCGGGCTGCGAGGCCTTGGACCAATCCTGTCGGGATAATTATGTCGTGTATATCGCTTGACATCCGGTAGATTCGATTGGTCAACGGAACGGGGCTTGCGTTACGGAAGAACGCGTACAATTAACGTTTAGCTAACGATCCGATTTCACGATTAGCCGCGCGAAGATTTATTACTTCGTAAAGCTTGAGTTATTTTTCCGTATTTCTCCCGAGTACTTTTCCCGATGAGGATCGAATATTATATGAGAAAACGAAGGTTATTCGGGAACGTTAATGTTCGGGAATATAATTGCACCGTGCCCCAAAACTTTCGAAGAAATCTCGTTTCCGTTCACCGCACGAGCGTTCTCTTCCATTTTCCCTCCATTGTGTGAGATCTCTTGAGAACTATGAGGTCGTTAATACCTGCTTATTATATGTGTGTGTGTATATATATATAAATCGATAACTTGCTGGAGTTGTGCAATGGCGTCAATTACTTCGAGGGAACAGGGTGAACTTTTGAAGTGGTGCACGATGTAAATGACGATTGGAAATTTATGACACTTCGTGAACAAACTTCCCATCATTTCTCCACCGCCTTTGTGTTAAGAAAATTCACGGGATGCCCCCACGGCAAAAGTTCATAAATTTTCTCAAAATAAAAAATCATTTATCAAATATTTCTCGTTACCTCATCGCATACGCATTAAAATCTGCGTATCAACGCGAGAGACGCAGGGAGAGAGAAAGAGAGAGGGAGAGAGAGAGAGAGAAAGAGAGAGGGAGAGAGAGAGAGAGAGAGGGTGAGCATATTAGCAAAACAAATCTGCTAAACTCACGCTGTGGATGATGAAAAAAATGTCGTATTTTCGTCACGGCTTTCAGTGAGAATACTTCCCGTTCGCGTTGCTCGCCGCTTATGTTAATTTTCGTAATTTCCAGGATGTACTTTCGCTGGCGCACCAGTGATTAGGTGGAAAAGCCCGAGAGAACGTTGACGGCGAAGGGGAAAGGTGAGAAGAGTGGTCAGAGTGCTTGGTGAGGCTGGCTACAAGCGCGATGGGAGCGCATGATTCTTTCATGAAAAATCTTCATCTTGCAGGCCTCGTGAACTCTCCGGGGGTGTTGCGCAACTCAGAGCCAGAGTGGACCCTGGACTGATGGGACATTAACACGAGAAATTCGTTTAATGGGGTTTAGATGTATCCCACAGTTGAATCCGCAAACTTCGTTGAAACCTCATCTTTTTCGTCATTGTGTTTCGGAAATTAAATGGGCGACAATTTTGGTCTTTTTCGACCTCATCTGGATGACAGTCGTCTGGTGTCTGCTGTTTTTTAAATGAAAATTTTGCGAAGCGTTTGCTGGAAATATCAAAAGCACCCGTGCAGAAATTTGTTGGAGAGCCCCCAGATACCTATGGGAATTCCATAGGGTGGCTAGAATTTTTGGTTTGGAATTCTCAACCGGAGTTCGTTGGATGTCCCAAAAAACATCCTTTCGTGATCCCACCCACAAATTTGTTGGGGAGTCCAAAGACCCGAAGAAGAATCCAAATAAGTACCACATCTTTATAGGGATTCGGAGTCTAGGGGTTTCGGAATCTTCTCCCAAATGTTCACAAAGGTTTAGTTTCCGTTAATCCGTTGTTAGAAATGGTTTACCTTGGTGCTGAATAGCAAAAAAAAAAAAATTACATCATCCGTAGTGTATTGGCTATCCAATCGCACGTAAAATTATATATGTTAAACTATTCTTTATCTCTTGAGTTTGGAGGTGAACAAATTTCAAAATACTCGTAAAACTCAGTATAGTCTATACAATAACATATATTTTTCTTCTTTTTTAATTTCAGATTGTCGCTGACGCTTCAACCCCCGGAAGGTAACATTTATACGTTTTTAAGGATGTTGAGTCCCTAATCGCAAATGATAATGAAATTCTGAAAATTTGGTACGTTTTTGGATGAAGTATTTCAGAGGTCGTGTAAACATTTCACGACAATTAGGAAGCTCGTTATTGAACAATTAACATTCACAAATTAAATGTTGTCTTATGGAAACTGATGTAACTTTGCAATAAGTTTTTTTTTACCTCTCAATTTTGGAATATTTACAATATACTGAAAGCAACGGAAACATAACGAAGTTTATTGATAATTTTCTTTTTTATTTCTTTTAAAAATTGTTCTTAACAAAATGTTAATTTTTTAATAACGAGCTTCCTAATCGTCGTGAAATTTTAACACGACCTCTTAAATACTTCGTACAAAAACATACCAAATTTTCAGAATTTTCTTATCATTTTTTATTTCAACCCTGAGGAGGTTGAACTAATGATGATAGAATTCTGAAAATTTGGTATGTTTTTACATGAAGTATTCAGGAGGTCGTATAAAAATTTCATGACGATTAAGAAGCTATTTATTGAACAATTAACATTAACATGTTTCATAGAGACTCAACATCCTTAAGATCCACTCATTTTATATAGTTATATCTTTTGTTTAGAAAATTCACCGTCCAGAATGCGATAGGATCCATGAAGAATCGTGTCGGATTCTGTCCGATGATGTGGGAATCCTTTCGGATCAAAATTTGATTCGTAAATTGGATGCCAATGGGGAGTCCCGATTACAATCCAATGTACGAGCGTGAAGTTTTACCACAGAGATCGAATGCGACAGTCCATTGACTGCCTGTCAGATATTGGGGGTAAGCATGGAAATCCAATTGGGTCTCTATGAAAAATTCTGCACGAGAGCGGGTCTGACGTTCGATGCAGTTGCTGCAGGCTAAACCTGACAAGGTGCTAGTTTTCATATGAAATATCTCGAAACGGCGAAGCTCCCTCAATTTTCCCAAATGAATCCTACGGTTCTCTCTACAGACAAAATATTTTTATAAATTCCGTCGACAAACGTAGCGCGAAAACCACTTCAATCACGGAAAAGGCAGACATGTTTTTTTTTTTTAATCGTATTTCAAACAAACCTTTGTCCCATACGTATCAACGTTATACTGGAGGATGCGCGTGGATGAATGAAACAAAAGTCGAGTGGGCGTACCGACGAGGAGCAAAGGCGAAGATAAAAGAAAAAAAATGTGAAAGCGTACCGGGAATGCTGGTCCCAAGTGCGACGAAGGCAACCGCGGTAACGGAGTCCTTGATGCCGAGGGTGCATCCGAAATACGATGCAACATCACCGATAACTGCTGTGACGACGCCAATGCCGCAAATGCTGGTGACGAAGCACAAGTAACCGCCAGCTATATCTGTAACAGGGAGACAATGGTCATTCTCGTTTTTCCCTGTCATCGTTATCGCATACGACGTCAAATACGTCAAAATTTATGCACACGAATTACGAATAAACATGTATCTCGTGGGTATGATAAACCTTGATGAACAGCAGGTGAAGGTAATTCGGAACGCTTGTTTTGTTTATTACCACTTTTGGATTTCTCGGCCAAACGATGCTTATCAATTGTCCATTTGAATTATCCGAAATTTGGAAAATAATTTGGAAAATGTAATCAGACATTTCGGGTAATAAAAAAAAAGATACATGTAAATAATATGAGTTTGTTTTTATTATTTTTCAAAAAAATATTGATGCATTGAGGTGTGTAAATGGATTTGTTTTGGGTTTGCTTAGGTTTGTTTGGGTTTCGTTGGGATCGTTCGGATAATATTTGTTATATCATTTGTATATTACATTTGTAATATAAGTTGTAATATAATTATTTAATTAAGGATGTTGAGTCCCTATGAAACATGTTAATGTTAATTGTTCAATAAATAGCTTCTCAATCGTCATGAAATTTTTACACGACCTCCTGAATACTTTGTGTAAAAACATACCAAATTTTTAGAATTCTATCATCATTACTTCAACCTCCTTAAGGGTTGAAATAAAAAATGATAAGAAAATTCTGAAAATTTGGTAGGTTTTTGTATGAAGTATTTAAGAGGTCGTGTTAAAATTTCACGACGATTAGGAAGCTCGTTATTAAAAAATTAACATTTTGTTAAGAACAATTTTTAAAAGAAATAAAAAAAAAATTATCAATAAACTTCGTTTTGTTTCCGTTGCTTTCAGTATATTGTAGATATTATAAAATTGAGAGGTCAAAAAAAAACTTACTGCAAAGTTACATCAGTTTCCATAAAACAACATTTAATTTGTGAATGTTAATTGTTCAATAACGAGCTTCCTAATTGTCGTGAAATTTTTACACGACCTCTGAAATACTTCATACAAAAACATACCAAATTTTCAGAATTTTATCATCATTTGCGATTTGGGACTCAACATCCTTAATGACACGATTAGAATTGGGTGAGGAGAGGGCATTTTTCAACCAATCACAGGCATTCAGCATATCGCAGCTCCCACCACTCTGCTAAAACACAGCGGCAGTGGAGTGGGGGTAGCGTTAGTTTCGTGTGGCATCCAGCTAACTCACAATCTGACCCCTATAGCCAGCCTACCTCAACAAACCTATACAAGATCTGACCCTTTTTTTATTAGCTTAAATTATGTATAAACGTCACAAGAATGATATACAAAAGGAATTATACGCGAAAAAGTTTGTTTTAGCTATTTTTTTTTGTTCATTCATAATGTCGCCATTCTGCGGAAAAACCATATTTTTTCATAATCGTGCGTCCTCCACTAGAAAAAACTAATGTAAATGACGTTTTTTTTCTTCAAATTTTCATTATAGGTGTTGATCCATAAGGACGGGTGCAGAACGTTCTGCACCCTGCCATAGAGCGCCTTGAAACGCGCTTAGAGTAGCTGCCATTTTGCAGTTTGTCCACAATTTTTTTTTTACGTATACGTCAACACATGTAGAATAAATAATTTGAACCTCATTTTGATAGCTTTCTTTAGTATTCTCAAAGAAAATTTCCAAAGAGTCGCATTTCCCTATGAGCCACATAGACGTGACGCCGTAAGAAAACATAAAATAGAAAAAGGAACTGACTGACACCTTGAGTAAAGTGCACTTGTCGCTGCAAATGAAAACGTCACGGAATAGCATTTGTCCCAAAAATAGTACGTGAGAAACCTACCTATAGGAAAAGGTGAAAAAGAAAATCAGATAGAAAAAAAAGAAATAGGCAAGAAGAAATTTACTGCGTAAACGGTTCGGGATTGGGTGGCAAATGTTCGACTTGCGGACTCAAGCACTGGGCTGTATTGCCCAGTTTGACGTCGGGTAACCGATTTTCCTGAGGCACCATTTGATTAGATTGGAATGAAATATTAGATAGTTAAAAAAAATAGTAAATACTTTTAAAAAATAGTACATAGTTTTAAAAAAAGGTAAATAATTTTAAAAAATAGTACAGAGTATTGAAAAATGGTAAATAGTTTTAAAAAATCGTAAATAGTTTTGAAAAATAATAAATAGATTTTAAAAATAGTAAATAGTTTTATAAAATAGTAAATAGTTTTCAAACTACTAAATACTTTTTAAAAATAGTTAAAAGTTTGGAAAAATAGTAAATAGTTTTTAAAAATAGTACATAGTTTTTAAAAATAGTAAATACTCTTGAAAAATAGTAAATAGTTTTTAAAAATAGTAAATAGTTTTTAAAAATAGTAAATAGTTTGTAAAAATAGTAAATATTTTTAAAAAATAGTAAATATTTTTAAAAAATAGTAATTATTTTTAATAAATAGTAAATATTTTTAAAAAATAGTAAATATTTTTTAAAAATAGTAAATCGTTTTTTTAAACTATTTCACTTTTTAATTTTTGACTATTTGCAAATTTGTTACCGATATTTCACCACCCGTGTGCTTTTAATGTTTCGCAAATTTTCTTCCTACTTTCTACCATATCGACGTCACAGTCCCTTGGTGGCTTTCAGACTGAAGTAATGAGGCTGGCAACAGGTCATCAACAACTTGGACAGTTCACTGTGCTCATAAGCAGTACGGGAATAGAGAAAATAAATGGTCGAGAAATTAGGGGGGGGGGGGGGGGGGAGAAAGAGAGAGAGAGACTCGAATAAATCGTTATGGAATATCAAGCTCGGGGCAAAAAGTCGGAAAGTCTTTTGTACGTAAACCTTTGTCGTATAACGAGGCATTCATACGGTTTTCTTGATAATTGCATTTCCCTAATGCCCTTTCAAGGCTTAATTAATACGAGAGCCCGCTTTTTTCGCTGCCCAACGATAGCAGTTCCTTTTTCCTTCTATTTTTCTCTCGTTTTTTCCATGCTCACACCTCGTTCCCATTTGAGCTTTTCTCTCGCCGCGACCTTGGCAATCTTTGATTCCCCTTTCGGCCTCACCTTTGTAGCATGCGGCTACGTAGCCAGGGATGATGGCTGGTGAGAGTTTGCGAGGCCGGCCGCGCAGTGCCACACTTTGTGGCTTTAATCGAGCAACCAGAAACACACCGGTCTCCTTTCAAGATAAAATCTTTCTCCCTATTGTTTTATATTCGCATAGCCCTACCCAACGAGCGTCTCCAACGCGTGGCCTTCGGCGAGGGAAAAGTTCGAGGTCACGTGATAAAAGCGGCCGGAAAAAGTTTCGAGGTCTCCCTTTGAAAGCTCAGCCAGACAGAATAAAAAGGAGGCAGTGGAGCAGGCAGAATAACGCAAAAAAATGCGACTTCGTTCTCCCGATTGTCATTCCTCGGAGTTTTCGTGCATACGTACGTATCTACGTGTACCGTGAAAGTCGGATACACTAATTGTACCGAGACCTTCAACGGCCGAGCTTCGCATTTTTCCATTCCACTTTGCTCCGTACGGAAAATAAAAAGACCCGAGCAAGAGGCAATGCAGAGAATAGCAAAAAGAAAGTGCTCTCGCGCTTAAGCAAAAACGAGGTGCATTCGCAAAATGCACCGTTCCATAAATGCGAAATATTTGGAACAACGTGAAAGAAGCGTCAAAGCTCGGGAGTTTGATATTTGAAAGAATCCTCATTTAGTCGGGCGAGGGCGTGCATACTACTCGTCAATGTCATTACGCTGACCTCGTTTTATCGTCGTGCTCGAATGTCTCGTGATAAACGTTGACGCTTGACGTTGGATAGTCGAACTCGTGGCAAACATCGGAACTACGTCAACGCGCCCGCGTCAACATTGACGCGGTGAGCTTATGCCTCTTCAAAATTTGTTTCGACTACGGGATAATCCGGATCGTATAACTCGATGATTATCTCCCGGCGAAAGAAAAACAAACGGCGGAAGTTGGAGTCAATTATTGGAAAACCGGACGCGATATCGATTGGACCACATTTATAGCGTCGGTGGATATTAATGGAGGGCTGCGCACTGGGGTACCAGCTTTGAAGCAAGAATTTTGATGAGAGCATGGGGGCGATGCTCCCGAAATCATCATTTTGCATGTAATCGGACTTTTTTAAATATAGGGTGGCTCAAAATGACCTGACATTTATCATTTATTAATAAAACGTTTTATTTACTTTGAAATGTACGAATATTTTTATTTTAGTATAAGGTACAAACATGGAGGTTATGTGTGGAACACAATATCCGATAAATGGCAGCCTCGTTCGTGTTTGCAAACCTTCATTCTTTTGACGAAATTTTCAATAACATTTTGGCATAATTGCGGACTAATTTCATCAATGGTGCGTCCAATTGCTTCCTTGAGCTCCGGAATGCTCTGTGGATCATTGACAGTCACTTTTCCTTTCAGAAAAGCCCAAAGTAAGAAGTCCAATGGCGGCAAATCGCACGAACTTGGTGGCCAATCTACATCGCCGCGGTGCGAGATAACACGAGCATGAAACTTCGTCTGCAATAACTATGCAGGAACAAAGCAGCAAATAACAATTTCTATACGTTGCTCGATCGTGTAATTCTCCATGAATAAACCTCGATACTTCCTGATGCCAGTTGTCGAAGATTAGTACTCTCCGTTCATCACAAGAAAAATGGCGCGCAATTAAAAATGCCAGGTCATTTAGAGACACCCTTTATTTCTTTCGATTATGACCAATCTCTCAAAACCGAAAAACCAGTTTGATCCATAAGGAATTATATTATATCGATTGGAACTGAAGTAAATTGCAATTTTGAAATGGAATAAGGAAATATTTCTGCTTTTAAATTTCTTTGTCCTGCAAAGTAGTAATTTCGAATGCTCCATGCATGTATTCATCTTAGATCACACATTACGCGAGTGCCAACGTATACGCTCGCGGGTTTTTACGTATTACCCATTCCAATTGTCTAGCCCAGCAGTTCTCAAACTCTTTTGGCGACGGAAATCTTTTGAAATGCTAAATATTTTACAGATTTTACAAAAATAGGTACTGTACATAACATTGTATTAATTCCACTGTAAATTGATGAAATCGTTCCCATTCATTGGGAGGTATGATTTTTTTTTCGGCGGAGCCCTAGCAAAGTCCTTGCGGAGCCCTAAGGCTGCGCGGATTACACTTTGAATATGGCGTTCCGTTGCGTTCACAGCAGTTTTAAGGATGTTGAGTCCCAAATCGCAAATCATGATAAAATTCTGAAAATTTGGTATGCTTTTGTATGAAGTATTTCAGAGGTCGTGTGAAAATTTCACGACAATTAGGAAGCTCGTTATTGAACAATTAACATTCACAAATTAAATGTTCTTTTATGGAAACTGATGTAACTTTGCAATAAGTTTTTTTTTTGACCTCTCAATTTTATAATATCTACAATATACTGAAAGCAACGGAAACAAAACGAAGTTTATTGATACATTTTTTTATTTCTTTTAAAAATTGTTCTTAACAAAATGTTAATTTTTTAATAACGAGCTTCCTAATCGTCGTGAAATTTTAACACGACCTCTTAAATACTTCATACAAAAACATACCAAATTTTCAGAGTTTTCTTATCACTTTTTATTTCAACCCTTAAGGAGGTTGAAGTAATGATGATAGAATTCTGCAAATTTTGTATGTTTTTACATGAAGTATTCAGGAGGTCGTGTAAAAATTTCATGATGATTAAGAAGCTATTTATTGAACAATTAACATTAACATGTTTCATAGGGACTCAACATCCTTAAGCTACGCTATACCGCGTTTACCGAGGACCTGGGGTAAACTGTGGAAAACCCCTACTGGTAAAGACGACCCCATATTCTTCTGATTCCCTAGTGCGCAGACGTTTTACTCAAGTATCTACATCAAGGTCTGAGAAGTATTGGCCTTTCCCTGACTGGTTGATGCAGCAGCCGGTGCACGGTTGAGCGGTCACCGATCCGAGTATCGACCATGCGGAACGCTGCTTATCTCGCATTACCTACCACCGGACCCGAGCCTCGACCGCCCACCCACCAGTGTCGGTCAGAGAGCACGTATGTATTATTCGCAATTCTCCAATCAACGATCGTGATATGGTACTATTTATACGTACGTGTGAAACTTCTTCACACCAAGCTCTTCATACATAATAGATGTTGTCACACCTGCTGGAGGAAGAGAGGCAGGGAGGCAAAAGCGTTTTACGTCGATTCTCCCTTCGTGACTGCAAATGAGACTACACACACACACACACACACAAGTTTTTATATCAAGATATGAATACCGTGGATATGAAAAAGTTACTGCCGATTCGTTTTTCTGAAATAACTTTATGAAAAAAAGAGTATTTTTGCATTTTGTATTGGTTTTTCAAATTTCGCCAAATTTTCAAAGTAAATTTGGAGAAATGGCGTTCGCCCGAAAAATTCTAGGTAAAGAACCTCCCAGTAGGAATAGGTAAAAAAGAAAATTGGATAGAGAAAAAAATGTTAATGGAAATGGCAAGGAAAAAAAACAAAATTAATTCGAGATGTCCAAATGCATTTTTTAACCCATTGGAATTATTGGATCATTGGATTATCATAGTGTGTGTGTGTGTGTGTGTGTGTGTGTGTGTGTGGGGCGGGGTGGGGGCGTGGGGGGTGCGTGTGTGTGTGCGTGTTCGCACTCAACATGCCCAGCACAGCCCACGTTTGATATTCACGGTTGTTTTTACACATCATTGACACGATAAAAAAACGCCTGCGATGCTGGATGAATTTTTAAATCTTCACCCCTAACAAAATGATTGAATTGGCCCGGTTTTTTATTCAATAAATTCCGAGAGAATTTCACCAGCGAGAATTGAGAAAACGTTTCATCTCGAATTCAAAACGGCCATGAGGTAAAAAAGCATCAGCACTGTAAGTCCGGACTGCATGTTGAGATCACGAGTATGAATGACCAGTTGAGGATTACGCAGCGAACATTCTCATCGAGTTTCAACACTTATCTCACAGCGGGCAGAAATCGTCGTAAAGAAGTTGCCCCGAACGCGCTGAAGCTCAAGGCCCTTTTGACTTCAAGCATGGAAGATCGAAAGCAAAAAAAAAAGAAATACGAAGACGAAACCCCATATGGCCATGACGACTGAAATGAAAATACCAATGATGAGTTGCAGACAAAATTGAGAGGTTCTTTATGCCTGCTGAAGGATGTAGATTGCGCCAATTCACGCAGAATGCCCCATACAAATGTACGTATGCGCATAACGGTTGACAGGGATTTTGAAATAGCGACGGTTTTGTTTGCTCTTGGCTGGGAGCATATCCCACATCCCTTAGCCCCCCCCGCCAACGTCCCTTTATCCAACCCGCTCGTCGTTTCTCATCTCATCTGGTTTCTCCCTCATACCTGAATATAATACTCCCTTTGGGACAATGTATACTCCGCTCGGTGCGTTTCGCTTTCCACCGGGGATATTCCTACGGATCGTACCAATGTGAATTCCGAGCACGTGCTTATGCCGACCTGAATTTCTGCCCCGGCGTTCGACACGTGGAAGGCAACGGGGGAGGGGGTCTGGAGGACGTGCGTGTGCGTATACGGGGACTTGCCTCATCCACTATGATGCCACGAGCTTTTATGCATCGCGATCGCGTTTGTCGCGTTCAATTTTCACCGGTGGCGAATTTACCCTTTACACATTGGTGTTTTCGGCTAGGGACCCCCCCCCCAACTTCCCCCGATCTCCGCGACGACGAAATTGCGGATCTGTTGAAATTTTTCGACGAATTTAATATTTTTATCGTAATACCACACGTGGCTCGGTTTCGAAGCTTGTTGAGGACATGCTCAGGAACGTGGACACAATGCAAAAGCTGCGCTCGAAAGTAGAAGCCTTTTATTGGGTGCACAAGTATGACTACGAATTTTTGGATAAAAGTGCACATTGATCGTCTCAACAAAAATAACTTTTGACCATCTTCCAGGCGATAAACGGATTTCCAGCTGGCAGACGTCTGTTGGTCTTGATGCGATCCAGGTAGCGAGCGGATTCGTTGTTTCTTCATAACTGAAAGGCTCTTCAGAAAAGACCGACGCGATAGATCGGAACGAAGAGTAAGCTAAAGGAGCGATAGCGGATGAGGTTGAATCCCCTAGTTCCCGTCGTGTAGATCATTGTTGACGGACCCATGAATCCACGTAGTGTGGCATTTTCAGGCTGCGAATTCATGTGGAACCCAATTGTCTTGCTTCTGGACGATTCCCATGCCACTTAGGCGTAAGGAAATGCATTGTTGGGTAGAATTTCTATCTGCTGTTAATTCTTCTTTCATTCGTCTAGTAATGCTTCCAACTGTGCATCTTCTACATTTTTCGGCGGCTTTCCATGCGGTCCATTATCCAAATCAAAAGCATGCTTTCCAAATCGGTGAAACCACTTTTTACACATGCTCATCGATGGAGCACACCCACTAGCAAATGAAGGCATTCGACCGCACTTTTCTTGAAGTGAAAATAATGCAGTAAAACTTCTCGCGAATGACGTTCATTTGGTAGAAAAGTAGACATTTTCAATACGATATATATCATAGCTGTTAACACTTCAGTCAAAGAGCATTAATTACGTTTGCGAGCTGCGTACAGATCTTTGAATACAAGTATTACCGACCTCAACATGATGCCATTCATACAAGATACGCCATTTACTACGAGACGCACAGTCTTACTAGGACACCCAGTAGTAGCTCATTGGCCCTGGTTCAGTGATTAAGCTCGTCATTGGTCCAACGCTAGCGGCAACTCGTGAGCAATCGACGTGCCGATGCCTTTTAATATTCGTAAAATGTCACCCGAAGACCTGTCATCCGATGTGCCTGTTCCTTCTTCCCCTTTGGCTAGAAGAGCTCACCTCCGGTATTATCCAATCTAGTGTATCCAGCATTTGAAAAGTCAATTTTTGAATTGCTGATAATTCTTCTCTATACCTGTCTGCGCGTTAAACACAAATATTTCGTAATCCCAATCGGGGAAGGAGTTACGAAGTTGGCCGCGTTAACTTCAAAACGATATTATTCCAGACGGCTTGCCGATAACTCGAACCGCTGTTCATATTTATCAATACTGTTTTTTTGTGTTCGGAAATAGATTTCCCATAGTTCGTTCAATTGTGACCCAGTTGTTTACTTGCTTATGAAAATTTTAATAAACATTTGAAATGTAAATACAACATTACGACACTCGAATTTTCTTGGATTGTTCAGATCCATCAACCCTTGGGGCATAAATGTGAATAATATATCGCCGAATTAAAACAAAGATACACCTTCTCCACGTACTCAAAGTATCAATGATTCTATGGGGGATATTTATAAACATTTCTTTTCGCTTGGGAATTTCAAACTTTTCCGAAAATCGCCGATGGTTGGCACGGCTAGAAGTATGTAATCCATTAACCGGTTATCCGTTGAGCTGCCTCTAGATTTGAATCTTTAGTTAATTTATTGCCTCTAGACTTAATTGTTCGATCCGATGCGGATCAGGGTGCCTTCGGCAGTCCTGGGCTAACGTTGTTTCCATTCAACCAGCGCCCGCGTCTTCCCCAGATCAAGTACAGAAGCCTGCACATCTCAAATCCCTCGGACTTTAATCCTTGAGAGTCTTGTTAGCGATGTTCACGAGGGAGCTTGACCCTCCGAAGTGTACCTACGGATAGCACGCCACGTATAGATTGTAAGATTAAAAGTAACCACTGGCAACCGTTGCAACCAGAAATCCCGGTCGTTTATAGCTGGCCGATATACGAAGGACCCTGTAAACGAGCACCAACGGATACACGTGATTGGTCGTGACCTCTGCAACGGCAGCTTCACTTTAACTACGTTTGCAGAGATCTCTGTTCACTGTCGTGCCGGGTGATTCGGCCCAGGCTCCGTACTTTTTGATTTTGGAATGACGATCATGTCTCCAAAGGCATGGTGTGCATTCTAGCCTAGGCAATTGCGTCCTCCATATCTTGCTGATGTATGCCGAAGTTAGCTGCCTAGCCGAAAATGTAAATGGACTATGAAAGGATCCCCCAAGGGCATCAAGAAACTATACATTTCAGTGCACTCTGATATATGTCAACATCAATATTATGCGGCTGCTACGTATGTCAAGATATCTTGATTATCTTGATGCAGTATCCCTTCAGCATTCTCATATTAATGAAGAGATCAAGATTTTGATAATCAGATCGAAAAAAACTGCTGGTGTTATAAATCTGTTCCACTTTAGTTCAACCTCTGTACCAATTTTCACGAAAAAAAATGTTCGTGCCTGCTCCCTCATTTCCGAAACGTCCTAACAGAACTAAAAATAGACACACTATTGCTAACTTCCAGCGACTCGTCATACAACTAAAACTCCCGTTTGAATGCAAATACAAACGAAATTTTGTAGCGGGCCATTCTAGGTGGTCCAGCCAGACTCGCACTCAACCGGTATTTCTGTTTCATTCGTTTCGGAGTGTCGAAAGTAATAAAGGACACTGCTGTCTATTTAGAAGGTTTCGACAGTCACTCTGAGTATCGAATTTTTAATCAATTTAATCGAGACGCGCAGCAAAATTGTTGCTTTCGACAGCGCAGGGTAGCAATGGTAGCAAACGCATGTGACGCGAGCGTGTGCAGCATTTCCTATCCTGCAGTGCTGCCTGCTATGGAAAACAGTTACCGCATGTTGCCATGATGGGACACGTATATATACATCGGTGAAACAGGGTCCGTGGGTAGTGATTCGGTGAAATGCGGAACTGCGGGACCGAGGTGACAGAACAACGTACGCTTCGTTAACCAAGCACACACAGGCAGCCCGAATAATGCGAAGATACACCCCGGGTCAAAGGACCTTACTGTAATCCGATAATGGAAGGCTGCCTGCCCACCCTTTTCCCTTCTCCTAACTTTCTCCCTCCACCTTCTTTTTTCGCCCTTCCACCCCCGTATCTTGCATCGTCCATCTTCTCTCTCCCTCTCGCACTCTCTACCACGATCACCTGCATTCCTGCTCTCACGCGCTACCCCTAAATTTCTCGATTTCTGGTCCTCTTCCCTTGTGCTCGTACTCTGCGGGGAATAGCAGAAACCATGCCCTGCTGCACCGTCCGAACATCGCTTTCGGTTCGTCGATCACTCGAAATCCATCGGCACAATGGGACCTTCAATAAACAGTCGCCAAGGGGGCGTTAACGACGCACACAATACGCGCATGTAAAGTAAATGACAGAGTGAAGATCGAGCATTCGAAGGTGGAGGGCGCGGGTAGGAAGAACGATAAAGTACGCAAACGTGAAATGAGGACAGTCGCTTATCCGGAAAGTGACTCCTTCGCTTGATGCACTTCGAAACTTTGGAATTTCGCAGGTCTTCAAGTCCAAACGAACCGAAGGGTTTCAAGAATAAAAGTTCTTGCAATTTTTAAATAGTATTTAGGGAATTTAAGGTAAAAATTGTATATGTAGGTACGTAATAAGCCACGGAATCCAACGCGTTATCCTACACGAGATTGGTCGCTTTTTTCGTGCCATCAGGGTGGAAGATAAGAAGAAAAGCTTTGGAATTAATTGACTTGAAAAAAGTAGGCCTTGTGGTTTCGTCTAAAAAAGTCGGCGGATTCAGAGGTACTTTTTTCTTAAACTAACACACAGTGGACTTTTTGTTTGTGATGAAACGTAAGCGGTTGGTGCCCCTCGGTCTTTGAGGTTGAGCGCGAGCTTGCAAAGTAGGTAAACACCCTGCAAGCGAGTCCATCACATGTGAGTGAATTTCCGCCAGAATTTTCAACCACGAGAAAGCAAGCGCTGGATTTTCTCTGGGCACTTTTCGCTCGGAATTCCTTTTTGTCAACTTCGTGCTTTTCCCCCGGTAGTTACGAGATCCAGGTATTGGGTGATCCGTATTCAGAAAAAAAACCCATGTATGTTGGGACGTGGAAAAAATAACTCCAACTCTTATCCCTCCAAACAATGATAATCGGTAAATAGTGTAGCGAATTTGAGCTTTCTTACTCAAGTTTAAGTGTAGACGCTGGATAATTTTTGTCCCCGTTTTAGGTACACGAAAAATTGCTATGTACGTTCAACCTTCAATAACTCAACAACTAAGTAAGAAGCGATATTTGTTCAACTAGTCTAACTACGCTTAAGGGCTCATCACAGTGTAAAATTTTCCCAAAGACGGTCTTTTTTTGCATTATTCGAAATGTTGTTTTGTTAAAGTTGTTTGTTTGTTAAAGAAAGACTTTTCAAGCTATCCGTCTAAAATTTCGAAACGCCATTCTTCACGCCATTCTTCATTTTGCTATGGAAGCTTTTTTTGCAATGAAATTTTCATATTATTTTTAACAAAAAACTGTCAAAAAATGGGCTAAATCTAATACGTTTTATTTTACATGTCAGGGCCATTTTATTATTCGAAATGTTGTTTTGTTAAAGTGCTTTGTTTGTTAAAGAAAGACTTTTCAAGCTATCCGTCTAAAATTTCGAAACGCCATTCTTCATTTTGCTATGGACGCTTTTTTTGCAATGAAATTTTCATATCATTTTTAACAAAAAACTGTCAAAAAATGGGCTAAATCTGATACGTTTTTGTTTACATGTCAGGGCCATTTTATCAATCTTGATTTTAAAAAAATCTCCATGGCAAAATAGTGACTTTCATACTGATTAATAATCGTTTTTACAAATTTTGTTTCGGATAATATTTATGGCCACAGCCGTGTACACCGCGAGGACGCCTTTTTTCAAAGACATTTTCAACCGTAAAGAAACGTTTAAAAAATTAAAATAAACTATTAAAATTTTATTCTCTGTTCTTATTAAGATAAGTGCCTTAATTCGAAAAAAAATCAGACTGATAAGCGTATTTTAACCGCCGAAAAAAATCGTGAATATCAGCTATTTTTCGACCCGTAACACTATGATGATTCCTCAAAGCCGAACCATACAACTTTGAAACACTTTTTTTAGATCTTCCTATCATTACTTCCACGCAAATTAGCACTTTTTGAAAACACGTGCATTTACTTTAAGCTGGCGAGGCATTTTTTAAGTTACTGTAAATTGAGAGAAAATAAAGATACCGAGATTTTGAAAAAATCTTGTAAAAACCAAACTGACCACCTTTGAAAATCTTCGACCGGATTAGGCAAATGTTAATTGCTAGTCGAGGTTTTAAATTTGAACATCAATAGCGAGTTTCCCATGCAAATCAAGTAGGTAAAAAATAACCGAGCTCGAACTTCAGTTGGAGAGATCAAATATCAGAACTTTTTTTTCGTACCTAAAACTATAAGAATAAAGGTTGAGATTTTTTGTTTCCGATACAGCCGCGATTGTTTATCAGAAAACAAAGAATATCGTTCAATTAAACATTGAGTTGAAGGTTTGGCATGTTCGTGTTTGAAAATTATCCAGCGGGGCTAGGGTTAATTTGATCGACAGCAGTATTAAGGGCAACCCCGGTAGTATGTGCACGATCAGAGCGCTTTATAGTTGATTTATATAGCAAATCGTGTACTGCAGTAGTTTAGCCTTGTGGATATAAGTAATAGCGTGTAAGCTGGTACTGGGGCAGGCAATTCTACGGGAGGTGAATCAAGCCTTCGGTTTAACGTCGAACGGGCCAATATCCGAGGCTCATCCCTCTTCCTAGTTATCTATCTCGCCTCTCTCCTGTCTCGATTTTCTCTCTCTCTCTCTCTCTCTCTCTCTCTCTCTCTCTCTCCCTCCCTCTCTGTCTCTCTCTGTCTCTCTCTCTCTCTCTCTCTCTCTCTCTCTCTCTCTCTCTCTCTCTCTCTCTCTCTCTCTCTCTCTCTCTCTCTCTCTCTCTCTCTCTCTCTCTCTCTCTCTCTCTCTCTCTCTCTCTCTCTCTCTCTCTCTCTCTCTCTCTCTCTCTCTCTCTCTCTCTCTCTCTCTCTCTCTCTCTCTCTCTCTCTCTCTCTCTCTCTCTTCCTCTATGTTTCTGTATGATCGGCTTGAATTCATTTTACGTACGACTCCGGTTCCTAGTCGTTGTCGCACCTTTGATCGATTTTACGTCGGGGCTCAGTCTCAACTGCATGCTGTGCCATTCTAGTCAGCCTCCACGGGGTTATAATCTTGGGAAACTATAGAACAACACATATCCTCCAATTTAATACGCGCCAAAGGACAACTGACGTTCCAAGTAACAACTTGACAGCCTCGAGGAACAGGATGGCAAGATAGTTTTCAGCTCGCTCTGGACATCATTAAATTCGATCAATCAGTCAATCCAATGATAGACCAAAAGATATTTCCGTCTCCGGTCATGTTTTGAGGAATCTTAGGGAATAGGGGTACTAGGGCTCTACTGCTAAAAAAGAACTGCCAAAAATTCTACTGCTAAACGGGCTCTACTGCTAAAATTGTGCTGCTAAAGCTCTACTGCTAAAATTGTACTTCTAAAATCTCTGCTGCTAAACGCTCTAGTGCTAAATGGGCTCTAGTGCTAAAAGCAGCGCTGCTAAAGAGTCTCAACTGCTAAAATGCAAAAGGGTATGTTTTTGAAAAGTTTTATAGAAAATCATTGAAAAGTTGATAGAACATTGGAAACAAAGGCAAAATGACATGAAAATGACTACAAATTCTATTACTACAAACCCAAACAGTGGAACTTACGCCCTCTGTCAGAAGCTAGTTTTAGCAGTCCAGTTTTAGCAGTACAGCTTTAGCAGTAGAGCCTTTAGCGGTACTTTTTTAGCAGTAGAGCCCGACCACGGGACTTGGTGATCTGGAAGAAAATGCCAGCAGAGCAAGATGATTTTGTGCGCTCGTCTGAAGTCGCCTGCTCGATCTGAAATAACGTGATCGGGCCTACTCGAAGAAGATCGCCTAAATGCTAAAGTAGCCTAAATGACCCAGACATGCCATTATCATATTGGATTAGAACTTGAGTGACTTTCAGGCAGCTCGTGACTTGATGTGTTGATTATTGGACGACAGTATTTTATTGATAATTAACCATGTTTGGCACGTAAGACTTGTCAACCAGTGTCCAAGATATTGCACACAACAAGTAGGCAAATAAAAACGGTATTTCTCACGTGTACACAGAGAATATTTTTTTGACAGGTGGCCGCAATCATTTTATCTGAAAGTGCGCCTCGAATTCAATTTGCATGTAGAGTAGATTCTTAACCCAAACGATTATGAAAAAATGGTGGGGAGGTGGAGGGCAATCGGCTGTGGGATTCGGACCGTTTTGACGAAATTGCACCGGCTCCAATGAACTTAGTCCTGAACAGAATCCTGAAAAGTAGATCTTAAGGCGTTACCCCCACTTGTAGCGCAAAAAAGGCCTTTTTCATGATTTTTTTTAAAGAAAACTACAAAACTTTTTTAATCGATCAATACACCATCTGAAAGAACACATCTTGAAGAACTTTCAGTAATTTTTTTATTGAAAAATATTACATTGTTTAGTGGCAAATGGCCGTCAATGAAATAATGTTTTTATATACACGGTTTGCGGTGACCAACATTGCGGCGAAGTGGATAATCCGAAAAAAAATGCGGATGGATTTAGTCAAATATAAGTATAAACTAGTCTTTAATCGAAGGATTTTAAAAAATATTCATTTTTCACAAAATGGCGGACAGTCAAAGTTAATGGTTCGATTTTAACGAAAAAAAGGCCGTTTTTGGCTATAAAACGGCCATTTTTTTCGAAAAAAAAAAATCGAACGATTCAAGACTACATTTTTATGTATTAAATAAGCCTGCGAAATTTCAAGAAGATCGGTTCATTAGTGTTCGAGTAATCTTGGTCACCGACTTCAGAAATGCCATTTTGAGAAAAACGCTTAAAGTTTCAATTTCAGTTCTTCAATTCGCGGATTCTGCTCTTTCAATGCTCATATCTCAGTCAATTTTGTTCGGATCGACTTGAAATTTTCAGGACATGTTCTCAGATACTTATACTTCAAAAAAATGCAATAAAAGAAATCGATTTTTTCAAAATCGCAAGTGGGGGTAACCCCTTAACGGGTTATGCCTAGTTGTAACAGTCAAAAACAGCTCATTTTCGGAATACAAAAAAAAATCGTCATGATGAATTTATACAGAAATTAGGTTTGTGAAAAAGTATCATCCGAAAAACACTAATATCTTTGCATCGAAATATTTAACCCTACGTTAAAACGCTGGGTCATTTTGACTCGGACGAATTTGAACTAAACTGTTTATTTTCCCAAAATTGAAAGTTTTCAATGATTTTTTACGACAATTCAGTTTTATACTTTTCGAATGTCAATTATGCAGTCATATTAAGGGAACAGTGTAAAATTTTCAAAAAATCGTTTTCCTTTGCATTATTCGATAGTATAGACGTTAATAAACATGGACCTGGCATCGCCGATTGATCGTAAGTAAACAATTTATATGAAAATTCCTCAATCGAAACTTTAATCGCGTTATTTTTTCGAAATGCCGTTTTTCAAAATGGTGTACACTCGCAAAGAAAGAGTTTTCAAGCGATTCGTCTCCAACTTTGACACAACATTCTTCACGCCGTTCTTCGTCTTGTTATAGAAGTTTTTTTTTTATTTTTCATTTTTTTTTAACGAAAATCTGTCAAAAAAGGTTTCATTCGATCCTTTTTTTAAGCCGCCGCCATTTTTTCAATTTTCATTTTTTTTTAATCTCCATAGTGAGATAGCGGCTTTCATACTGACTATTAATCTTTTTGCAAATTTTGTTTCAGATAATATTTACGGCCACATGCGTGTACATCGTGAGGGATCCTTTTTTTCGAAGATATGTTCAACCGTTGAAAAAGTGTAAAAAAAAAGAAAATAAACTTTTCAAAATTTATTTTCTGTTCTTCAACTATTTTTCGACCCGTTACACTATGACTATCCCTTAAGAAATGTTTAAAGTCTACCCCTGATTTTGTTCAATAAAAACCGACCGAAGGGTTGTTACCAACGGCAGGTGGATGGAGTTCTATCCGCGTCAAATTGACCTAGTGTGTCAAAATCGTGGCCAACGAAGGGTTAATCACAATCGATTGAAATGCGATGTCCAGGAAGCACCTCTCGAAAACGTTTTTTGCGGTGAGCAATGCCCTTCTGAACCAGGTTCTCCAATATAAAAAAATCAAACACATTTCCTTAGTATATTACTTAATCCTCCGATTAATCGAAGGTACTTCCGGAAAATCCAATTTGAAGCAAATGGCGCGTGTTTAAAGTAAGAGTTTTGATTTTTCGAAAAAAATTGGCATTTTTCGTTCATCAAAGCGAAAGTGTACATCAGAAAAAAAATTCTTCGATCAAATACTATACTTTTACATCTAGAAAGACGCCCTAAACCCTTCGGCAAAATAAATGCAGTAGTTCCCGATACTTTGCTCGCCAACATTGATAAAGTACTCTCGAGAAAAATATTGCTTAAATTTTCGAACGACGCTCCGAGCGTTCTGACGGACGTCAACCTAATAGCCTATAAATCCGTCAATTTTGATCCAATCACCTTGAAATATTCAGGAAACGTTTATACCGTCAAAATATATCGATGTCAAAAGTGTTTTTTTTCGACTTTAACAAGTACAACTTTTAATAACCCTGTAACCAGGAATAAGAAGGGACAGTGAAGGAGTCCGGGACAGTATTACCATATCTGTGGCTCCTAACTCTGACCATGCAGTCTTCACATTTGACCCAAAATAAGACTTTTTTCAAGAGTGGTAAAAATAGCAATTCTACCCTTAAGGGGGTGGAACGGAGGCTTTAAAGTTTATACGAGACAACGTATTTTTTGGTCAGATTTGCTTGAAACTTGGTATAATACACTCCAATACAAATAATTAAGCATGTATTTGTTTGGGCTTGTTTGGTGTATTCATGCCAATCGAAACAAACACAAACAAACACATTTAAGGTAGTCCTATTGCTTCACACTAGTCATACCACCGATCGTACTTGAGACCTGTATAATTTATATTTTTAACAAATGCAAAAAAAAATAATTTGTCATAACTAAAATTTTCCATTCGGAAACTGTTTAACGAATGTTCACATTTAATTAGAAAAATGAAAAAATAGCTATCCCAACGATTCGCGTAGTATTTCTAGGTTTGATATTTGACAATATTGGTTCTATCTCCGTCTCTTTTCACTCATTCAAGCGAGTTTAACCTCCACGCTTGTCAAAGTTGATCTGTCAAAACAATGTCAGGTGCGGGAAATGTACAGCATTGGATTCGGGCCACGACTGGTAAAAAAGCGTGGAAAATTTGAGTTGGCCAAATATGTCGTTTAAAAATGTAATATGTGTGGAAACTCGAATGAGTGAGATGAGGTCAATAAGCGTATTTTTTTCTGAGAACATTGGATTACTGCAAGTGTTAAGTATGAAAATCTAATTATTTTAAAGAATGTAACGGATTCATACTATTGTATACACTTTTGTAGCGAGCGGAAATTAAGTTTTTGTATGTTGTCGCGGGATTCCTTCACAAAATTATGCAATTTTTTTTTCTCTGTGACAAGGTCACCAACCGACCCCGAAATTTTACAAATACGATTATTAATACATTTAGTGAAGTTAAAAAAAAATTATGAAAATCCTATGAATTGAAGCCAGGCGATAGGACTACCTTAAGGATGTTGAGTCCCTATGAAACATGTTAATGTAAATTGTTCAATAAATAGCTTCTTAATCGTCATGAAATTTTTGCACGACCTCCTGAATACTTCATGTAAAAACATACCAAATTTTCAGAATTCTATCATCATTACGTCGACCTCCTTAAGGGTTGAAATAAAAAATGATAAGACAATTCTGAAAATTTGGTATGTTTTTGTATGAAGTATTTAAGAGGTCGTGTTAAAATTTCACGACGATTAGAAAGCTCGTTATTAAAAAATTAACATTTTGTTAAGAACAATTTTTAAAAGAAATAAAAAAAAATTTATCAATAAACTTCGTTTTGTTTCCGTTGCTTTCAGTATATTGTAGATATTATAAAATTGAGAGGTCAAAAAAAAAAACTTATTGCAAAGTTACATCAGTTTCCATAAAACAACATTTAATTTGCGAATGTTAATTATTCAATAACGAGCTTCCTAATTGTCGTGAAATTTTTACACGACCTGTGAAATACTTCATACAAAAACATACCAAATTTTCAGAATTTTAGCATCATTTGCGATTTGGGACTCAACATCCTTAAGCGGTTAAAAGTACTACTTGACTGTCTACACACACCGAACAGCGAAGGAAACATAAAGTGTTGTATATGAAATAAATTTGGTAAGTTTCAAGTAAATCTGGTAAAAAAATGTTTTCTCATACGAACGTTAACACTCCCGTTTAGCCCGCTTAAAGGTTACATTTTGAAAGTTGCTGAAATCCATGTTTAATTATTTGTATTTTAGTGTATTTATGCCAAGTTCCAAGTAAATCTGACAAAAAATATGTTATCTTATACAAACTTTAACACTCCCGTTTAACCCTCTTAAGGGTCGAATTTTTGGAAATGCTGAAATACGTGTTCAATTATTTGGGTAAATATTCGGAAGTGGGGCTCCTGCTAGAATCAGGGTAATTTTCTTCAAGGGTTCAAACAAACCCAAACAGCCCTATAAAACCCTAAGCAACCTCAAACAACCCCAAACAACCTCAAACAACTCCAACCAACTCCAAACAACCCCAAACAAAAACTTAGCCTGATTCTAGCAGGAGCCCCACTTCCGAATATTTACCATTATTTGTATTGTAGAGTATTTACGCCGAGTTTCAGGCAAATCTGTCAAAAGAATATGTTGTCTCATACAAACTTCAAAACCCTTGTTTTCCCCCTTAAGGGTTGAATTTCGATTTTAACCACTCTTGAGAAGAGTCTTCTTGTGGGTCAAGTGTGAAAGCTGCATGGCCAGAATTAGGGGACACAGATATCGTGATATCCGCCAGTGAGGAAGACAAGATAAAGCCGAGCAGAGAAAATCGACATCCACCGCAACTGAAATATCCGAAATGGTAAAACTGCTCGAATATTCCCTTCGTTCACTAATCATCAGTTAATAATTGACCTCGATCGTTGAAACGAATTGAATATCCGTTGCAGACGAGTTTTTTCGGTCGACCCTCGTATTTTCCATCGAGCGACTGAATTGCCAAACGGAATGTTGTCCATGACGAATCGAATATGTGCCGAAGGGCGACCGAAGATGTGTTCAGGACGATCGGATATGCGTCACCGCGAAGCGGTCCAGTCCGGTTTAATCCGTAAAACGTGTGACCCAGTTCGTGCCAACGATCTGGCGAGTCAGTTAACGTTCACGAGAAATTATGGCTGGGACGTATACGCGACGTAACGCACATCCTAATGCCCGAAGACCACACATGGTGCACCGACCCCGTCCGTTTACTACGATAGTATAATGGCACCGCACATCGCGGTCCTGCCCGTGCGCTGTCCTTCGACCCTCCGGCATCGTTCGTTTTCTCCCATCCGTCAAGATATATATGTCTCACGAGATAAATATACAATGTGCCAAGTCTACTGTTTCCGAGATAAATTTCAACGACGAGTCCCCCCCCGGGGGCCTCGTGCATCTTCGATAATGGCCAGCGGTCCGCAATGTCATCGTTGCATGTCAGCGATCTTCAACTCCTACTTTAGTAGTTTTAATCCTTCCTTGGCACACTGGGCCATATTGACCCGGACGAATTTTTGATAAAATGCTCACTTGCCCAATATTGAGAGTTTTCGATAATTTATTACAACAATTCGATATTATTTTTTCGAATTTTAATTATGCAGATATATTAAGAGAAATGTTTAGCGTGTATTCCGGATTTTATTCAATAAAAACCGACCGAAGGGTTGTTGAGGATGTTGAGTCCCTATGAAACATGTTAATGTTAATTGTTCAATAAATAACTTCTTAATCGTCATGAAATTTTTATACGACCTCCTGAATACTTCATGTAAAAACATACCAAATTTTTAGAATTCTATCATCATTACTTCAACCTCCTTAAGGGTTGAAATAAAAAATGATAAGAAAATTCTGAAAATTTGGTATGTTTTTGTATGAAGTATTTAAGAGGTCGTGTTAAAATTTCACCACGATTAGGAAGTTCGTTATTGAAAAATTAACATTTTGTTAAGAACAATTTGTAAAAGACATAAAAAAAATTTATCAATAAACTTCGTTTTGTTTCCGTTGCTTTCAGTATATTGTAGATATTATAAAATTGGGAGGTAAAAAAAAAACTTATTGCAAAGTTACATCGGTTTCCATAAAACAACATTTAATTTGTGAATGTTAATTGGTCAATAACGAACTTCCTAATTGCCGTGAAATTTTTACACGACCTCTGAAATACTTCATACAAAAACATACCAAATTTTTAGAATTCCATCATCATTTGCGATTTTCGACTCAACATCCTTAAGGGCAGGTGGATGAAGGGTTAGAGAATTTTTTTGTGAAAATTAGATTGTGCAAAATGATTTAAATAGGTAAAAACTTTAAACCACGTCTTTAAAACGGGCTATAAAGTATGACATTATTTCTCCCAGCCCCGTATAGATTTATAACCCAATACAGATTCCTAACCGCGTACAGATTGCTCTGAAAATTTGTGATTGTGAAGTTTTAATATCTATGAAAATACTTGTAAGATTTGAGACGAAAAACGTGGGGTGCATGTAATAGATAATTGATGCATGAAGTCACTAACAATTTTATTATACTGCAAATGATACGAACTGTTGTGTGAGTTTTCTCAATGACAACTACTCCCTACACTCCTTACTATTATCTATGCATGCGCCCCACGTTTTTCGTTTTAAATCTTACAAGTATTTTCATGGTTGTTAAAAATTCACAAACAAAAATTTTCGAGACAATCTGTATGTGGTTAGGAATCTGTATTGGCGTTATAAATCTGCATAGGGCTAGGAAAACTATTTTATATTTTTTAGTCCGTTTGAAAAAAGTGGTTAAATTTTTTTTTTATATTTAAGTAATTTTATTTCCTGGTCTTTAATCTTGCGTGTAGGAAATTTTGCTCCACCTTTTCTAGGCGCTGCTTGCGTTGGGGGGGGGGGGGGGGCGGTCTTCTTGACCATCGTAGACATCGGCATTAATGCACTATTCACTATTAATATTATTATTATTATTTAAACATTTTTTCTCTTTCACCAAATTATATTTTTTATCTCTTTATTTATTTTTTTCTTTTTTTCTCTCTCTGTGACAGACGTGTTTGTCTGTTTATTTGTCTGCCATCCACATCAGAGCTATGTTCAAAGTTTCAAGTCTCTAGCTCATCCGGAAGTTATTTTAAAATCGATTCTACCGAACACACAAACAGACAACAAGTAAAGCGAGTTAATAAAAACGTGGTAATAATAAAATGGTGAAAGTCGCTTTCAACAATTGTATAAGTTCTTCTTGCGTTTGACACGAGTCTTAGTTCAATAATGCCTCCAATTTTGTATCTTCAAACGTTCGTCGCCTTCCTTCACGTTTCTTATAACCCCGTGTAAAAGTCACCACTTTTGAGCCGTCTAAACCAGTATTCACAAGTTAAGATTGATAGAGCATGGTCCCTATAAGCCTCACACAGCAATCGATCACCTTCAGCTGTTTTTTTTTTCAAATGGAAGCAGAAAAGTAAAGCTTCCGGAAAATTGTGTTTCGTTGGTGCAAAAGTCGACATATTTGGAGTTCAAAAAAACTATGTTGTTTACACTTCAACAAAATGGGAAGTATTACACAGTGCAACGGGTCGGAAAATAGCTGATTTTTGCGATTTTTTTCGATGGTTAAAATACGCTAATCAATCTGATCTTTTTATGCCAACTAGAGCACTCATAAAGAACAGAAAATTAATTGTTTATTTTATGTTTTTTTTTACATTTTTTAACGGCTGCAAATGTCTTCGAAAAAAAGGAGTCTTCACGGAGTACACGGTTGTGGCCGTAAGTATTATCTGAAACGAAATTTATAAAATATTATTAATCAGTATCAAAGCCGCTATCTTGCAATGGAGATTTTTTAAAAATAAAAAATAACAATATAGCGGCGCTTTGAAAAAGGTATCGAAGTTAGCCTATTTTTGACAGTTTTTCGTTAAAAAAATTATGAAGATTTGGAAAAAAAGCTTCCATAACAAGATGAAGAATGGCGTGAAGAATGTTGTGTTAAAATTTGAGACGGATAGCTTGAAAACTCTTGTTTTGGGAGTGTACATCGTTTTGATAAACGACATTTCGAGAAAAACGCGTTTACAGTTTCGAGGGCGGAATTTTCATATAAATTGTCTATTTACGATCAATGTGCAACATACCTCGATATGCTTTTTCAATGATTTGATCGTTGTTATTGGACAGACTGACGTCATAAACCTGTATTTTGATGATCAGTCTGACCAGAAAAAAGTAGTAAACCACTTCTTGCTCGTATTAAAACAGAGCTTCCTATGTGAGGAAGCAAAACAAGGAAAAGTAATCGGAAGCCAGGCAACGATCCTATGTCATCACAGGGGCGTGGTTACTAAGCAACCAAGCTCCCTGTCTCGCTTCGTGGATGTAATTATGTCGTTGCTTTGGAAGTGATGACCTTTCGTAATTATGTCGTTGCTTTGGAAGTGATGGCCTTTGAAATTATGTCGTTGCTTTGGAAGTGATGGACTTTCTCATCGCACCTCAATTTATTTGATGCAGATTTTTCGAACAATCGCACCACGTTCGATCGTTGTGCAATCAAATCTCTCGAACGGTTCTGCTATGAAATCGATAAAAACTAATCATTAAGGAGGAAGATACCTTTAGGGGAGGAAAATATTTGCTGATTTCCATGACTTTTTTTTCATCGAAAGATTTCTCCACCATTTTTGAGACTTAGCCTTTTTCGGAAAATTCAATCTTTTTATTTCAAAGCGTACCATTTCATCAATTTTCAACATTTCTCACTTTTCCTTGGTTCATATTCTGCGTATGAGTGTTAATAAATGAAAACTTGTCGTCGGTTTTTTTCTCAGATTAATCCCGCCGACGCTACGTGTCACGCCGTCTGATAACATCCGCCGCAACCCGTTCAAACGACCATGCCATACCTCTCCCATACTTAAGGATAAATTAAAAAAGTACCATGTAACGGTGAAGAATAATAATAAAACATACTCTAAGTCTCAAAAATGCTAAAGAAATCTTTCCGTTAAAAGAAAACAGCCATTTTTTTCAGGTCTACCGGTATGGGCCCCCTTAATTATTCGAACGCAGTCGTTGCACTCTATAGCTCCCGGATATAAAAGTACGCAGTTCTGTACAGGGGCGAGAAGTAACGAGGGCTGAAAACGTGAAGTTAATTTAAAAAGCAGTCTGTATAAATATTTTTGTCATTTTTCGTATATTTTTTTTTTATTTCAGTTCATTGAACCAAGTACAGCAAGTACACATATTGACATCTACATGCGTACATATCTACATGTTGTAGTTGTTGGTTTATTGAATTTCAATGGGGAGTAAAATATATTGAAGGTGTTATGGGGTCTAGCCGCCCGGGTCGAGGTACGAGGTTTATGCTCAAGGTTTATGCGCGGGGACGATTGACTGTTACCAACTACCTATAAAACAATCCTTATATTGCACGTACTTTTTCAAACAATTTTTCTTCACCTACTTATATAAATACGCATTTTTGCACATTCGATGATTACGTGAAATATTTTCATTACCTTGTAAGATTGCTTTCTATGATTTTTTTTCACTTAATTAACGCGAGACGAGTTGGCAAAGACAGAAATTGTGGTATATGATAACGCTCAGGTTGGCAAAAGTGTCAGGAAGTCAGGGACTCACGCACCCCGTTTATAACCTCAAAATAGGACCGAGGAACGGCCAAAAATTATTATTGGACTAAGTGGAAAACTCTTCCGCTGGAAAGGATAATTGTGTACTATGAAGCTGCCTATAAACTGAGAGAAATAAAGAAACGTTAATAATTTCCCCATATTAGAATGAAAAGAATCTTTTGGGCAATTTTTTTAGAAAAAATTCTATCATGTTTGAAAAAAAATTCGGCTGTATTTTGTCTTTTCTTAGAAATTTCTAGAAACTCATCGTTTGTGAACATAAATCTCAAATTAATATGAAGTAATTATTACTAATTGAGAGAATAAGAACAAGTAATATTCCTCTTCAATCATTTTTCTAGCATCCTCTTAAAAAATTTTTTACCAAATATGAATAGTGTACTGTAAAATTATCAAGAGGTTTCCATAGGCATAATATAATTAGGCAACAAGATACTTCGAGTTGTTGATCACAGGATGATCAGCGTGAGGGTTATGCACTTCCAGAAAAAAAATCAGCTCGATGAAAGCATCCTGACCTGGCCCCATAACAACCTCAATAGAAAACATATTTCTGGCATATAGAATGCGTTTCATTGTCAGCATAATTCCAGTTTTGTTCACATATAACTATATATATACAGACATAGGGAAAGTTTATTTTCAAACCCTTAAATCCATCCAATAGCGGCTATCAGCACAGCCATCAGGTTTGACGACAGTTGGTACATTTTCAAAACGATGGTTTGACTCTTCAAAATGGTCCCGGAATATCCATTCCGATAAATATGCCCACACTTATCTAGAGGTTATTTTGAAGACCTTGAGGCTTACATACTTCTTAGTACGAAACAAAAGGTTACTACGAAGTCCACGGGGTCGAATGTCTTCAAAATCGCCTTCCCCATTATTCATTGTCGATGCACTCACCGATCATGAATAAATCATCCTAAACCAGAATATTCCAACTTGAAAAATTGAGTTCCGTTTTATTCATCGTTCATGGTTGAAAATCCGGCGAACGTCAGCCTGGAGAGCATCTCCAATGTTAGTCCAGATTTCAGCCGAGTCTCCAACAATTCTCGTACAGTCGAGGATAAAGGATGTTTCTAGCTAAAAGAGATAACGGTACACTTTCCACCCCATTGTCTTTGAGAACAAGTAGGTGAGATAATGCAGAGTGTGCACAATGCCTCGTGCATGAAAAACTGGTGAATATATGTACGTAGGTAAAAATAAATGTACCCCTTGACAAGGCTCGCGGGATTTGTTGTCCAACAGCGTCATCCATTTATCCCGCGACGATAACAATATTCTCGTTGTTTTAAAATCACGCTGGCGACCTTCGTAGGCAGTACTAACTATTCAGCACAACTGAAGACACGTAGCTTAATTCCTTGAGAAGATGCAGATCAGGAGCACGATGATCCTTGTTCTCACGAGTGCTCTTAATCCTGTTTCGGGTGAGTTGAACAGGCTTTATATTGCATGACGCTGGTGTAATCCTCTTATCGGAAACCTTCCGCTGCTTGGCGTTGTTGTTATTACAATATCTATTGTATCAAGATTATTCATCGTCGTTTCACAACCGTCTGTTATTCATCCAGCAGCCTTTTGGAGCAAGCATTTAATTAATTGCTGGATCTATATATTGTCTGTATAGGATTCTTTTGTGTATACATCGTTGAGCTTTTTTTAATTGGATTGCACAGATGGCTCTGCACACATTTTTCGTATCTTTGGGCTTGACTTATCCCCAGAGTAGCTTGTGATCGATAACTCTGTTAATTGAGGATCAGCTGTGGATTGGCGGTCCTGATTTTTTTTAAACGAATCTTTCATTCTCGCATCAGACGGTCCTTGAAGTGATCTTTCGATAAATACGCTTAAATTCTTCCATTCGTAGTCGCCTTCTGGAAATTTCTGCACCGGTCACACGAGGTCAAAATGCACCAACATGGAAAGGTTGCGAGGTCGATCTCTCCGATTTCGATGAAATTTGGCATGCTCGTAGAATGGGTAAAAATAGGCGATACCTATTTTTTTATATCTGCGGAACTTGATTTTTAAGGGGTGAAACGCACCCTCGAAAATAGGGGTGTTTTTCGTTTTTCGTCGATAACGTTATCGTTCCCATCTCCAATGTATAGTACACGAAAAAATAAACGTTGTTGCCATTTGAATATTTTTTCATATCTCGTACCGTTAAAACGTTATCTTTGAAAAACGAAAAACATCCCAATTTCCGAGGGTGCGTTTTATTCGTTAAAAATCGGGTTTCGCAGGTATAAAAAAAATCCGTGTCGCCTATTTTTACTTATTCTACAAGCATGCCAAATTTCATTGAAATCGGAGATATCGACTTCGCAACCTTTCCTTGCCCGTCGCTTTCAAACGTTTGGGTTGCTTGGTTGGGCCGAACAAATTCTGGGCCGTGGATTGTATATTCTAAAATATGGGAAATTCGAATTAACGTAAAAAATAATGTCATCGTTGAACTAATACTGAAAGTGAAGGTAAACAAATATAATCTTTTTCACTGAAAATCATAACTGTTGGATTATTCAATTAAATAACTGTTTGATTATTCAATAACATGACTGTTTGATTATTCAATACTTTTTGGTAAATTAATGCGATATGGTGCTATTGGACAAAACATAGTCCGATAGTGAGCGTTCCAGAATGTATTTATTCTGAGGTCTGAAAATGGCCAGCTAAGGGAAAGAAAGTCCAAACGGGTGTCACCGAGGAACTGGCATGGCACTCCAATAAAAATCTGTTAGTCCCTGCGTAGAAGGAACTTCAAGCCTTTGACTCAAGGTAAAGTTTGGTGAGACACCATTAGACGCCAAGAACGTGCCGCTATTCAGCCCCAAAATTGACGGCGTGGTCACTTTGACCTCCAGTGACCACGAAGGGTCAAAGGTCATTTGGAAGACATTGGGGTTTTCATAATGTCGAGTATGGAGATAAACGGCGGCTATCAGAACGGTCCTCAAAGACGAATGACTTCTATGCAAGGGTATCTAAGTCCATCTGTCTCTTTCCCTCCCTCACCCTCTTGTTCGAAGCCGTCTCCAACTACTTTAAGGAGTTAGGCCACAGTAACGGACATAAAATCATGTGCAAATTTAACAATTTTTTTTTTCGTATGAAAAAGTGATTTACTCATAAAATTAATTACACATCTATTTAATATGAAGAATATATATTTTTTTCGATGTACAAAATGGCCGACTACTAATATTTTCTTTTGTTATCTTTTTTAGGCGCTCCGCGGCGCGACATTTAGCATCCGCAACTTATGACGTAGAACGAAAAAGAAAAAAATTGTCGCCAATCTACATTAGAATACCTAGAAAAGTACGTACGGAATTTATAAAATATTGTCTTATTCAAAAGTTGTAGGTATTTGAACTTAAGAAATGAATTTTCAGTCAAAAGTTTCGTATAAAACTGCTCATAAAATGAAAAGTTTTCGATTAACCAGGAATTCCGTACGTACTTCTCTGCGAAATGCAATTAGGAACATAACTTTTAAATTTGAAGTAAATCAAGTGAAAATCGTTGAAGTTATTTGTCACGCCAATTGGAAAAATTCTGTTTCGCGAAAAACGCGTTTAAAGTTTCAGGTACTTTATGACCGTGCCAGAAAAGTACCGTATTCTTATGACGATAAAGCACCGTTTTAGCGAAAAAAGAAAATCGATTTTTTGACAATTCTACTGTGGCCTTACCCCTTAAACGATATTTCTTCTACTGCGCGAGAAAAGTACCCTTCGGACTGTATTCGTAGCGATGGCATTGCGGATTCGTCAGGACTAGGGCGTATCGGGACGAAAAATTGCATCCCTCGAGTTTTTCGAATTCGTTTCTCAACTACTTTCCCCACATCGTTTCTGGCCAACTTTATACAGTTTTCCCCCTGGCGACGCGTTCAATGTTATCGAGCACCGATTTCTCTTGGGTCTCATTCATGCATCCATATAACGTTTTTTTTCCTCTCGTAGCTGCCTTTCGGCCTGGCATATACATACATCTCCTTTCGTTCTGTTTATCTCCCCTTCGCCTTTTCCCCGCTCCCTTTCCATTATCGATGGGATTCCTATTCATTTGTGTGCTCGGCAACGAAGGCATGATAAGGGCTGCAAAAAAGGTCGAAGATATACCCCGGACGGGATGTTCACAACTGCAAGTCGAGCTCGAGGCCAATACCGACTGAACGATCCAATATCCGGTGGAAGAAAAGTAAAGCCCAATCTGACGAAATAATCGAAGTACCGCGAGGAAAGGCTATTTTGTATTTTGAAAAATAAAATGCACTGCGTTATTGTGGACTCGGATGAATCCTTTATGTTGTGATCGTTGACGCTTCAAATAGTTCGTTCATAGCGATTTTGTTTTCCGAGTCAATGGAATGAAAAAGGTTTTATGAAAATTCTAAGCGCCGTGCCTTTTACAACGGGAATGGGAAGGCGTGGCTGACCAGTTTAATAATCGTCTACTGAATTGCACTGGTCGAAGACGTCGATGGTCAGACGTTTATGTTGGAAATAGCTTGTAGGGTTGTTTCTTGTGCTACGCACTAAGGTTATTACGGAATACATTTTTCTATTTATTTGAAGAAAAAAAAAAGTTTTCTATACCGTAAAAAAACCGTGCTCTGTATGGCTCAATGCAGGCTTGCCAGACATCACAAAAAAAACACGGCAAATATCGTTTGATACTGCCTAAGGTTAATGAAACTGTTCCAGGTCGAGTATTTAGTGAAGAATTTTTTCAAACCTGCTGGAGGGTATCACGTGTCACTTTCCTGTCAGAAACAAACTTGAATTTTCGTTTTGCAAGGAACCCAATCTCGAACGCAAAAAAGTGGAGGGAAATTCGGCAAGCGTCAATTTTCGCCTCCCAAAGGTTCAAAGGTTCGAGAGAAATGCTCAGACCGTTTTAACGCCAACTACGTATGAGCAGAAAAAGTTTCCAAAAATGATTGGTACCGTTTTAACATTCCAATCTTATCAGCTTATTATTAGTGCAAAGAAAACCGAATGTACGCACAGACACTTGTACGATACTTATGTGGCCTTCGTATATTCGGATAGCCTTGAAAAAAGATCTGGATGTTAAGACTCGTCAGACCTACAATGTATCAGAATAAGGGTAGTATTCACCAAATGGAAAAGTGCGGAGTTAAAAACAAAAACAACCAAGAAAATTGCCCTGTCCAGCTTCGGTGGATATCAATTTAGTAATGGATCGGTTGATTTGTCCTAGCTCAGCTCCACTCCGCTTTGGTGTATACTGGCTCTAATCCCTATTTAAATGTGGCAAGCATTTTTTCTATTTCTCTAAAGCTGACCTTTTCCCATGTGCGGGTCTACGACGTTCCGAGTACGGCCGACGTTTGGCTGTATCGTGGCAACACGTCCGCTGCCAACGGTCGACGGCCTATGATGAGCCAGCGTTGGCGAAACGTACTAGCCATGGTTGGCTATCAGGCGGCGATGGCTCGGCAGTAGACGATCGAAAGGCGACTATGGCGCAGAGTTGCCGAAACCGTTATTCGATCGTCGCTCCGACGGTACGCTTGATAGTTGGCGCAACGCTGGCCACCACGGTTCATCCGACGCTGGCTAGTCGTCGCCCGGGTGTAGTTGGCCATGTGTGCAGACCCAGAATACAGCCAACCCTTGGCAGTAAGACGGCGTCGAATAAACAGCCGACGATCGGGACGCGACTATGGCTTAGAGTTGGCGAAAGTGTTGTTCGAACGTCGCGCCGACGTTACGATCAGTACTTCGCGCAACGTTGGCTACCACGTTTAATCCGACACTGGGTAATCGTCGCACGGGTGTAGGTGACCATTTTTTGTAGACCTAGAGCTCGACCGATGCTTAACCGTAAACAAAGTCCAGTAGACCGTTGGTACCCGACCTCCACCGTTCGAATTTTCTTTTGAGCTTGCCTGAACAGTATTGTGTAGCGCGCAACCTAAACGGTGTGGATATTCTACAGTGGAATTAATTTAACCAATGGCGGATAAAAATAGGTCTTCGTATAATCGTGTAAAAAAGTTTCGTCGTCTCCATAAAGAGGAAAACGAAGTTAACGCTTCTGCCCACCAATCAACTTCTAACAGCTACACGGAGAGAATTTTTAAGTAATTTTTACTGTGAAATCACAGTAACTCGGTGACAAATGTGCCATTCTTCAGGTTTTTAGGAAATAAATTATAAATTTTCATGGAAATAAATCAAAATTTACTTTTGCGTATCAGAAATTTAAAATATTTTCCAGAATTTTTACTGAAATTAATAGTAAAATTTCATGAAACGTAAAGATTACGACAATAAGTTTAAAAAGTGCTAATATAAATGAAATTTTTCAGTGGAACATTGAGAAATTGGCGTGTTTTCCATAAAAATTTAAAAAAGGAAGCCGAAATTTTCCGTGCGTCCACCGGAATTTTACGTTCTTTATAGTAAAATCAGTTAGGGCTAGGTCGCCTGACCGTACGCGTGAGCTCTGTGTGCGAGCGTGCGTATACGTGAACGCAAGCTGTGAGAGTGGGCTTATGTATGACGCAGTATGACGAGCACGAACGACGCCGACCCGCGTTGCTTAGCAACAGCGGTACCGCGCATGCGCATTATAGTACGAAACATGGCGCAAGAAAGCCTCGTGGTCTCGTGCAGTCTAACGTGTTCTACGCAGTTGTACGCAAGAAAACAAAGAAACGTGAAAAGAAACTTCGATAAAGGACGTCTACAATGGTACGGAAAGATGATATGCTAAAATAAGTAGCAATCAAGAACACAAATGTTCAGAAATACAGTATATAGAGTATTTATTTAATCATAGGGAATTCATTTTTCGCTAGGGATTTTAGAAATTTCAAGTTTGTCCAGGTTATTTTTACTGTAGAAACTTGGAATTTGTGAGGCAGCCCATTGTTGAAATTCTACACGAGAATGTGTCAGAATTTTTACTGAAAGAAATGTAAAAAATTATGCTACTTGCTTAAATTTTTACATGAATGAAAGCAAAATATTAAAAGCTAGTGTCAATTTTTGACTATGTGCACATTTGTCACCGGTTTTAAATTTTTAATGTTATTTTTACGGAGATTTCACCGTAAAAAATACTTAAAAATTCTCTCCGTGTATGTTTCGGGAGCAGACATGATTGATAGTTCCTTTGGGCCTTCTTCACATTTTTGTTACCATTCTAGCGTTTATAACGTTGTAGGACTGAATATATTAATAACGTTGTAAGACTGAATATATTTATGAAGTTGTAAGACTGAATATATTTATGAAGTTGTAAGACGGAATATATTTATGAAGTTATAAGACTGAATATATTTATAACCTAAGCTAGACATCAATACGTCAATCACTGACAATAAATTTCTATTAATGCTATGTCTTTTTTCTTTTAAATAGTCAATCTGCTATTCCTTTAAACACCCTCTCGTAAATGTAATGCCAACGTCGCAAACGACGTAGGGTCGATTGCGCAAACGACGTAGGTTCGATGCCGCAATGGATGTAGGGTCGACGCGGTGATCGACGTAGGATCGATACCGCAGTCAGCGCAGGGCCGACGCAACAATCGGCGTAGGGCCGACGTTGCAATCGACGAAGGGCCAACATCGATTAAATATTGTGGCGCAACGTTTGGGAGGATCGTCGGGCCGACGTTATCATTTGGACGTTTATTGGACCCCAAAACGACGTTGGCGAACAGAGTCGGGCCGACGTCCTAACGCCGGCAAGCGTCGTTGCGCCAACGTAGGCGCGACTTTAAAATCCTACCTGGGTTCCTATATTTATCATCCTTTTTATCGCTTTCATCATGTTTGACGATAAGTTCTAATTTTATAATGATTGACGATAACCCAAACAGATCAGTCTTCATTATGATACCGTAATTACTGTTTTTCGGATCGTGACTTGACGCGGTAACGGACCGGTGCTGTTTCGCCAAACCCCGTAGGGCCTCCTTTGTAAAGCAGCCCCCGTATCATGATTCGGAACGATCGTAAAACCTTGCGGCGAATCAAAAGTCCTTGGGCATGGATTTCACCTCTGCCTTCATCCACGTAAATTTACTCCGTTCACAGTTTCACCGTTTCGCTCGAGTAGCCGCACTGGAATGACTGCACCCACGAAACTACCCTAACCGCGACTCGCTAACCCCTGCCCCGTCGTCGAGCCTGGCGGTTTTACGAGGAAACGTGTACGGAGAAGCAGTATGTACACCCACGGACCTACATTCGTTTACCGGGTGTATATCCAACTTTTCGGCTGCCTTAGCCATGACGTTTTCCATGGCAGAGTAATCGGTGCACTTTGCACCCCGTGCGCGCAAAGTCTTTTGCACCAGTTGAGCCCGGAATTTCGCTACTATGCCTCAATGAGTTCGAAAATAATAATAGTGTAATAACGAAAAGCCGCGAAATAAAACTCAAACAAACCTAAACCAAAGGCTTTTTTACCAAAGTTATTTAGTCGAAATCATCAAGCCCCTGATAACTTCGATTGGCCTCCCTTCTTTTATCGTATACAAGTTCTCGGTTTTCATCGATCGAAGATTTGGCAAGAAACCTTTCTGAGGGCAGCTTACAGCATCAGCTGAAGTGAAAGAGTTAATCTGAGGTTTTAATTCCAGCTCGTGTATTATCAATGTCCGTTTCAAGTACGTCCCCGTTTCGACCTACGGTTTTTATGAGCTTTCGATAGCGCATACCTCGTTTTATAGGTTAGGTACGCGGACTCCTAGCGTCAACAAGATGGCGTCCGAAAGAGCGTGGCCACAGCTGGTGGGGGAGTTTGCTACTAAGGTGGCTTCGAGGGTTGGATCTTTTTACTCACATTACTCGTTTCGAGTTGAATCCTTCTTGCTCTTTGTATTTCTCATGCATTATTTATTTTCGATGTTCCTTCGTATGATCTTTCCGGCTTTTACGATCTTTTCTACTCCTATCCGAAACCTGTCACTTTTTTCCAGTTCCTGAGAGATCCCTCTCCCATACCGAATCTTTCTTAATGCACTGTCCTGCCGCATTCGCATGAGGGCAAACGGTCACCCATCCGAGTGTTGGTCGAAATACACCTTGTATAAGAAAGGTTACGAAAATAGCTGACTTTTGTTGAATCGAAAAGTGATTACAATAAAACATAGTCTCGTATATTTTTCGATGACTTTTTTGGATCTAATGACTGATGAAGCAATCGATTTTGGGGCTGTCAGTGAAGAGGTCACGGCTAAACTGCCACAGAATGGCCTATGTAAGAGCATTACATCGCTGCATACATGTGTATGTACCGGGTTTGCTTATAGGCTTTACAGAGCGAGGAATACTCTCGGAGTTCAGAGCATCAGGGTAGGAGAGAGACTTTGTTGAAACTCAGTCACGTGCATACGCGCATTTTGCCAGTCGAGGAGTTTCCGGTTAATATGCCGTTGTCGTGTATATATATATATATATAGCGACATTTATGAGGCAGTTTATGCACGGCACGTCTTCCCTTCTCGTCAAAACTGAAACTTGCGGATTATCAATACCGTCGAAATAGCTTCTTTTTTTCCAATTATCGGAACGTAAAAACCGCCGAGGAACCCCAATGACAACATTATAATAGGAACCTGTCAAATTCATGAAACATTCAAGACAAATAGACGTCGCTCAAGCAGGCTGGCAATTATTAAGAAGCTGCTTTTTTCGCTGTCTTGCTCATAATAAATGGGATAGTGCCGCGATGTCTCGCATAAAGTGTCACACTATGGTAAATTGGGCACGAAAACCAAGTGATTCGGTCTGCAAGTGGCAACCGTCCAATATTTGAAAACTGATTTAAGGAATCCGCAATTAGCGGAAATTTTACAGTCGAATGCTGTTGCGCTAATTCAACATTTACGGGGACGAACAAATTTCTGTTGCTCAGAGTTTTCATCTGTCTAGAGGAGGATATATCAATTATTGCTCAATTAAATGCCTAATCGAAGTGCATTTTCCAATGCATATTAGAATTCGAGTATAAATTGATAAAAATTATTTTTAAATAGAAAAGTTCGGTTATGAATTATTAAAAATGATTCTGAAGTAATAATAAGATCTGGAACAATGATGAAACGCGGAAAAGTAATAAATTTTGGAATAATAACGGAATGCGGAATAATAATAGAATTCTGAATAATAATACAATTCGAAATAATAATAAAATTAAGAACAATAATAAAATTGAGAACAATAATCGGTAAATATTTACAAGTGGGGCTCCAGCCCTAATAGGCTCCACATTTTTTTTCACGTGTTCGGGGCTGTTCTGCTGTATGAAAATATGTTTTATATGATGGGGAGGGGTATTCTATTAAGAAAAAAATATTAATATTAATAAATATTAATTAATAAAAATATTAATATTAATAAAAATATACCCAAACAAACCTAAACAAATCCACACACTCACACATACACCCAAACAAATCCACACACCCACCCACCCAAACCCATGTCATTTGACCCACTTGATGTCACCAAACCCGTTTCCTCCATACGTTTAGAAAGGTAAAAAAAGCGTCTGGGGGTTGTAATAAAGGTTGGAATTGTCTGGGGGTTGTAATAAAGGTTGAAATTGTCTTCTCCCGACTTAAATATTATAAACAAAGCGCCCTGAAATACATCGACTCGGTACAAAATTTCTAAACCCCTTTTCTAGCTGGAGCCCCACTTGTAAATATTTACCCAATAATCAAACGCGGAAAAATAAAAAAAAATCGAATTAATAATAAAATTCGGATCGATAATAAAGTTGGGCTTAATAATAAAATTGAACTCAATAATAAAATTCGGACCGATAATAAAATTGGACTTAATAATAAAATTCGACTGAATAATAAAGTACGACTGAATAATAAAATTTGCATTATTAATATAATCCCAATTAACGACAAAAACCGAAAGAAGCATCGAATTGAAATTGCTTAATCAATGCCTAATCGAATTGAGAAGTTATTGTTATATCCAATTTTACTTTACAGGAATCAGACCGTAACACAAGCTCCACATTTTTCACATGTATTTTTTTTCACCCTCTTTGCAGATGATGTCGCTCTTCCTCATGAATAAATAAATTCTTTGGGCATACAACCGAAGATTTTTTTTTTCATCTGTATCGAGAGGCTGCGACGTCTCTCTTGATCTCGAAGTTTTTCTCGAATTGCCCATATGTGTATAGCTACTGCTCGACTCTACGCTACCGCGAAACACGGAAATGTTCAATCCTAAAAGGAGCTTGCACAGCCTCGTTCGAAATTGTATTCAGGCCAGAAGGCGAATTCTTTTTTTTCGGCCATGTTTCGCAAGAGCGAGTGGCATTACATCTGAATCCCCGAATCCCACTTTCATCCCGTCAGTAATTCAGGCTGGATTGAAAGAGACAGGACGACGAAAGTGAAAACGTCTTTTCCAGAGCCCCACGATCTGCATTCCGTCGTATGCTCGAAGAGTCAACAAGCGCATCTCTTATATTGCGATTGCCAGATTTGCGAGCTCGCTGCACAACTGCACACTATCCTCGTGCAAGCTCTACGCGGATCGGTGTATACGTGAGCGAGCGCACCGGGTAATGAGCTAGCTGAAGTGGAGTAATTGTGAACTCGCTGACGAGCGGTGGAACTTCCGGATTTGTCTACAACGGATATGACCCTCTTCATATCCGAAGCTCTTAAGAGCGCAGGTGAATTTTCATTACTCCATTAACGAAAAGAAAGCGTTTTAATTGAAATTTAAATATCCGTGTAGGAATTCAACGACTGCGTGAGCGAAAATTTGGGCTGGATAATTGCAGAAGTAAGTTAATGATTTTTCTGCACCATCTATTTATTATGTTCATGTGCCTCGACGATTCTTTTTTTAGGTGCAGATATACCGATATTCCTTTTAAGGGGCAACACCACTCTTGCGGCCGAAATTAAGGCCTAACTTTGGCTATTTTTTTGTTATGAGAATTATAAAAGAACTGGGAATTCTTTTGGAAGAATTGTTCAGCATATATTTAAGGATAACATTTTCTTTTGAAATTATTATTTTTGTACAAAATGGCGACGGGAGAGCCAACTATCGAAATTATCTTTTAACAAAAACCTCTCCTGTAGCGAAGACATTTCTCATGGCATATACGATCTGGCACAAAACACCAAGAAAATGTTGAATCTATACACCATTGGCTGTAGAAGTACGTAGTATTTTTTTATTTAATCAAATTTTGTAAAAAATGGCGCCCTATTGCCAAAAATCAAGTAATAAATTGTTTATAAAATAAAAAGTTTATATTCGACCAAAAATCCCCCACGTACTTCTGTCAAGGAAGTAATTGTGAAGCTACTGACAAAATTTCAGACTGTTTCATGCAACCGTGTTGAAGTAATGTGTTCGCTAAGATTGAAAAAAGTGGTTTCGAGAAAAACGCGTTTTATAATGCTAAATGATTGCTTAAGCAATTAAAAAGAAAAAAAATTCAAAATCCAAGTGTGGTGTTACCGCTTAATAAAATTAGGTGATTGATATTTTTTTTTAGCTACACACGTATGGTTTTCTCAATATCTCATAGGGAGTAACGAAGCATACGAGGTTTGCAGATTGAATTTTGCACACACGAAACATGACTGCGTGCTGTTGAAATTAATTGATAAATATGATTCCAATCGTCCGATAAATTATGACGAAAATTATTCCGAGTCTGGTGCTCAAGTTACTCCGGTGCACGTTGTCGAAATTATTCGCGGATAATTGCTGCAGAAACGTCGCGCAATATTGCCACAATTGTGCATTCGCTGCGACCAAAATTTTCCAGCACATATTGCGACGAGCGCGGTTATGTCCGGATATTATTTTCGAAAGAATTCAACAAACACTGCGTGTCAAAATTCAGTATTGGTAGAAATTTTCGGTTAACATTACGGAATTATTTGATGAATATCAATACGGTGAACGTCTCGTAAATCGTCCGATAAAATCTCATCTGCTCGGAAAATCGCCACATGCCTGGGGTAAAGAAAAATCTTCGTCTTGCGACGCTCGATTGATTCGTTAAACATTTTTTTCATTTTATTTTTTTATTTTTTTTACTGTAGCTTCCAGTTGTACGGTGTCCTTCCCTTTATTACATTCCCCACCATATTTCACTCCACATCCCCTTTATTTGTTTTTTATATTCGTTCTGAGCGAAAATTTCCACCCCCTGCGTGGCCGCACAGATGAAGGATATCTTGACATTACTACCATACGAAACTGGAGTAAGAATAGGTTTTGTGTGTTCGACTCCCCACATTTCGTTTATATTGGTAAAGGCAGCTATATTGCGTGGCTTGTTTCGTGCTTCCGTTCGAATCCCGTTATCGAAGAATTCGATGTCACGTAGCGCAATAGTAAAATAGTTGTTACACTCCGCGCCTTCGAGCATGCAACTTGAGACATCTGCAAATACCTGAACAGCCCCTAATACCGGACATAACTATGGTGCTTCCCCGTTGATACGAGCCGTCTCAGTGGATCAACAATTTCGCGACCATCGTGAAATTTTGTACGGGGCATGTAAAGGGCTATTCAGGCTAAACTTATTGATAGTAGTAAAGATGGCATTTACGAATGCCCACGCGTCCAAGCTTCGGACAAGAGTTCTTAAGGGCGTATCCCACTCTGGAATCTTTAAAAATTGGTTTTTCTGCATATTGTTATAGCGTGAACTTTCAAGAATATTTTCAGATCAATCGGACCGTCGAGTTTGAACGCGATTATCTCGAAACTACATATCTTGACACGGCGGAATTCATATCTTGAGTAACTTTCACATTATTGACTCGAATTTGCACAGTTAGCGTTCAAACAGTAGTCATTTTCGCTTCACCGCATTTACGTATTGTAATATTTTCGCATTTTCGATCGTTTGTAATATGTCACTTGCGAATAATTTTATTTCACATCTAGAACATACATTTAAGATTTTGAGTGTCTGGCAATTTTGACATATAATTCGATCTCTCTTACATTCTCAAACAGTACAAGCTTAACGAGAATTTGAAACGCCGTTTTTTGATAGCGAAATAAACGAAAAGGCATTGTCTGACCAGTTACAGAATGTTCTACTGAATGCCAGTAGTAATACACCACGATGGTCAGACAGTTTCGCAAATTGGTTTTTTAGTTATTTTTAATTGTTAAATTCTTTATTTTATTATTTTTCAAATTAGTTATTAGTTTTGACAATAATCACATTGCGAGTAATGGACAGCATATCGAAGTGTGCTTGAGTACGAGAGCTTTCCAGCAGATCGCGAGTGAACGTTCTTCCGAGCTCAATTTTCCGGCATCGGAGCTGACCCGTCGCTGCAGGACAGAGTCGTGGAGACTATTGATTAACGTGCGTGATAAAAGTAGACTTTATTCGAAAAACAGAATATTTCTGGCATTAAAAATTGGATCAATTTCGCCGTAATCCGACTCTTGACGTGACACATCGACGCGTGAATTTTCACGTACAAGACGGTCGATGGAACGTGTGCTATTTGTAAATAACTAATTAATTCACAATATGGTATATCCAAAGTTCACCAATCCGGTGTAAATTAATACTGTACATTTTTAATAACCAATCTGCAGATTGATTTTTGAAAATTTCACATCTGTATGCACTGCAAAATTCGCAAACTCTACCGAATTTCACAAAAAATGTATATCATACGGCCTAACTTACGATGTTGCAGCGTACGTAAAATTTCATTGAAATTCATCGAGCCGTTTGAGCGCGACGGAATTGCAAACAAACCAGACCGCTGCACTTTTATATAGTAATGCAGTACGTATTCCCGTAGAGTATGTATTCCATACGGTACGTGATAATAAAGGTATTTCATCGTGGTCTGCACATGGCGATGACATTCGAGAGTTAAAACTGTGAATACACATTATATTTACTTCTACGCCTGTTTTTGACGACAGCAAAAAAAAAGCTTCACAAATCAGCCAACTACATAAAAGAGCACATGCAATGTTATATCAAGAAATAATGCATCGATGTAATTGCCCATAATGCATTTGACTAAAAAAAATTGCAAAAAAGTAATTACTTCTTCCGCGTGTAATTGTTGTCCCTGCAGTTGACGTTAACGAAGAATCTTGTACACTGGCAAATAAAATATTTAATTTGAATAGGGTCTTTTTAAATCAATTAGGTTTTTCCTTGTCTCACGGCCTACTACGATCTTATTTGTTTCAGCTATTATTTTCAAATATTGAATATATTCAAATCGAATGAATAAAGATTCGACTCAAATGAATCTTTATTTGCTTACAATGTACACTGCAAATCTAAGTGCATTATATGCATAGAATATTTCATAAATCCAAAATGAAGTGAAACACTTCATTGGGAGTTTTACCAAATAACATGCTATACATTGTTTAAATATCAGCTATATATATATAATTCCTCTCTTTACACCCTCTCTAACCCCATCCCCTTTGATATGTGTGTTGCAATAAAGACAGACCATTACCTCGATCAAATAGAAAAATGGTTGACTCTGCGAAAACTCTATTTAGTTTAAATAAAAGAAACTCGAATACATGCACTTAGTGGATTCAACTGAATTATTTTTTGAACAGATAAAACCGAATCACAGATTTATTAGGATTAAATAAAATATTCAGGTATTGGATGATATTAAATAGATTTTGATTTGAATAAATAAATATATTTAAAATAAATCATTCCAATAATGACGTGCAATAAGAAAATTTTTATTTAACGAAAAATCTACTAAATCGAACAAAAAAATAGACGCGGTTAGTTAATATCAATAGAATTCTTTCGGCAGTGTAGGATCCGAGAAAATTGAACTTATCCTCTCTGGTGCTTGCTTCACTGCAAATTCGCGAACGCGGCCGATGAAAGCAAGTGTTGTACTACTTGTCGACATTACAGAAGTCTTCCTTCTCTCTTTCTCTCTCCCAATCCGTCGACAGCGGTAAAACCATTCAGAATTGCCACTGGGGAGTTGTGGATTTTTCCCAGATAAACGAGTCCTGGCATCGACGAAGTTGGCGTCGAACTTTCGGCGATCGGATGATCGTAAAATACAGTACCAATGATGGACAACGGGAATCTCGTGAGCCATAGCTCTGGTGATAAATGTAGTTGGGGTCGTTTCACGTTGGGGCAACAGCCTTAACGAAGTGGGCCGTCTACAGAGCTCGCAAAGTTTTACGAAAGCCAATTGTAATGTTTGTTGTCGAACGTGCTTTTGTTCACGTTACAAAGTTATTGTACCGTAAACGATGAGAAATAAAGAATTTTACGCCACCATCTTTCGCACCGGGAACTTAATAGTTTTCTGTACAAGATAGGGGCGTGTAAATAGTCGAAACAAGCTCATTAAAGTTTGATCGGACCAAACGTAGGCAGAGTTAGAAGACATGGATGAGGGCACTGGATGAATATCATAGAATAATAAGCCAGCTTTTAAAGTACTGGAAAAGTATCGGCTCGGTTGTGTTAAGATGTATGGGCGATGCCAGAAAAATGAAATCAAAATTTCTCAAATATATGGCCTAGATGTAACGTGAAATAAGTCGTCAGTGACAAATCTGCCGATCAGGCCTGGAATTTCGAATGACGTTAAAATTAAAATCAACCCACTTTGCTAAAAAAGGCACGTTCGTAGGAATGATTGTACCTCCTTAAAAGTATCGTTTCAACGAGTCAGTGAAAGGGTCGAAAATTTTGCAAATAGCTTCAGAACAAGTAGGACCATTTTTCCAAGCTCCCAAACACCCTTAGATTGGAATTGCAAAATCCTGAAGCAATAGTCATATTCTTAAATATGCCAATGAAATTGTCCGACTTGTAGTCGCGAAGAAAATATAATGAACGTTATATTGAAACGATTAGTGATCCCAGACAACACGAAACGATCGAATAGTGGAGAAAAACGTATGTTTCCATTATTCCCCAATGGATCTTTCCCTCTTGTATGTCTCAGATAAGAAATCAAGTTGTGCTTCGTTAAGCCGGAGGATTCGCCAAAATGGGAACATACATGGGGTACCAGGTCCGGCAATATTCAAAAGTGTGTGTGTGTGTGTGTGTGTGTGTGTGTGTGTGTGTGTGTGTGTGCGTGTGCGTGCGAGAATAAATCGATGGTGAAAATCTTCACCATTAACCAAGTAGAAAATCTAATCATTCGGCCGTAAGCAATCGAGAGGGTAGTTTTTCGTCCATCGGATTACCAAGAGAGGGTAGATGGATTAGGAACGAAACGAGAAAGTGGTAGGAAAAAAAACCTTACATAACGCGATCACTCATCTCACCCCTCACATACGTGCTACTCTGCGTATCGTTCGAATGCTAAATGATCCATCGTTGAAATTTGTGGCGAACAGGGCAATGCATGATTCCCATCAAGAGCAAAGATAAATCTGTTTCCCCCGCTGCTCCAATATAGCACCCCAAACGATTTGCTTCAAAATGGATATTACATTAATCATCCGTGACTACCGATAAAAAAAATATTTTCAAAAATTCGCATGAAAATAAATCCTCGCGTGCAATGTCATTTTTCATTTCTTCCCGATCTCCCTTTTTGTTAACAATTAATGACGAGCAAATTATTCGACGAATCATTGAAAATTGGTGCACCGCTTGGAGTAAAACTTTGAGCACGCGGGCGATTTGAAGATTTACGTTTAGTAGATTTTTTCCTCGTTTGTGTACGAAAGATGGACAATCAAATACAAAAAACTTCTAACTATCTCAAGTCTCCAAATATGAGGTGTAGTAAAAAAGAATCCATTATTGTTGCCTTCAATTTCATGCAGTAAAAAGTAAAAAGAAATCCATTATTTTTGCATGAAATTGAAGGCAAAAATAATGGATTTCTTTTTACTAAACCTAATATTAAGATGACATTTTTTCGTACAGACGAAGAGTACCTGAACAGCGCCTGGCGTTGAAATCGTTTAGGTCCTGGCGAAACGACAGTCGCGAACTGCAACGAGGCCATTATTCTCAAAGATACGAGCAGAAAAAAAAATTCACAGCTCCACACGTTTCGTATCAATGTGAGCCTCGTACCCTGTGTACCTTCAGGCTCGAACAGGGACGAGGAGGGAGCCTCGGAGAAGGATAATTCACGTGGTATCTCGTCCGCTAACCCACCGAGGATTTATCGTTGTCGAATGAGACGAGATGGAACGCCGGAAGAACTGTGATCGGATGACGCGCGAATTGAAAGCTCGGCCACATTGCCTCGTGTTTTTTGCTTCCTCCCACCCCTCACCCGCGATCCTGCATTTTATTCCTCGCTTTCCAGTTGCATGGAAAATTTTCGTGCTTTCATAACCCGAACTTTCTATGTATGACAAACGCTCTCGCTGAGGCTTCCGGCTGAGGAATTAGGGGAGGAATGAGCACCTGGGCGAGCGAGGGAGAGAGCAAGGGTGAAGGATGGTACATCCCTCAGCGGCACGTAATTCAACGCGGCTATGTGGAAAACCGTCTGGAAGCCTTTCCCGAGCAGACAATGGACTCCGCAAATCCCAGAGGTCTCGGAACATTCCGCCACTTGGGAGAATATCCTTAGAAATATGTACATACATGTACAGCAGACATTGCTAAGGGAGGAAAGGGCTCAACCCAAATTACTTTACGCCCTTAATACGCTTTGCAACTATTCGTTCCACACAATTAATGGAAAATTAATTTAAAAAAGTGACCGTACATTGTTTTCAGTTGCATTGAAAATCAAAACCGTATAACTACGAAAAAGTCCCTTCCTTGGTCACTCATCAAAGGTGCAAGTACTTAAAAGGTGCGTAGATAATTTTTAATATAAAATATACATTTGAAAAGCTCGAGGCTTTTTTTCAAAACATTTAAATTAGTATTAGTTTTTATGACGTTTGACGCCTCAAGCTTTTAAAATTTATCTTTCATATTTTTAAATTATCTACGTTTATGTACATTTTAAGTAGTTGTACCTATTATGAGTGACAAAGAAAGGGACTTTTTTGTAGTTATACTGTTTTGATTTTCAATTTTACTGAACATTATTTTTTACTTTTCAGTACAGTACCTTTTAAATAAAAGGTTGTTTCTAAGAATTTTTTTTGAGTTTATTTTATTTTATACTTTCTAGTATTAGAATTGGTTTATTTATTTGCCATGACAAACCCCTATGTCATTCAGACATCGGCGTAATAAAAAACCTTGCCTTAGGTTATAAAGGTTTCGCGAGAAACTTTATAATGGTGTCATTATAAATAGTGCTCAAGCGAACAAAGTTAATGAGCCCAAACTCAATGGTCCTACCATTTGCCATTAGGAAATTCCAGTACCCACTTTTCACCACCATTATCAGACCCTCGTTATCATGTGTTATGAAAAGTGCTAATGATAACAAAACAAATGAGCACCAACTCGACTGTCCTAGTACACGCTATTGAGGAGTTGCGTTGCCCACCTCCCACCTCCATCATCAGACCAGTTCCATAGTACTATAGCATTGTCACCGAAGTTACATAGGTATGCCGAATTTCATCTCAATCGAATACCAACAAGTGCGTGAAAAATGGATTACACATTTTGAACCGGAACGATAGACATACGAACGAAGTAAGTTAAATAAAAGCTTGTGAAAAGGCCTCCGAACCGAAATACGATTTTCTTGACAGAACACTCTGAGCATCGATTAATGTCAAAAAGTCTGCTATTTAAAATACGACTTTGTGTGTGTGGGGGCTTTATGAGCAACGTAAACTGATGAGGCAGCAATGCACAAATGTATAATGAAAACGTTTTCACAGTTTCTCAATTATCCCCCTGTATTACGAATAAAACTGTATTTGTGTAAAATATTCCGATATCCCAACATTTTGAAAAGAAAGATTCAGTATTTTACGAAATTATTCGAATTTAAAAAATGACAGATATTGTAAAATCTTGCCCTTTTTAGTTCAATCCTCTTCTGATGTCATCTCAAGCATTCTGCATCCGAATGTTTCGAAATTTGGGGAACTTAGAGCGTTTTTGTACTTTTTTGTGAAAATGTTGTAAATATGCGAGCAGGATAAGGATCAAACGTTTTTCTGTAATTTTTTTTCTTGCTTGTCACTTATTCTCTCATCGTAACTTACGAAAAAGTTTTGTGCAACTTTTAAATTTCTTTTTCCATTATTTCTGTTTTTATTCTGAACGAAGCTTGATCTGTATGGACAAAGTTTCAGAAGGTGGAGAGAAGAAATGGGAAAGTCGAAGTGTACAAATCGAAAACGCGAAAGCGATGATCGTATTGCGATTGGAATGTACGAAGACCACCGCAGATATTATCGTACCGGCTGCAAAGTATGAACCTCTCCATGTTGGCGCGATCCACTTATACTTTCGCTATATTTTTTTTTATTTTTGCTACTAAATATTTATTTACTTTCAATATCTAGGTTGTTTTATATTTATCACATGCATGAATCCTATAAAATATTCTCCACTTCGAGGTCTTGAATATTTAATTCAACTTCTCGAGACCAACTCCGATAGCTGTGTATATTCTCGTGGTAGTTCATGGCTTGAGGTGTAAATCGGAGGAGTACTTTTTTCATCCTTATTCATCGAAATATTGTGGACATTCGAACAAATTCTCGTTTTCCTGTATTGCTGTATAGGAATACAATTTTTATTTTAATAATTAGTCCACATTTGATTCTATCGACTTTCGGATAATATGGTACATACTTTGAGAAGCAACCCTGACTTCTTGCCGATTTTTATTAAGAGTGGATCAATTCGAAAGCTCGGAGCATCCTTCAGAGGTCCGCATGGGCTTGAAATTTTTTAAAGACAATTCTCTTCCTTCGCATTTTTTTATAGCCTAGAGTCTTCATTTCAATTTGCAACGAAGATTTTGTTGAAATTGCAAAAATTGACCGAGATATGACGATTTTTATGAATGGTTTTTCTCGAAAGTATTTTTTATAAAACGGTGTAAGTCGTATCTCAAAATCTATTCGTTCGATCCACTTCAAATTTGGACAGAGCATAGCTTATAACATTTTCCATTGTATAGCTAGATGATTTTTTGATATTGATGTCGATTTGTTAATAACAATTTAGAAAAATGGTTTCACTTTAGTCGATAGTCATCATTTTCAAAATTTGAAAAAAGTATTCAGTCATACGAGTCTTATTATGATATTAAAAGTAGATTTTATTTGTCCATCGTACGTAGATCACCCTGATTGGTCATGCAACAACGGCAGCACTTTCATTAAACAATAATAACTTCGTTGTTCACCAATATTTCTTAATTAAAAAAAAACCCAAACTTGCCAACACTATGTACCAATTATATGTCAAATCCCGACCTCGTCATTCCGATACTCATCAGAAAAAAAAATATTGAAAGTCGACTCGTATTTTGGGCCCCAAGCTTATGCAGGCCAGAAAGTATCATTCACACCAAGGATCAAAATACTCAATAAAAAAAACCACCGAGGCAGAAGAGCGAAGAATGAAATTTCACACAAAATCTACAATTCATTTAAATGTAGCCTGGTCAAAAAAATTATCAAATCAGCAGGCGCATTTAACTGGAAGCATCTTGAGTTGGCATGATGGAATCGTTGACTCTTTTCCCAAACAAAGAACGGAGGGTCTCCCCGTCCGGTTGTCGGACGAATAAACGTATGTTATTCGTCCGGATAGCGGCTCAGTTCACGCCGTATATCTAGTAGGCGTACATATTATTGTGATTCGTGTAAGCTAGGATCCGGACAATTATATATATATATATATATAATTGTCCGGATAGAATGTGTTGAATTGTATTATCCGGAAGAATAACTTACACGTAGTCATCCGAATAAAATCTTTATAATTTTGTTTGTGTTTGTTTGGTTTGGGTTGGTTGGTTGTGCTTGGGTTTGTTTGGTTCGGACTGATTGGTTGTGTTTGGGTTTGTTTGGTTTCGGCTGGGTGGCTTTGTTTGCGTTTGGGTCTTTTTGGGTCTGTTTATTTGGGTTTGTGTTGTTTGGGTTTGTGTCGTTTGAGTGTGTTTGTTTGCGTTTGTGTTTGGTTTGTTTGGGTTTGCTTGGTTTGGGTTGGTCGTGTTTGGGTTTGTTTGATTCGGGTTGATTGGTTGTGTTTGGGCTTGTTTGGTTTCGGTTGGTTGGTTTTGGGTTTTGTTTCGGTTTGTGTCGTTTGCGTTTGTGTTTGGTTTGTTTGGGTTTGTTTGCAATTCGTTTGCGTTTCTATGTTTGGGGTTGTTGGGCTTTGTTTGGCTTGGTTTGTTTGGTTTGCGTTGTTTGCGCTTGTGTTGTTTGGATTTGTTTGCGTTTGTTATTTCGAGTTTGTTTTTTGGGTTGATTTGTTTGAATGTGTTTGTTTGGGTTTGTGCGTTTGGGATTGTTTGTTTGGGATTGTTTGTTTGGGGCGTTGTACAGCGTGGATCCGTGAACAGAGCTGCTATGCGGACGAATGACATACGCCCATTCGTCCGACAACCGGACGGCTAGACGCAGCGAAGAAACAAAGCCGCACAATGGGTTCTAGTATTGTCAAAGTTCTCCGTCCAGGCGTAATTGGCGGGATATTAGGTAGATATAAGCACGATGATGAATCTTCGTAGTACGTGGTGCAAGGTCGATCGCGTTGGGTTTGTTGAACTCAACGAGATTCCTCCCCTTATATACTGACATGCACATATCTGGATATGCACGTAGATGTGCCCACTCAACATCGAGTAGACCTAATCCATGTGAATACAATCACGTATAGTTATAGTCGGGGGCGCGGTGAGATGATAAATTTCTCATCACTCGAGGCCCCTGGGCGTGACGGAAATATAGAGAGCCCCGTAGGTAGCCTCGTACGTTTATTGAGTGTGGATGCCTTCGAGAGTCTCGAAGATTCGAGAGGGGCCCTCAATTCCATCGTAACACTACGCTTGACGGATCGCGCCGTCTAAATTTTCAGTATCAATACAGGGCGCGGTTATAGGTCGAGGGGCGATTGGAAATTTCGAGACTGCGACTCACTTGAGGTCGGTTTTTTTTAAAAAAAAAACCTTTTCCCCAATGGCGGAATCTCCACTCCAGTCACTGCTCGGGACATCTACGCGTTTGCCAATAATCTTTGTAGCAATTATATCGAAGCTTCTAGTATAGTTGAGGAGCTGGCGAACAAAATCGGACTTGTCCACACTGCGTCAACATTTGTGTTTCTTTCCGTGTTCTTCAAGCACACCTTCATTAGCTCCCGAAATATTTCGCATCGAATCTGGCCCTAAACACCTTTCAATTTGTTGAAAACTGCCTTTTCAAGCAGAATCGGACTTGGCCATGGCTGGCTGAATGAAAAATGCATTGCATTGTCATTTGGAATCGAAAGAGTTTGTGCAGGATTATTAAATTGATAACGAAAAAACGAATTTAGAGTCGATTCAAAGAATTTGTTTTATTTTATAACCAGAACCATGGACATATAAATCTTATGGACTTATATGTCCATAAGATTTTCATTCAAAAGCGGAGTTGTCCGCCATTCTCATTCAAAACCGGACTTGCCCAAAATAAAAATAAACAAATGGTAGTTGGTGTTTTTATTTAACTGAAGTCAGGTCCGGGCTTACATATTGATAGATATTGAAGCTCCAAAATTCTAACTCATCTCGATTTGATTGCTTTGGTTTTTCGCCCCGTCTGTAGAAAAGTAATTCACGAACAAGGTCGGTTTTGTTCGCCAGATCCTCAATTGCGCGAAACCTGTGTGAAGTATGATTAATTGAAAGATAATACTTCAGGATTGAAATTGGGTGCGTAGATTGGATTCCAATGAGGAATCCCAAGTAGAATATATAATGCACTAGCGTGACGTTTTAGTTCAGGGATCCAATGCGATGAATCATTGGATCCCTGTCAGGAAGTAGGGACAATGTATGGGAATCCAATTGGATCCATACGACAATTTCTGCATGGATAGAGCGAATTTTGGGCTTTGAAAAGATATCCATGATTTCGTACTTTTCTCATATTTGTGGTGCATTTGTTCCTTTCCAGTCGTAGGACGGAAACATTTTTAATGGCTTACATCTACCTATGTGGGTAAAAAAATGAGTTTTCTAAAAATATATCTATATATTTTTTGATAGTATCACCTTTTAACTATATTCCCTGGAAACTGCATTGAATTGTTACTAAAACTGAATGAGCTACAGCTAATTGCAATTCGCAGAGAAGTACGTACGAAATTTCTGATTAATCGAAAACTTTTCATTTTATGAGGAGTTTATGAGTAGTTATAACAAAATTTTCCACTGAAAATTCATTTTTTAACTTCAAATACCCACCACTTTTGAATAAAACCCTACCTATGTGGGTAAAAAAATGCATTTTCCAAATATATATATATTTTTTTTGTTGATAGTATCACCTTTTAACTATATTCCCTGGAAACTGCATTGAATTGTTACTAAAACTGAATGAGCTACAGCTAATTGCAATTCGCAGAGAAGTACGTACGAAATTTCTGATTAATCGAAAACTTTTCATTTTATGAGCAGTTTATGAGCAGTTATAACGAAATTTTCCACTGAAAATTCATTTCTTAAGTTCAAATACCAAGAACTTTTGAATAAAACAATATAATTTGAATAAAACAAAAAATATTTTTTTAATTCCGTACGTACTTCTCTAGGTATTCTAATGTAGATTGACGAGAATTTTTGTTTTTTGTTCTAGGTAAAAAATGGTGGATGCTAAATGTCACGCCGCGGAGCGCCTAAAAAAAGATGACAAAAGAAAATATTAGTAGTCGGCCATTTCGTACATCGAAAGAAAAATATATATTGTCTAACAGCTTGATGTTCATACTCAATATATATGTAATTAATTTTATGAGTGAATCACTTTTTCATACGAAAAAAAATTGTTAAATTCGCACATGATTTTATACCCGATACTGTGGCCTAAGGCCTTAAAAGGGTTTTCAGAGAAAAAAAGTTATCGAGGATATCGCCACGGTATACGGAGAAGCGGTGGAAAATCCACGACATACCTTTGCTAAGTGGAAAAAGATATATATATGTATATATCCGAGATTTTCAACAAAGCTTTTCTCTATAGCCTCGCGTTCCAGCATTTCATCCCCTTCGGGAGTGCCATCTGGCCACGTCTTCTCGAGTTCTTGGGCTTCTTCCGTTACCGGGTGATTTATACGCGACCGAATTCTCTCGCTCTCCCCCGTGGACGAAACGAAAATAGGGAGCGAGGGGAAAAATTGGAAGAGAACTCAGGGGAATTGCAAGAGAGAGGGAGAGAGAGAGAGAGAGAGAGAGAGTTTTGTGGGATGAAAGATAGGGGTGCTTACCGGTCGGTGGAACGAAGGCGAAGAGGACCTTCCAGAATATCGTGAGGCAGTGCATGAGATAGTCGGCCACCGAAGGGGACGATGATCTAGCCTCGCCGGGACCACCGGAACCGGAATCCTCATCTCCCTCGTCGCCGTCCCCACCACTGACCATCAGAGCCTCCGTAAATTGTTCCTTCCACGAACTCGTGCCTGAGAAACGAATGCAACATCCGTTTCACCATAATTTACCTTTATATATATACATATATATATATATATATATATATATATATATATATATATATGTCCACACATAAATATTTGCGTTTGTGAGTCAGGACATGCAATATACGCGTGCCCATCGAGTCTGGCGAGCTCGATGTCCCGTGATTCCCCCCATGAAAAAAACTTTGAATTTTTCTTTCATCCACAATCTTTCCAATTTTTCACTTACTTTCAATTTGCCGTAAAATGATATATGTTTCAGGACTCGCCCTCTATTACTGTTATTTTTTCGTATTATTGTGCTCTCGATACGAACAACTTCAAAATTATTTTTTCGATTTTGTTTGTTTGTTTGAAAAACATCGAATGCTTTAGACACTGCTGTACTTGGCCTGAATCATTGGAATAATACTTGCCGAAATTTCGAACTTTTGCACAACGAATATAATAATAATGATATTAGAATTTTTTCGTAACTAGTATAGAAAAACATAACAACGAGCACCCAAAAATTACGTCAAGATTAACGACGACTTAATGAAAAAATTGCAAGGCGGCGTACTCGATATACGGTAACTTTTTTTTAGCCTTTCCGTGGATTGCAATGAATATTTTGCTCGTGTCGATGATTGAGAGTACTTTGATGAATGTATGGATGCTGGGGATTTTTTTAGCCATTTGGCGGAAAGCGTGTTTCGAAAAATCTACATGGTGTCGAGCTTTGGGTGTCATATCGAAATACCCTATATAACACATGAGCACACAAATATGTGCGTGTGTGTATATATATAAGGGGTATTCCCGCCTCAGACCCCCATTCTCCTCACCATCGTTAACTGAAGCTTTCCATAGTCGAAATAATCACCTTAGGTGTCAAAAAACCTGACAAAAAAAAGTACTCCACACCTTGCCATAGTTTAAAAAATCGAAAGGTTCACTCAGACCGTTTTTACCATTCTGAATAAAAATGTTGATACATTTCATACCTGTTTTGTTCATTTTTTATCAAAGCTCACCTTGTGCTTTCGAAATTGGCTATTTTTATTGTGAAATTTCGATTTTGGCAATGATTATTCGACAGTTCGGAAGTTAAAAGAGTACTTTTGCGATCTTGCAAGTAAAACGACAACTTCAAACATATAGTTTGATGTGAAATATAATTCGGGTGGAATGTATACACCCTGAGGTAGAAAAAAGAGTATTTGTACATCTCACACGAAACTGTTGTTCATGTGGCTTCATTTGTTTGTTCGTGTTTTCCCAAGATTTTTGTAAACAGACACCATGTATATTTAGGATAATTACGCGAAAATTATCGAACACAGAAACTAAATGAAGCATTTAATTTTTTTTGTAGGTTAATTTAAAAAAGACGACGGGTACAAATACTATTTTTACCCTCTGTGTAGATCTAGAACGTACTCTAGTGACTTCCAAACTGTCGAATAATCATCCTTAAAATCGAAATTTCACGGGAAAAAATACTCAATATTGGAAGCACAAGTTGAGCTTTGGTAAAAAATGCATAGAACAGGTAAAAAAGTGGCTATATTTTTCAGAATTTTAAAAACGTCAGTGGATTTTAGTTTTTTTCAGGGGCAGAAGGGAAAAAAGTTGAAAAAAAGTTAGGTGGTTCTTTGACACCCGAGGTGAGGTTTTCCACTATGGAAATCTATAGACGACGATGGCGAGGAAAATAGTTGGTGAGTTGAGCTAGAGCACCCCAAATATATATATATATATATATATATATATATATATATATATATATATGAGGTATTCCACGTCAATCCGGTGGACTTTTTCCCTGACCCCCGCCAATTCGATTTATTTTTTTTATCTGATTCCATTGACGCTAAAAGACACGGTGATTTTTTTTTTACATTTTTCGAAACAACCCTTAGTCAGAAAAAAAAATCGAAAACACGCCTTGATTTAAAATTCTGAAAAAATTCCCAATAATGCGTGATTATATGTAAACATTTTCAAGCTATCACCCGCAGCGGAAGTATAATTTTTTCTCCGCTGAAGACGTCTTAAATTGAAATTAATACCAGAACTTTTTGACTGCTAACGAAAAAATCATACTTCCACTGCGGGTGATAGCTTGAAAATTTTTACATATAATCATGAATTTTTGGGATTTTTTTCATATTTTTTAAATCGAGGCGTTTTTTTTCGGAACAAACAATTTTTTTTGCCTAAGGGTTGTTTCGAAAAATGTTAAAAAAAATCAGGTTGTCTTCTAGAGTCAATGGAATCAGATAAAGAAAGAATAAATCGAATTGGCGGGGGTCAGGGAAAACGTCCGCCGGATTCACGTGGAATACCTCATATATACATTTGAGGTAAAACTCATCAATATTCTTAGCGTATATACAGGTGTGTCGGTGATGTGTCAGTAACTATATTTCGAAGTATTTATTACATGTACATATATAGCGGTGCACGAGCAACGTTATAAAATACTTTCACTGCTATCCCCAATATCAACTAGTTTTGAAACAACCATAAACACAGAGTACGCTTTTAGCACACGAACTTTAGATCGTTTTGAGTAACGCGCGAGCAAATGAGAATGTGAGGGCAAAGTATAAAGCGAATGGAGTGCCATCTGGTGGAGCATCACTTCAATTGTATCAACTTTCTCCATCAGGGCTTATGAATTTTTTCTTCGTTCCTAGTCTCTCTGTCTCTCCAACGCATTCGTAATTCATCGTTGAGAAATCGTAATGGAAAACCGTTTCGTGAATTGAATATTAAAAGTTCCTGTATCTTTAGACAAACTGGTAATATAATTTTTTTTCGCAGTCGTTCCCCTGCGTCAAAAAGCTTTCAATCAATTGTACAAAATGTTTATTTCTTGTGCTTTCTTTGGGTTTAAAAAAAAAATTTTTGTTATTTGTGAATTTTTTTTGGATGTATGCTGATGTTTACTTAAAAAAGTGCATAGACACAAAGGAATTCATAAATAAATCGAAATTAATTGAAGTCGAAGGGGTACAATTAAAATTCATCTCATCTATGTGTCTATCTACGTAAATGAAAAATATACAAAAAAATCGAACAGTTTTCAGGAAAGACAATTAATGTTATTGCTTTTGGGAACCGTTTTGATGTTCTAATCAGTTTTGAATATTGCTTTATTTCGAGTTGTCGTGTGATCGAGATGCGTTGCATCTTCTATCATTTTGAGAACAACGCTCCGTTCGTATAAATATTTCCTCGGATCGCTGCGATCGCGAAAATGTAGAGATTGTTGATGAGAATTTGAAGCATGTAGAAAGTAATCATGCTCGGAAAAAAACATCGATTTTTTCCCAACGGAAAATTGAAGTATGTTGAGAAAAAGAAAGTTTTGCAAAATTTGAGGATTCTAAACAATTTTTTAGTTAGTGCTCAAACGCCATCTTCATGCTTTTTTAAAATGATTATCGGAGTATTAATTTTTTTTTTATCTCGATGCAGAAAGTTTTAGTGCGTGATCCAATGTAAGCCTTGATTTAATTTTTTCTGTAACAATACACAATTTTTATTTAAATATTTTTTTTACCATAATCAATTTGTATTTGCAGATTAAGAATCAATATACGTAATTCGGTTGTGGAAATTATATCAACCACTTGATGAACAAGAGCACGGTGTTTACATCACTGAACGTCTAACAAGTATACGTGTTTTTTTTTAGTAATATGTTGTTTTGGAGTAAGAAAATAAATAAAGAAAAAAAATGGACGAAAAGTCGAAAAAAAAAAATTAAAAGTCGTTTGAGCACTACTTAAAAAAATGTTTAGACCTCTCAAATTTTCTATGAATTACTTTTTCATAACTTAGTAACATTTTTGTTGAGTACCGCGGAATTTTTTTTTTTTTTGACCACCCTAATATATATACAGAATGTCCTGTTATGAATAGATACTCACGCAACTGTCGATAGGTCTGACCATATTCTGCCAAATGCTGGAATTTCAGTTCATTAAAAGTCCCACGGTTTTAGAGACTTTGGGCTTTATTTTCGTTTAAAAAAAATCATCTGATTTTGGTTTTTCGCATGTCATTCCTGACAAATCATATGATTCGACAATAACTGAGCAACTTTTTTAAGTAATTGGCACGATATGCGTAGTACATTAGGGTGGCACAAATTTGAGTTGTATTTTTTTCCATTTTCTCACTATCCAATTATCTTCTTTAAAAAAGAAAATGCCACGAAAGCTGCAAGCGCTAAAAATATTAAGAGGTCGATCAAGTTTCCCGAAAATTCAAATTTTTATTAAAAAATCGATTTTTTTCGTCCATTTCTCACCCATGAATTTTACGCTTTATAATTTTTAAATTAACCTGGCGACAGCTCTAGTTGGCCAATGAATATTTAGTAGTCGCTCAAGGTTTTCGAAATTCAGAATTTCCGCCAAAAAAGAAATCTCGCATGCACTATAATTCCTTGTAGCATAAAAACAAAATAAACAGCGAAAAGTTACATTTTCTCAATAATTTATTGTAATAATTTGTAACAAAGACCAATTAGACGATACGTGTTATTATGTATTATTATCACTGTATTATGGCGTCGTTCGTCACAGAGTACAGCTACGATTGGTCCGGAGTTTGACTAACGAGACCAACTGTGGGACGAATTACGATGCGCGGAAAACTGTTTCTAAAAAAAAAAGGTTTTATTGTTTTGAAAATTTCGAAATTTCGAAGCTCTTGAGTAACCGCTAAATACTCATTAGCCAGCTAGAACTTTCGCGAGGTTAATTAAAAAATTATAAACCGTAAAATTCATGGGTGAGAAGTAGACGAAAAAAAACGATTTTCTAAATAAAAATTCAAATTTTTGAGAGGCTTGAGCGACCTCTAAATATTTTTTGACCGCCCGCAGCTTTCGCGACATTTTTTTTTTCCTTTAAAGAAGATAATTGAATTGTGAGAAAAAGGAAAAAAAATAGAGCTCTAATGTGTGCTGCCCTAGTAGTACATTTTTACGAATTAATTCGTATGAAATTTCTGCATAAGATCTTTTTTCATAAAGTTTCCCTAAAATTTAAGTTTAAAAGAAGATCGTTCTAGATAAAATAAATAACCCCGAGTATTTACTAAAAAACCGGTTCCAAAGTTATCTCGAAAACCGTGGGTCTTTCAGAAAACTAAAATCCCAGCATATAGTAGGATATGATCTGACCTATCGACAGTTGCACGATTATCCATTCACAACAGGACGCCCTGTATGTACACACACATCAAATAAATAAATCAATCAATTAAATATTTCAGCGAGTGTCGCGGTGCCGATTTGTATGTGTGTACCCTAAGTGTCTATACTTCAGTACCCTATCACGAGCATGCTATGCATCCAATATATATTGGCGTAGAAAGAGGCGAACGTTGAGATACCCGAGAAGGGCTCGTTAATAGCACAGAGTTGTGAATTTCTTTTAGGCAAAAAGACAAGAAAAACCGTATCTCCGCAGGTTCCGTGCACAGAGCGAACGGTTAGTACATCGATGCTACTGTAAAGAAAAAGTCTGTGAAAGCGATTTTCATTGATCGTCGCGCGAAAGTCGACGACAATAAACACTGCGTGACATAAATTCATGAAAAGAAGCGACGGACGGAAAAAAATCCATTGCAATATTCGTGTTTACGTGGTGATATATTTTCTTTCTTTCTTTTTTTTTTATAGTCACGATAAAATGATTTCGTTGCAACATTTCCCGCGAGAATCGAGCATAAAAGAGTACTATTGATTAATGAGACATAATGGAGAAGGGCCGGCGATAAACTGGTGTATACGGCTGTATTTGAAACCGGCCGAGGCTATTGCTGTGGTATCGTACGCGCGAGGTCTTTCGCCTGCGGATGGTTTTTGTGGCCATGGCATCGCGCAAGCGGCAATTGTTTAACAATGTACATTTTTACGGTGGTGCTACAGGGCGCCGTTGCCACTGGTATGTGCGTTTTTTGTTGCTTTTTTTCATGTGTTCACAACACATATATTTGCGCTTTGAAGTACATCGAAATTGGTGTCGTTGAAGATTAAGCGTTACTACTTAATTTTTTTCACTATGGGCTTGACGAGGTGACGAAATTTTAGCAAGCCCGACTAAACGTCGTTTGTTTGGCTTGACGTGGGGTACTTTATTTCGGAATTAAATGAGAACGTTCCAATCGTACCGAGAGAAATTATTCGTCTGAATCGACTGAGCACAGTTTGGCGTATTTTTGTTCGAAGCGACTACACTTTTATTCGATCCTACCGAAATATTTATTAGAGTCAGAGGAGTAGTTATACTTGAAGCAAACCGTTTTTTTTTCAATTAATTTTTCAACGATTGCGAATGTGGAAGCAATCATTTTCTCGAGTCGAATTAATCTTTAGGTAGAGTTTTTAAACGCCTACCAGGGGATCTGTTGAATGCAAATAAATGTTTAGGAGCAAGTAACGTCGTGATCGAAAACATCGCATGGTAGTGTAATGAGTCTCGAAAACCGAGCTTCAGTCTTTTTTTATTATTTGAAAAAAAAGTTAGTTATAATGTCAATTTTTAATCGGTATTTCCGGTCCGTCATTGTAGGGCGAGACGGTCCGAGTGCGTGCAAACACCGAAAGCAGAGAATATTTCGTGGCGAAGTAAATAAGGCTGTTGGAATCGAATGAAATACCATTATAATCGAAGACACATTTTTCTGCGGAGTTAATTATTTTTTATGTTAAATGTATAATTTTGAAGCAGTAAATAAAAATATAATTTACGAGGTCTGCATGAGCCGAGAAATTAACAAATACGATCTTTTTTATGCATAGTTTTAAGCCTTGGACTTAACTTCAATTTTCAACAAAATTATTGTAAAAATTGTGTAAATTCACCGAGTTAGGGGAGTTTTTGTGAAAGGTCAGGTGCTATGCCGAACCCCCTTTTTGTTTGCTTTCTTCTCGAAACCACGTTGTACGAAACGGTACAAGTCGTATAGCAAAATTTATTAGTCCAATTCACTTCCAATTGGTAAAGAACATAGCTTATAACATTTTTCATCATACGAGCAGATGAATTTTTTAATGTTCATCCATTTGTTAATAACAAATTATTAAAGTTGTTTTTTTCGCCGAAACGCGGACCTTTTATCTATAACTTGCCATTTCCGTAATTTTTAACATTCCGAAAACGGATCCAGCCATAGGAAAGTTTTATTATTATACGGAAAGCAATTTAAAAAATGGTTCGTCTCAGACAACCTTAGTTGCCAGAACCACCCAAACCGATTGGCCATGCAGCAGCAGCGACACTTTGTTTAAATAATAAAAACATCATCGTTTATCAATTTTTTTCAATGAAAAAAATACCCGAACTTGGCAAGGCTACGTATTATTTATATTTAAATTCCCGACCTCACAATCCCCCCACTCCCACCAGATAAAAATATTGAAAATTGACCTGTTTTTTGGGCCCCAAGCTTATGCAGACCCGTTCATACGAATAAAATTTACAGTCGAAAATACGCTGGTTTCAGCGTCAATTGTCGATCGATTGACAAATTTAGTTGCATAAACATATAATTCCACTGAATCTGTAAAAAAAGCCGCGTAGACCGAGATTCCGACAAAATTTTATTTCATCCAAACGAACCGTTTCTCTCGGTACCATTCGAACTATTACCTGACGTCGATGAACGCCCAACAGTAACTACGAGTAACCTATTACAGTGCGCATTGGCGAATGTCGAATCCTATACGAGAACAGCACAGTGCGTGTACACGAGACTCCACTTTTGTTGGTTTTGCAACAACAACGACAAAAATATACATATATATTTTCGAATACTCCTACGGTGCTTTCGTAACTGGCTGCGCAATTGCGACAACAGAATTTAAACAACCTTTCTTTTGGTTTAACGCGGTCCATTCGTTTCGATGAGAACTTCTGCTCTGGCTAGATCCTAAAACGTCAATTCAAACGTAAACGGCATTAGACTCGTATTGTGCTTCGCACGCTCGCGGGCACATTCAAGCGCCCGATGTTTCTTTTTCTCTCGCCCTATATTCACTTTTAGTACTTTAATCCAAATCCGGAAACGTTAAATTCCCTTTTTCCGATAAACCGTGCATCTTTGTCACCATTTTGTTCGACTGACCTGAGGGTGTCTCCGAAACGGGAATTTTCGTAATTCAAAAAGCTCGCCGAATTTGGCAGCTTTGCCAAACCCTCGAAACTTCGCAACTTTTTTTCGAGACGTTTTTTGTTCAAAGCCTTAAGACGAAAGACACGCTTGACGTACCGAGCAGTATGGAGGCGTTGGCCCGTTGAACGAGTTTGTCAACGGTATTCTTGAACTCTTTGGACTCCTTGATACGTATTTGTGCAGTCGAAACTTCGCCAAGCCTCGGCCTACCAAGAAGGGCCATTTTTTCCTCTTCCGTACGGTCGTCGGGCTGCTTCAATTCCGCAGCAGCTGCTAATCCTGCATCAGCTGGGAAAACACAAAGGGCCCGAAGAATTGGCCAGTTTTATATTCGGATTACGCAACCTCCATAATTGGCTGGGAAAATAATAATATTTTTTACACAGCATATTGTTTGAGATTGCGGCGCAGTCTATATGCGGAAATAAGTATGATGTTTTTGTAGTCTTTATAGTTTTTGCAGGATGCTGTGGAAATAACATATACATACAGGATGTCCCAAAATTCACGCAAGAAGTAATTTTGGTGGAAAACCGATTTTAGAGTAAAAATTGTAATTTTTTCTATTGATACATAGAGTATGCCGTATAGGGTTACGTATGGTATAGCATATCGGGTAAATGGCCTCCACGGCCACGATTTGCATGAAAATGCAAATCTTTCGTGAGAATACGCTGTAGAGAGCTTCTCGAAATGTTCAACTCTTGACCACGGTGCCGAATTGATGTTCCTGGACTCTCAGCAATACTCTCACGAACTGCTTCGATGTTTCGTGTTGAACTACTTGTCGAAGGACGGCCACAGTGTATAAGATCACTAATTGATCCAGTCTCTCTGAATTCCTTAATTAATCTCTTCACAGTTGATAAAGTTAAATCACCGACCATTTTTTGTACGAAAATTGCGACCTGTAGAGCTGCCAAAACTTCATTATTTTAAATATATTGCTCAACAATGAAGACGCGTTGTTCTTGCGTGTAGACCTCCATTATTGATAACCCTCAACTGTCAGCTGTCACGCTGTCTTTCCTTTTTCGTTGGCAACAGCTTACCGCATAAATGGAGCAAAATTCAAATCTTGCGTGAATTTTGGAACACCCTTTTTAAATTATATATTAATATATATTATATTATGTCAATATATTTAATATATATTATATTAATATATTATACATATCGATATATATATATATATATATATAGAGGAAAGTTTATTTTGAAGTGATTGAATTTCGTGGACCGTTCCCAAATCCAATAGATCTGCGGATTGCCAAAATTATGTAAATATAACGAGTTTAGAATATCTATCCTTCCATATATATGGGTCATTCCACGCCAAGTCAACCACTTTCAAACTCGACCCCTTTTGATTTGGCTGAAATTTGAAAATATGTTATTGTTTCCTCCTGAATACGCTTATGTGAAGATCGTTTGTTTTCAATTTTTTTGGTTCTGAAATGTATTTCATGAAAAAAAATATTTATACAATATTCAAAGTCATCTTCGATATCATTTTATAACTACAATTTCATGTACGGAATTGTACATGATATCTGATGTTGCAGGTTATGTCGCGAAAATTTGTTGGTCGTTGGAAGTTGTGATTGGGGCCGTCCTTGTTATCTAAAGCAAACGATTTTTTTAAATTCTATTCTTCACGAATGTGGTTATCGTTCGGCCCTCCATTCCTTTGATTGCTTCATTATTACTATTTTTCCGGGCAGAGAGAAGTGAACATTTTATTGAAAAAAGCAGAGTACTCGTTTTCAAACGCCGCCGTTTCCTAGATTCTTGCTAAATTTTTTTTATCAGAGGGCCGAACGACTTCTACATTCGTAAAGAACAGAATTTTAGAAAATCGTTTATTTCAGATGACAGGGACGGCCGCAATCACAACGCCTCACGATCAAAAACGGTTCTGCGACGTGACGTGCGCAACGTCAAAAATCATGTACAATTTTGAATAGAATGCTGTGAAAAATATGTAACATGTCACTTCGAACATGCATAAATATGACTGTAAAATACTAATACTGTAGATTTAACCGTTTCTCAAAATTTAATTCCCAAAAAATCAACTTGAAAATGGGTGTTTACACTAGAATATTCCCTTAAGGGGTTACGTGGATTTCGAAGCTAACAAAAAATATATTTTCCCTATTTTTTGAAAAATATCATTTATAAATTATTTTATTCATAATGTTAAGCACATGAAAGAGCAACATTTCAACAATATATAAAAAAAAATTCATTCAAAAATTTGGGAAATTCAGCCGATGGGACCTGATTTCTCATGATTTTAAATATTGTTAAAATGTTGCTTCTTTATGTGCTTAACATTTTGAATAAAACTATTTACTTTTTTTGGCTTCGAAACCCACATAACCCCTCAAAGTACAAAATTTGGCCTCCTCTATTCAAACCTCCACTAAGCGGACCTCCCATCAAACGATCGGCAACTTTTTTACACCCACCAAAGTGCCGCCTCGTCGTCTGTCACCGTCAATGCAAAACAACCCTTCGCTCGCAAAACAATGCCAATAATAGTGTCCTAATTACCGATGAGTTACATAACCGCATTACCGCGTTGCCCAAATAACATTTACATTGTCACATTGTGTCGCAATCGCGGATATTGCAAAGTGCCTTCGATGCGGATACCGATTCGGATGTGTGCGTTATCCCATTTTTTTCGGCCTTCGCTTATTAATTGGAAATCAATCAATTACTTCGACACATTGTCGATACTCTAGTTCCCTTATAGCGAGAATTCCGCTCGTTTATGGGAAAATATACCGGGGTCTAGACCTCGCCCAACATCAATGCTATTGATTTTCTAATAAATTAAATCCTGGCATTAAAGTGTCGTATATCCGCCTATATCCGCCTATATGCGCATGTGTGTGTGTGTGTGTGTGTGTGTGTGTGTGTGTGTGTGTGTGTGTGTGTGTGTGTGTGTGTGTGTGTGTGTGTGTGCGCGCGTGCGTGCGCGCGCGTGTGTGTGTGTGTGTGTGTGTGTGTGTGTGTGTGTGTGTGTGTGTGTGTGTGTGTGTGTGTGTGTGTGTGTGTGTGTGTGTGTGTGTGTGTGTGTGTGTGTGTGTGTGTGTGTGTGTGTGTGTGTGTGTGTGTGTGTGTGTGTGTGTGTGTGTGTGTGTGTGTGTGTGTGTGTGTGTGTGTGTGTGTGTGTGTGTGTGTGTGTGTGTGTGTGTTACGTGACCACGATTCAGGATATCCGACCGTGTAGCTGCGGTTTTATCGCTTGCACCGAGAGCGCTTCCGTGGCACCATTTGGCCAGCGATTCTTTATGCGTGTACAGATGCATAGGTCATTTTACTAATTCCGATCTAGTCATGTGGTACTAAATTTCCGTATACTCCACTATTTTGTAATCATGTGTCATCGTCATCATATATATATATATATATATATATATATATGTGCATGTATGTATGTATGTATTTATATGTGTATATATATATATATATATATATATATATAGTCGGGTATTTAAATAAGAATCGATTTCTTTTCTCAACGGAAAATTGAAGTATGTTAAGAAAAAGAAAGTTTTGCAAAATTTGAGGGTTCTAAACAATTTTTTAGTTAGTGCTCAAACGCCTATTTCATGTTTGTTTTTTCATGATTATCAGAGTATTCATTTTTTTTTATCTCGATGCAGAAAATGTTAGTGCGTGATCCAATGTAAGTCTCGATTAAATTTTTTCTGTAACAATGCACAATATTTATTTAAATATTTTTTTCACCATAAACAATTTGTATTTGCAGATTAATAATCAATATATGTAATTCGGTTGTGAAAATTATATCAACCACTTGATGAACAAGAACACGGTGTTTACATCACTGAACGTCTAACAATAGCGTGTTTTTTTGGAGTAATATGTTGTTTTGGAGTAAGAAAACCAATTAAGAAAATAAATTGACGAAAAATCGAAGAAAAAAATTAAAAGTCGTTTGAGCATTACCTAAAAAGATGTTTAGACCTCTCAAATTTGGTATGAATTATTTTTTCATAACGTAGTAGCATTTTCCGTTAAGGACCGCGAAAAAAAAAATATCTTCTTGAACCACCCTACTATATAAAATGTGGATCAATAACTATTAACACCTTGGATATCTTCGAAACTATAAGGTTCACAGAAATATTTGATGAAATGAACTTGCACAGTACAAAAGGGGCCATCCAATAGCGGTAATAGTTTTTTTTTGCAGTCGGAGGTACTTCGGACATTTGAAGGTCAACTCCATTTTTTTACATCGATCGGTATGTTTCTTTTTCTGTATTATGAAAGAGGAGCTTAAAACGAGTCCAACGACTGATAACACAACGTCATTGAAGGTCATAGAAAGTACAGAAAGGCGATAATACTTACAGTTTCGGTAGTAAATAAAATTACTACGTTTATCGTAAGTGTTTGAAATGACGACCATCAGTATCAATGCAAAATTGGATTCTTTTTTCGATTGATTGACTTGCAAGTTTTACAGCGTCAAAACTTATTGATGCACAGGCTGTAATATAATTCTTTGTTGCATGTCGTCAAGAGTCCTTGGTACTTCTTTCTACGCTCTATCTTTCAATGTTCCCCATAAAAAGAAGTCTAAAGGTGTTAGGGCTGGGGAACGAGCTGGCCACGATATTGGGCCACCGCGTCCAATATTCGCCTTTAGCGCCAATCATCGCCTTTCTGTACTTTCTGTACCTGTCTAGGAAATGTGTAAACGTACATAATAACGTACGCATTGATGGTCGTCATTTCAAACACTTAATATAGTAATTTTATTTACTACTACAACTGTAAGTATTATCGCCTTTCTGTACTTTCTATGACCTTCAATGACCTTATGTTATAGGTCGTTATTCGCCATTTCAGAAAATGCCGTTTTTTCACATGAATATACCTCGGTAACTAGAAGTAACTGATAAAAATGTCTGTACCTAAAAGTTGTAGTTTTAGCTTTCGAGCGGACGACTTGAAATAATTTTTGGGGTTCGGGTAACGCTGATTTTTTACCAAATAAGGGGGAACTTTTTTTTTAACCACCTTTTTTTAGCTGAAACAATTACAGATTCTCCCAGTATGTCTGATGATATCGCAAAAAAATCGCCAGAGTGGCACGGAGCGAGGTTCCGGTATAAAAAAATTAATTGGTGTGGTTTCATTTTTCTATCCTAGAACCTCGATCCGTGCCACTCTGGCGATTTTTTTGCCATATCGTCAGACATACTGGAACACCGTGTAATTCTTTCAGCCAAAAAAAATCCCCGTTTTTCAATAAAAAAATAATTTTCCCCTTTTTGGTAAAAAAATCAGCGTTACCAGAACGTAAAAATTATTTTAATACGTCCGCTCGGAAGCTAACACAAAACTACAACTTTTATGTACAGAATTTTTTTTTCAGCTACTTCTAGTTTCCGAGATAATTCATTTGAAAAAAAAACGGCATTTTCTAAAATGTTGAAAAAAAAATCTAAAAAAATTCACATAGAATGCCTTTTAGTAGTACTTTGAAACGACCAATTATGGGGCAGATCTGAGATGGTCGAAAAAAGTGGCTGAATTGACGGAGAATCCCTCATATATGTATTATTTTATTTGGAGTGTCTCCCCGTCCGGTTGTCGGACGAATAAACGTATGTTATTCGTCCGGATAGCGGCTCAGTTCACGCCGTATATCCAGTAGGCGTACACATTATTGTGATTCGTGTAAGCTAGTATCCGGACGAATAACATATATATAATTGTCCGGTTAGAAAGTGTTGAATTGCATTATCCGGAAGAATAACTTACACGGACATCCGAATAAAATCTTCGTAATATTGTTTGGGTTTGTGTGGCTTGGGTTGGTCGTTTGGTTCGGGTTGGTTGGTTGTGTTTGGGTTTGTTCGGTTTTGGTTGGTTGGTTTTGTTTGGGTTTGTTTGTTTGTGTTGTTTGGATTGCTTTGTTTGGGTTCGTTTGCGTTTGTTTGGTTTTGTTTAGGTTTGTGTTGATTCGGTGTATTTGTGTGAATTTGGGTTTGGTTTGTCTGGGTGTATTTGTTTGCGTTTGGGTTTGTGTTGTTTGGGTGTGTTTGTTTGCGTTTGTGTTGTTTGGGTTTGTCTGCGGTGGTTATTTTGAGTTTGTTTTTTGGGTTGATTTATTTGGGTTTGTGTGTTTGGAATTGTTTGTTTGGGGCGTTGTATAGCGTGAACCGCGTGAACTAAGCTGCTATTCGGACGAATAACATTCGGCCGATAACCGGACGGCTAGACGCAGCGTATTTTATTTAAGGATGTTGAGTTCCAAATCGCAAATGATGATAAATTTCTGAAAATTTGGTATGTTTTTGTATGAAGTATTTCAGAGGTCGTGTAAAAATTTCAAGACAATTAGGAAGCTCGTTATTGAACAATTAGCATTCACAAATTAAATGTTGTTTTATGGAAACTGATGTAACTTTGCAATAAGTTTTTTTTTTTGACCTCTCAATTTTATAATATCTACAATATACTGAAAGCAGCGGAAACGAAACGAAGTTTATTGATAAATTTTTTTTAATTTCTTTTAAAAATTGTTCTCAACAAAATGTTAATTTTTTAATAACGAGCTTCCTAATCGTCGTGAAATTTTAACACGACCTCTTAAATACTTCATACAAAAACATACCAAATTTTCCGAATTTTCTTATCATTTTTTATTTCAACCCTTAAGGAGGTTGAAGTAATAATGATAGAATTCTGAAAATTTGGTATGTTTTTACAGGATGTATTCAGGAGGTCGTGTAAAAATTTCATGACGATTAAGAAGCTATTCATTGAACAATTAACATTAACATGTTTCATAGGGACTCAACATCCTTAATGACGTTAGTTTTATCATCATGGCCCTACTTCCCCTAATTTCTTTTCCCAGCACTCTGATGGCCGACGTTATTGGGTCTAGCCAACACCAACGCGTTCGGAATACGCAATAATTTCCCTATATATTATATAGACGAGCGTCCATGGTGTTTACAGCCACGTTCATGTGGTAAAAGATAATGCAGTAAAGCTGATTGCAGTCTATTTGCGGGGCAATCATAAGACGTAATTGTATCAGTTGCATTGTGATTGCTCTGCCGATAAACTCGTTACTTTTGCTGTACTACCTTTAGCCGTGCGGAGCGTTTGTTATAAATATAACGGACGTGTCCCTCAGTGTGTGGGAAAGCAGCTTATGGCATTGCAACGGAAATTTCGGCAAGCTCCGAGCTTGGTAAAAGTTGCGTTTGACATTTGCCGAGTACAGGGACGAGTGACTCCCACGTGAAAGGCGCTTGGAATATACGTCACGTTCTCGTCATTTCTTTCGGCTCTGTCGGCATTTCGCTAACGATTCGTCAGGATTTTCGTTTTGAAATAGTCGGTTGTTAGCCCGGAAATAAAAAAGAAAAATATGCCGAACAATTTCATGTTTTTTTTTCGCTCTCTCTTCTCGACCGCTGTTTTTCTCCTCGACGATTTTCGAAGTTACAAACGTTTATTGAACACAACGACATTCATCAATGAAACGTTTTACGGTACACCACTGTGACGAGAGATAGATTTTTTTTTGCATTTTCTCAAAGTATACATATTCGAGAATGTGGGGAAAAATGTTCAAGTTGAAATATTGACAATTGATCAAGTTGCATAGGCTTTAGTGAGGGCAGGTAGCGCGACGATACACACATGCTGAAACTTTCGATCGCGTTATTTTCGCGACGATTTTTTTCGACCTGGTCATAACTCTAGGTATAATTATCCAATCTTCAATTTAAAAAAATCGTCATTTCTGTAGCTATCGTTGTACGTAGCCGTTTTTTCAAATTAAGTATTTTTTAAGCCCCTGAATATAAGTAAAAATTTCGCCCAAATTAAACTTTTTTTGAACACATGCCATTTGCTGATTTTTTTTTTTCGAAAAACGTCTACGTATAACGAGAACTACAGTCATACAGGTTATGAAATTTTTTTGTTTTCATCATTTGTTCAGACAAGTAATCGATTTATCAAGTATCAATTTGTCAATTGTCAACTAATCGATCCGGTCGATGGACCACATGTTTTATATAGAGGCTTTATTATTATAGCTCAATAACGTTGTGAAGTTTGAATTTTTTTAGATGAAAATTTACCCGACCTGAGTTCAATAAATGCTTAATAAAATACCTTTTTCGAAATACTAAATAAATAATCCAATGGCTAAAAAAAATCGGAAAAATGGCCCTTTTTCGGTCCGTCAAAGTGGTGTCCTCTCTTAATCCAACCACGTTTGTCGATTTTATCTTCAATTCCAACTGTGCAGCCTTAAAGATTTTTTTGAGAAAAAACGCCTCCCTTCGTATACTTTTTTTTTCAAATGCACATATTTCATGTTCACTGGGGCGGAGCTAAGGGTCCATTTCACCCCATGTGCACTTTAGAATTCGCCACGAGGAATTAATTACCACGCCACTCGTGGAGGGTTCAATTTTTCCGATCTCCAAATCAATCGCTACTACTGAATGATGTACTTATTACAAAAAACCTCTCGTGCTACGTGAATCGTAGAATTTACTTTCGCCTGGAATACGAGTTGCTCTGGGAGTTCATTTTAGAGTTTCCGCGTTGCGGATAAAGGTTTATTCGATCACGGGCAAACCCTCGGCGAAAACTTTGTGCATTCTCACGGATGCATCAGTGTAGTCGTTTCGCCACGTTCCGTGATAGTTTTTGCTTTACCTTCTCCTGCGTTTTTGTACCTATAGTGTGGGAGCAAGAGAGGGAGAGAAAGAGAGAAGTTTCGATGTGGTGTACTGGTGAAGTTTCTGATGGAATCGATACGTGACATTTAAAACCGTCCATTATGGGTGGGGATACGTTCAGACCGATCGACCATGCACACGCACATATACAGGGTGTCCCGTTATAAATGGATAATCGTGCAACTGTCGATAGGTTGGATCATGTCCTGAAGATCATATGCTGAAATCAGATCATATGCTAAAATTGGATCATATGCTGAAATCGGATTATATGCTGAAATCAGATATATGCTGAAATTTCAGTTCAGTAAAAGTCTCACGGTTTTTGAGCCAAAAATAATCTGTTTTTGGTTTTTTGCATGCCGTTTCTACAAATGATAACATTTTTTACCCCGTTTTTTTTTAAATACACTTAGTTATTCGTTTAGTCTAGATGGGTTTTCTTTAAACCCAAAATGGTGAAGAAACTTTACGCAAAAAGATCTTATGCAGAATTTTCATACAAACAAATTCGAACATCTGACTTTGATAGCCTGCGATGTAAAAAAAAATGTACCACGCATATCGTGCCAATTACATTAAAAAGTTACTTCGTCATTGTCGATTCTAAGTAACATTTATAGGTGATTTTGAAGACATTTGACTTCGAGGACCAGCCTCATAGTGCCCTACAGTCTGAAAACTCAAAGTAGGCAATCGCCGAAGGCTTTGAAAGTTACCTTTACCTAAATGTCACCACGTTTGTATAAAGTGTATTTCATGCGCTGTGACGTTTTGAAACACGCGGATGGTTTGTTCAAGTTCTTCGAGAACTGTCCTCAAAACAGCCAGATGGGCTGGAAACAGACATTGGATTGATTGAAAGCGTTCAAAATGTACTTTCCCCGTATATAGCACGTTTGTACGTGGATAGAGCGATGGGTGTACTTCCACGTGCACGAGCGGTAGCAATACGAGAGGCGAGCTTGCAGAATTTTTCGTTCACGTTGCAGTTTATTCTAGGAAAAGAAGCGGGTAGTGTACTACTTTCGAGAAGCGGAGCGATATCCCCGAAAGAGCGAACGAGAGAGAAAGAGAGGGAGAGAGAGGGAGAGAGAGAGAGAGAGAGAGAGAGAGAGAGAGAGGGATGGATAGTAGAGTGGTTAGGTAACGACTACAATTTGTTTCGCGCATACGGCTTGTTCGAGCGTACACGACGTTCATCTTGAAAATATCCCCGATAAAGGATGATCACGTATGGATGGGGCAGCCCAACCGAAATTGTCCCACACGACCTTTGCTTTTACAGCGATGCTTGCGTTTCCCTCTTCGCGTGCGCGAGCTTTTTGCAAATTGTTGAAGGGGAAAATGTCGGGCCGGCGTTTTTCCAAATCGACACTCACGCACGTGGGTCAGGGGGGAACTTAAAAGAAACACACACACACACACGGGCATAAAGGATGACAATTATAAAGTGGTCATGTTTTTTAAGGGTCTTGATCGATGAATTTCAGTACAGCAGAATGACGATAATTTAATTCCGAATGCGAACCACTGCTGTAAAACTTTTTTCGTTCATCTCGTCATTGAGAAAATAATTATCGAAGATGGATTGAAAAGTGGATAAATCCAATATAATTCCATTCGAAAAAACGTTTTTTTCGGAGTTTTTCGTAATAGTGAATTAATTATCTTCATTTTGCTGCACTCAGAATTAAATGTGAATTTTTTTTCCAAAAAGCTCATTTTTTTTGTAACGAACATCTCAAAAATCCGCTATACGTTTTTCCAAAAAGGACTTGAAAAACCATTCAATGTTATATTTTTTTCGGTTGCAGAATCTCCGCACACAGCTTATAAGAAACACAGCCATCTTATAATTATATAGATCATCTTGTATATGCAACTATACATTTTATTTCTGTTCCACATTATACATTTTTTATTGTGCAAATAAATAAATATATGTATATACATATATATATATGTACACATCTATACTGTATATACTTATATATCATTACATAGACTACGTTTTTATTAGTCTATTTATGTATTTAGATACCATTTTTCAAATATATATATATATATATATGTGTGTGTGTGTGTGTATATATATATATCCATCAGACATGATCATAGGTACGATGTATTGGCGATCCCATTCGGTGCACATATACGCTATCATGTCTCGAGACGTACCTACAACAGGAAATTCGTACCATTTTACCCTCAGCTTTGTCCACTTTGAACGTTGCGATGATACATAGATCGAGGAGAGAGGAGGTTGCGGTCAATGTGGCGAGTGGTATCAATCTTTGAGCAGGCTTTTATCGACGCTGGCTTTTGCCACTTCTCCAGGGAGATATCTGGTTTATCCATCGTTCTATTTTATTTGCCAACCGTAGGGTCATTTTCCCCTGTACACACCAGTATATATTTATATATACATAATGACAGTTATGTACACAACATTGGCTCGGTATAATGTTTCACGGACACGAGTGTACAAGCCATATGGTATAAGCCACACGGACATGAGGTACATGTTCGCCCGACCCTTAAGCCCTTAAACGGAAGCATCCTGAAAATATATCACGAACCCAAACATACACGCACGCACGCAAAGACCCATACATATATACACACACACACATATATATATATATATATATATATATATATATATATATATATATATATATATATATATATATATATATTCATATTGAGGTTCCCTGTGAATCGTAAGAAGCTCGTTCAAGCATTAACGTGTTTCCTTTCGGGTAATTGAGTCTCTACGATCGAACAAACATCACGTATATCTGATAAAAATCCCGACACATATATCTTGGCCGTTTGAGAAAAGATCGACTATATAATACCGCGACGCAGATTCAATAAAAAGTCGTTAAGGGTTGGAAAACGAGCAACGACGATATCCCGATATTGCCCTCGAAGTCAGACATTCAGGTGAGACTCGAAATTGTACTATTCATGGATCGACGGATCGAACTCCTATTTTCTGTGATAGATTCGTAAAACTAGTTTATAAATATTTCATTGAATAAACAGGATTGGATTTTTTAGGGTTTAAAGGTATTGCCGCCGGTAGACCGTCGGGGATATTTTGATTCGAAGTGTCAACCGCACACTTCAAAAGTTTGGCCACACCTGGTACAGGTGACGAAAGCAAGATGTTTAGCCGAAAAGCAAGATAAATGGGGATGCATCGGATTTTTTTTCTTACCAGATTTGATCATATTATTGCAGTATTCAGATTTGCGCAGTTTGTTGCTTAAAAGTATCATGCCTTATTGCAACTTCGATGAAGATAATCGAATTAAGATATCTGTTGCACCTATACTCGATTAGTTTTTCAGTAGCAACGAGTGGTATACATACAACGTGTTGCCACTATACTAGCTCAAAAAATGAGAATTAGAATTATTTTGTACAATATCCGTGAAAGTAATGATCCATTAAAGAAGAATTGTCCCGTAGAATATGAATCGGCAGTAAAAAATATGGTTTCCCATTTGGAAAACAAGGACGACGTAGAGATCCCCTTAAGGGCATCTACCAAATGAAACACGAAACACACCATGTTACTCGCCCTTCGAATCCGTTCAGCACCTGCTTTCGTTTTTTCCATTCTTTCCGTTTGTTTTCGAGTTGTTTCGATGTTCCAATATAAATGGGACACCCGGTATATGGGGCATTCTACGCCATTTCACCTAGTCTGTGACCCCGACCATTTTTCGTTTTCCTGATTTTTTTTGTCAATTTTTTTGTCAATTTTTATATTTTTATCTCTTTTCTTTCAGGATTTACAATTTTCTAAAGCTGCCGACTTCGGAAGTTTTGGAAACGCTTAAACGCCGATAACTCCTAAATTAATTGAAATATCGATAAATGTCACTACATATTTTTTTTTCATTTTGAAGCATACTTTCGATGAAAAATATGAAAGAATTATCAATTATCAATGTCAGTTTTTTTTGCTTCTAAAGTGAAAACTATTTTTTTATAAGATATTGCATTTTTTTATTTTTTTCAAAAAATTCTCTCAAATAGAGTGACCCATTCTTTGATTTTTAAGAGTAGTGTCATCATGGGCACATTTTTCCTTCTATTTTTTTTTCGAAATAATCATATTTTTTTAGAAGATTTTTATCTTTTCAATATCCAATAATGCTAACAATGATTTTGAATAAAAATAATTTGTTTCCGTTAAATACAGTACAAGTTAAAAATAAACCGTTTCAGACCTGCCGAAGCCAAATTGGGAACCACAAAACCATCAATACGGGCTAGTTACAGGCTAGGTGAAATGGTGTGGAATGTCACACACATATATATATATATATATATATATATAATCGATCGGATGAAGCTAGTCGATGGAATACAATGGCAGGCATTATATAGTATATCAAGGGATGCAGCAAGATCTCGATGCCACATTCATCAAGGTGCGAATTTAATTAGGCTGGGATATATATATATATATACAGGGTGCGCCAGAGAAACTTACTTATTTGAAAGGTCAATAAAAACAAAAGTACTTCAATTATTGTTTTAAATTTTTTTTTATTTGAGAATACAATATCCCAATTTTTTTCCAAGTAGTCTTGAAAATGACATCGGATAAACGGCGACCCCCATTGCGCATACACTGATGAAGTCGATTTTTGAAATTCGTATCCACTCTTTGCAGCATATCAATCGGTATGTTGGCAATGGCGTCGCGAATGTTGTTCTTGAGGTGTGCTATGGTCCGTGGTCGATCGACATAAACCAGAGATTTCAAATAACCCCATAAAAAGAAATCGCATGGAGTCAAATCTGGAGAGCGTGCCGGCCATTGGAGATCGCCTCTGAGAGAGATGAGGCGGTCGGGGAAATGTTGTCGCAACAAATTGACGAAGACCCACCAACAAATTGACTCCATGCGATTTCTTTTTTTGGGGTTATTTGAAATCTCTGGTTTATGTCGATCGACCACGGACCATAGCACACCTTAAGAACAACATTCGCGACGCCATTGCCAACATACCGATTGATATGCTGCAAAGAGTGGATACGAATTTCAAAAATCGACTTCATCAGTGTATGCGCAATGGGGGTCGCCATTTATCCGATGTCATTTTCAAGACTACATGAAAAAAAAATTGGGATATTGTATTCTCAAATAAAAAAAATTTTAAACAATAATTGAAGTACTTTTGTTTTTATTGACCTTTCAAATAAGTAAGTTTCTCTCGCGCACCCTGTATATATATATATATATATATATATTTAAGGCCATGAATCGCGCGCTGCGAAATTTCGACGCGGTCACGACGGTATTGTAGAATTCATAGTTTTTTGGCTACGAGCCGCGGCAAACTACCGCCAGATGCTGTAGCGACCATCTGCTGCTCACACTTCAGCAAAAAGCAGAGGCCCAATAGACGACCGTTGCTGCAAGTCCGTGTGTGACACGTGTATATGTGTGCACGTTCACTACGCGGGATCGCCACTAGATTTTCAGGATTGTCGATCATATTTTGAGCTTCGTTGGTACAGTTTTGGTAGTTTTATACGAAAAAAAACTCCAAGACCCAATTTCTCCCTGATTTTTCCATAAAATCAGTCGAAATAACGCTCAAAGTGTGCTTTTCCTCTGTCGAGAGCCTGAAGGTCTGCAAATGTGCATAGATTCGGTTCATCAGTTAGTATTTTACACATATTCCTATAGTACCTACAATCTGTAAAGATTTTTTTGAAAATTTGGAAACATGGTGACCGTCAGGCTCTTTCTGCAACAATATCGCATGCACACAATAAATTTCATCTCAATTGATTATATCGATTGGTCGAAATCAGGGTTCGAAACTTCGAAACCGACGGAGCGTGTGATATATGGCCTTAATAGAAGACTCGAGGTTGACTATTGAGCTTTGAAATGTAATACAGATTGTCTTACGAATGCAGCTCCGACGAGGCCTTGTATCGCAATACCCACCACATTGGCTTTACAGTGGGTTATATGCGGGATGATGGCTTATTAATCAAGAGAACGAGTAACCGATGTGGGCATTGTGGACATATATCGATCGCAGCTCGGTGTACCCCTTGACAAGTTCCCGATGAACGTATATGTACCGCGAAGAATGGAACGGATCAAGTTTTCAGCGACCCGTACGCGGTCTATCAGCCCGTCATCGTTCCCCTTTTCATTGAACTTGAACTTTAAAAAATATTCCACCTGGCCATCACCTTTTTCTCGTCAACAGGGATACATGAGCGTTACGGATTTGCGCAATTTGTCACGTTCGCAGTCCTCAATTGTCTGGGCGTTTTTTTTATTATTGAATCAGACTATTTACCGATGCAACGCTCGAGTTCGATATAAAACCACGGTATCCGGTGGTTTTCTACAAATTTGTGGATCATTTGAATTAAAATCGAAAATATAATTGGGCAAGCGGGTAAACGATTGTTCGGATAATTTATTTAAATTCATATTTGTCTTGTTTTCTCAATGAAGTAATTGACTGTCCAGAGGAGCTTTTTTATTGTTTTTCATCGTGGTTGAGTTGACTAAGCGTTGTGGGGGAAGTAAAAAATAGTTAAATGAATAGATCATCAACGAATAGAAAAGTGGCAAACGTTGATATTTGAAATTGATAAAAACACTAAATGAATTTAATGAAACGCGACGAAAGTATAACAAGTCTCGAGAATCGATGAGGAACGAAAAAGGGGAAGAGCGCGAGAGGAAGAGACGCTTCGGAGAAATTTCACGGAAAATTGCAATCCGATTGGAAAATCGTTCGCTACGTTCCAGTCGTCTCCTTGTACACGACCGTCCGCACTCGCTTTCAGAAGCTAAGATCTTGCACTCGAGAAAAAATGCTGTGTTTTTTCGTCTCTTCGAAAGTCTTCGTCCCGTAATTTCCTGCCACCGTCATATTTTTTTACGATCCCTCGCGAGCTCGTATTGAATCGACGCTTATTATTGATGTGAAGTCGTTTTTCGTTATCGTCGCAGCCTTCGAACAGTGAAGTACGTATGAAGTCGTGGCAATAAAAATTGTGCATGTGGGAGCGCGGCTGACTGCAGTTTGTTACGATGAAGTTTTGATTTATTCTAACGTCAGAATTATTTTGTATTTGCCTTGTATACTGCCTACTCTCGCCAGGTTTTAGGATGTCATCACATGACGACCCTTCACAGTTTTACCACTTTTTTCTCATGCACTGTGAATCATACTTACACGAGGGCACAGGGAAACTGAGAAAGACCCGCGTCGATACAGGTGGTTATTTTTAACTGAGTTGCAGTCCACAAAACTGCCGTCCGTTCACCATTCGGGGTCCAAGTCAGTGCAGGACCAAGTGGTCACCCATCCTAGTTTTGGTCAATGCTGCTTGAGTTCGAGTACGGCCATCCTGGGACAGTCGCGAATGCTATGCATTGCAAAGTACACTCGGTTCAGTCTGTCGAAGGTGCCATTACGCTCACGTACTGCGTTTACACTCCCTGGTTGCCATGCTATGTACTCGACAGCCGCCGTTACGCGTCCAGGCTGTCATATTATGCTTCGAAGCCCTCATCTAATGCGTCGACGCCGCCATATTACTCGTCTGACCCGTCACTGAGCGCCCAAGCCGTCATTCCGTGTTCAGGCCGCCATTACGCGTCCGCAGGCCGCCATTTCGCGGCCAGGCAGACATATAACACTTTCGAGCCAATATGTTACGCACCCAAGTCATCATTACGCGTAATGGCGTCCAAGCCGCCATTACGCGTCCGCAGGCCGCCATTTCGCGGCCAGGCAGACATATCACACTTTCAAGCCAACATGTTACGCGCCGAAGTCATCATTACGCGTTCAACCCTCCATGTATGGAGGGTTGAACGTTTTGAACGCGTAATGGCGTCCAAGCCGCCATTTCGCGTTCACTCCCCCCACCCCCCTCATACAATACGTTCAAGCCGTCATATCACTCGTCTGAGCAGCCATTCCGTATTCAGGCCGCCATTACGCGTCAGGCTGCACAGATGATTCCAAGCTTTCATTATAAGTGTCCAAACCACCATATAAAGGGCCAAACCTGATTGACTATACATTATTCCAACAAGTTGTCAAACAGTAATGAGAAAATATGTTTTGAAAGCGGTTTCGAAATTTGAAATTGAAACAGATTCTAGAACGTCTATCGGCCATTTGTATACTCACAAGACAATCGAAATGGGTCTTCTCAGCGTGTGCTATCCACGAGACAGCAAAATAATAAGAATATATATTAGTCAGCTTTAGCTTGTCCCATCTTCCGATGTACACGGCCTGCTGTTACCCTCCCTCATGCTTTGTCGTCGACTGTAGACGGAGAGCAACGGGATTGGTGGAATCTCTGATAGCCGGGATGAGTAGCCTTTACATCTACGATAACCTGAGGACTTATCGAGCAGACCGTTGCAGATCCGAATCGGTTCTCGCGACTTTCAACGACGTACGTTAAACCGGATTGAGGGGCGAGGCTATATAGATAGATATGCCATTTTCTAGCCTGGAATCTCCTCTCGCAGTTCTTTTTATTCGTCCTCCCTGCGCTTTGGCTTACGTGCCATATCCGGTGACCCGCCACCTTGCCTTCTCATGCACGTCCTAGAGATCCGTTTTCGTCACCGTACTTCTCTTCGATAAAAATAACAACGGCTTAATCAATTTCCGCAATTTGCCGGACGCTTTGTCGTCAATACAAAGTCACAATTTTTTCTACCTCTCTGACGAAAATGAAAAATGAGCGATGGAACAAGGATTCTCTTCTGTGTGGATACATCACATGTGTCAGAAGATTTTAATCGGCTTACTGAATGCTTTTAACAATCGCGATAAGTATTAGGGGAGACTATAATTCTAGGGCCCGGAAAAAGGTGAATTTCGACAATTTTTATGGATACCCAGATGATAGAGGGAAATTTTCGTTTGGTGCCCTGTATTCTACATATCTTCTCGTATCTTTACACATTATTTCACAACATTTTGTAACAAAATAGCAACGCTGAAGCTGGATTAAACGAGTCCCCTTTATCGTACATCGCGAACTCTTCACAGATTGACTTGTTTTTTTTTTGTTGGAACCATATAACGGAACCATATGGATTTTTGATATGTTTGAAACTTTTGGCGAAAAAAAAAATTCCAGCGTTTTTTGTATATCGAAAACAGTTATTTTTTTGAAACATGTCATAATTAATCAAAAGACGATATTTTTGTATTTCCCTACGTACTCCAAAGGCGAAGCTTATTTAGAACTCGAGCTATTTTTAATTTTCGTTCCAAGTAAAAAGGAATTGATGGACCATTCTCGCTGGCCGCCGGACACTAACAAACAAAGGTGAATCTGTCCAGCTTTAGCGCCGCCACTCTGTTGCAAAATCTTGTGACATAAATTGTAAAGATATTTAAAGATATGTAGAAAAAAAGCCACTGAGCGGAATTTTGATTTTTATCAACTCGGTGCCCACAACAAAAACTGTCGAAGTTCACTTTTCGCCGGGCTATAAACTGGTAGTACTCCATAAGGAGTTTCACGAGAATTGACGACATGTAACCATTTTATTGAATTTATACGGTAAATACTTTGTCATATGCTGAATGCACCCTCTAAATGTCAAATCAATCGTCTACACCGTTTCTATAAAATTTGCAATTAACGATAAACTGTTTGATATAGGGAACATGAAAGTGTGTGTTTCTGTCATGGTTAGGTCGAGTTTCTGTTCAGTTCGCGATGCGTGTGACCGAAAGTTCAGCCACCAACTTTTTTCAATGGCACTGTTCTGCAGCAAAAGGAGCTGTACTTTTTTTCGAAGACACAACATGGTTTTATTTAAAACGTACAAACTTCCTCAGCTACCATGCCGAAATAATTTTCTCCTGCACTCGTGTCTCACGTGTGAAGAACGCCACGTCCAATGGATACGAAAACAGTCTGTTGTAGACGTCGAAAAATGCACAACGTGAACCCGAAGAGCTTCTATACAACTATATTCATATATACACATGTAGCGAATCGGGTAAGGTCTATCCATCTTTCGCGACTAACCCTCTTGATGGAGTGTGCAACTGATGGCCGGAGCGAACGAAAAAAGATCGCCCGCTCTTCCGATGAGCTTGCGGAACGTTTAATCTTGTTGCCTGGAGTCTGCGTTAATAAGCGCGGCGATAAGAGGGTGAATTCAATCAGCGACATCCCGGGATTGATCGCCGTGACGTTCTCCAACCACCTAGCCATCAATATGAAGCCTTAACATCGATGGCGCTGTAATTAACTTCCGGAAGTACAATTTTTTGTGGTTTCCCAAGCCCTGGAGAAAACGCTCCCATGGCGACGTTTATTACGGGAGATTAATACTCACCGCTGCGCACTCTGGCAGGAGATTTTTTGCGTCTGGGGCTTCTTCGTTTCGTGCTACCTTGGGCTCTAAAAGATGAGGGAGCTTTGCATAAGATATGCTCGCGATGTTATGGTAAAATTGGGCTGTTCGATATCGTTTGGCAGGTGTCTTTTACGAGGGTGTCCAAAAGGACACCCTCGTTGGTAGTTTTTTACTTCGTGTTCCTTCGCATGAATTTTTGGCCTTTTTCGATCCCAGCTCTCTCTCCTGTTTTCCACACTGCTCACTTCGTGATCCAAATTGCCTAAGGCCACCCCCAGAGTGTTGCCCATAGCCACTCTTTCCTGACGCACCAATGGATTTGCACGAGGGCACAGCGAAACTGTGGAAAACCTGTGTAGATACAGGTGGCTATGTGTTCACTGAGTTTAGATTGAGTTACCATCGCAAACTCAGTAAAATTGCCATGCCGCAGGATGCACATCTGAACAGTTCAACCAATCGAAGTCTCGGCCAACGCTGCTCAATACTGGAGAACGCTGAAGCCCCGTATCGACCGCGTGTCCGCTACTTGCATTCGGTTAAGCTCGTTTTTTCTCTTCTAATTGCCTCTGGAACTTCGCAGCATCTTTTTGCTGAAGACGTTTGATGTGCCAAACATCTCGAACGATCAAGTTCATGGAACAGATGATCCAGCTTAAGTGAAAAACCTTTCTACAACGACGAGTTTTTCGAAAAACTACACAGAACAAACTAAAAGCTGTTCTCTCTCATTTCGCCGGCGAACTGACACTCTAGTATTGATCGTTCGCCGTTACTCCGTGGCAGCGATAAGCAAAACGTAGTTTCTCACTCTCGCATGGAGTGCTGGAAAATCGATTTGACCGCTCGTCGGAGTGGTTTCTTGCAGTTGGGCTACTATGAGAAAGGCAAAGGTGGCGGAAGTACAGAGTGACGGGCGAGGACGTAGAGAGTTGGGGAAAGAGAGATTGGGTCGATCGCGTGTGATGCAAAAGATGGAGTTCTTGATTCCCGTGATGCATGCACGCGCGATACCTGAAAGTTCAATTAACGCGCGGTTACCGAGCCTTGATTCGTATGAATTGAAGAAACCGAGTGAGCAGTGAAATCCGTGTTTCTTTTTTCTTGTCAACTACCCATCCTGACACATCATTATCGGGCGCTCAGCATCGTCTCAAAGAATAATTTATCTTCGCATCAGATCATGCAATCCAATCAAACGCAACATCCAATTGAGGCCAATGACAGGAGTTTGAATTCAATGGACAGTAGTGGGTCGGCGATTGGTGCGCGACTTCAGCAATCCTCCATGTCTATCAGCATTGGCCGAGACTGACACGTCGATCGGTAACCACTTTGTCGTGTGCTGGCTTGGGCGCCTACTGCCCAGCAAGTGGCACTTTCACTGACAAAGAGCGTCACTTAGGCGTCCGCCTTCGATTTCGTTGAAACTCATGTATGTGACAAAGCATAGAAAACTGTTGGGTACGCGTTTCTTCTTATCGGCGGAACCATAGTTTTAAGGGGGGAAACCACCCCTCAAAAAGGCATGTCACTCATTGATTTTTTAAAAATACTTCCATAGTGGATTTTTCATCGTTTTACATCAGAAGAATTCTGGTTTTTGCTTTCCTCAGATCGGTGGACTGCCTTGGGTTAAACTGCTAAATCGCCCCTCGGCACCCCTTTCTTTGAGGGGTGCTTTCCTCCCTTCAAAACGTTTCCCGCTGAAAAAATACGTGTTCAATAGTTTTCAATGCTTTATCAAACATATGAGATTCTAGAAAATCGAAGGCGTACACTCAAGTGGTGTTCCTTGTGAGTTTTCGATCGCATCGCAACTCAAGCTCAGTGAAAGCATAGTCATCTGTATCGACCCAGGTTTTTCATGGTTTCCCGGTGCCTTCGTGCAAATGCATCCGCAAACGAGTGGCGGTGGACAACACTCTTGGTGCCGCTAAGCACCTGGAAATGGTCATATAACAAGTGTGGGGTGAAAGTAAAAGGATGTATGCGGTTCCATATTTCGATCCATCTTTGATCCATCCTTCCAAAAAGATTGCCATGTGTGGTTGAAGAAATAAATCTAATTGATCCGTCACTCACAGCCCTGTCAGTCCCAAATAAGGGTAGTTCGACCCTTCGTCAAATTGGGGCTCGATTCAAGTCCACAATTTGATTTTTTGCACGGTTTTTTTTCTTACATACGAGTCACTTCTGAGTGACGTGGAATGTCCCGTATATAATTTCGAGCTCGGGGGCAGGATCGCGAGCAAAAAGCGGTGTGGATAACGAGTCAGAAATGACAAGGGATATTAGCCGGGGCTATATCGACAAATGATTGTGGGGCGGAAACGTTTTGTTCTCCTGCCGCGCGCTTGTCGCTACTCTGGCGAGTACAGCGCGAGATCTTTCTCTTTGTCATTCTCGTATCGTCTCTTATTGTCTCCACTTTCCTCCTCGCTATGCCACGCTTCCTTTATTTCCCTCTCTTCCCTCTTCTCTCTCGCTCTCTTTCTCTTTTACTGTGCTGCGTAGAGTTTTCCGTCACGAAATAGTGAGTAGGATGATTTTTCAGTACAGCAAGAGAGATAGAGAGAAAGAGAGAGAGAGAGAGAGAGACAGTCACACAAAAGATTAAAATCAGGCGATCCATGAACCAGCCGAAGAGGAAAGCGGCAAAGGAAACGTGGAAGTGCAGAAACGTGAGGGGGCGGAACTGATCCGGGCTTGTTCTCTTCTTGCTTATTGCCCTCACTACCGTGTTCTATAGAGGATAAAGAGTTCCAGCTGAGGTTGACCGCACAACGACAATTCTCCAGTGGAGACAGGAGGGTCTATTTCTCGCTTCCGTTCGTGCTTGCCTCCCGCGGGCTCTTTTTCCTCGTTCAAGTGTACACGCTATAGACGGTGGAGTATAACGCCTGTAGAAAGTACGGACCTACAAAATGCGGAGAGAGACTTTGACAAATTTTCCAAGATTTGGGCCGCTGATGTGTCTCTTTGAATTTTCTTCTCTCTCTCTCCCTCCCTCTCTCTCTCTCTCTCTCTCTCTCTCTCTCTCTCTCTCTCTCTCTCTCTCTCTCTCCCTCTCTCTTCATCTGGATGCTTTTCAAGCTCGTTCATAATCACTGACCACGTGAAAGCTTCTCAGCGAGATGGACGGGGGAAATATCGGACCACCCCATGGGCCAAGTGGCGTAAGAAATATGAAAAGAGAAATCGAGACAGGGAGGCGGAGCGTGAGACGGGTAAAGAGAAAAAGAGCGAGACGGAGAGGGACAAAGGAAGAGGGACGGTAACAGAGGGAGAGAGAGAGAGTTCTTGTCAACGTTGAGGAGGTTCTCGAGGTCTCGACCTCGTAGAGTATTACACTTCTGCGAGTACACTTGCACACGAGAGTCCACACATACGTGTCTTCAGAATGACACTACGTGTTTGTAAAAAGTCCGCTCCGACTAACCATCCTCTTAGTCTTGCCCTGCGCGCTCTCTGCTGTAACGAACACCTGGCTGACGAGAATCCCATTACGAACCCTTCCCGCAAGCATGATGCTCGATCGAATTATCCCGTGAACCCGACGTGCTTGTTGAATCAACTCGAATTGTTTGTACAATGCGTAGCGGGTCGACTCGCTTACCATCGTAAGGCGTATATACCCAAATGCCATCTTGTGGAGTCTCGCGGTTACTTTCGCGAAGACGGTGTGCGTTGCCAGTTCTTTTTCTTTCCATAAACAGTGCAGTAGAGGTTTTAGAATCTTGGAGGTTGAAGTTTCATTAGGTGTATCTACGTCTAGGCGAGGAATTGGTTGTTTTTTTATGAGTTCAAGAACGTCCGTCACGGGGCGGTCGCGAGTGCGTCGCATTGCAAAGTACACTTGCTTCAGTTGTCGAAGACAGCATTACGTTCGCGTTCTGCTCTTACACGCTCTAGTTGCCATTTTACGTGTCCACAAGCCGCTATTACGCGTCGAGGCCGCCATTACGCGTCTAGGCCGCCATTACGCGTCTAGGCCGCCATTGCGGGTCCACGCCGCCATTATGCGTCCAGGCCTCCATTACGCGTCCAGCCGGCCATATTGTCCTTACGAGCCGTCATATTACGCGTTCCAGCTGCCATTAAGTGTCCAGGCCGTCATTCTGTGTTCAGGCCACGATTAAGCGCCGAGACTGTCGTACTAAGCTTCCAAGCCATCATATTACGCTTCAAAGCCGCCATATAATGCGTCCTAGCCGCCATGTTACACGTCTGAGCCGCCGTTATGTGTCCAGGTCGTAATTGCGGGTTCAGGTCGCAATTATGTGTTCAAACTGCCATATGATGCTTCCAAGCTATCATATTAGGCGTTCAAACAACTATATATTGCGTCTGAGCCGTCTTCGAGCATCCAGGCCGCCATATTACACGTCAGAGACGCCATTAAGTGTTCAGCCCTCTGTTACGCATTCATGCCCCTATTGCGCGTCCAGGCGGCCATTAAGTGTCCAATCCGCCATATTATGTGTCCAATCCACCATTAAGCGTCCGGGCCACTATATTTACCACCTAGGCTACCATTAAATCTCCGTGCTTCTGTATTATACGCTTCAGTCGCCATTACGCGTCCAGGCCACCATTAAGCGTTCAAGCTGCCACAACGGATAAAACCCTTCCTAACTCGTTCGGCCAATCGTACTCGTTGCTGGAGTAAATTTAGTACTCCAAGCCGCCTCGCATCGTGAGACACGAGTACCACATTCATGAAGTGAGCGCCCATCCGTCCAGTATGCACCCCTCGCTACCCTCAACAATCCTCCGTACATCACGCCACTGAAACCATGTTTTCTCGGCTGGTAATGGGATACGCGCATGTTCAGGATTACATTTATGCAAGCGCGAAAATTGACACGAAAGTATGTGCGCCGGAAAGAATCGCGTGAATGTTGAGGTTAGGGGTTACTACTGTGCGAGAGAAGTCATACAATACTACGACCATTTTCTTTGTCAGTGACACACAAAAAATCCGACGATGTGTATAAAACTTTGCGGTTGCGTTCCCTTTGAAACGTGACCATAAAAGAAAATATCCTCCTTTATCTTCGTTTTACGAGGCGCATTAACCGCGTTCGATGCGCGTAATTTCGATGTACCAAGAGACTTTTAATCCACTCTGCAGACCATTCTTTCTTTTACTCTCTCGCTTTCTTTTATTTTCTTTCCACTTTTTTCTTCATCGCACACTCACCCATCTAGGAGTGTGCTACACCCGCAATACATTTCCACGCGGCATTAACTACACTTTATCAACCGTTCGCACCCAACGCTCAACGTGCTCCTACCCATACAGGATAGTACGAAAAGTGACGGCTGAAAATAAAATCCAGATGCCTCGTATCAACACCTATCCGAATCACCCCATGTATGTTCTACAATCTTTTTTTTAGTTTTCGCCAAAAAAGCATCTTTCAATTTTCCTCTTTTGTAGATGTATTCGCCTCGCCTTTTTTCAAATCTTGTTATCGTTACGAAGTGCAATGTTGAGCAATAGACAAATGACCCACTGAACACTAATGAAAATGCCTACGATTTTGATAACAAGTTTCAAAAATAGGTTCGGATGATAGAAAAATGCTTATCCTCAACGACACCCGATTGGTTTTGAAAACTTTTAAGAGGAAAGTACATACCAAAAAGGCAAAAATAAATTTAAAAATGTATGCTGCAGAGCAACTAGAAAAATATGGTGTTTTCTCGAAAACCAAAAACGATTGTAGAATATGCATCTGCTGATTTGAATGGGTATACATAGGAGGCATCCAATTCTCCTTTTGGACGACATTTCTCGGGCCACCCTGTATTCATTGTGTGTGTGTGTGTGCGCGCGCGCGTGCGTGCGTGCGTGCGTGCGTGCGTGTGTGTGTGTGTGTGTGTGTGTGTGTGTGTGTGTGTGTGTGTGTGTGTGTGTGTGTGTGTGTGTGTGTGTGTGTGTGTGTGTGTGTGTGTGTGTGTGTGTGTGTGTGTGTGTGTGTGTGTGTGTGTGTGTGTGTGTGTGTGTGTGTGTGTGTGTGTGTGTGTGTGTGTCGTTACACTAAATTCGAAACCTCACGTGCGATCACTTAACCCCAAAAACTAGGTCGGTATTTCGTTACTTCCGCAAAATACCTACTCGTACAAGCTCGACTCGCAGTCAATTTATCGTGCTCCACGAGCAATTAATTCTGTAATTAAAAATACACGGCTGATAAGTCATATTACCGGAGGCGAGCTTCAACAAACCGCTGAGTCAGAGAGTGCTCATGTATGTGAGTATGTTCGAGTGCGTTCCCGACCATATCATCCTATATATATGGTTGAGTCCCTTCGGCCCATTTTCCCTCAAGACCTCGACAGTGCCGATGCGATGAAACATCACGGGTTTCGCTCCGAGAGAAAGGATTTGACAAATACTCTTTTCGGATCGAACGTGCGGCGAGAGTTGCGCGCGGGAAAATGGCAATAAATGCGGAAAATACAAGTAGCATCGGGACCAAGGGAAGAAAAGCCCGGTGAAATACGAGATGGCCGATGATGAAAGGGGGGTGCACGAATGTTAACTGACATGCAAAACGAAATTTTACAAGCGAATGTTGCGCGTGTGTGTGTGTGGATGTTATAGGGGACAAGTGGATCGCGCGGTGTGTTATGCGAGTAGCGCGAGGGACGCGGAGCCGCGCACGAGTAAATAAGCGGAGAAAACTAGAAGGATAGTTTTCTTATGATGTGCGTGCAAGGTCTCTATCATGGGTAATAAGATTTATATGCGGGTTATGCTTACAGTGAATACTGATGTACAGGGTGGTCCGAATAGTGATGCTCAAAAGAACAATCTATATGTCTCGTATCAATATCCATCCAAATCACACCCATGTATAGGGCGTCTCAAAATGACCTGACATTTTAATTTATTAATAAAACGTATTATTTATTGGAAATGTACGAATGTTTTCATTTTAATATAAGGTACAAACATGAAGGTTATGTGTGAAACACAATATTCGATAAATGGCCGCTTCGCCCTTGTTTGCAAACGTTCACTTTGTTGACGAAATTTTCATTTTAAGATAGGGTAATTCCGGGGGAGTTGGCAAGGAACAGTTGGCCAATAGGAATATTTCACTGAACCGCGCACTTGGTTTCACCTGTTACTGCATAATTCGCCTCGTGCGTACGCAAGTGTAAGTGTACAAGCAAAAGCTTGGCGAAAAAAATGTTAAGTAAGTAAAATCTTTTTTAATTATTTTGGCTACTGCTAAATTTTTTTAAGGTTTCATGTTTTACGTTGTGGTGATGTTATTGTGTAAAATTAATGGTTACATTTGTATTTCTTGAATAGGTCACGAACAGTGCTTTGTTTCAACCTCAAAATATTGCATGTATTGTTATTATTTGTTTACATTTTAGATGTGGCCATCTCTGCCGAGAGATTAGGAGAGATGGCCACGTACAGCCGGTGTATGATGGCCATAGAATTAGTTGTAATGTATTCAAGTAATTCATTGTTCCTACATTTGTTTCAGATGCCTAATAAGTACAAGAGAAAAAGCAATTGCTCTACGAGGGAACTGGATTTAAAAAATCATTAAAAGCAACTAGTAAGTAGTGCTGTAAAAAATGATGAATTATCGGTCCGTGCAGCCGCTGGGACCGACGAAATAGCTAGCAAGACTTTAGGGAGACGATATAAGAACAATAAAAAAAAAATGTTGCGGAGAAAATTATGATGAAACTCGTCTCATCAAATACTGGCTTTAGTGGATAGTGTGCCAACTTGGGGTACACAAAAACTATACGGATTTCGATTATACGTGTTCTAGACGAGGCCGAAGAAAAAAAAAAGACTCAAAACATAAAACTAAAGAAAAAACCGAGAGCATAATGCTGGTCATCTCACCTCTACTCCTATGGCCATCACACCTGAATACTCCGGGAGAGATAGCCAATCGTAATTTTAAACAAATAGTCATCTTAAGGTTGATCTGATGGGAGTTTATTTCAATTTCGTAAATTATCTTAAAGCTAAATGTTCAAAGTTTAATTACAAACGAAGGTACGTCAAGAAACGTCTGTGTACTTTTATTTTGACGGATCCTTGAAAAAACTATGGACAACTACCCCCGACTAACCCTAAGGTACTAACATGGAGGTTATGTGTGAAACACAATATCCGATAAATGGCCGCCTCGTCCCTGTGTGCAAACGTTCCCTCTTTTGACGTAATTTTCAATAACATTTTGGCATAATTACGGACTAATTTCATCAGGGGTGCGTCCAATTACTTTCTTGAGCTTCAGAATGGTCTGTGGATCATTGGCATACACTTTTCCTTTCAGAAAACTCCAAAGAAAGGAGTCCAATGGCGTCAAATCGCACGATCTTGGTGGCCAATTCACGTCGCTGCGGCACGATGTAAGACGAGCATGAAACTTCGTCTGCAATAACTGCATTGTTTTGTCCTCAGTGTGGCAGGTTGCATCATCTTGTTGAGAGAATATGTCTTCCAAGTCCATACCGTTTATGCCACTTATCGGCTGTTGTGTTCCGCACATAACCTCTATATTTATATTGTATATTAAAATAAAAATATTCGTACTTAAAAATTTTCGGGTGGTTGTTCTGAATACATCTTCCTACAGCCCCTACCGTCGAGAATAGTTGCCATAAAAAACTGCGACCAGTACAATGTCAATAAGACTGAAAAAAGCTGCCAAAAAAGCTCCCTATCGTGGTAGCGTTTAGTGATTTCTTATTTTTTCAATGTGGCCGAGCTTCGAGCTATAAAGGATCACTTGATGAACGAAAATGTACCTGGATTTTTTGTTTCACATCAGTCAAACGGGCGAAATTGTGGGTACCGATAATATATACTACCTGTTGTAGTCCAGCACGTCAAGCGAGTGAGACTCAACGAAACATCTTATAAAAATTTATTTATATAAAATAAGCATACAAAATACCCATAAATATGTTCGCAAAAAGACTGTTCGATAGATCTTAATTTTTCGGTACCAAAAATTCGTAAAAATTAATTTCAGATACCCCGATAAAACGGATCTCACACACACACGTATACCATAGCCTGGTACCCTGCAATGTAAGTTTTGGTTGTGCAAAGGCAAAACAGAAAGGCCAGACATCTATCCCGTTCCCGTCATTGATTTTTTTCCGGGAAAACCCTCTCGGATATAAATGTCAGACAAGGATATAAACTGTGTTAGTTCCTCCCACGTTCTGATTTTTCGTCCACGTGAAGCTGTACAAGATACTTCGGCTTGATAGCATGTATATTGTTCGCCTGCCTCGTTTACACGATACGCTCATGAAACAAAAAAGAAACGAAAAATAAGCTGGCATATCGGCGAAAGGAAAAATCATAAATTTTCACTCGTATATACAGGGTGATTCAGTATAATATGTATGTTTGTGTGTGTATATATATATATATATAGATACACAATATATATATATACACACAATTCATATATACAAAATTTATGAGTGGAGCTTACCATGGTCTCCGACTTCGGCCGATTTCAATCTCACGGCAAATGAAAAATATTTTCGCAGAAGCATCGTTGACAACTGATGTATATCGGAAAAAGTATAAAGAAACTAAAGTCCCTTCGGGAGAACGCTCGTCGTTGGAATAATGCTTGAAATAATGCGCGTGTATAAGCGAGAGCTGACGGAAAATACGAGCCCAAACCGCGAGTGGCTCTGATGAAGAGATTTTTTTCCGTTTCTGGTGAGGTCGACGAAAAATGTTCGCGAGGCATGGAGTCCGTGAAAAGAAACTCCTGAAGGAAAGCGCGGAACAGAGTAGCCGATTACCACGAGAAGTTCGTTCGCCGCTGCTTATCGGTAGTATTTCTCAAGCGTGCTCGCGAGAGCAGGCTTCTTCTAATGGAAAATTCTGATCCACTTCACCGCACCCGAAAGCGCCGCTCTATCCTTCGCGAAATCGTCACCGTCACCTGCTGGCTTATCGCGCGCGAGGATGTGGTCGTTGTAATTTGTGGATGTCTGACGCGGACGTATCCGCTTGTACTCCTTGGCGTCTAGTCATGTCTGTGCATATGCGCCGTAGCTACTTAAGGATGTTGAGTCCCAAATCGCAAATGATAATAAAATTGTGAAAATTTGGTATGTTTTTGTATGAAGTATTTCAGAGGTCGTGTAAAAATTTCACGATAATTAGGAAGCTCGTTATTGAACAATTGACATTCACAAATTAAATGCTGTCTTATGGAAAATGATGTAACTTTGCAATAAGTTTTTTTTTTGACCTCTCGATTTTGTAATATCTACAATATACTGAAAGCAACGGAACCAAAACGAAGTATATTGATAAATTTTTTTTTATTTCTTTTAAAAATTGTTCGTAACAAAATGTTAATTTTTTAATAACGAGCTTCCTAATCGTCGTGAAATTTTAACACGGCCTCTTAAATACTTCATACAAAAACATACCAAATTTTCAGACTTTTCTTATAATTTTTTTTTTAACCCCTAGGGAGGCTGAAGTAATGATGATAGAATTCTGAAAATTTGGTATGTTTTTACGTGAAGTATTCAGGAGGTCGTGTAAAAATTTCATGACGATTAAGAAGCTATTTATTGAACAATTAACATTAACATGTTTCATAGGGACTCAACATCCTTAATTTGCTCTCGGTCTTCTCGTTCGTTATCGTTAGATCCAATTCTGTTTGCACTACTGCCGGACGCTTCTATGCTTCTCTCTCTCCCTGCTTCTCTCTCTCTCCCTCCCCCTCCTTTCCTCTCCCTCTCTCTCGTTTCGTACATAGAGTGCACGTTCTTGGCTGCGAAAATCAATTGATCTTTCACGGGAGAGAGAGAAAGAGAGAGAGAGAGAGAGAGAGAGAGAGAGAGAGAGAAAGAGAGAAGAAAGAGAGTGAGTGAGTAAAAGTGCTGCTGTCGAATTTCAAGCGCGCAGGAATCCGTCAGAATTTAATAACTCCACTCGAATTATCGAACGGATTATCATATCGAAGCCCCCATTTCTGAGTATCCATCGCGAGACATTGAATTACGGAACGGTTATTGCGTAACCGCTTCTGGATTAACTCCGAAGCCAATAATTCGTATCACGAGGGCTGGCGAGTAAGTTTTTTTTTTCATCAGCTATGGTATCATCTATAATCATTGCTATGGTATTTTGAGACTTTATGATAATTCTTGCAAACTTCGTTCAATTCCGAATGAGGTGGAAGAAAATGTGCCCCGGGGTCGCCTTGTATCTTCAATTCTGACTTTTTTTGCTCATGTATAATTATAATTATAAATGTAATTCAATTTCAATGCAAAAAGTTGTCAGACCGACAGTAATGGACGCACGGACGCACGGACGGAGCGCGGTTTGGGCGATCTCAAATCGTAAGCAGTTTTGGCTCGGTACAGTACTCGGTTGGGTGATCGCTTAGCCGCGGGGTAGCTCGCGCACCGACTACTGAGCCGGAAAATTACCGAGTGTCCAAAGGTGAACGCGACTGAGAATCAGTAAAATACAGCAGCCTGGATCGGCACCGGGTTTCCGCAGTTTCCCTGTGCCCTCTTGGAAACTCGATTCGGCAGTGCATTGCCGAAGACTAGCTCTGTGCACTATCCTGGGCGGTTTTTACGAAGCTGTAAGTACTATGACGAGTGCAGATTGGGAGTGAAAGGGAATGAGTCGTAAAAGTCCGGAAGGACGCAGGAAGGGACGTTAGGAATACACAAATACAAAAAAAAAAATATCCAAGTCGTGGACTTTGCCTCGTGGAGAAAGCATGGATGACGCTGGTGGTCTGGAAATGTGCTGAATGAAATTGACAGTCGTTTCACTCTGCGGTATCGGACTGGGGGCTTATGGGGTGAACGATACCCGCTGTAAAGATCCGATAGCGTGAGACATAAAAATCTTCCAAGCGTAACGACGCTCTGATATAGGCAGGTTGTCGGTGTGTTTCGTAACTTCCGCGATACTCAGACTCGAAATTCGATCCTGCTAGAGTTGAGAGCCCATTACAGAAATACACTTAGGAAACGAGGGCGAAGGGAGTTTCGTGTACGTGTTTTTATCGCGTGATACGATCCACGTGTCGTAGAACGTAATTCATGAATACGCGTCAAAATACTGGCACGAGGCTGATTAAGAATTCTATTTTCTTTCTGAATTATTTTATTATAAATCAGGGCTGCAAACGTGCCAACGATTCGGATTATTTTTCGTGTGAAACATTTCTACGGTCATTTTTATTCCACTGAATCGGTATTAATGCGATATCTTGAGACTCGTCAAGTTTCTTTTCGATTTGCTACTAGCTCAACCGGAAGTTAATTTCCCAATCTTTGTCAGATACAGTCTCGAGTGGTAAATTGATGTATGGATTTTTATTCAAAGACACGAGTGCTCGGGAGATTTAGGACTTTCCTTCAGGGCCTAGACGTCGACTGAAAAATATCACGGCATTCTGTAGACCTGATTTTGAAGACATTTTCAAAAGCTCTTCGTGGATTTTTTGGCTCGCACAAGCGTGTGTGATTTCACTTTGAGGCGCGATGAGAACCTTGGCACATAGTATTGGAAATTCAAAAATACGTTTTTTTTTAGCATTTGGGGCTTAACGGACATTCGCAATAAAGATTTTGTAAAAATTCCACAAATTTACCGAGTTATGACGATTTTGCTGAAGAGCCAGATCGTCCACTGTTTTATGTGTTTTTATCGAAACTGTTTTTTGTGTTTTTGCCCAAACTCTTTTATGAAACGATGTAAGACTTATCTGAAAATCGATTCGTGCAATTCTCTTTAAATTCAGACAGGGCATAGTTTATAACATTTTCCGTCGTACGACCGAATGATTTTTTTCATATATTCATCTATTTGTTCGTAACAAATGATTAAAGTTGTTCTTTTTTTCGAAAAACGAACTTTTTGAAACAGCTTGGCGTTTTCGTAATTTTCAAAATTTCACAAAAGTTTTCGGTAATACGGGTGGTCTATTATTATACTAAAAGTAAATATTTTTATCTCCATTGCGGACCATCCTACTTGCCAGAGCCACTTACACCAATTGGCCATTCAGAAACGGCGAGACTTTGTTTAAATAATAATATCTTCATTGCTCATCAATATTTTGCAATGGAAAAAAAAACAGAAACTTAGCAAGACTATGTGTTAATTGTGTAGAAAATCCCAACCTCGTTATCCGATTACTCTCGCTAAAAAAAAATATTGAAAATCCATCCTATTTTTGGGCCTTGAGAAGGTACGATCATTACTACGAATCCAACTTTCGGATTTGAAAATTTTATATGATTGTGACGAATACTTTATGCGCCTATCGCCAAAATTTGAGCTATTTTGACGGTTTAGTTTTTTCGCAATAAAATTGCATAGCTGAGAACTTTGAGTTACTGAAGCACGTCGTTTTATGGAGACGGTCAACCGGAAGTGCGGTGATCACGGCCTTCCTGCTCACGTATCCAACTAAACCCGTTGGAAAACTGAAATTCGATAGATTAGATATAATAGATATTGTAAAAAATAAGAAAATCAATCTTCACCGTGTCGTTAAAACACTGCATTACAAGAAAGTTTCCATTTCCGGTTGAAAATGGTCGAAACGACGAAATGGCACCCACAGCTTAGCAACGTCGCGAGTAACAGCTAATGATTGACGTTTGGCAAACATAACCTACCTGTGTTTTGCAATTATTTTGAATAGTAGCCGCCACAAAATATGCAAACAACAATTCATGGAGTTTTGTCATTTATTACGTGTCAATAATATCTATAATTATATTCGGCCTACCATGTTAATTCCGCTGAGGTAATCCAAGCCTACTTTAATAGGTTTCCGACTGATTTTTCGATGTATTTTTAGTCCGCTTTTAAGGATGTTGAGTCCCAAATCGCAAATGATGATAAAATTCTGAAAATTTGGTATGTTTTTGTATGAAGTATTTCAGAGGTCGTGTAAAAATTTCACGACAATTAGCAAGCTCGTTATTGAACAATTAACATTCACAAATTAAATGTTGTTTTATGGAAACTGATGTAACTTTGCAATAAGTTTTTTTTTTGATCTCTCAATTTTATAATATCTACAATATACTGAAAGCAACGGACACAAAACGAAGTTTATTGATAATTTTTTTTTGATTTCTTTTAAAAATTGTTCTTAACAAAATGTTAAGTTTTTAATAACGAGATTCCTAATCGTCGTGAAATTTTAACACGACCTCTTTAATACTTCATACAAAAACATACCAAATTTTCAGAATTTTCTTATCATTTTTCATTTCAACCCTTAAGGAGGTTGAAGTTATGATGATAGAATTCTGAAAATTTGGTATGTTTTTACATGAAGTATTCAGGAGGTCGTGTAAAAATTTCATGACGATTAAGAAGCTATTTATTGAGCAATTAACATTAACATGTTTCATAGGGACTCAATATCCTTAAGGTAGACATGTTAATATTATTATTATGAAGACTAGTACCGAGTCATTGACAACCTAATTTTTCAGTTTTTATTTGTCCATGTGCAATAAATTCATCATTTACCACAACATTTGGCACATTATAATCGATAAAACGAATAATCAATATAAGTAAACATAAATCAGAGAAGCTGTGGGTAAAATAAATTTAGACTCGTTCTTGACCCCGAGGAAGTGATCGTACCTCAGATCCATTTGATATCAGATCCATCAGATAAGATTGAGCCGCAAGCGTATCAGAATGAAGGATGAACGATTGCGCTCTACAGAATATAAGTTTTTAATATTCAGCGCTGAATAAAAATTCCTGTTAAACGAAACTTCATTTAAGGGGGGACATGCCTTTAGGCGAGGAAACAATTTGCTGGTTTTCATGATCTTTGTTCAAAGGTACGATTTCTTCACCGTTTTTGATACTCAGGGTATGTTTTATTACTATACTTGGCGGTTACATTGTATTTTTTTAACTATTGATCTTTGAACATGGCGAAGGTATCCGACATTATTCTAAACTGCATTTATAATTCTGTGCATTATTACCTATTGTAATGCAACTAAAGAACCAATCGACCGATTGTGATGAAATTTGGTATAAATCTTTCTAACCTTATTGCCTAAAACATCACTCTTAATGTTTTTCAAAATAAAAAAAAGGATTGTTTATTGCAAGATGTAGTCATTTTTCAAACAATTCAATCTTTGTTTCGAATCGTACCATTTTATCGATTATCAACATTTCGCACTTTTTCTTCGTTCATATTCTGCGTATGGATGTTGGTGAAAGTAGAATCTTCATTGGTTTTATTATTTAAAAAAAATACCATGTAACAGCCAAAGTAGTAATAAAACTCGAAGTCTCGAAAGCTCGAAGTCTCAAAAATGGTGAAGAAATCTTTCCCCTTAACAAACAAAAATATTGAAATCAACAATTTTTTTCTCGTATTAAGGTATCTCCCCCGCCCCTCTCTTAATACTGCGACCAATAAACAACCTTAATCGACTCACCGATTACTTTGAACTATAGTCCGGCGGGACTTGTCAAATTCCTGTCAGCCGAAGTGTCAAATATATAAATGCCATCCGTCATTGTTATATTCGTATTAAGGGCTATACATTTTGTGGAAAGCGTGAACTCGCAGTTATCGAATTATCGATAAGCGCATATACACTAATTAGACCGTGTATCGTACCGAGTAATCCGACCATTGTGTAATTTGGGGTCGCCCCCCCCCCCCCCTTCTAACCACACGGGGAAAATAACACATTGCGTTGAAGCGTAAACCGAAATTATACGAGAAATGCGAGTAGTATGCCGCATCACGATAGGCGTCCTCCTAACACGTCCGAGCTCGGCCAATGTTTCGGTGCTCACACGAAGATAGTGGCTTTTGCTCTCGGCCTTTATCAGTTCGAAAGAGTGCGTGTCGGATCGGCGTATCTCATTAGGTGCGCGCATGGTCGTGTTATTGAATATTTCGTATAAACGATTCAATTAATTACAATAAATGTGCTCATTAATCTGTTGCTCATTCGACAATGGTATTTTACACACACCGATCGCTATCAGTAACTATACAGTAACCGCCCTGGGAAATTTTCCATACTTCGTCAAAAATAAAAAGGATCTTGTCGAATTAGAAGAACATTGTCAAATCAGAAATTACTTGTTGATAACAAATGGTTAAAATTGTTCTTTTTTGTCGTAGAAAATCGGACTTTTTTGACATTTTTGTAATTTTTGAAATTCCAGAAAAATATTTTAAAAAAGTAAGTTTTATTATTTTCGATGACCTCGTTGCCTAGTTGCCAGAATACCTACACCGCTTGGCTATACAGCGACGGTGGCACTTTGTTTGCATAATAATAAGTTTATAGTTTATCAATATTTTCGAATTAAAAAAAAACTGACAATTGACAAGACCTTGTATTAGAGGGTTACACCCAGTTCGTGGCCGGAAAGAAGAGGAATTTTCGTGCATTTTTTTCTAGGAAAACGTGTGCAGGTTAAACATATTTTTTTACATCAAAGAGTGTGGTTATAAGTATCTTTTTACAATTTTTGTATTGAAAAATGTTTATAATTGTAGTAGATGCAATGGCTTGTGCAGATTGCTTTTTGGAAAATGTCTTTCGCGAAACAAATCATCCGAAATTCATCGAAATTCATCACAGTGTAAAATTTTCGAAAACCGATGTTTTTTGTGCATTATTCGATAGTATAAACGGTCTTAAACATAAACCCGGCATCGCTGAGTGATCGTAAGTAGACAACTTATATGAAAATTCCGCACTCGAAACTGTAAACGAGTTTTTTTCTCGTAATGTCGTTTTTCAAAACATTGTACTCTCTCAAAGGAAGAGTTTTCGAGATATCTGTCTCAATTTTTGACACAACATTCTTCACGCCATTCTTTATCTTGCTATGGAAGCATTTTCTTTTAATCTTCATATTTCGTTAACGAAAAACTGTCAAAAAATAAGCTGCATTCGATACGTTTTTTCAAACCACCGCCACCTGTAAATTATGATTTAAAGAACCTCCATAGCGAGCTTTCATACTGGCTAATAATCTTTTTACAAATTCGTTTCGGATACTATTTACGGCCACAACCGTGCACACCGTGAAGACTCCATTTTTTCGAAGACATTTTCAACCGTTGAAAAAATGTAAGAAAAAACAAAAATTAACGTTTAAACATTTATTTTATATACTTCATGAGGGCTTTGATTGCAACATTAAAAAATCAGACTGATTAGGGTATTTTAACCAACGACAAAAAATCGCTAAAATCAGCTATTTTATAACCCGTTATACTGTGCTGATTCCTTAAGCACCGCTTTTTGATATGTAAAAGAAGCTCGTACAAATTTAATTCGATCCGCGCGATGCTTTTTTTGAGATCGTGGTCATCGAATTTGAAAAAAGTTATTTTGAAAAAAAAACGCTATTAAAGTTTGCCGGTTCACGGAACCCACCTATAAACACCCATAACTTCCAGAATTTAGAACGGCTCGATTTAACATTTTTAGGGAAAACTTACGAAATGTTAAATATATTTTGAGAATCCGTTTGAAACTGAAAATCGATATTTTCGAAAATTTCACTAGGTGTGTAACTTCGACTTAATTATGTGTAAAATCGTGACTGGTTCAGCTCAATATTCACATCAGTGAAAATATTGAAAACCAACTTGTTTTTCGGACTCCAAGCTTACGCCGACGCCTCAGAGGATGTCGAATAAAAAATCAACTTGTAGTAATTTTCATCTTAAGGGGCTACCCCCACTTGTGATTTTGAAAAAAATCGATTTTTTTTATTGCATTTTTTTGAAGTCTAAGTATCTGAGAATATGTCCTGAAAATTTCAAGTCGATCCGAACAAAATTGACTGAGATATGAGCGTTGAAAGAGAAGAATCCGTTGTGTAAACGACCGGCTAATTGAAACTTTAAACGCGTTTTTCTCAAAATGGCATTTCTGAAGTCGGTGACCAAGATTACTCGAACACTAATGAACCGATCTTCTTGAAATTTTGCAGGCTTATTTAATACATAAAAATGTAGTCTTTAATCGTTCGATTTTTTTTTTCGAAAAAAAATGGCCGTTTTATAGCCAAAAAACGGCCGTTTTTTTCGTTAAAATCGAACCTTTAACTTTGACTGTCCGCCATTTTGTGAAAAATGAATATTTTTTGAAATCCTTCAATTAAAGACTAGTTTATACTTATATTTGACTAAATCCATCCGCATTTTTTTTTCAGATGATCCACTTCGCCGCAATGTTGGTCACCGCAAACCGTGTATATAAAAACATTATTTCATTGACGGTCATTTGCCACTAAACAATGTAATATTTTTCAATAAAAAAATTACTGAAAGTTCTTCAAGATGTGCTCTTTAAGATGGTATATTGATCGATTAAAAAAGTTTTGTAGTTTTCTTTAAAAAAATTCATGAAAAAGGTCTTTTTTTTGCGCTACAAGTGGGGGTAACGCCTTAAGAACTATTAATATTACCGGCAATGTGTTGCTCCAAGCATATTGCGATGCCTCTTAATATTTTGTAGTCGAACAATAAAAAAAAATCTGTATAAACACACAAATACCCTCAGTTGAGTCAGACTTGTTTTCAGAGTCCTAGGGCGTCCGGTTGGAATTCGTCGTCCAGAATCCGGACACCTCATCGTTGAATTCTATGCACACATACGATACTCCAACCTCAGAATTCCGTGAGCGACCCATCCTAATAGCATCAACCCACTCGATTTTCCTTCGGTCCCTTCGGTCCCTTCGGTCCCTTCGGTTCAGCCTGGGTTATGTAACGCGACAATGTCCACAGCCGATTATCACGTGCGGACGCGAGCCTCTGGGAATATCACTCCGCTGGATGATAATATACGCGAGAGGTATAAACCCGTATTTACGCGGATTATTTGCAGAGTGAGAATTCATCCCTGAATAATTGCCCGAAAGGGCCCCAGCCCGACGAAACGTCAAGTTACGACACACGACTATTAACATATTCTTCGCGAGTTTCTATCCAAAACTTTATTTAACTTTATCAAAGTTTGGGTCAATGTTGAACGACCTTTCGGAAAATTCCGGCAAGGATTTCCATCTGCACTTCATTATTCTCGAGAGGTCTTCATTATTACGAATCTCGGAGGAAGGTCATCCTGAAGTTCAACTTTTTTGAAACAGAAATTTCCATTCGCAGGGGTGGTTTTTTACATTTTGTAGTACGCAGGGTTGCACGAGTTGATCCCACGAGGTAAGATGATCATTTTCAATAGTGACAAAACTGTTAACGCTATCTAGTGATATTTTTTGGTAAAACTAAAAAAATAAAAACTGTCAGCTGTAGATCTAAGGCAAGGTTGACTTTATGCTTAGGTAACTTTTATTGTATACTGTCAGTTGCAATCATTTTTGCGTTTGTGGCTTTATAATATGCTCAATTGGGTTTTGGTTGGCCGGGTAACAGTGGAATACTTATATGTTATGTTACCGAGTAATGAATGAAAAAGTTGGGTTCGGGGCAAGATGATTCCCTTCGAGGTACAAGTAACTAAGGTAATAAAGGTAGGTACAAGTAACGTACCTACCTTATTTTTGTTGAATAGATTGTCTACTTATGTTTAAACTACACTACTAATGTATAATTGATCTCATAAATAATAATGGATATACCTAAGTGATTTAAGAGTGGCTGTAGAAGACTGGTTTGGTTTTATTCTAGATGGGTGAGATAAAACTTCTGATACAAAGGTAATTTTACTTGTAAGTTCAGTTTATGCTGTACACCTATGATTAATATATATAAATGTTCGGTAGCCACATACTCTTCGAATTATATACAGAGGTGTTGTAAACTCGAGCAAATATTTATTTACATTTACCTAATTTCTCAAAAATAAAAAGAATGCCTAAATAGGGGCCCATACCCTGGGAACAGGGCCAGACTCTAGATCTTGAACACCGCGGTGTCCAAGATGATGTAGGGTTTAAAAAAAAGAAAATCTTATTATTGAAACCCTGATGTATGGAACATTTCGAACATGCCAATCGTAAGGTAGATAAATATGCCAGTAGTAAATGGTTTCAGACCTTAATTTTGTTGAATATCTTTGAAGTTACGAGCATCTTCCCTTAGAGAGATTATCTCTTACGGCTTTCCCCTGCTTCGTGCGAGTGATTATGATGAGGTTGAAGTTTGCATCGTAAGGGTGCAACGAAAATTCTTTTCAATTCCTTATTTTTACTTTTATCGAAAATTATATTTCGCAACTTTAGGTTGTAAGTCGCTAAATAAGGATCCTAAAAAATGTTACCGCAATTTTTATAGCTCAAACTGGCCGAAGGAAATTTGAGAAATTCAGGAAACAAATATTTCGTTGCATTTCAACGATGCAAACGTTAACGTCATAAATTATGAACGATAGTTTTCGGAATCAATCTCAGTTAATTCTCCACGGAACTCAACGAGTTTGAAAATGCGTGTTTCTGCCATGGCTAGGCCGAGTTTCTCTTCGATTTGCCATCAGGGCAATGAAACAAATTTCCCAACCTTTTTCGATCGTACTTTCCCGTGGTCGATCGATCGGTCATTTTATTTTGTTCGAAGACCCGAACATCTTTAGTCCCGTGCCGCAGTGAATCGACGTCAACGGTGAAAAAAAAATCCTTCGGTACTGCTGATTTTGAGAAACAATCCAAAAACTTTGAATTGTTATCTCGAAATTTAGTACAAACATGATAATGAATTGAACGGAATTTGCGTGCGTTAAAGCAACCGTAGAAGACGACAGAATCGTTTATTTTGTTGGACAACGAGAAAACTCGATTCTACGCGTTTGCATTCCCTTTTGCAAATTCCCATAGCACTCTCTACGTATCAGGCCAGCACTAATAAGCAAAGCCGCGCTCGTTAGTGAGAGTGTGTTGGAAATGTACTTGTTTGCGCTTGTCGCGATGCATATTGCTACAAGCTTCGATAACGAAGGTGGGGGAGGGGGAGGGAGAGAGAGAGAAAGAGAGGCAGAAAGGGACCGTAAGAAAAGGAGAGAGAAATTTTGTAAGGGCTTTATAATGTCATAAAGGCTGTGTGTATCTATTGCAGACATTTTTCGATCACGGTTAATTGTGCTCGTTTCTAATAAATAAATGCGACTCCCGACGTACCTGCTGTATCAATACAGCCTAAAACCAATGCACTTACGATCGAAAATATAAAGTAAGAAAAAACAGTTGCTATCCAAATTTTGCTTGCTCAACAGTTCAAAAATTGTTCGAGTTTGATATAATCGTTGTTTATTTTGCTTATCAAAATATTTGTGACGATCTAATATACGACCGAATTAAATGGCAATTTTTATTTTCGCAAATAACAAATGCAACAAAATTGTGTGTGTGTGTTTTTTTAACGGATCAAAGCATCCGACTACTGAACAAAAGTGTTTAAACGAAGCAGCGAAAATCTACTGGTGAGCTTGACTTTGTTGCGTTTTAGTATGGTATATTTACTGATTTTATTTTTTTGTAACTTACGAGAGGTCGCGTTGCGAGCACGTACAGTGTCCAGTTTCGTCACCAGTGAGCAATTGATAAATCAATTATTCAATACGAGAAGAAAGAGAGCAGAAGAGGGAGAGAAAGAGAAAGAAAGGAAATAATGGAAAAAGGATGAAAAACGAAAGTGGAGTACGTGAAGAAAAACGTAAGTGTAAGAACTCGAGAAAAATGAAATTCAATGAATATATGAAGTAATAAATAATTGAGCTTGTTAACCCTCAATGAAGGTGAAGGTATTTGAGGCACCTTAATCCCATGAACCTGAGTCGTTTTCATTTTTGCAGTACCAAACCAACAATCGACAATGAAAAAAATCGGAAAAAATTCATGGTCAATGTTTAGGTCGTACTTCTCGAGAGAAAACAGGGTTTTTTTCTTTCTTGTTAAATTTTTTTTCTTTTCATTAAATATTAAGCAACTTGCGGAGAAAATGATTTTGGGCACGACGAAAACGACCCAGGATCGCGGATTGAGGGTTAATAGTGAGTGAGGATAGTCGAGAATCGAGCTGTCGAAAACTTTTTCATAATTAATTGCAAAACGTATAAAATTGAAATAGTCCGCAATTATTCACTTCTTTTAAAGCATAAAGAGTATTTCGATATTCTTGAAGCAGTATTTTAGTGTAGAAATTTGAAAAAATCGTTTTTTTCTGCCGCTTTCTTAAAGAATAGGCGCTTAAGGGATCATCCCACTTTAGACGGCTAAAAAATCAGGTATTTTTGGGCTTTTTTGTATGGTTTCTATAAAAGATATTGATTTAAATCTTTTTGGGCTTGATAAAATAACTCTTGAAATGGATGAAAACATTTTTTACTCATTTTACATTATTCATCTATCCCTGGTAGCAGCACCCCCATAGCCCCTCGAAAAAAAACGCTATCAGCTTCCTTGATGTTATTTCTGAGTAGATTTATTTGAAACACAAAAACCAAAAAGATTTGAGTTCAGTAGGGTTGTGGCTACTCTCCGAACTAGAATTATTCATTTTTATGCAAAAGTAAAAAAATAGCGTCTGTTGAAAAAAGTCTCCAAAAATAAGACTTTTTTAGTGATATTTCGGTTAGAAAAAGTACTTAAAATCAACATTTACAAATGATTGTAGTTCCCGGGATATTTTTCTAGTTAGAATTTCGTAAAAGTCGGTTCAATAATTCCAGAAAAAAAAATCAACGAAGCAAGAAAAAAAAATGGTTTTGAGAAAACGTGTTTAAAGCTCGCGCTCGCGTAAGAACACGCCGGAGAGCGCGCTCAATTAAACTCGAAAAATAATACTACGGCCGCTCCGATCTATATAACATTTCTACATAATATTTTTGAATTGGTCTATTTTCGAAATCCATAAAAAAATCGATCTTTTTAAGTTAATAAAGTGGGATGAACCTTCGAGAATATGTCATTAAAAGGAAATTTCGAAACCCTATTTGGGTCTATCCCAAATAGGGTTTCGAAGAGCTACGAACTTCAGAAGGTTCTAAGGAAGCTAGAGATGCTCGCAGGGAAGAAAGAGCTTCGAAAAATCATCATTTCGAAGTCCTATGCAAGGTCGACGCACACTTTACGAGGCAGGAATGGCTGAAAAATATAACTTAAGTTGCCATGCCATTACACCACTCACAAGGAAGGGTTGCGAGGCCGATCTCTCCGATTTCGATGAAATTTGGCATGCTTGTAGAATGAGTGAAAACAGGTGATACGTATTTTTTTAAATCTGCACAATCCGATTATTAAGGGTTGAAACGCACCTCCGAAAATTAGGGTGTTTTTCGTTTTTCGTCGATAACCTTTTAACGGTACGAGAAATGAACATTTTCAAATTGCAACAATGTTTATTTTTCCGTGTACTATACATTGGAGATGAGAACGATAACGTTATTGACGAAAAACGAAAAACACCCCTATTTTCGAGGGTGCTTTTCAACCCTTAAAAATCGGATTCCGCAGATATAAAAAAACACGTGTCGCCTATTTTTACCCATTCTACGAGCATGCCAAATTTCAACGAAATCGGAGGGATCAACCGCACAACCTTTCCTTGTCAGATAATTGCGGTTGTTCGAAATTGTACTCAAAACTTTAAACGCGTTTTTCTACTTTTTTCAACTTGGTTGCCATAAACTCTCGAGTTCTATTCAACCGATTGAGTTCGAATTTGGTATGCACCTTTCGTATATATCTCTCCATCTTCCCTACCTCGGAAACTGCGACATTATTGTTATCACTATTTAAAAAAAAAACTTTTGAAAAACAGGGCGGGGAATACACTTTTTCTCAGACATTCGCCATACATTTCTTCTCTTTCGTACCTGCCATTATGACTTCCTTATTGATAAAAAAGCTTGGTTCATTTCTGTTTCAGATGAATGGGAGCTTTGGAATCATGTCAACTGCCTCAAATCTTTTGTACACCCATACTTAGGCCCCTAACTTGCTCAATTTTTTTGCCCATTTTTTCCGAGTTCTTGAAACATCAATGAAAAAAACTATAAAATGGATGATAAAAATATTTTTTGTTTTTTTTATCAAACCCGAAAAAATGCCTGGAATTAAGGCCGCTAGACTAGAATACACCTTTAAGAGCGAATGCTTTACTGTTCGAAAGTACCTATAGCCGCGACCGTTACTTGTGGCTATAGTTAATTTTTCGATGCGAATGTAGGACAGCGACGAAGTTGAAAACTGCGATACGCAAAGTGTGAGTTCTTTCGCACGTCTGACGGATTTTCATCCAAATAGAGCAATTTAATTCTTTAACGAGAAAGAAAGTAAAAAAAAACGTTTTATTTCCAGACACCTGCGGGACGATTTTTCTTGCTTGCAAAACTTCGCTGAGGCTGTTTATTTTTTCATATCATACTTTAAATTTAAATAACGTCGCGGGGCTCTCGAGAGTATTAAACGATAATCACAAGGGCGATGAGCTTAGTAAACTGCCCAGTGCGCAACAGCCGGACTTTTGCGATTACCGTGAGTAAATGCCAATTTTCTCTTCATCTCTTTTCCCTCGGCAATGCGCTATACGTGTAAATACCTACTTGGTAACGAGCTCGGGTGGCTCGTTACAAAGAATTTGTATAAGTAATTAAATCATTCCGATTAACACCATATTTTATATTTGATTTAAAAGTTCTTACGCTATTCAATATTTGTACTTGTTAGCGATATTGTTATTATCGGTATTACCGTTGTTGTTACTGTTGGCATTGTTACAATTATTTCTAATTGAGTTAGAATCGTTATACTTTCTATTGAATCAGCGAATGCTGGATTTCCCTCAGTATTGTACAATCGTGAGTAATTGTTAATTAGCCGACTGCTTGATTCTCACCTATTCCCTGAAGGGGGCAGATACCTTTAGGCGAGGGAAGCATTTGCTGCTTTTCATGGTTTAAAAAGAAAATACTATTTCGCCATTTTTTGGACTCAGGCTATGTTTTATTATTAATTTGTGCTGTTACACGGTATTTTTACAAGCTTTTATTTAACTTGACTTGGTGTGAGGTGCAAAACGGAAAATCGATATTTCACCCACTTCTCGTCTACTTAGAGCTCTGAAATTTTGCAAACATACATCTAAAAGGTGACAATGTATGATTCAACTTTAAAAAAAGATATTTTTAAAATCAAAAAAGATAACTTGACTTCCTATGAGATGCAAAAAGGAAAATCGATATTTCACCACTTCCCGTCTACTTAGAGCTCTGAAATTGTTCAAACATGCATCTAAGAGGTGACAAAGCATAATTCAACTTAAATATATATATATATATATATATATATATATATATCCATAATAAAATATCTCGAATGAACGTATATAACGGTGTTATCAGCACCTTAAATAACATTAACAGAAATTTCAGAGCTCTAGTAAAATCAATTTAAGACTAAATAGTTGATAATAGTTTACATGTGAAAAAAAATTGAACAAAATTGAACAATTTAATATACTAAAAAGTGGAAAATATTTTTTTTTTACCAAGTCGCTTATATGTGACTATAAATAAAAGCTTGGGACGCTCAAAACATAGACATATAATCTTTAATTTACATAAATCGGTTAACAAGTCAACTGTATTTAATTGACTGTAAAACAACCTTACTGAGTATAAACGGGTGATAATCATTTCGCTAATTACTATTGTGCCAAATTAAATACGGTTAATGAAACTGAATTGATCAAATGTATTAAACATCTAAAAAGTTGAGCGCCCCAACCTTCCATTTATAGACACGTATAGGTGATGTGGTAAAAAAATTAGATTTCTACTTTTTAGTACATTAAATTTGTTTAAAAAAAGGTTTGTTTGAAAAATAATTGTTCTCGCATACAAATTTTTATATTAATCTTCAAAAATGGCGGAGGTATTTTGATTCATTTGAAAAATACCAAGTAACAGCCAAAAGCACTTATCAAACATACCCTAAGTTTCAAAAATAGTGAAAAAACCTTCCCCTAAAAAAATCAGGAAAATCACCCATTTTTCCTCATCTTAAGGTATCTCTCCCCTCAACACTCTATTGGGCATCTTTGTAACGGCAATATGTACAGTACTTTAAGGGAACAAAATTGTATTTGGCAGGAATTGAAAATTTAAATGTCCACTTTCGATATATATGATAATAAGTTTGTGCAATTTGCAAACAGGTCAATTATAATTTTTATTGGTACAGATAAGATCGATTAACCGAATGAAAATGATTTTTCTGACCTGTTACATATTTCGATTTGGTCTAGCCAATAGAGCATGATATTATGAATTATCAAAAAATAAAAGGACAAAAATCAATATTAAAGACAGTCAAGTAAACATCAACTATTTTTTTGCAACGTTTGTTGGTCAATAGAGCATGATATTATTGATTATAAAAAAAGGACAAAAATCAATATTAAAGACAGTCAAGTAAACATCAACTATTTTTTTGCAACGTTTGTTGGTCAATAGAGCATGATATTATTGATTATAAAAAAAGGACAAAAATTAATATTGAAGACAGTCAAGTAAACAACAACTATTTTTTTGCAACGATTATTGATCAGTAGAGCATGGTATTGTGAATTATCAAAAAATAAAAGGACAGAAATCAATATTGAAGAAGGTTCAGTAAACATCGACTATTTTATGCAGAGATTGTCGATGGACTATTTCGTTCCCCGTACAATACGATACACACGCACATACGTCTATCCAAGACCAAAGCGTTTCGATCTCCTGTCAGAAATTATCCGCGCCATTTGAATTCATCCGATCGATTCTTGAATCGTTTAGAAGCTTACCTCCTTGCAGCTGAGGCTCGCCAAGTTCTACGTAAAACAGAGCATCCTTCTCGTACGAGTCTTCCTCGATTATCGTCAGATTTATGGTCTTTCTGTAAGTAGAACATGTAAGAAACGAATTGATTTTTTTCTCAATTAAACAAATGTCTTCGCTGTAATAAGAAATATCCCAGTTATTAATCTAAATCTCATGGTTCTATCGATATAAGCTATCGAAACGGTATTTCCGGCGGACCCAGAAGTATCATCACATTCATCGTCATTTTGGAAATACAGCATCTGATGTTTTTTTTTTATGGTCAGTGACGATTGTTTTTCAGGAAAAACGTATCCAAAGTGATTTATGGGAAAAAATCCTTCACAAGAAATTCCCAAAATCCAGTTTATGACAAAAAAAAACATTATTAGTGCACCCCGTGAAATATGAGAATAGACACAACAAAACCATTACCAGAATTATTTAATTAGTGATGACGTTGAAACGATGTTGAAGGCTTTAGATTTTTTGGTACCACGCAGAAAGAATACAATTTTTTTATAGTACGATTAAATATTTATACGTAAACTAATTGAGGACTCACACCAAGTTCACATTTTGTAAAATATCGATTTTTATTTTTTCGGATTCTCAAGATACAATATTTGTAAAATATTGATAACTTTCTACAAATTTCAAGTTGATCCGTTCAAAATTAAGGGAGTTATGGACGTTTACAGGTCGGGCCCGCGACCTGCGAATTTTAAACGCGTTTTTTCCAAAATAACATTTCCACAATCGCGGACCATGAAATCTCAACAATCACTGCACCGATCAACTTAAAATTTTACGAGCTCTCTCACATACCAAAAAGCAGCGCTTAATCGAGAGAACTTTTTTATGCGTAGTTATTTTTGGTAACGAAAATGGATGATTTTGGTCAACGTAAATCGATACGTTTACTTCGAACTGCGCCCTTTTTTTTTTCAAAAACCAATATTTTGTTAAATCGTTCGTCCAAGCACTAGATAACTTCGTGCAAAAGCTGAATGCATTCCATTATTTCATTTCCGATGATTTATTTCCGAGCAGCAGTGGTCATACCGCCGAGGATATTTTTAAACAGCGGTCTTCACAAACCATTATATCTCTACTACATTTATAAATATTTTCCGATACAAAAATTGTAAAAGATACTTACAACCATACGCTTTAATGTAAATATAAAAAAATTGAAAACCTGCCCACATTACCGCGGAAAAACTTCACGAAAATTCCTCCTCTTCTCGGCCACGTGCCAGGTGAGTTACACCTGGTTAATATCACTAGAGTTAATATCACTAAACGTTAGTATCGTAATAATAGAGTAATATCACTAAACGTTAATATCTTAATTAATAGAGTAATATTAATAAACGTTAATATCGCAATTAATAGAGTAATATCACTCGAGTTAATATTATGAAAATGCATTAATTTCCAACTAGAACAAACAAAGCATAGACATTTTTCCATACATCGAGAAATACAAACGATTTTTCGATCTATGATTGTCACCTGTGCTAGTGATTCACATTCTTATAGAACCAATGAACCATGTGATCTCAGAATTTCTCTATTCTTGATTTTCCATAACCTTTTTTTTTAAGTTATTTGGCAATAAAACCAATACCGCTTCCAAGTCAAAACGGGCATAGGGAAAACTACCTAGATATAACAGAGTACTCGGAACAAAGCCACATCTACTCAAGCATAAATGAGTCATATATAAAGGGTGCCTTGCAGGGGATGTGAAGTGGACTATGGTGGGGAATGTAATAAGGGAGAGGACCCCGTAGAAATGAAAGCTACAATTTAAAAAAAAAGACATATATATGTGTATATATTTTCTTCCTTCATGCCAAACCTTCATGTTTGCATCTCATATTAAAACAATATTAAAACAATTCATACTATTCAAATAAAGGATACGTTTTATTGATAAAGAAAAAGATAAATATAATTCATTTATTTAAAAGATAAAATATAAAGATAAATAAAAAAATAAAATAACATTGATAAATAAATTAAAACAATATTTAAACCGCCCTTTATATATATATATATATAAAGCCATTTATCGGATATTGTGTTCCATACGTAACCTTCGTGTTGTACCTTATATTAAAATAAAAATATTCGTACTTTTCGAATAAATAATGAATTTGATTAAACTAAAATGTCTAGTAATTTTGAGCCACCCTATATGTCCAATACGCGTTTTTGCTTATCACATAGCCAAGGACAGAGTGCAGGTATAATGAAACGATGCAACAAATAGAAGATCCAAAATTGCGCGGCTTTAACATTCAGAGTCAGGTAGATTCGATCGCACGATACTTTGGCCCAATTACGAACGAATATAGGGGACAGCGGAAATGGACTTGGCGATCGGAGAGCCCGAGGGAGCCGAGTGAGAGCAATGGTACCCACGAATCTACTCTCATTATTACGGGTGTAATTGTCCGATAATAATAAATTTATCGAAATGGGAACCGGACTGTACCTTTGGATGCGAAATCCTCGGCATTCAAGTCCATTTCGATGATCATAGAGATAAGCAACGTTTGTCGCGAATCGCGGAACATCGAGTGTCACGTATATGGGAAAACGTTATTTTGAGAAAATTTGCATCCGAAGACTTCGTAATAGCCAAATGTCCTTTCATTCTACATTTTGTAAAGTCCATTTGCAAAGCATTTAAAACCACTTCTGGATGGGATGGAATATACTCGTGAGAAGATCTTGTTCTACCAAAGTTGTAAAGCACTTGATTTCCTACAAGTTCAGTCATTACCGTTTTGACTAAAAAATTGTAGATCGCCGAGTTGTTCGACAAAAACAATTTTCCATTAAATTTAGGACGACGGTATTAACGGAACCCAAGTTCAGCCCAGCATGAAACTTACCCATGTTGTTTTACACTAATAAAAGAAAATACAGTGTAAATTTCAGCAGGATCAACCTCGTTATTGGAGTTAAATAATTAAAAAATGAATGATTTGTCTTTTTTTTAGTGCTGTAGTACTTGGAAAATATTGAATTTTTTTCTTTAAAATAGTTAATAGAAAACCGCATCTTTTTTGGAGAGAATATTTTTTTGTACGACGAGAAGATCACTACGATACGATCATTTGAAATTTTATCACGTGTCAAATCTTATCTCCGTGTTAGCCGAGTTAGCGAGCCGATAAAAATCTGAAAAAAATGCCACGTACTCAAAATATATGACGCAAAAACATCACTAACTTTGAAAGAGATTGAAGGAGGTCAGGCTTTGAGGTCGATCTGAAACACTTGGAATACCTCATAAATATGATAAAATTGTAAAATTTAAAGGTCTTAGCAATGTTTACTTTGTTTATCAATTTCAAACAAACGTATCCGATACACGGTGTCTCTTCCCTATACGTTGGAACATAGGAAATTAAATAAAAATACATATCACATACTCGCGATCACGTACCTGGACTCTATGTGCATTTGCAAAGTTACATACTCGTGGGGGCGATGATAATCGAATACATCGACCCATTAACAGCGTCACGTCGAAAGGTCGAATTCGCCCCGAGACTTCGGCAACACTCGCGGCCGGCAATTATCATACATACACAATCACACGATACGTACGAATGTGTAGTGACGTGTTCAATTTCGAACGTACCGCGATCACACGTATACACGCGCACACGTGCAAGGCTACCCCACGTGCAAGAGCAAAACGGTGTACCGTGTACTCGCGTATACAAAGCTGACTGGTTGGCATTCGCGCGACTGCGAGGCAAAAGAACTTGGAATCATACGCGTGAAGAGGCCACGAGTACCGAAGTGTACTCCGGAGAAGGAGCGCGTTTGTCCGGAATTTTCATTTTCGTTTTTTTTTTCCAAAGGGTTCTAGGTTTGTAGGTACGTGGCGACAGAATGCCACGGGAAAGCACCATTTTGCGGAAACGGGAAAGAAGTTTCGAGAAGGCACTTCCGGCGGTGCGGTTTATTTTTGCAGCTGACGAGGATGCCTGGATAACCTCCCTTACAGTTGTGAAGCTGCTGAAGGCTTCGACACAGAGGAAACGAAATGCCGAAAGTTCGTAATGAAATATTGTCTTGGTCTACCCTTCCTTCGTTATATAGGGTGTCTCGAAATGACCTGACATTTTTATTTATCAATAAATCGTGTTATTTATTTAAAAAGTAACAATATTTTCGTTTTAATATGAGGTAAAAACATGCAAGTTAGCGTGGAACGCAATATCCGATAAATGGCCGCCTCGTCCCTGTTTGCAAACGTTCACTCTTTTAGCGAAATTTTCAGTAACATTTTGGCATGATTGCGGACCAATTTCGGTAAGGTAGTCCTATCGCCAGACTTAAGGATGTTGAGTCCCAAATCGCAAATGATAATAAAATTCTGAAAATTTGGTACGTTTTTGTATGAAGTATTTCAGAGGTCGTGTAAAAATTTCACGATAATTAGGAAGCTCGTTATTGAACAATTAACATTTACAAATTAAATGTTGTCTTATGGAAACTGATGTAACTTTGCAATAAGTTTTTTTTGACCTCTCAATTTTGTAATATATACAATATACTGAAAGCAACGGAAACAAAACGGAGTTTATTGATAAATTTTTATTTAATTTCTTTAACAAATTGTTCATAACATAATGTTAATTTTTTAATAACGAGCTTCCTAATCGTCGTGAAATTTTAACACGACCTCTTAAATACTTCGTACAAAAAGATACGAAATTTTCAGAATTTTCTTATCATTTTTTATTTCAACCCCTAAGGAGGTTGAAGTAATGATGATAGAATTCTGAAAATTTGGTATGTTTTTACATGAAGTATTCAGGAGATCGTGTAAAAATTCCATGACGATTAAGAAGCTATTTATTGAACAATTAACATTAACATGTTTCATAGGGACTCAACATCCCTAAATTCATAGGATTTTCATAATTTTTTTGGAGCTTCAGTAAATATATTAATAATCGTTTCTGTAAAATTTGAGGGTCGGTTATCGACCTTATTACAGAGAGAAAAATATAAAAATTGCGTACTTATATGAAGGAATCCCGAGACGACATAAAAACCCAATTTCCGGTCGCTACAAAAGTGTATACAATAGTGAGAATCCATCAGATTCTTAAAAATAATCAGATACATACTTTATAGTAACCAAATGCTCTCAGAAAAATATACGCTTATTGACCTAATTTTCATGTAATATCAAGTTTTTATTTGAACTTCCGGTATTGGATTTATTACTACTTGCTACGATAAAGAGACGTGACAGCAAGGCAACAGCTGACTGTAGTCTTAACGTCATCTCACTCATTCGAATTTCCACACATATTTCATTTTTAACCGACATATTTTGCCGACACAAATTTTCCACGCTTTTTTACCAGTTGTGGCCCGATTACAATACTTTACATTTCCTGCACCTGACATTGTTTTGGCAGATCGACGTTGAAAAGCATGGAGGTTAAACTCGCCTGAACGAGTAAAAAGAGACGGAGATAGAACCAATGTTGCCAAATATCGAACCAAGCAATACTACGCGAATCGTTTTCCATTTTTTCTAATTAAATGTGAACATTCATTGAACAGTTTACAAATGGGAAATTTTACTAATTACAATTTTTTTGCAGCCCTTAAAAATATAAATTGCACAGGTCTCAAGTATGATCAGTGGTATGACTAGTGTGAAGCGAGAGGACTACCTTAATAGTGCATCCAATTGCTTCCTTGAGCTCCGGAATGATCTGTGAGTCATTGGTATACATTTTTCCTTTCAGAAATCCCCAAAGAAAGAAGTCCAATGGCGTCAAATCGCACTATCTTGGTGGCCAATCCACATCGCCGCGGCGCGAGACAACACGACCATGTAACTTCGTCTCCAATAACTGTGCAGTATCAATGCAGAAAGTAACCATTTCTATGCATTGCTCGATCGTGTAACTCTCCATGACTAAACCTCGATACTTCCTGGTACCAGTTGTAAAAAATAAGTACTCTATGTTCACCACAAAAAAAATGGCGCGCGATTAAAAATGTCCGATCATTTTGAGACATCGTTTACTATTTTTGCTAGATCACAGGCGGCGAACTGCAGAGTTAGAGGGATGTGCTTCCTGGCAGAGTCTTACCAACGTTGCTGTTATAGCGAGAGATTCAAGCCTGTCGATCCGGAGTCGAGGAAAAGGAGATAAAACTGAAGATATTGGAGAAACAAAGAGAGAAGGTAAACGGGAGACAGATAAAGAAACGAGAATCAGAACGGTTTTTTTCCATTCTTGACAGACAGAGAAGTGCAAGCTGTAGCCATCACGCCATCTAGAAGTTCCGGAAGGGTTGTAAAAAAAATTACAAGGACACCCTTACACTCTTGGCCCATTGTTCGCTGGATGAGGAGACAGAACAAAAGAGAGACGCGAGAAAAGGGTTGAACGAAGGTCTCCACCACAAGTTTATCCACCATTAATACACAAGGCTTATCCGACAATCAACCTGTCTCTTGGCCGCATGCCATTTTTTACCCCCTTTCTCTCACTGTCTCTCTCTCTCTCTCTCTCTCTCTCTTTCTCTCTCTCCCTCCCCTCTCTCCCTCCCTCCCTCTCTCTTTTCGTCTCACTGGTCCATCCCTGTCGCATATCCGATGACTCATTATGAACTGACAAATAGGATAGAAGGGGCACTTTGGAAAACGACGGAAAATACTATTCAAGTGGAAGCGTGGTATCATGAAAATCGAATGAAGCCTATTCAAATATTTTCATAGATTGACAAAGAATAAGCCCGTGAACTTTTCTTTTCCGTTTCTCGTGAACTCTCGGCTGCAATGGACTTAAGGGGGGGATACTTTTATGCGAGGAAAAATAGCTGATTTTCATGCATTTTTTTAAGGGGCAGATTTCTTCGCCATTTTCGAAACTTAAGAGTAGTAGAGCTAGGCCGGTTCTAACCCAGGGATCTCAGGGGGGAGCGGGGCGGGGGAGTCGAGCGCGGGGAAGCCGGGGTATGCATGGTGGCGGGGGGGGGGGGGGGGATCCTGCATGCGGCAGCCGAGTGCTGGGTTGTGGCGGAGGGGGAGGGGGGTGTTAAAGAGTGGGGAGGCTAGTTTTTGGTGACGATGTCTTCCAGGCGATAGCTGGACCCGCGGGCGAGAGGGGGAAGCCGCTGTCGACTCTGTGGGGGAGGGGGCATCATAGAGTCGCGTTTCCTTGAAAACCCATAAAATCTGATAATTTATTATCAACATTATAGATGTAAGCGGAGCATTTTTGTCTAGACTATTCACAGGAGTATATATATATATATATAAAACTTAGCCAAATGTGTGCATGTGTGTGTGTGTGTGTGTGTGTGTGTGTGTGCGTGCGTGTGTATGTGGGGGGGGGGGGGGGGGGGGGAACTCCCATCTATGGCTAGGAAAATTTTCGGGAGTGAGATAACGATAGTTCCCATATGAAGGGTGGCCCTTCAAAGCCCATAAAATGCTTTATTTATTGCATGCAGCTGCAGCGTTATTCCAAAACAAGTTTCAACTCGTCGAGGTTTCATTCCACAACATTACGTCAAGATGTTCAGATGTGCGAGTATGTACGCAGTGCATCCGGCCAAGCACCCCCTGGACTTGACCAAAAACGAGCTCGAACAAGTTCCAAAGGTCTTGCTCCTAAAGTATTGGGGTAACTTTATTGGTTTACTGTGGGATCGTTTGCCGGAGCATCATCGGAACGATAGTGAAGTGATATCGTATCTTCCATGCATGGAGCATTATAATACGCCACAGATGAAGGATCACATTGATGTCCCCCCACCCCAACGTCGGGACTGTGGAAAGTGTTGCGAGGGGGGAAATGCTCTACGTGCGGGGTTCTTCGAACGTGTTTGAACCTGTTAAACGCGCCTATGATTGGATAAGTGGGGAAAAGTTTTAAAAATCTGAGTGGAGGGGCTACGAGGGAGCTTATGATTTCATGGACCAAGCTCAGACTGCACTATTCCACCGCACCATCAACTTCTCCGAAAAGAACTTTGAAAAAGAGTGAAAATGGATCTCTCAAATATCAACAAGGTCAGCCTGATGGCGGAATTCCTCCCAACGAAGAAGCTGTCAGAACTCCACGTCCATACGGATCATCAAATCACGGACATGAGAGCTGTACAGACCAAGTTTGGAAAACGCTACATCGTGGACGTTGCAAATGAGTGTGCCGTCTTCTTGCCAGCGCGGCTGGTAAAGGCCTTCGATCAAGATGTGAAAATGTTCGAGAGTATGCTGCAACTGGCGCGCAATGGTCAACTCTACATGAAGTACATTGGTGGAAAATACAACAGCGTCGAGTTCCGTCGAGTCTGAGTATGGTGGAAAAGAATGCTCGTGAAGGCCCGGCGGAAACAGCGAGTTCAACAGCAGCCAGCATCATCATCACCATCGTAGAGTGCAAGGACTGTTTGCATCACAGTCATCATCATCATCATCATCGTAGAGTTTTCGACGCTCGAGTCTGAGTATGGTGGAAAAGAACGCTCGTGAAGGCCCGGTGGAAACAACGAGTTAAGCGGCAGCTGGCATCGTCACCATCGTAGAGTGCAAAGACTGTTTGCATCACAGTCATCATGATAGAGTTTTCAACGCTTAGTGCTATGTAAAAATGTACAAAAAAACTTTTTCATCGAATATAATGTAAAAAAAAAAGAAAAAAAAATGACAAACTGTATTCGCCGTAGATATAGGAAATAAATGGAGAGAACGATATTTGTTCAAAATGTTTTTATTCCTTTAAAAAAAAAAACCCTCACTCACACAACGCTTCGTATACACTCAACCAGCTTTTCAGTGATTTTACATTTGCCTGGGCGCAATTGTATTTCGTGTTGGAGGAATGATGCGGGCATTTGGATTTCGTGATTTTCGGCAACTTCTGCAGCGATGGACAGTCCAGAGTCTCCAGATCGATGACTTTTGTTGCTGAATCCGTGAATCTCGATAGCCATGAGCACTTCTCGAATCCCTTGGCATAGATGGTAGGAGCTCCTTGCAAGATTTCTCGAATTGTCGTTCTAGCTGCCTCGTACGGTATGCCGCTGTGTTCCCATCGTATTCCATGGAAATTGCGTTCCAACCACTTGTTTGTCATTTTGTACTTGGCCGGTAGAGAGTCCCATGCAAATGGTGCGTCGAAGGTGAGAGTCAGCGGTTCAGCATCCTTGTCGTGGAGTTTGATGATGGACATCTCCTTCAGGACAAATTTGTTCGTGGGTCTCTTGAAGCCCTGTACATCGACGATAAGCTCCATGTTGACTGATGCGGGTGCGAATCATCAGCATGATTTTATACCAATTTTTTAACCCCACCGCTGATTGGATTGTACTCGACAATGCGATCATGGAGGATCATGCAGTAAGCTGAAGTTTGTGGCGGAATATTATTTTTCAATTCGAACTCAAGACGCACGTCAACAGGGCCGGACTTGAGAGAATCGTTTTGTTTTGAGCAGTCAATGACAACGAGGGGGGCTTTTTCTAAAAATTCAATCCTGCTCAGCCATGGTTCAGCCTCTTTGTTGTAATAGGTCGGTTGAAAGTTTGCGTACATCTCGTAGAGTAGAGCATATTGATTTTGGTCAATGTTCAAATTCAAATTTCCATATGGATAGCATTGTGAGTTGAGGTAAAGTTTGACATCGCTCAGGTTACAATGATCAAAGTGGCTGGCATTTTGTTGTTTCTTATTTTTCCGTCCCGTCTGCAGCGCGAGTATGACATAACGTGGCTTCTCCAGTTGATTCGAAGTTTTCACAGACCACACGTGCTTAGAGGTGGCAGGCAGCAATGGATATTCATACAGTTCCCATGTTCGGAAACTCATGGAGATTGGTGCATCTTTGGCGAGAAACTTTAACAGCTGAATTTTTCGCTGATCCGAGACTGTTACATACGTAAGAGCCATTCTATTTTATGCAATACGAGTTTGTAGTCTTCGGCGGCCGTTTGTACAATGGCATTATCATCGGTCTTTGATCTCGTGAGAATCAACTCGTGCTTGGCATTTACGACAATTTTACGATAATCTTCGGCAAAGCCGAGGAGCATGCTGAGCGGAATACACACATCAAAGTTTCCCGATACATCTACAATCTGCTTGGTCTCTTCGACATCGAGCCATCCAGTGTTCTCGAGCATAGAACTTTTGGCTGGTGAGAGAGATGAATATCCCTTAATTACGCTCGTAATGCCAACATTCTTATTACGATCGATTTCTATGCCATTCAATTCATATCGCACTTCCTCAAACAAATGACAAATGGCATTGTTGACGAGACTTGTAGCAGCGGTTGGCATCCCATCACGCTTGGATAATTTCCCACATATGTGTAGGGAACTCTTGCTTGGCAGGATGGAGAGGTCTTGATGTTGGATGGCAATACGGATTTCATCGCTGTTATTGAAGGTTGAAGATGCATATGGCTGATGAGCGTGAATCTCGCAATGGATGATGGATTCATCAAAGACCACGGGTGTCTGAATGTCTACGATTTCTTCTTCCATTTCACGCAGCAGATGCACAGAGCACAGACTAAATAATTTTTTACACGCTTTCGCCACGCACTTTGAGACCCAAACTCTTCAAGAGTAGCACGTTTTGAGGTGTTAGCACTTTGGGCGCTGGCCGACGACTGATCGTTTTTATCCATGGTTGTTTATTGTTATTGGAAGATCTATTGAAAACTATACCCATCACGACTTTATATGCAGGCGTATGGTGATTACTTCACCGCGGAAATTTACCAAATCACCGTCCTGATCCACTATGCGAAGCTGTATCGTATCAATCGTTCGACTTGTGATCGGCAGATAAATTACATGTGAGGGAACTTCAATGATCTTATAGCCCGGTGGCACAGATGGAAAGAATTCATGAATTGTGTGTACTTTTTGTCCGTTAATATAGGCACCAGCGGTAATGTTGCACTCAACGCGTAGGGCATTCACTTTGAGAATGGCTACAGGAAGGTCAGATTCATGTCTTTTATTGGCTTCCAATTTGCGTGCGGTGAAGCCTAGTAGATGTCCAATAGAATCTGTCGGCTCAAAATTTACATCATGATCACACTCGATCTCACTGCGTAGCGTATTATTATTGGGTTTAATGCTGATGCTGATGTTTTTACGCGAGAGCTCTGCTTGTACAAACGTCTCGATATCCTCTATTTCATAACTACCCGTAGGTATCGTCAACACCTCTTCTCCCACGTAAAGTTTATCGTGACCATCGTCGATATTGGGAATAGAGTTGAAAGTCAACAATTCCACGAGACCGAGAGTATAATTTTTGTGTGGCGAGAGTTCGATGGGGGGAAAGTATTGCACCTCGAGTATGGATGATGAGCCAGATATGGTCAATGTTAAACTTTCATCCATGATGCTGGTAAATTAACAACTGAATTCTCCACGTCATTTCCCCCCTATATATAGTGTATATTTGTCTTTGTGCTGTAATTGCCGACAAAGAAATTTGAGACACAAATGTCCACATTCAATTGTATCATATTCCTGATATCCAGTATAATTATAATTTACGCTACCAACACGAAAATATCTCATGAGTTCGGATGGTGGTGGAAGGTTGCCGAAACTATCAAAGTACAGGACTTTCCATCCAGTCTTTTTGTAAGCGACCCAGTGTGTTCCAGGACCAACATTTTCATCCAAATTGACAATTGCTGCTTCACATTTGAGGGGCCCGCTCGCTGGCAATGTATCGCGCATGTAAACTCCACGAAAATGTGGAATTTTTAGGATTTTCGCATATTTGAGAAGATCGATGTCGGTGAGAGGTCGGTGAGGTAGCGTAACTTCTAGTTTTTTGGCTTAATATGAAGACCCAATCCCTGCTTATATGGTTTCAGATGTAAGCCCTTACCCAATGCGATCGCTTCAATTGTTCGATTATGGCGCTTACTTTCATCCAATTCACGTTTAGCTGCTTGAGCAGCATTTAGCGCTTTAGCTATGCTCGCCGCACCACCTGACAAAGCACCCGCAGCGCTAAGACCCGCAAAAATAGGCACGAGGAACGGTAATAAACCACCAATTTTATGGGGTACAGGTAGAACTCGAGGTGTGCGTACTTTACCACCTTGCATCTTTACAGCTGCACGAGCACCCTTTAGAGCTGATTTAATAATCTTATGTGGATCATCACTTTGAATCATTGTCTTCTTCGCAGCGCCAATTATTTTTTTCAAACAAACGCCACCCTTGCGGGCCTTTATCCCAATACCAAATTTTCTCTTTGTCTTCATAATATTTGCCACGCCCCAAGCACTGGCTTTTTCACCGATACTAGCGTCTCGCGCACTAACTCGTTGCCAAGCCTGTTCAGCCAACACTTTATCCGCCAAATGTCTCGCTTCAAGATTATCCGGATTTTTCGAATATGCAATATCGTGTTGTTTGCAAGCTGCATCCAATGGATTAATGCCCGGATCACCACGAGCAAGACGCTTGGCCAACTTTGTGCCTGGTCCGCAATATTGATAACCAGGCAGATGCAATTCAACGGGTAGATTGTTGATTAGGCGATTGACGACACCTTTACCGCTATGAACGATCATGTCTAAAGACAATACTCGACTGACGGCGAATCCGTATAAAAATGCTATTTATATGATTTTTCCGTTAGTCCTGTGCGAGATGGCATCCAAGAAGCAAACTCACGGAGGTAGCCTTCCCGTGATAAATTTCGATGAATTTGTCGAAGATGGCCGGGAGAAAAGACAAAAGCGTCATGGACAGTTATTGCCGGATAGCATACGTGCGGTGTTTTGTGGTCCATCAAATTGTGGAAAAACCAATGCTTTGCTCACTCTCATCATCCATCCCAATGGCTTGAGATTTGAGAACATTTATTTGTATTCCAAGTCGCTGAAGCAACCAAAGTACAAGTTGCTCGAACAATTACTTGAACCTGTGCATGGAGTTACATATAATCCATTCAATGAGCATGAACAAGTGATTGCACCAAGTGATGCACGTCCCCACTCTATATTCATCTTTGATGATATTGCGTGCGAAAAGCAGGATAATGTTAGAGCATTCTTTTCCATGGGAAGACATGAGATTGTAGACAGTTTTTATCTTTGTCAGACGTACACCCGTATCCCCAAACATCTCGTGAGGGATAATGCAAATTTCGTGGTGCTTTTCAAGCAGGATGATATGAATCTCAAACATGTGTACAACGATCACGTTAATACGGATATGACTTATACATGCTTCAAAAACATGTGCATGAAATGCTGGAATTCCGACAAGTATGCATTTATCACGATCGACAAAGATAGCAATATGAACGAGGGTCGATATAGACAAGGTTTTGATGATTTTCTCACCATTGATAAATGAATCGTCGCTGGTGGTTCAAGAGGCAGTATTGTGCACGCGTCGACAGTGACAACATGAAGAGCGAACAACTGTTGAGAGAAAAAATGTATTGCGTGAAATTGCCAAGGCGAGCGATGCAATCAGACGAAAGCATCGAATGATGAAAATTGGCAAAGAGAGTGATGAGCAGAGAATGCGAGATGTCTTTAAGCCTATAGTCAGACCATTGGAGAAATTGGTGTCATACAAAAACGGTGAGCCGGCGAAGGAGGAAATCAAGGATGAAAAAGCCGACGATAAAGAAGGAGATGCGATAAATAGTGTGAAACATGAATTGAAGAACGAGACACACGATTCCTTCAAGAGTGAAACACAAGATTCTTTCAAATTGATATACGAGGATGATGATGATGATGAGTCACAAAATGTCGATGACTTAATCACCGAATATCTCCTGCTGTTACGAACAAATAGAAAAGCAAGCCTGGATGTATCATATGGTGTGCGGAATCTCTCAAACAACCGATTAATGATTGGTGATTCTCCGATAAATTTCGACTCTCAACATATTCGTGTGGGAGATGTGAATTATGCGAAAACTGTTGGATTAACTGAGCTGCTGTTTAAAAAAGTGCCCAATATCGAAACTCTCACACCAGACGATTTGAAAAACTATGAAAAAATTGTCATTGCGACGAATGCTCACAAAAAATTTTATAAGCCTAGTGCGGCCATACGACGTAATACCTGTCACAAATTCAACACTTATATTGCAAATATAGCCGATCACCACGTGGGAAAGGGTATGCCAACGTATAAGCTGGCTAGAAAAAACGCTCAATTGGACTATGTATATTGGGACAATCCCAATGAGCTGGTAGACCGTCTTCGTCTACTTCTGGCATCACAAGCAGCCGGAAATTCGGCCCATGCGAATGAAATTATATCGATTATCGAGGAATTGCGTGAAGCTGAAATAATTTATTAACTCGGCGTCGGAAAATTTATGCATTCTCATCATGAGTGTCGATGTGTTTGGACGCCAATTGCGTCAGAGTGTACTCCTCAGTAAGCAAGGTCCTCCAGGCCGACCTGGGATTGGGTTTAAAACCACCGCAGATGGTCATTATGACGTGGGGCAGAAACGATTGTGTAACATCGCTAATCCGGAAGGACAAGACGACGCCATCACTCTAAATACTTTACACAAAAGATCCCGAACTATCATTAAGAACATTCGCAAAGAAATGAACGAGAGTAATCAGCTGCTGGTTAATGGACTTGAAGCTACGATAAGAGATATTGCAAAGACACTCGAGGCCAATGTCAAAAATCTACAAGATTTGGTGATTCGTAATTCACGGATCATTGCTGCACTGGATGCGCGACTGAGTGGACTAGAAAATGAACGAGAAAAAGAGCGCTCTCGTGCTGGAGCTACATAAGCCTGCTCGACGAAACTATCCGCGTCGACATGTGGACATCCGCGGCTTGGATGAGACCTGGCAAGCTGATCTCGTCGATATGTCATCGTACGCACATCAAAACACCAAACATAAATTCCTCCTCACCGTCATCGATACTTTCTCAAAATTCGCCTGGGCCGTACCAATACTGAGTAAGAGTGGTAAAGATGCAGCAGCCGCAATGAAGTCGATACTCGTTAAGGGACGCATACCACAGCACTTGCACGTCGACGAGGGAAAAGAATTTTACAATTGTCACTTTAAATCCCTAATGAAAAAGTACAATATTCACATGTATTCAACATATAGCAACTTGAAGGCATCCATTTGCGAGCGTTTCAATCGTACATTGAAAAATAAGATGTGGATGCAATTTAGTCTTCGTGGTAATTATAAGTGGATCGATATTCTTGATAATCTAGTAGCTGAATATAATGATTCCGTACACCGTACCATTAAGATGAAACCGAGAAATGTCAACGCGGAGAATGAGAAGGAAATATTGCGGCAAGTTTTCAATAAGACTCAGCCGCCAATAAAAACACCACCGAAATTCACCCCTGGCGATAAAGTGAGAATCAGCAAATTTAAGAGTGTTTTCGAAAAGGGTTACACGCCAAATTGGACAACGGAAATATTTACGGTATCTCGTGTGAAGAAAACGCTTCCAGTGACGTATCGTTTGAAGGACCATAAAGATGAACCCATCGCCGGTGGTTTCTACGAACAAGAGCTTCTCCGTGTCAAGTACCCCGATATCTATCTGATAGAAAAAATTTTAAAGAAGCGCGGTCATCGAATGTTTGTAAAATGGCTGGGTTTCGACAATGCCCACAATAGTTGGATAAGTAAATCCGATTTGTAGTCGTCAATAAAAAAGGCCAAAAACATTTAGACTTTTATGACTCTCTTTCTACCCGTCAACGTGGTGCGCCACAGCAGGCGTTTTCTCTCCCTCCAATCCCTTCTTCCCCCTACTCTCGAACAGTGTATGCGGGAAATAATGGGTACACATGGATTACAAAAGCCGTTTCCTTTACTTACAAAAGTCCATTTTTGCAAAATCAAATATTTACAACAAACAAGTTTTACATCGAGTTAATGTTTACAAAAACATACGCAATTTTCACAAGTTTTATACATCAAGTATTTACAAAAATGTACACAATTTTACATCGAGTTTATATGCATGATACTTTGTTACAACGGTATGCTGTAATGCCCCCATGGTAGGGTCTCAGAGGTCCCAGGTATGATATACCGCTTATCATCATGAGGACTTAGAGCGATTTTCGTCTCACGAATGGTGTAGACCTTGTGCAACTTCGATCGAATACACGTTTGACTACGCATCATTTCAATGTCTTCCTTCAAGCATCGGGCATAATCGTCAAACGTGATTGTCCTAGCCACAACACTGCTCTTGACACCTTTGACTTTTCTAGTGTCCTTCTTACCCTCAACACGTGTCGCATACATTTTCGATCGAAGTCCAATGAACTCGGTCATAATTGCACCATTACATTCGTCTTTCATGAGACCGGGTACCTTCTTGTTGACAAGCGGCATACCATACCTATTGTCCACCGGATAATCGCTCGTATCGAATTTTACAATGTCGCGCTTCATGTCCATGTACATATCATCGCTCTCAATGTCATATATGAGACTATCTGTATCGGTATACATGATTTTACACTTATCCCGATACAGAGGCACCATATACTCGTGATGAAATCCATACAAGCACGTTTTGGATATGTCGAGGATGCACATACCCACATATATCGGCTTGTTGAATTTCACCTCGAGATTGCGCAATTCTACAGCAATAAGGTTTTCCGAAAAAACACTTCGGCTGTGGAAGTTTGGCTTCGAAATCATTGCCTCTGCGCCATACCTGCCCTCCCATTTTGTTAAAAGCTTTACATCTACATGATTGCGCACATTCTCCATCGTTTTGCCAAACACCGCATTGTTCATCAATTTGAATAAATTCTTTTCAAAATCGTTTTTGGCCAGCGTTCGAAATTGCGTATTTAACTCGATATATGAACGTAGCCATGGGGATTGTGTGAATTGTAATACCCTATGGATTTTCGTGAGGCAAAGTCCATGTCGTAAGCACTGCTGTAAATTTCGATAGTGAATGATGTAGCGTTTTTTATCACAGACGGTTGCTAACAGCTTTTCCCCCTGCTTACCCGGCGGTTTTTCATGTATTGGACAAAACGGCAGGTCTTTGTGCGCATCATGTAGAGATTGTGGATATTCCAAGTCGACTTCAAGGATGTAGCCTGTTGGTGAATCTAGCGCGATGGAAGATGGATCAAACTTGGACACGTCGTTGACCCATCGAAAATCTCCGTATGGCAAAGGTTGACACATTGCCCATCCATACAAATTGTTGACGTCAAAATACATCAAGTATGATGATGCTTTCGATGGATCAAACGACTCCATGTACTTGTTATTAGCGTGTGCATATCGGTTTGAGCATTGACTGAGACCACCGCGTATACCCCGCTCAACGAATAAAACCATGTCGATGTCGGTTAGTAATTCAAACTTGACATTCGAATGTTTCAGCATTGCATCCCAGGTATACCCCGGCAATGTGTAGTAATACGCGGGATCTAGGCCATAGCTCTCGATGCACGTATTTCGAAAGTTTTCGAAAATATCAGCTAATAACAAGACATCTGTCTTCAAGTATAAATCGCTATAGTCACCCAGCGTTCGAATGGAGAACCGCTCCCAAATTTTCTCAGCATGTGCATACTCACTCTCGGATACTGTGGCATCTGTCAGGGAACTATAAAATGCGTCCCGTGATGGTAGGCAAGTGTCGTCTAGCTTGGTCACGTCATCAATATACTCATAAGGGAAGACCCCTTTTCGCGTCAGCAAATTGAAATTGTCCGTCGATAGCGTTGGGAATTGCATGCGTAAAATTTTGAGTTTGTCCTCGGTCAAAAATGAGGCTAATTTGTCGAGACTGGTGTTGAGGAATTTGTATGAATCGATGAAGCGCAATTGGATCTTATGTTTTGAATCGTCTGTAATCTCAACATGCTTCGTGAAGGAGATGTATTTCTCCTTTGTGATTGGAAGCACATCGGTTTTTCCTTCGAACGCTGTGGCTACTTCCTTGATTATAAAATGTGCATCGTAACCCGATAGATTGTGAAAAACTATGGGAATGAAGAATGACTGTTTGTAGTTTAAATTGCAATTAGAATGGGCAGGGCCTCTATAGCGTCCAGTCAGATGGCAATGATCTCGAACGCGTACATCTTCTTGCGCGAATGGTTTCCTGCATATATGACATTGGGTCGCGTTGCGAAAACTGGCCCACTCGCTCGGTGTCAGATAAATCATTGGGACGTTGTCGCAGAAAATTTCTTTTATGCGCAATGCTAGTTTTTTCAGTTCTTCGACAAACCACGAAACGCAATCGACACTGCGACGTGAGTGATATGAAGATAGTGCTTGATCATACGCACAACACACGTAGTATCCTATACTAAACACTTCATGATGTTGATACATATCTTTTGCTTGGTTCTTCTCATCAGTCTTTGCTAAAACACACTCCAAATCGGCATACACAATGAAGGGATGTCGCTCTTTCCGGCTAAAGTTGGTGAATTGGAGCCACTTGTTGGTGTCATTCGGTAGTCGGATCGCGCAGTCGTTTATTGCTCCACAATCGACCTCGTGCGACTGCAATTTATCCTCGGATCCGAAGTAATGCAAACACCTGCAAAAAAAAAAAAAACATTGTTTCGTTCAATCGATCTAGTAGATGCCAACGGAATATAACTTATGTGAACTTTACATACCTATCGCAGATATATTGTTTGTGCTCCTTTTTGCTCAGTTGTGCATTTACTAGTCTCGACAAGTTCTTAATCCATGTAAAATGCCCCACCTTGTTGTCCTCGGTATCTTGCATGTACAACAAATTGATGTGCTTCTCCTTCTTCTCTTGAGTCACGCGTATCGGAACAATGTCCTTTTTGTTGGTGGTGGTGGTATACACGTTGATGGATAAATTGTTTTGCAGCTCAAATTTTTTTATTTGGTGTATGGTTACCGGGAATTGAATGCCCTGTAGATTCAGTATGCTTGAGTAATGTGGGTAAGATGACGGACGGTCACTGTGTCGTTCAGCTGGGCGTAGAGCAGCGCCAACTGACCATGCGAAACATGCATTGTCGTTCGATTTGACGTTAACCACAGCCCTCTTCATCATTATTTCCCGCGGCAATGATATGGAGCACCCAGCACGCATCGGATTATACTTATTCACATTTATCGTGAGGTTAAGTATTTTCCGCAAAGCCCAGCCACTATCTTGTTCTTGAAATTCATCGAGTTTGGTTAATAGCTCCATAACGCATTGCTGGTACCACTCATTCAAATCGCTTGTGTTAAATAGTTCACAGTTTCGCGTGTTGACACTTTTATTGGCATGTTTGTCTCCACTCGCGAATTCGCCATTAAACACTGTATTAACTTTAATACTGTTATGTTTGCAGATAGTATTTTGCACATGTTGAAGCACTAGGTCGCGAGCATCGTTGAGAAATTGCCGTGGTTCGATGTGATTGCGATTGATTACGGAACCGGTCAATATTCGACTATTGAAGGATGTGTCAATCTCTCGCCAGATTAGCCCATGATGACCGTGTCCTGCACCCGTGTGTATAAAATGATTACGCACAGAATTCCTCAACCCTTCCAGCCGCGCTATTTGGGCTATCAATGACTGTTGAAGTCCAATTGATAGTCGCGGGCGCTTAATGCGGCTTTGCGTTTCCAACTCTTCGATAAACTCAACGCACCGTTGTTCCCACACAGCAAAATCTTCGAATGAACTTAGGAGCGCGGCTTGGTCGTGCAAGATTTGTTCTGACTTCTCCGCGTTGCTCTCCATATTTGATGAAACGAGGCTTCCCAAAAGAGATGATGTTCACTAACTGACTGCTCGATCGAAAGTGCCAACACTTTTGAGCGTAGCAGATCATTAAGCATGGTTTTCCCCTCTAGACATTTTCCGTCTTTCCCTATCATCTCGGTCAATATCACCAACCCACGAGAATGTTCTAATATCGCATCGGAATGCCGGGAAAAATAAAAGAGCATCTCAGTCAAGATGCGTGTAGTGAAAAAAAAAAAATGTATGGGCTCTCGGCGCTCAAGTGGTCCACGGTCGAAGCCTAAAAAGGTCTCCGATCCATAGATCTCCGAAAGTTTATAGTTTTTCAACATAAACACCGCGTTATCGTATATGCTCTGAATAGCGGAGCAATAAAAAAAAATTCTAATAGCTTGGAGAGTGGTGTTAACGAAGAAAAAATCCTTAACCATGGGACTAACTTGTCCAGACCTGTATGATCTCAAGTGTCGGCATCAAGGTTCGACGTTGCACTCTCTGTATATATTTTCATTCGGAGATGAAAAACTAAAGCCCGGTAAAATGGAAATGCATTTTTTCCCCGGATCACTGTCTTCGTCGCTTGCTGTCGTAAAATTTTATGGGTTTTCAAGTGTGGACCTACGGAATGATGAGGCCCGAGTTGCACATGCGAAGCGATAGGGTATGACGGTCCCTGGCGCTCGACGTAAGAAAAAAAAGAGTCGTAAAATTTGAGACTTTTCGGACGAGGTGGTTGAAACGTTGGCGCGCGCGCACACACACACACACACACACACACACACACACACACACACACACACACACACACACACACACACACACACACACACACACACACACACACACACACACACACACACACACACACACACACACACACACACACACACACACACACACACACACACACACACACACACACACACACACACACACACACACACACACACACACACGCACGCACGCACGCACACACACACACACACACACACACACACACACACACACACACACACACACACACACACACACAATTAAAAATAAAAAGTGATTGTTATAATAACAAAAAGTGTATGTTTCATTGACTCTCTCCCTTCTCTCGCGTGTTGGATCCTTTTCCCCCAATCTCGGAAATGCTCCGCTTACATCTATAATGTTGATAATAAATTATCAGATTTTATGGGTTTTCAAGGAAACGCAACTCTATGATGCCCCCTCCCCCACAGAGTCGACAGCGGCTTCCCCCTCTCGCCCGCGGGTCCAGCTATCGCCTGGAAGACAGCGTCACCAAAAACTAGCCTCCCCACTCTCTAACACCCCCCTCCCCCTCCCCCGCCGCCACAACCCCGCAATCGGCTGCCGCGTGCAGGATCCCCCCCCGCCATGCATACCCCGGCTTCCCCGTGCTCGACCCCCCCCCCCCCCCCCCCGCCCCGCCATGCATACCCCGGCTTCCCCGCGCTCGACTCCCCCGCCCCGCTCCCCCCTGAGATCCCTGGGTTAGAACCGGCCTAGCTCTACTACTCTTAAGGTATATTTTATTGTTACTTTCGGCTGTTACCTGATATTTTAATTTATTAATATCTAAAATTGGCGGCGGTATGGCACGGTCTTCTAAATTGCATTTTCAAAACTGGATTCTGATAAAATTGTGTATAAATCTTTTTAGCCTTATTGTCTAAAAATTGACCCTTAATGTTCCTGAAAGATAAACGAAAAAGTATTTGTTTATAGCAAAATGTGGTCATTCATTTGCGCAAAAATACAATTCTTTTGTTCGAAAGCGTATCGTTTCATCGATTTTTGATACTTCTCACTTTTTTTAGTTCATATTTTGCGTATGAGCGTTAATGAAAGAAAAATCTTCGTTAGTTTTTTGTCAGATTAATCCCGCCGACGCTACGTGTCACGCCGTCTGACAACATTCACCGCAACCCGTTGAGAGGACCATGCCATACCTCCGCCATTTTTGAAGATAAACAAAAATAAGAAAATATCATATAACAGCCAAAAGAAATCATAAAACATATCCCAATCTCAAAAATAGGGAAGAAATCTTTCTTTTAAAAAAATCAGGAAAATCAGCAATTCTTCCCTCGCCTAAAGGTATCTCCCCCCTTAATAATCGCAATGAAATTGATATGACCAATAATAGTGGACGCGCGATCGATGTGCGAATTCGACGATCTCCCGGTCGAGCAGCGTCAGTCGGGACCAATACTAGGATGGGTGACCGCTCAACCACGCTCTGAACACAGTTTCCCTGTGCCCTCGTGCAAATTCCATGCGTGCATCGGAAAAGAACGGGTGCGGACGACACTCCGCGGAGTCCGTCACGAACCGGAATTAGTGGGGTGACAAAAACGGGGTTATGTTGACATAGCTGAGTCGTAAAAGCTCGCAAGAGCACACGAACAAACATTGGAATATTTGAAAAAATAAAACAAAATCGATACGGTCAGTCGCGGAATTTTTTTCAACGGTATCGAGAACGAAGAGGCAAGGTCAGTGAAAAATAGCCGCAGTGTGGCGAGAAAGTTTGAATTAAGCATGCCTCCTGGTCAAGGATTCTTATAAAATATAGTTCTATTCGGGCTGCACCTACCTCGTGAACGGCAAAAAAGGAATTTTCGGGAATTTTTCTGGGAAAAGGGGCGCAGTTTATCTTTTTTTATTATTGACGAGTATGGCTTTAATCCTTGGCTGTCACACTGCGTGATTTTGACCCAGAAGAATATGAAATAAAATGATAAGCTTTCCAAAATTGAAAGTTTTCGGTAATTCCTTCCAACAATCCAATTTTATACTTTCCGAATTTCAATTATACAGACATATTAGGAAATATTTAAAGTATATCCGTGATTTTTTTCATTCAAAACCGACCGGAGGTTTGTTAGTGGCAGGTGGATGAAGTACTGTCCGGGTTAAATCGACCCAGTGTGTCAAAATAGTTGCCAAATATAAGTGTGTCACTACAGGATTAAGTATCTTTTACAATTTTTTCATTGAAAAATATTTATACATGTGGTAGATCCAATGGTTCGTGAAGACCGCTGTTCGAAAAACGTCTTCCGTGGTGAACAATCAAACGCATTTAATTTTTGCATGATATTATTTGGTGCTTGGACGAAGGACTTAATAAAATATTGATTTTCGAACAAATCGCCATAGTCCATAATACAAGTATCGATTTTCGGTGAAAAAAACGCTCTATTTTCGTTTATAAAAAACAACACTATGCATCGAAAAAAATATTCCTTCGTTCGAGCAGTGATTTTTTATATGTAAAAGAAGCATGTAAAATTGAATTTGATCGGTGCAGCAATTTTTAAAATATCAATTCCGCGATTTTGAAAAAGACATTTTCAAAAAAAAAAACGTGTTTAAAGTTGGCCGTTTTGCGGGTCGCCGGTTCTCACGGTGATGCCCTAATTTGAGCAGCAATCTGAGAGCCACTATTACAGTAGATCCCAGAGCTCATTTAAAAAGGAAAAAAGTAATTCAACAAATGCGGTTTGACATCGTCAGCAGTAGCGAAAGAAAGATTTAGTTCCAGCAATCACCGTCACGCCAATAAAAAGTAATTATTCGCTGGAATAAGCCATAATTTTTTTCTATACGATTAAATGCTCTTCAATTTATTGTTGTCGTCAGTAAAAGTATTGGAGGAACAAAAAAAACATATATTATTTCGAATTCATTGATTTGCAGAATGAGAATGAAAATCCCCGAATCGATGAAAAAAAAACATCCTCAGCTTGGAGAACTCTACCTCTAGATAAGCTCGAATAGGGTATCCGATGGGGTTGACCTAGAGAAGTTCAGTTGAAGAAAAACAAAATTATCAAGGGATCCCCGTCAGACTGCGATCACTTTCGATTCGACCCTCGTGAATGTCGAATTCACAATGAGATACGCCATCTTTGTTTATTCTTCGCTAAGTCCCTACATTTCCACCAACGAAATTTTCGTCGGTACATTTCTACCCGGACTTTCACATAAGAGTGCAAGCAAGATAGGTAAAAGTCCGTTTTTCACTTTTTTCCGAAACGACTGGTATTTCGTAAAGACGAAAAGTTCCATCGCGCCATGAGGTGAAATGACACGTTGATGCCTTGGTGCTCATGATGAAGAAATTCACAAAGAGTTGCTGGAATTTTCCTCAAAATCAGATGTACCGAATGACGTGACATGTCGACGTCGAGTTACTGGAGGTACGTCATTCACTTTGCCTTCCGCTGGTTAAATACCTCATGGCCCTCAACGAATCGACCTTGCTCCAGGTTTCCTTTAGTTTCCGCCCTTTCTCGTCAGTTCTCCTCATTATCACTATTTTGCAGTATCTCTTTCTCTTTCTCCTCCATTCGCGTCTGCTCCCTGATGGCGGTTCTTACTCGAGCGCCATTCCCAATGGTCTCCAAGGGCTCTCCATATTCGCCGCGTCTGCGGGCAAAACGGAGATTACAGAGAGGTCTGGTGGCTCTTCGCTTCCGAACAATCCACCATTGGCCGCCAGCACTTGCTACATTTTTTTCCATTACGTCGACTGGCTGTCGAGCACCGGCTCAGCAATCAAACCTAATTATATATCGCCACTTCCGCCAGCCACTTGAAGCTCGTATTCTGATCACTGCCGATGTAAAAATTCGAGTCGAGTAAAAGTACTGCCCCTGACCTGCCTTCCCTAGTTAATATCAGGCTCTGGTCGGGCCTTCCACTCTGGAATAGGTTCACAATGCAACGCGTCTAAGGCTAGGTCCCGATCCGCCGTTACCTTTCTGGGAAACTGATCAGGAACGGGCCGGAAAACAAGCGGTAAATGACAAGGAAAGTTGTGAGTAATAGATCGGGAAATAACCAGGAACAAACGAGGAAATTAAAAATGACGTTTCAGCACTTTTGGAATCCTTGTGGAGGTAAAATCGGACGTGTATTCAATTTGGTATTTTGACAACATATTGTTTGTTGGTTATTTACTTGCTGAGGCAGTATATGAGTGTGTAGATGCGCTTGCTCGCATTTCCTGATAGGCAAAGAGACAGAAAAACGTACACGGATCAATATTCTAGCAAAAAATGCCTAGAGTGCATAGGGTTACTGCACAAGGATAGCAGAATCATAAGCGTAAGTGCACGCTGTAAGCATAGTACTTCTGTATGTGGTACAACTGACAGGACGAACTTTTATCCTCGTACGATGGTACCTTGCTTACGCGAAGTGCTCCGCCTGTAGCCACCTAGCGTTATACGTTCAGGTAATGTCTTGCCGGCCAGAACATTGATATTTCCCAACATGGCGACAAGGCGTTCAAAAACCACGAATGACCTGCTTTACTTTTCTTCCTCATAAAATAGTTTGGCTATTCTTCATGGTCAAGTCATTTAGTATCGTAATCCCGGTATGTATGATAAGCATAGTTTTCCTCGTCGGTTATCATTGATGAAGTGAATGCTTTCAACGGTGAATAGATAACAGATGTATTAGTTTTATCCCAATCAATCATAAATATCTTTGATGAGATGAAAAGCAAAGTAGCTTTTCTGTACTTCGTACAGACAGGCTCGACTTTTCAAAACATGTCAATGTTCTGGCCGGGTAGACATTACGTGAAGAAGTACTTTCCCGCAATGTATCCCGGCCAGGAGATTGTAATTTCCAAGCATAGAGGGTAAGCCGTAAAAAACGATTCAGCGGTCTTCCCGGATTGTTCCATGGGAGGGTCCGGTCAGGTAAATCAGGCAAGCAAGTCTGGTCAGGGCCGGACAAAAAGTAGGGAATGCCAGGTCACATTTCTGCACGGGTGAAATCAGTCTTCAGCATTTCTTCCGAGCTTTTCCACGGCTAAATAATGAGAAGTCTGCATAGTATCTTGTTTCTGTTGGAACGACAGACTCTGGGGTTGTCCGCGCTGCTCTAGACGTGAAATCCAGTCCTGATTACGTGCTGGACTTGAATACTTTGGGCTCGTTGATTCTGCTACTCTTCCTCGCACTCCGAGGTCCATTAATCCCCTACTCCCTCTTTCTTTTCCTCTTCCCCTCTCTCTCGATCTGCCTCTCTCAATGTTCATTGTCGGCACTCCGCTTTTCACCTCGTTCGTAAACTTTGCCACCACCGCCCGCCACCATTATGAATTCCCGTGCTCATCCTCGTTGCGCTCACAGAACCGCCGGAATCACTGCTAATGCAGAATATGGTCTTCGGTCGAAGACGGCCTGGTATGCGCCGCCTTCGCGCAGTCGCGCTGCTTGCCTCATCAAATTCTTTTTCTGGCATAACTGGATGATTGACAATCTCGTGGCTTCCGGTGAACTCGCACGCACTGCCACGTGCGTGAGAGTAGATCAATGTTACCCATTTCAAATCGCTTCGTGGTACTTGAATTGTGGAGTAACTTCCACGATCCATCCGCTACAGACATCGCTGATGTTCATCACTCGTCATTCAGAGCTACACGAATACAACGCTGCGTTCTTTGCTAGTATCATTATTATTAAAATAAAAGACATTGTCACTCTTTGGAATGTTCCTCAGGCTCTTGCAGGCTTTTAGGATCCTATCCCTTTGATGTCCTGCTCCACACTTGTCCGGTTGCCATTTCCAGTTCCTCAGAGAAGCTCTATCTAAGTGTTGGCCCGGGCCTGCGATTCAGTCGCCACTGCGACTAAATCGGTCAGTAATGAAAGTTATTACTATTGGTCTTAAGGGGGAAGATACCTTTAGACGAGGGAAAAATTTGCTGATGTTCATGATAGTCTTTTGAGAAAAAATTTTTTCACTATTTTTGTGACATAGGGTATGTTGTATTATTTCTTTTGTCTGTCACTAGGAATTTTTTTTCAATGATCTTTAAAAATGGCGGAGGTATAGCACGGTCTTCTAAACTGCACTTTCAAAAGCGGTGTGAAGTATAGGTAAAAAACCGATTGTGATGGAATTTGGTGTAAATCTTTCTAACCGTATTGTCTTAAGGGAGCTTTCCAGTGTGAAATTTTCAAAAAATCGATTTTTTTTTTGCTTTATCGAATAGTATACACTCTTCCGAATATTCCCTGAAATTTTCATGCCGAAATTCAGATTATTTCGGTTACTGTACAGCATTTCTTGGAAGAAGGCAACGCAGCGCTACAGCTACAGCGAAACTTTGAACGCGTTTTTCTCGAAACAGCATTTTTCAAAACGGTGTCCAACTTGGAGGGCAGAGTTTTAAAGCTATCGAGTTGAATTTTTTACACAATATTCTTAACGTCATTGTTTATCGTGCTATGGAAGCTTTTTTTTTTTTGACATCTTCCTATTTTTTTGTAAAAAAACTGCCAAAAAAAATGCTAAAATCGATACTTTTTGTTCAAACCGGCGCCATTTTTGCAAAAAAAAAAAAAAAAAAGCCTCCATAGCACGAAAGCCAATTATATACCGATCAATAATCTTTTAGTGTTTTTTGTTTCAGATCAAAATTGTGACCCCCAACATGGACACCACATCCAAGTGCATTTTCGGCAACAATTGTTTCATCATTTTTATAGATATTAATTAATAAATAAATCGATCTTTAAAAAATTGTTTTGTATTCTTCAATACCCAATTAATATACAAAAAAAAACCTTAAGCATGAAACATGCTTATGGAAATTTGAAAAGAGTACTTTTATTGCATATTGTAGGCATTTTTCGGAAAATTCAATCTATTTGTTTGAAGGCGTACCATTTCATCGAATTTCAACATTTCTCACGTTTTTTTTGTTCATATTCTGCGTATGAGTGTCAATGAAAGAAAAATCTTCGTTCGCCATTTTTAAAAATCAATAAAAAAATACCATGTAACAGCAATAAATATTAATAAAACATACCCTATAGTAATAAAGCATACCCTATGTAATATAACAAAGTCTCAAGAACGCTGGAGAAATCTGTCTTTTGGAGAAAAAAAAATCATGCTGAATACTGTTTTGGGATGAACGAATCTATGGGTGCTGGAATTTCCTGCTTTCTATCACGAGGGTGTCGCGAGGGACAACCCAGGGTGTGTCTATGTGCCAATCGGGGTTCACTTTCGTGTCGCTGTGTAGGCCAGCACCACCTCGACCTTCCGCTGTGGCAGTCCGAACGATCGTAGCAATTTTTCTTTTGCCGTGCAACAAACTTTTGGAATGGTAAATAAAGTGTGAGTTCGTGCAAAATAGACGACGCAATATGGAGTGGCCTCTCTCTGTTGGGGATCAAGAGAGAGAGAGAGAGAGAGAGAGAGAGAGAGAGAGAGAGAGAGAGAGAGAGAGAGAGAGAAGTGAAGAATTCTCTCCTTCGAACTCAAACGGAATGAAGAGGCAGATCTTCGAGAGCAAAAGAAAGGGTGAAGAAGCGAACAGGCTGAGTAAGTAAGTAGAGACAGGCCTTTGAAGTTTTCGCGTTCGACTCGAGACAGTCAAATTACTTGCGACGTTGGAACGCGACGGTCCTCTGTGTGTACTCGAAAACGCGACTATCCATTCTTCTCTCTCAGCAGCACCGACAAGAACGAGATGAGCTACGCGTTGCGTTCTCATTGGGAAAGACGCTCAGAAATGCTCCGTTATACCTGTGGTGTAGCGTCGAGAATTTTCAATCACTTCTCCCACGTACGTCGCTCCAGTACTTTGGCGCTACTCGCGTCCCGATGCGAACTACTCCTCAGCTCGTATTTCTTTTTCGACCCGCCGACTCTCAGCCCGCCGAATCGAAAATTGAAAACAAACATTCTTTATACGAATGCAAGAAAAACGCAATGATCAAAACTGTTGCAATGATCACGCGCTTTCATAATTTTGCCGAAAAGCGTGTATATTTTTAATTTCACTATAAAATACTTCCGTTGAAGCTCCACTCTGCTGCATCAAATTTCGTAATTAATGCACTTCCGGGCAATCCATTTTTTTCATTGCCACAAATGCTCGATATGTGCTCTTTGGGCGTGCAGTAATTAAGACAGTTTAATTAATGTTCGCCGCAGCCCCACGAATAAATCCGCCAAATGGTTTTTAAAATCGTCGATAATGAAATTGTACGAAAAAAAATGCACAGATATTGCGGAATAAAAGCAGAGGGAAAATTGAATAAATAATTTTGGTCTCTGAGGGTCCTCGTGCCATCTGGCAGATCCGTTCAAACAGAAAGCTATACGCAATTGCCATTAACGATATTTATCATTTTCTCGGATACGTTTTTTACCGCGGAATAATACGTCTATTCACTCCTCCCGAAAATGCTACCTCCAAATATCGTACAATCGTACAAGAAAATTAAAAAACACGTAGAAGCGAAACAAGCAGGCAATAATGTTAGGATTTCATGTATAAACATTTAGGTATATGTATGGAGACTGATAGCAGAGAATATATATATATATTCATCTATATATGGGTGCATGGATATATGGGTATGGTACATGTTAGTCTCGTGTTGGTAGATTGAAGTTATTTTCTGTCGTATCTGTATCTTCTGTCGCCTCAGGGGCTACTTACGTGGATTTCTACATGCAGATATGGTGTGAGTAACACTTGCAGCATGAGCGAACGTCACTGTGCCCCGTTATGCAAATTTACAGGGCATTCTGTGTACACCACGTGGGACATCGTCTGTCGTGTGCCCCTCTCTATTTAAATATACACAGCGTGAGTCACAACAAGCTTCTCTTGGTGAGCAAACAGATTGTGACATTGCGAGCAAAACGCTTCTTTTACTAAAGTGTATGTTTCAAATTTTTCCCCCACTCCTTGCCGTCCTGTGGCTGCAACAAATAGACGCAGGCCGTTTTCTTAGATTCTGAAAAAAATTTGATACACTTCAGACCTGCTTTGTGCATTTTCACACCAGGGGTCAATTTGTGCTTGCGATATTTACTATGTGTTCAAAATGAAATTTCGATTTTTGGATTAGTTTCGATGTCAGAGGAGTACCTTTCCGGACGTGCAAGCCAAAACTTAAAAAGTGAAAAAAATGTGATTCCAAAATAGCAAAAATGTATGTAACATTTATAATGATCGGAAAAGGATTGGGATCAGCTCAAAAAATGAATCGAAACTTTTATGGTCAGGCAGATTCAAATTACTAGCACAACGGAGAAGAGAGGAAGAGAGAGAGAGAGGGAGGGAGCTTGCAGAACGGGATAACACAGCATATATGTCATTGGATAGATAACATAGCAGAAATAGGATTTGGGATGATTAAAGAAGAATTCAGAATAGAATACATCCCATCAGGATTGAATGTCATTTGAAACCATATTTTTAAAGTTCCTTTTTATTTGCAACACCGAGGAAGCACTCTCCTGACTTTTAAACTGTCACAATAATCGTCCCGAAAATCGAAATTTCGCAAAAAAATCGGAAGCACAAGTTGAATTATAGCGAAAGATGCAAACAACAGGTTCTTAAGCGTATCTACATTTTTTCAGAATTCCATGTATGGCTCGAGTGGATTTTTTTATTTTTCGCAACCACGGAAAGGCAAAGGGTGAAGAAAAAAATTGAAAAAATAGTTTTCTTTAACACCAGGAGTGTGGTTCTTCATTATGGAAATCTATAATCAACGATGGCGAGGGAAATAATTGTCCGAGCTGAGCGGGAATGTTCCATTTATATATATAATTGGAGAAAGAAATTAATAGTAGGAGTAGCGGAAGGTATCAGACAAAAAATTTCCCACGACCTATGCGTAAACGCGCTGTAAGTATGTGTATGGTTTGTATATATATATGTGACCGTATAAAGCTTCACAATTTTATTTATCGTTACTTGGCATTAACGCAGTACAGTTGTCTAGAAACTTGAAAAAAATCCGTTTTCTTTTTTAAATACATTTATTTTATCATTCTGAAGAGTTTTCTGTATACGTCTGTGAAAACCGTTTAATGGTATTTATAAAATGAGCCGAGTTATAGGAATTGTGATGGGTGTGATTGGGTATACGTTTGGGTATACGTACTTGAGTATATGTTTTTCAAATCGGCAACCACGATATCTCGATAACCAAATGACCGATTGAACTCAAATTTGGCATATAGGTTCAGTGCACTGTTTTTCAACGTTGGTAGCGGCATTGAGGCGGAATAATTTTTTTTGTTTTCATATAACAATCAAAGTGTAGCATTCCGCCATTTCGTAATTTTTTTTCTGATTAATCTGGTACCAAGCACCACGACATACAGATTAATGGAAGAATATATTTCTTTTTTTTCGGATTCATACAGCGTCCCCAACACTGGTCGCCAATTGGGGTCGTTTCCCACCCACCGCTGCAAACGATAATAATTTTCTTTTTCAATTTCTTGAAGGGCCAATAAAAATGTGTACAAAATTTCAGAAAGAAAAATTGCACAGTTTAAAGGATATTCTATGCTAAAACTCAGCTGCAAAACCTCGCTTTAAGGCGGTATACTTATACTTAGTTATAAGCAATTCATACTGCCTTAAGGGGTATTCTCACTTTAGACGCTAAAAAGATTATTTTCATGAATAATTTTGATAGGTTCATATTATGGATATTGATATAAAAGTTATTACACTTAATAACTACGCTTTCGGAATACATAATATATTTTTTTTTAATGTATTTATGTGACCCAACCAAACTTTAAACACATTTTCCTCGAAACAACGTTTTTCGACCGCTTGTTGATAAAATCTTCGAATCTACTGAACCGATCCTTACGAAATTTTAACCACATATTCTTTACAACTATAGCTATAGCGCATGTCAAGGATTTTTCAAATTTTGATATTTACTATTTTTTTGTCGAAAACAGTGAAAAAGCACGGTTTTCTTCGAAAAATGTCAGGCATTTTTTTATTTTTGCATATACCGAAAATCATATGATATGCGCTATAGCCATTAACATACTGAATCTAAAACCGTTTGATTTTTTGTTTCGGATGATGCATCTTCGAGATTTTATCAACAGTGCAGACATACCATTTTTTATGACATTTTTTAACTTCCATTCTCGTCTATAAATAGCGCCTTAAATAAGTGAAAACATTTTTTTTATGTATTTCGAAAGTGTATTTATTAAGTGTAACGACTTTTATATCAATATCTATGATATAAACGTATCAAAAAAATTCATGAAAATAGTATTTTTCAGCGTTTAATGTGAGAAGACCCCTTAAATGGACCCTTCATGTGGATACGATAGAAATAAGATAACACTATAATATTTTTGAATTAATATGGGTTGAATGTGGCTCAATTGCCGTTGAACCATTTTCAAACCACCATATTGAACCAATATTGTGGTTGAATTCGTGGAGTATGATTGACAATATTTAACCATATATCGTTACTTCAGTAGCATGGGGCTACACGTTTCTACGAAGCCCCATGAATAAATTTGTCGTATGGTTTTACAGATCGTCGATAATAAATGTGTATGAAAAATAAAACGCACAGATATTGCAGATTGAAAGCAGGAAGAAAAATGGATGAATGTTTAACGTAGCTATACATATTAATTTGGTTGAATATAATATTGAATATATCACTTTGGGTATACTCAATGTGAAAAAGTTAATAGTTTATAGGCGCTACTTATAAACTAAATAAATAACTAGGAAAAACTAAATATTTTTCAATAAAGAAAATTAAACATATTTTCGAATGTACATACTTTTAGATAATTAAACTTCAATCCGAAATTTCAAATAGTTTTCCTTGAAAAAATTTACAAAAATGACCTTTTTCCGGCTCCTAGAAAATATCAATTATTTTTAGTGTTCTGCTTTGCCTGACTTTTTAAAATGTTCTGATCTGACTTTTTCTGCTTTTCTTTCTTTTTGGCTTCGGACATGCCAACAGACAGACTTTCCCTTTTATATATTAGTGAGATAGATCTACATCTGATTACATCGACATCTAGTTACAGAACTGATGTTAATTTAGAATATTCCAAATTATCATCACATCCGGTATTCTAAATTATCAACAAGACGTAGTCGGGCATAACCTCAATTTTTTTCGTTTACAAATATACAAAACTTTGAAAGCAAAGCAATATACAAAGTTTATTCCCTATTTTACAGTACACATAAAGCTAAGCAACATAATCATATGGAAATTTAGCGATTTGTACTTATTAAGGGGTTACCCCCACTTGCGATTTTGAAAAAATCGTTTTTTTATTGCATTTTTTTGAAGTATAAGTACCTGAGAATATGTCCTGAAAATTTCAAGTCGATCCGAACCAAATTGACTGAGATATGAGCGTTGAAAGAGAAGAATCCGTTCCTCGTGTAAACTGACATTGAAACTTTAAACGCGTTTTTCTCAAAATGGCATTTCTGAAGTCGGTGACCAAGATTACTCGAACACTAATGAACCGATTTTCTTGAAATTTTGCAGGCTTATTTAATACATAAAAATGTAGTCTTTGATCGTTCGATTTTTTTTTTCGAAAAAAATGGCCGTTTTATAGCCAAAAAACGGCCTTTTTTTTCGTTAAAATCGAACCATTAACTTTGACTGTCCGCCATTTTGTGAAAAATGAATATTTTTTGAAATCCTTCGATTAAAGACTAGTTTATACCCATATTTGACTAAATCCATCCGCATTTTTTTTTCAGATGATCCACTTCGCCGCAATGTTGGTCACCGCAAACCATGTATATAAAAACATTATTTCATTGACGGCCATTTGCCACTAAACAATGTAATATTTTTCAATAAAAAAATTACTGAAAGTTCTTCAAGATGTGTTCTTTAAGATGGTATATTGATCGATTAAAAAAGTTTTGTAGTTTTCTTTAAAAAAATTCATGAAAAAGGCCTTTTTTTGCGCTACAAGTGGGGGTAACGCATTAAGCACGTGCCTCGAAAGTTTTCAAAAACAGTCCTTCACAATTTCGAGCTCTGGTCGCCATCTTAGAAAAGTCGCGAACGAACTGTGTAAACATATCGGCAAGTGGCGCCTTCTTTCAAGAGGAAATGATACCTTATCGCGGTCGGTATGTTAGAACGATTATAGATTCCCACGAATCTCTGAAACGGCTCTTCAGATCCCGTCGAAACTTTGCCAAACGACGTCAAATAAATAGACGAACGGCTGTCTTCTCCTCAAATTTTCCGAACTTGAGAAAAAAAATGTAGATTGGGTTATCATAAGCCAATCTACATTCTTTTTCTCAAAATCAGAAAATTTGAGAAGAAGAGAGCCATTCATCTATCTATTTGACGTCGTTTGGCAAAGTTTCGAAGGGATCTAAAGAGCCGTTTCAGAGATTCGTGGGAATCTATAATCGTTCTACCATACCGACCGCGATAAAGTATCATTCCCTCTTAATATTTCACAGCCATAAAACCGAGATGGCGCTACTAGTTTCCGTGAAACCCTGCTATTCCAAATTACCAGCAGTATTCCAAATATCCTTCCTATCCTCCATTCGTACGACTATATATGTATGTGTGTATAAAAAGTACATACACATAGACAAATTCGAGAAGAACTTTTCGGGCTCTCAGAAACTTGATTGCGGTACAAGACGGCGATGAATATCTTTCTGGTACATCCAAAATTTATCGACGTTCCTCACAAACTTTGCTTTTCCTCGCGCGGGGGCGTTACGTGTTATTTTGGGTCAACGGAACAACAGTGAAGTACGTCGCGCTTGTAAAAATACATCGGCGTCGTACAACCGACGTGACAGGAGAAACTAGCGTAATGTCCATGAGGTTTGGAAAGTCGAGATCGAAGACCCGAAGTTTCTTGGTTGGATTGCAACTCGTCCGCTCTGAACACACATACGCGGCTGTTTCCGCGCAAAAGGAACAAAACATTATTCATATAGTCTGGTTCACATGGTCGGGTATGGTACGGAAACTGCAAAGCGTTCAAGCATAACCGCTCATTATCGTGACACGTGGGGGCGTTGGCATGATTACGGGCTAGGTAGACGTCTTCGTTAAAAGCCTCTGATTAATGGTAGACCTAATCATCCACGAACATGTGTTTCGTGAGTCTGCAACAACGCGTCCCTAACTGGAAATTCCGAGCCTTCGATCAGCTTGCGGGCCCGACGAGCAAGCGTTGGAAATTTTCGCGACGACGCGTGACCGAGGCACAATTCGAAAAATACGATATAGTGTCAATGAAAGGCCGTTGCTTTTTTTACTTTTGATTTTCGGAGATTACCAGTATAGAGCCCGGAAAGAAGGTGAATTTCCACAATTTTTCATAGATTTTTTTCGTCGAAACTGTTGATGAAGTGGAAATTCTGTTTCGTGGCGTTTATTCTACACGTTTTCAAATATCTTTACAATTTTGTTTCATAAGATTTTGTTACAAAATGGCAGCGTTTAAGCTGGATGAAGCGAGTCACCGTTGGCTGATAGTGACTTACGAACGGCAACATTACGTCGCCAATTCTCAACCAAGTGTCTTGTTTTTTTTTACCTTTTTTAACCTTATAACTTATACAGTTATAAGGTTTTTTTTAACTATATAAGGTTAAAACCTTATACAGCTATAAAGTTTTTTACTATTTATATAAAGTTAAAACCTTATATAGCTATAAGGTTTTTCAACCATATAACGATATTTAACATCGAAGCACCTAAGGGATTTTTTATATGTTGAAAACTCCAAAAAAACACTTTCGGCGTTGAAAAATTATTTTCGGCGATATTTTTCCATTTCTAGTACTTTAGAGGCAAATGTTATCTAGAGCTCAAACTATTTTCGTTTTACGTGGAATCAATTGAAGGAGAATTCTTGCCGGTCACAGGACACTATTAGACGAAGGTGACTCGCTTCATCAAACTTAAGCGCCGCCATTTTGTCACAAAATGTTGTGAAAAAGTTTGCAAAGGTACTCAAAGATATGTAGAATAAAAGCCACTGAACGGAATGTTTATTCTATCAACCGTATATTCGTAAAAAATTGTCGAAATTCACCTCTTTTTCCGACCTCTAGACTGGCAGTCTCCCTCCAAAGGGCACGAGGATAGAAGAGCAGAAGGTTTCGTTGTTTCAATTTATTCGAGAAGCTCTTGCACGAGTTGATAGAGAATTTGCGGAGGGCGAGCTTTTTCAGACCTTTGGACGAACGAGATTGGAGCAGACGAAAGAACAAAGCGTCCCTCATGGATATAATGAGGAAGGCGTAGGGATTACCGATGGGCGGAAAATCGCTGCCTTAGTTAAACGGCATAAAAGCTCGCACTCACCGTGCGCAAGCTCGCACCAGCAGTGTGATGTTATCTCCGGAACACATCGGGCGAAAAGCTCCGCGCCTCTCGCCCGCCCGAGGGTTCTCATCTCGCCCTTCGTCTTGGCAGCCCTGCCCCGTGTTTACGCCGCATATAAGCCTTAGGTACGAAGTCTACCATCGTCTTGGGAAAAGTAGTCACATTGCAAGCCGTCGAGGACACGTGAGATTGAAGAAAAAAAAACCGCGTGAGAAACCTTGGGGCGATTTTTTCGCGTGCGCGCGCGCGTGTGTGTGTGTGTGTGTGTGTGTGTGTGTATGGCTGAACTATTTATATCTGACAGCATACACAAGGTGTGCGCCATTTTATTAGCACACCCTGGATGAATTGCGAAAATTGCCAATAAAAGATTGGCGCTTACGGGTGTGATGGACGAAAATATTGCCATTGTACCATTGTTACCATTCCATATCTAAAATTCAACGTTTGTCACACACACACAGCTTAAGGATGTTGAGTCCCAATTCGCAAATGATGATAAAATTCTGAAAATTTGGTATGTTTTTGTATGAAGTATTTCAGAGGTCGTGTAAAAATTTCACGACAATTAGGAAGCTCGTTATTGAACAATTAACATTCACAAATTAAATGTTGTTTTATGGAAACTGATGTAACTTTGCAATAAGTTTTTTTTTTGACCTCTCAATTTTATAATATCTACAATATACTGAAAGCAACGGAAACAAAACGAAGTTTATTCATACATTTTTTTGTATTCCTTTTAAAAATTGTTCTTAACAAAATGTTAATTTTTTAATAACGAGCTTCCTAATCGTCGTGAAATTTTAACACGACCTCTTAAATACTTCATACAAAAACATACCAAATTTTCAGAATTTTCTTATCATTTTTTATTTCAACCCTTAAGGAGGTTAAAATAATGATGATAGAACTCTGAAAATTTGGTATGTTTTTACATGAAGTATTCAGGAGGTCGTGTAAAAATTTCATGACGATTAAGAAGCTATTTATTGAACAATTAGCATTAACATGTTTCATAGGGACTCAACATCCTTAATTGTTCATCTTGTGTATTTTTATCCAACAGTTGGTTGCATGGAGTGCCCCAACTTCCGTATTTTCCGCGCTGGAATAGTTCATTTTCTCGTTGGATCCGTTTTAAAACCACCAACGTTGAAAAAAAAAACGAAAAAATAAATGGTACTCAGAAAAATGAGGTTACCGTGGGGTCTCGTGAACGCATCGACGGAAAAATTTGACGGGTTACACCTTGCTCGTGGCCGGAAAGAGAGGAATCTTCGTCAATTTTTTCTGACAAAAAAGTGTGCAGGTTTTCGATTTTTTTTATCAAAGAATATAGGTTCGAGTGTCTTTCACAATTATTGTATTGAAAAATGTTTATACATATAAGACCACTGCTGCTTGGAAAGAAAACTTGCGAAATAAATAAAAAATACGTGCTTAATATTTGCATTAAATTATCTAGTGCTTGAAAAAAGGATATAATAACATATTTATTTCTTTTAATGGCCGCATTCCAAATTAAAAGTATCGATTTTCGGTGGAAAGAGCCCTCTTTTTTCGTTGATAAAAAAAATATATAGATCGAAAACGAAATTCCTCCGTTCAGGCAGTGCTTTTTGATATGTGAAAGAAGCTTGTAGAATTTGATGTTGATCGTTGCAGTGATTTTTGAGATATCGTGGTCACCGATTTTGAAAAATTCATTTTGAGATAAACGCGCTCTTAATTCACCAAAAACCAGACATCGAAATTTTCTCAAATTTCAACTAGATGTAAGCGATATTTTCAAAAATTTCAACTAGACATCGCTGTCGTCCCTCTCGAAGCCGTAAGCCTTCCGTAGAAAACATTTTCCGATTCGACTTCATTTTCGCGATTCACTTGGAGCGTGCAATAAAAAAAGGCCATCCTGCATATACCGCTGTACACTGTTTATACCTCTAATTATATATCAATGGATTCATATATTACTGTATATTTTCAAACATTCTGACGGACCGTTCTGACAGCAGCTCATTGTCCCCATACTCAACATTATGTGAACCCCAATGTCTCCAACATCACCTTTAGATAAATGTAAGCATCTTTACATTAAAACCACTCTAGGATGTCTTGTTCCTAAAGTCAACAGTTCGATTTTAAAAAATACGTTAAGGGCCGTTCTTACAACAGTCTGATGTGCTGATAACCAAAGTAACGAACATACAAAAGTGTTCTTTGTTCACATATATATATATATATATATATATATATATATATATATATACGCGCAAACACATTTATTTATTTACATATACGTCCATGAATAAAAGATATATCAATCCACGAATATATATGTATATATATGTATATATTCGAATGGAAAGGGCATTATGTGGAAATCGCAAGGGTGTACGTTGGAACTCTGAAATTAATGGAGACCTCAATAAATAAATGAAATACAAATTTCAAAAAAAATCTTTATACCGAAGGATAAATAAATAAATATATATGTATCTCTATATATATAAACGCTTTATGGTACAGTATAATATCCATAAAGATGGCATCAGCCACCCTAAGCGACAATAGAAACGCCACGATCATACTGACGGCGACGAAACTATCCTCAAGCCATTAAGCACCATGAGCTTTATCGTGCCCCAGATGGGTTCGCTTTTCATCCATATCGCGTTATAGGTTTGCGCACTCGTATCTCTTCTTTTCCCTTCATCCCTTCATCCTCTTTCTCTTTGCTTCTCCATCTATCTCGAGTATCCCTCCCACTATCGGATATATACGAGGCTTCACGGTTGTCATTTAGCAGATTCGGCGTCCAATTTTTCTGTCGCCTATGGCCCAATTTATCTCTTCTCTCTCCCTCTCTCTCTCTCTCTCTCTCTCTCTCTCTCCCTCTCTCTCTCTTTCCCTCTGTCGCGTGTACCCAAGTACGTGCATACTTAAGTACCTAAGTACGTGCCTACGGAGTAAAATATAATTACGTCGTGTCTAGAAATCCGCTTCGACAAACAACAACAGGTTATAATCAAGTGCGGCGTTGTATCTTTTGCCTTTCTTACGCCCTGCTTCGTACCCCACAGTCACAAAACTGCTTTGCCCCTTATACGTAGACGCAGTTACGTGGGCGGTGAAATAAACCGTAACGTACGCGAGACAACGAGCTTTTCCAATTATACAAATGTTTACGATTGACCTGCTTTGAGGGATTTGTCTTCCCAAGGGTTGTTTTCGAAAGTGAGCAGACGTTTCCGGTATCTTGGTCGCCGTAAATTGAGGAGAGTCTCTTCGAATGAAGAATCTTAAATTTACGCAGTTCTCATTGGTTCAATGTTACGTACGGGGTCATGTGTTTTCAGTGGACATTCTTATTCTTCTACTCCATCACCCAGATAGCCGTTGATCCTCGTTGGAATAGGATTTGCGAGATATAGCCCTCGGGAAACCGGAGGTACAGATAATAATAATAATAATGATTATTATTATTATTATTATTATTATTATGCGATAGTATTTGCGACTCTTGCGCCATCATCGAAGCAGCAAGACCCTCGGAGACACAGCCGCGCAATCTTACTAGACAGCGGTGAGCGAGTCTCCAACCCTCGGAGCTTTCGACAGATTTATAGGGCAGACCATTCGCCCTGACGATACTTTCCTGACAAGGGCGGAACGGTGAGAAAGATCCTCAGGATTGCGTTGAAAAGCCAGAAGACGAACGAGAAAGAGAGAGGGAGAGAGAGTGCAGAATGGGAGAGGGGGGATATCGAATTCGAACGCCCTAGCCACCACTCATATAGGGGTAGATTTCCTTTGATTAATCGCTTACCTACGTCACCAACGTGCCTTTTGAAGACTGGCCGATGGGAGTGAGCACTTGAAAAAAATCTAGGAAAAAAATCTTTTGTACATAGGATCGCAGACTTCTCCACCACTCGTCGAAACCTCGCGCGCGTACACATTTAAATTTCTTTTGCATTCAAACGTGTGGAGACTGATAGATTAATTGATCACTGTAAAAGTGGAATAATCGTGATCGCTATGGCCACTTGGAGCAATGCAAAAGTCACTGATGGAGTCGTTGGAGCCGTCGGTGCATAGTTTTGCTTTGACATTATTGCGAATTATTTATTGCAATAATTGCAATAATTAATAACAATATGATATAAGAATGTTGTTAGCCAATAGTGGTGGATGGGTGGTCGGGGTTCGGCTCAGACAGAGAAATGTACACTAACTTCAACCATATTTCATCCATATTTTATATTACCCTGAGGGGACAATAATATTTTATGGTCACGGTTACTGCCCAAAATATAATGCTGCTTATGATATTTTAGCAGTTGTGTTAACTATGCTCGTATGTTAACCGCAACCAACAATCTTTCAAGCATACGTTGATTGTCAATGCCATATAATATAATAGGTTTTCATAAAATGAATATTTCATTACACTATCAAAAAATAGTGGTTTTTACCATATTGAATGGTATGTCTACTAAATGTATATAATATTTCATAAATTAAAAATTCAAAAATGTTAAGTTGAGAGCACTAGAGAGATTTGTTATTCCCTGACCTGCTGAAATGATTCCTATCGAAGAAAATATTTCACCTACATGGAGATTCGAACCTACGACCTACCTATCTATATTCAGGCACGCTGCCACTATGCTACAGGGTACTTATGTTATTTCGATCGTCGATTTGGCATAACGGATAAAAGTAATTCCAGCTGCAATTCCGAATAGCTGTTACCTCTGATATAGGTGTAATTTTGCCCAGATTGTCTTTTCGATAATATATGTCACTGCTTAAATGAATGCGCGTTTTTAGTAAATACTATACACTGTTTACGTTAGAAAGGGTGAAATGAAACTAGTAAAGCATTTGGTTCCTCTTCAACCGGTGTTTCTACCAGGGGAAGAAAAAGAACTTACAAATGATTAGAATGATATGGAAGCAAGACTTATCGGACTAATCCTAGACAACTCAAACTATCGGCTCATCCAATTGCTAGCATTGATAATGAAATCACTTTTACATGCGAAAGATGCCAATAATTCGTGTCTCATCATTCTCCCAGCGCTGTTTCATCTTGCCCCACATACGGGGTGAGATGGGGAAAATAAAGGTTTCATAAAAAATATATATTGTATGGTGCAAATCAGAAAAACTGATGTTTCGCTTCAAAAATAAAAAGATAAATGTTGATTAGTTTAAAAAAGAATTACAGTTGAATGCCTCATATATGTAGTGTTTTATTTGAACATGACCTCAGCGTTATCATCTTGGCCGTACTTTCCCTACGCGTTTTCTACAGTTTCCCCGTATACCCTCCGCAAGCCCGGTACAGTGTAGCTTAACGGGCTACATCTACCTAGGCGGGTTAAAAAATTCCACTTTCCAAAAATATTTTTATTCGATAGTATCACCTGTTAGCTATATTCCCTGAAAATTTCACTGAAATATTCCTGAAATTAAATGAGCTAGAGCTTCTAACAGTCGGCGGCAATATTCTTATTTGTTTGAAAAAGATTTGAAAATATGTTTTGTTTTCTACTTCGGTAGTTTAACGCTTCGTATATATCGTTTAGGGTTTCTTGTTGTAATAAATGGTGGGGTAGAAGATTGGGCTATGAAATTCATTGTCTTTATGAAAACACTGTGTTATTATATTGTTCTCCACCTTTATGATAATTTTGTTATCATTAACTACCATTCTGATCGTACCAAAATCACTAAACTGTGTACGAACGAAACATTTTTTACAAACTGTATGGTTACATTTTCCCGAATGGACGAATAATCCGCGTTTGCAATAATCTTTAGTTTTTTTTCATGGGTTTGTAAAATACGCTTCTATTTCATTCTGTCGGTGTAGCTTAACCCCCCTCCCCCTTCTTTGTCTCGTCTTCGCCTCCATCTCTCATTCTCTTCGTATCCGTTTTATATGATGGCGCCCTCGTTTGCACCAGTAAAAAAAGGTGACAACCTTCACCCGTTCAGTGAGGCATCGTTGCGAGAACCGTTTTCAATTTTCTTGTTGGAAGCCGCCACCAGACCTCGCCGAATTCGCCTTTCAAATGAGTCTGAACCGTGACCGAACCAGTTTGCCAATCTATCATCACTCGCTTTTCGCTCTCTCTCTCTCTCTCTCTCTCTCTCTCTTATACCCTCTTAAGATTGGCCCTCACTATCGTACAGCCTCATTCATCTCCGGCGAAAGCTCCGCGCGATACGCGAGAATAACCTCCGATTCTCAATGAAGATTGAATTCCTATGAGAAAAAAACCTAAGTTTGTTCGAACCTCTCTTTTCGATCCACCATTCCAAACCCTGCCACCAAGGCGTTTCAGTCGTGCTTTTCAGCGTTTTGCATTCGGCTTCTTTAGAGACCGAACTGAATTTAAGGGGTCTTCTAACTTTAGACGCTAAAAAAAGGTATTTTCGTGATTTTTTTTATAGGTTTATATTATAGATATTGATATAAAACTTGTTACCCTTGATAAATACACTTTCGAAATATATATTTGAAAAAGGTTATGTACTTATGTAACCCAAAGAAACTTTAAACGCGTTTCTCTTGAAACGACGTTTGTCGACGGCTTGTCGATAAAATGTTCGAAACTAGTGAACCGAACCTTATGAAATTTTGACCACATATTCTTTACAATTATAGCTATAGCGCATATCACGGATTTTTTAAATTTTGATATTTACTATTTTTTTGCCAAAAACGGAGAAAAAACACGTTGTTTTTCGAAGAATGATCGCCATTTTGTTATTGTTGCATATATAAAGAATCGTATATGTGCTATAGCAATTAACATACTGAATCTAAAACTGTTTGACTTTTTCGTTTCGGAAAATCCATCTCCGATATTTCATCAACAGCACATACTTACATTTTTTCAGGACATTCTTTTAACTACCCCTTAAGGGTAGACTTAGAGAGGACCCCTTAAACAAAGCATTCTACGTTACTTTTCAAACTCCCGGGAGAAATATTTTCAACACGACTGGTGCTCTCGTTGGATTTTCTGGGGGTGCTGTTTTGGCAAACATTATTTTTATGTGTTTCGGGATACGTTGGGCCATTGGAGCCTATGATTTATTTCGGCTTGTCCGTTCATTGTGGATTTTCGTACACTTGTTCTCGGCTCAAATCGATTCGTTTTGTAACAATATGAATTTCATTTGTGATATGGCCCCAGGAATAATATAAATTGTTGTTGTTGTTGTGTTGTAAATTGATAACATAAATTGATGATAACAAATAAAGGCCTAACATTTTGTATGAAATTGTACAATCTTTAAATACTTCTGGTAAATGAAAATGCTCGAATAGCAAATATGTTAATGAGATGTCGACTTTATATAATTATGAGATGATCGAAGATTTCAAGTCTTTGATTGTGACAAGAACGCAAAAATTTGCCTTTCTATTTTCCACACGATCATTTATTATTTACAGATTATTTTTTCTTTAAGCACGTACTTCATTTTGCAACAATACATTTGACAGACGCATTTATTTTTTTTAAATACGTCGAAACGATAAAAAAATATCGATTCGGCCTCTTTTCGGCCGAGTTTTTTTTGTTAATCAAGACGTTTCGGATACCGGAGCGAGATTGTTTAATTGATTGCTTGTGTCATGCCCTGATCACAACGATAGGGCAAATTAATATTCATATCTCAGAATACAATAATGATTATAAAAAGTAAAAATGAAAGAAAACTATAATACAATACAACAGTAGCAATCGTACGAAACCGATAAATATTTAACAATCATTGGTATTAATTCTGCATTAGTTTATTTTAAGACAGGACACCGCCGTGACAAGTAAAAAAAATCGATTTTTTCGCATTTTCTCAAAGTATACATATACGAGAATATGTGGAAAAAAAATTGAAGTTAAAATGTTGACAATTGACCAAGTTACAGACGATTTATTGAGTGCAAGTAGCGCAACGATTTACGTAGACTAAAATTTTCAATCGCTTTTTTGTCGAAACGACTTTTCTCGAGCTCGCCGGAATTATAAAACTAACTACCGATCTCCGATTCTCAATTTAAAAAAAAATCATAATTGCAGTGACTATCGTTGTACGTAGCTTTTTACAACTCAGTATTTTTTAAGCCCCCGAATATAAGTTAAATTTCGCCAAAATTAATATATTTTTTTACCACCTCGAATTTTATGTTTTTTTTGCTAAAAAAACGGCTACGTACAACGAGAACTACATTTATTTATATAGATTATAAAACTTTTTATTTTTATTTTTTAGACCAACCATTGTCAAGTTATCGGTCCGGCCTTTGGACCACATTTTTTATACACGGGCCCGATTATACCTTAATAACGTAGCGATTTGTTATTAAAGAAAAAATTCGCAGGAAATAAGTTTAATGTATGCTTAATGACATACTTTTTTCTGAATCCCAAATAAATAATCTAGTAGACAAAAAACCGGAAAAGCTGCCTTTTTCGGCTCGTCATAATGGTGATATGTAAATATTCGCTAGCCTACCATATTTTCGACCAAAAGATAATCTCATAAAGTAGTAAAAGAGTAAAAATCCAGTAAATAAATATTTACTATATTTGAATTTAACGCTAGCCTTACGGGCTTTGGACCAATAAATGGTAAATAAAACAGTAAAAGAGTAAAAACATAGTAAATAAATATTTACTGTATTCAAATTTAACTACAGTAATGAAAATGGTAAAAATTGTAAAAGGGAGAGAGAGAGAGAGAGAGAGTGCGAGACAAATAAAACGAAACTTCGGCTCTGTGTATCCGCGATTTTTCGGGCCAGCTTAGCGACTCATGATTTTCCAAACGTTGCAGGAGGAAAAAGCACGAAATTCCACTCGGAACAAAGTCATCTCTGTTTATTTTACTTTTTCGTTTTCATTTTATTCTCTTTCTCCCAAGTATTTTTCACAGGAACGAATGGAGAAATGGAATTCGGTATTTTCCCTTAGATTCGCGTATAACGGAAAAAGTGCACAAACATACTTTCGGGCGAAATTTCTACTTTACGTTCAGGGTTACTTCCGGAATTCTCGTACACCTTTGCTGTTCGTGAAAATAGTCGCCTCCGGCGCACTCACCTGTGAGTACGTCCACACACGGATGCACACACAGACACCCGAGCATGAACTTCTAAATATTTAACTTTTCCTTTTCTTTTTCAAGCGTACGTACACGCGAGAAACCTCCTGCGAGCATTTTTACGAAGGGGCTCATAAGCTTAGCTTTTCTCTCCCGTTATTCTTTCTCGGGTCTTTAGCCCGCGGGAGGTGAAGAAGCAGCGAGAGATTCGGCAAAAGAAACAACGAGGGAAACCGAATAATTATCAGTTTTTCTTTCACACGTAAACAAGAAGCTTCGGACTCATCTTGTGCACTTAGGAGTTAGCAAAATTACGTGCTCGTCTTATTCCCATGCAGATTTCGGAATTTACTTAAAATTTATTTATGCTCACTTATAAATGCCCACAAGTATATGCACGGCGGATTAAAAAAAAATATGTATGCACACGTCTTCAAAATGGTGTGTTAAAAAATCTTATTTGCATGAATATTCAACAATGTATGCAGACTTCTCTAAATTGGCGTTAAATATATATATATATATATATATATATATATATATATATATATATATATAAATATATATATATATATATATTTATATATATGTATATGTATATGTATATGTATTTTTGCCAATTTTATTACTCGATAGATTATTTGAAATACCGATAGGGAACATTGATTTTGATATCAATAGATTATGTTCATGGAAATCATCACAAAAGAACACGGAAAAAGAAACGTTTGCGAATATTTTTTCTGTCGACTGTATATGGGGCATTCCATACCAAATCGGCCCCTTTTAGACTCAGCCCTTTTCGACCCGGCTGAATTTTGTTATGTTATTGTACTCTATAAAAGAAACATCTTTAATTGTTTTTGTCGATTCGTTTTTGAAAAATGAAGATCTCTCAAAACTTGATTTTTTTAAAATACTCTTAACTATGTCAAAAATTGACCAAATAAGATGTTTTTTTTTTTCAAAAAGTTCTTTCCTAAATGTACCTTTCAGGACTAAATAGAATAGAAATCAAAATCATCTTCTTCAATATTTTCCTTTAGTTTGAAGCAAAACTTATTTTTTTCGAGCTGATTACCTATTTTGATATTTTTCGAAAAATTCTCAAAAAAAACTTTGATGGATGTAATGATTTTTGCCGCCGGTCCCATCGTGGGTAAATGTTTCAGTCTATTTGATCTGAAATATTGAATTTTTTCTTTACTTTTCGAGTAAAATTAAGCAATCATCCGATAATCAACAACCGAAGAAAGATTATTCACTCAAATTAAAAAAAAATGAGTTATAACAAGTAAACAAACGAATATTTTTTGAGGTGAGCTCAGTTTAATTGGGAAAGATAATAAGTAGAAACCCGTAACGGCGCACGTTGGAATTGAGGAAATAAAATATATAATACGTATCCGAGTCAAAATATTGTTTCGGCTATACAAGAAGGCCTGGACCAGAGATCCTGGTTTCTATTTCAGGCCTTGATCAGGATTTTTCATCAAGCCCTGATCAGTATAGAAATCCAATCCGTGACTTCGGCCTGGTCAGGGTGAAAAATCAAGGCTTGATCAGGGTGAAAAGTGAAGGCCTGACATGCCTTTCAAAGAAAGAAGTTTGTTGCTGCTTCGGAAGACACTTAAGAAATACTTAATTTAGAGTTCTATCACAATGATTTTGTATTATAATTCGTCATTCCCTGGGTGGCTGAAATTTTTTTTTTTTAAGAAAATATTTCGCCTCCACATGGAATTGAACCTACAATCTACCCACATGATGTGGCATAAGAAGCCACGTGGATTTTTATAACTTTTTGCTGTATCACGTAAATTATATCAATCAGCTAATATTATTGTGATACTTAGAACGTTTTATCGAATATCATGCTATGGATTTTTCAAACATATAAATATTTATATTTATATATATATATATATATAATTCCTCTCCCCCTCTCTGCCCCCCCCCCCGCGATGTTTGTGTTGCAATAAAAACAGACCCTTAATGCAATCAAATAGAAAAATGTTTGTCCCTACGAAAATACTATTTAATTAAAAATTTTTAAATGATATAGCTACATTTAGTGTATTCAACTAAATTATTTTTCGAACAGATAAGACCGAATCACATATTTATTAGGAATAAATAAAATACGCAGTTATTACACAATATTGAATAGAGATTGATTTGAATAAACAAGTATACTTCAAATGAGTAATTTCAATAATGGAATGCGATAGGGAAAATTTGATTTTACAAAAACTCTAGTTAATTCAAATTTGAAAAAGCGAATGAACGCATCTAGTTAATATCAATAGATTTTTCTGTCAGTGTATGTAAACATGTATGCATACACAGTGGACAATATGTCTCGACGTTTTGACGTTGCGCTGAATATATAGTTCGTCAGGTATTTGACAATGGGTTAAGCGTGTAAAAGTTGCCAAACTCTATATTATAGGTCCAGCCGCCTGACCATCGCCTGAAGGTAGCCGGATCAGGCGAATTAATGCAAGCCGTAAATACGGACACCGTAAATAAAAGTAAAGCCTCTATTCTACATGGTGATCAAGTCCGGATGAAATGTCAGGCCAGCCTGGCAATATTTCTATTCGGGTATGTACATAAATATATATATATATATATATATATATATATATATATATATATTTATATTTATATTTATATTTATATTTATATACATATATGAGGTATGCCACGTGAATGTGGCGGACTTTTCCCTGACCCCCGCCAATTAGATTTTTTTTTATTATCTGATTCCATTGACTCTAAAAGCCACCCTGCATTTTTTTATTTATATATTTCGAAACAACCCATAGTAAAAAAAAAATGTCGAAAAAAACGCACCGATTTAAAAATCCAAAAAAATTCCCAAAAATGCGTGATTATATGTAAAAATTCTCAAGCCCAAATCATACTTCCACCCGTAGTGGAAGTATATGATTTTTTCGTTAGCAGTCAAAAAGTTCTGGTATTAATTTCAATTGGAATCGTATTCAGCACAGAAAAAATCGTACTTCCACTGCGGGTGATAGCTTGAAAATGTTTCCATATAATCACGCATGTTTCGGAATTTTTTTGGATTTTTAAATCGGGGCGTTTTTTTCGAAATTTGTTTTTTTTTACCAAGGATTGTTTCGAAAAATGTAAAACATGCAGGGTGGCTTTTAGAGTCAATGGAATCAGATAATAAAAAAAAATCGAATTGGCGGGGGTCAGGGAAAAGTCCACCACATTCACGTGGAATACCTCATATATATTAAAGGAGACCCAACAAATGTCCTGCAGGATCTGATCGCGATAATATCGTGAAACTTGCTTTCCGGGTATAACGTCGTAATCCACGATGTCATACCCTTTCGTTGTGTACATAGGCCATTGGTGGCAATAGCTGTAGCACCTATACAGCTATACGCAAGGGATCCAACAGTCCGAGATGCCGTATTCAGGAGCTCCTTCCTATACCTTCTCTTTTTCTCTCTTCTTCGATCCGACCATCCCGTCTACCATTCCTCGCCCCTCTCGTCCACATCTTTCTCTCGCTCTCTCGGTTTTCCACGAGAACGCACGATCTACATGCCCGACGTTAGTGGCGCTTTCGGAATTTTGCAATTTTCGAAATCGACCTCGAGAATGTGCTTTTCGTCTCTTCCCGAAACTTCGGAAGCTCGCAAGCCTTGGACGAAACAATGAGTCGCCAAACTCGCACTTGTGTGTCTATGCGCGTGAGTTTAACAATTTCTCAGTGTGTGTCAACGATGTCACTCGCATATAGGAACCCGGCCAGAACTTGGCCTTTTCCCGACTGCCTATCGACATATCCCATCCTCTTGCCGCGTACTCGAACGCCATGGCTCGAACTACAGCCCGTGCATATTTTGTTTTTTTTTTTCGTTTCCACTTTGCACCCTAACCCCCGTCCTGACACAATTTTAATTCAATATCGGCTTAACGCGTCGACGCGGCAATTGGGTCGCGTAAAATTTTCATTTCGTCGATCGGCCCGAAGCGGTTGACATCCAACTACCTCGAGGATTTTTCGTGTTCGGAAAACGCGACGTTTTCGTGTATTTACGCGCTGGGTGCACGTGTATCGGCGATCGAATCGAAGCGAGAGAAGAATTTTTTTGTTCCACAGGGCACAGCTGTGCGATTATCGTTTTTTCTCAGCGCAGACTCGCGCTGGAAGTTATAATTGGCGGCGAGGGAGGGGCTGAAAATGAGTGTTTTTTCGGACTCGCATCAATTGGAAAATTATTTTGGTTTTCCAGCCACCTAACACCGCGTAGAAATTTTGGTGGGGCTCGATTCAGGGCGCGCTCAGGTTGCCTGACTGCCCAGATCAGACTGGCCTGATCAGGTTGCCTGATCGGGCCCTTATCGGGTTTCTTGGTCAGGCCGCTATCGGGTTTTCCTCACTGGCAAAATAAAACATTTAATTTATATAGAATCTTTTTAGTGGCGAACACCACTGTAAAATTTGAAAAAAAATGATTCCTTTTAAATGTGCTTAAGAGATACTTTGAACCGTCTAGATTCAGGCTTTAGGCCACAGTAACGGGTATAAAATCATGTGCGAATATAACCATTTTTTTCGTATTTAAAAGTGATTCACTTATAAAATTAATTACACATCTATTTAGTATGAATATCAAGCCGTTAAAAAAAATATATATATATATATTTGTTTCGATGTACAGAATGGCCGACTGCTAATATTTTATTATGTTATGTTTTTGTTAGGCGCTCCGCGGCGTGACATTTAGCATCCACAATTTTTTACCTAGAAAAAAAAACAAAAATTCTCGTCAATCTGCATGAGAATACCTAGAGAAGTACGTACGGAATGCAAAAAATATTGTTTTATTCCAAAGTTGTAGGTACTGGAACTTAAGGATGTTGAGTGCCAAATCGCAAATGATGGTAAAATTCTGAAAATTCGGTATGTTTTTGTATGAAGTATTTCAGAGACCGTGTAAAAATTTCACGACAATTAGGAAGCTCGTTATTGAACAATTAACATTCACAAATAAAATGTTGTTTTATGGAAACTGATGTAACTTCGCAATAAATTTTTTTTTTGACCTCTCAATTTTATAATATCTACAATATACTGAAAGCAACGGAAACAAAACGACGTTTGTTGATCCATTTTTTTTTATTTCTTTTAAAAATCGTTCTTAACAAAATGTTAATTTTTTAATAACGAGCTTCCTAATCGTCGTGAAATTTTAACACGACCTCTTAAATACTTCATACAAAAACATACCAAATTTTCAGAATTTTCTTATCATTTCTTATTTCAACCCTTAAGGAGGTTGAAGTAATGATGATAGAATTCTGAAATGTTTGTATGTTTTTACATGAAGTATTCAGGAGGTCGGGTAAAAATTTCATGACGATTAAGAAGCTATTTATTGAACAATTAACATTAACATGTTTCATGTGGACTCAACATCCTTAAGAAATGAATTTTCAGTGAAAAGTTCCGTTATATTTGCTCATAAAATGAAAAGTTTTTGATTATACAGAAATTCCGTACGTACTTCTCTGCGAAATGCAATTAGGAACATAACTTTTGAATTTGAAGTAAATCGAGTGAAAATTGTTGAAGTTATTTGGCACGCCAGTTGGAAAAAAGCTGTTTCAAGAAGTTTTGAGTAGTCGGCCATTTTGTACATCGAAAAAAAATACATATTTTTTCTAACAGCTTGATATTCATACTAAATAGATGTGTAATTAATTTTATGAGTGAACCACTTTTTCATACGAAAAAAGATTGTTAAATTCGCACATGATTTTATACCTGTTGCTGTGACCTAAGGCCTTAAGGGGGGGGGGGGAGTTTGGTACCTGTAAAACAAAGGTCCGCAGGTCCGTGTAGGTCTGCGGTGGCCGTGGCTGGCCCGTGTGCGAGGCGTCGACCGTTCTTCTCGGAACACAATTGTTCAAAACACCCCGCAGCATAACTCCAACAATTTTCATTCTTTTCCCTCCAAATTTTGAGCACATCTTGACAATAACACTCCTAAGTAAAATACGTACGGGATTTTCCCTAGTATTTCACTAGCTATACTCATGTAAATTAATAGAATTACATTTTTTTCCGAATTCAACCTTGCTTCGGTTACACCACATTGTATAATTTATTTTATTCACTTGAAGATGTGACTAATAACATCCTTGAATATTATTATCCTCTTACGTGTGCTTCCACCCAAAAAAAAATTGCGAAGAATCACTTCATGTTAGACGTTATATAGTGGTGTAAGCCCTTAAATCAAATAGGTTTTTTCCTTGTCTCACAGCCTGCTACGATCTTATTTGTTTCGGCTATTCTTTTTGAATATTAAATATACTCAAATTGAATAAATAAAGATTCGATGCGAATAAATCTTTATTTGCTCACAATATACACTGCTGCAAATCCAAGTATACTATATACATAAAATATTTCAAAAATCCAAAATGAAATGAAACAATTAGTTTAGAGTTCTACTACAATGATTTTGTATCATAATTCGTCATTCCCTGGCCTTCTAAAGTTATTTTTCTTTTCGAAGAAAGTATTTCGCCTCTATCAAAAATCGAACTTAGTACCTACCTACCTATAGCTACGCACGCAGCCCCTATGCTACCGAGTGCTTGTAACATCTTGGTCGCAGATAAAGCGTGCTCACCTCTTGATTTAATTTTTTTTCAATTACTCTATGATGAATTTTTCATCGCTTTACATTAGAAGAATTTTGCTTTTTGTTTCATTCAGATCGGTGGACTGCTTGTGAATGAAACTGAAAAACCACCCCTTGGCACGCCTTTCTTTGAGGGGTGGTTTCCCCCTTCAAACCGTTTTTGCGCAGATAAAAAATACGCGTCTAATAGTTTTCAATACTTTATCACATATATATGTTTCAACTAAATCGACGGCCGGCGCTTAATTAAGTGATGTTCTTTGTCAGTTACTAGTTCAAGGGAGGTTTCTTTTTTGTTGGGCCAAAAAATGTTCGATTTTTCACCAATTTTTTTGCGAAAAATATGCAATATAGAATGTTGAAATTTTGTATATTTACTAAGCGCTCTTTACTGAACATGATTATATTTTTCTAATTTTGACAAAACATGGTACTGGGAGTGAGAGGAGCGACATCTGTCGGTGTGCCGGCGATGATATTCCAAGTTTGGGGAAGTACTCCTACACGCCCTAGATGAGCAATCAGTGGGAATTTGGCAGGCACGTATACAATAAGCGTCTTCATTAGTTGAACTAGAATTATCCAAAAATATTCAAACTTTTATTTTATGAACAAAAAACTGAACAATTTTTTGCTCAAACACTTAACTTCCCCTTCAATCGCTCAAGGTTTTTTATTTTTCAATTATTCTTGGTTCTAGTTCGATCAATATACAATCATTTTTACAAAGTAAAATTATGTTTTTCTGCTTCAGATCACCTGTTCAGGAGCTGGGACTTTCCCGAGCGAAGAATATGTATATATATTTTGGCAAACTTTAAAAAATATAATCATGTTCAAGTAAGACCGCTCAGTAAACATACCAAATTTCAACATTATATATTTAATATTTTTCGCGTAAAAAATTGGTAAAAAATCGAACGTTCATTGGGCCAGCAAAAACAATAAAGAACACTCCCTTCAAGTGGAATCCTTGAAGTCACTATGCAATCATTACTTTCAGTAGGGGAAATTTGCAAGGACGATTTTTTTATTTAAAAAATGTGTATATCGAATGTTACTGATCAATGGTGTTTTTAAACTACTGTTTTTTTTAACAAACAATTAATTCATTCGGAAACGGTTTTTGAGGTTGTATGGGACGCTTAGAGAAATGCTAGCATGGCGATTAAAATTGGATGCGTTATTACTTCGTGTGTTCTATCCTCGTATGCAAGATTTAGGATTGTTTTTTTTATGGAATGGTGACGAGATATGACTCTCTGACATGACGATAAAAGCCATGATCGAACAATTGTAGATAAGCGATTGGATTTTATGTGTGGGTGATTGATGTATGAAGGAAACTGGGAAAATGTCATTATCAATTGCTATATAATTGTAGTGGAATTAATTGTAAAGCACTTGATTTCTCGTTTCGTTCCTGCAAACATTTTTACGAAACTGCAAATAGTAAAGCGGCTTGGAAATGATGGAAGTCGTAAGACACACGTAGGAATTTCGCAGGAGTTTCGCCAATGGAGTTAAAAAGTGACAAATGCAGGCGAAACAAACATTGAAAGAAAAAAAACTTTCGATGGAAAATTTGAGGCCTGATCTATAAGTTATGCCAATTGAGATTTATCTTGTTTTAAATCGGGAGAAAAAAGATGAGAAATTTGAATTTCCACCGCCTGGAATTCTATCTCCCATAGCTACATTCTTGAGGGAGACTATACCGACATATAGAGCCGGACCATAAAGGTGAATTTCGACTATTTTTTATTGAATCTCAGTCGATAGAATGAAATATCCATTCAGTGATTTTTATTCTACATACCTTCAATTATCTTTACAAATTTTTTCACAAGATTTTGCCACAAAATTACGTTGCTCAAGCTGGATGAAGCAAGCCAACCAATTGGCTCGCCACATGGCCAAATTGTGATAGAAAAACGTGCTATCCCAAATTGTGATAGAAGAAAGTGCTATCGCAAATTGTGATAGAAAAACGTGCTATCTCAAATTGTGATAGAAAAACGTGCTATCTCAAATTGTGATGGAAAAACGTGCTATCTCAAATTGTGACAGAAAAACGTGCTATCTCAAATTGTGATAAAAGAACGTGCTATCTCAAATTATGTGAGAAGAACGTGCTATCTCAAATTGTGATAGAAGAACGTGCTATCTCCAATTGTGGTAGAAGGACGTGCTATCTCATATTATGAGAGAAGAACGTGCTATCTCAAATTGTGATAGAAGAACGTGCTATCTCGGATTGTGATAGACGAACGTGCTATCTCGATCAGTCAACATATTTTCATTGATACAGCACTAGTATTTGGGGCACCTCAATATACAAAGCACTTTTTCTGTTAGGTTATTTAACTTTTTAACATGATTTAGCTCGATAATAGGAAAATATATAAATATGTTTGAATAAACAACTTTTTTTTAAATCATCGATATATTTATTTATATGGAATTTTTAGAACCTACAGTTGCGGAATTTTGTAAAAAAATATGTGAAGACATCTTCAATTTGCATAAAAGGTGTCAGATTCATTATGCACAATGAACAATTTTTCGGAGTGTCAAAAAAGTGACCAAAACCCTTTTTGGAGTAAAAAATTTTTTTGTTGCAGATAGACTCACAAACGCCTTTTTGTAAATCTTTCTGCTCCGAAAACTTTTTTTTACTCCAAAACGCGATTTGGTGAGTCTTTCTGCTCCGGAAACATTTTTTGATCCAAAAAAAGGGTTTTGGTCACTCTTTTGACACTCCGAAAAATTGTTCATTGTGCATAACAAATTGTATACCTTTCGTGCAAATTGAAGATGTTTTTACATATTTTTTACAAAATTCCGCAACTGTAGGTTCTAAAAATTCCATAGAAATAAATATATTGATGATTTTTGAAAAGTTGTTTATTCAAACATATCTCAATTTTTGCTATCATCGAGCGAAATCATATTAAAAAATTAAATAACCCAACAGAAAAAGTGCTCTGCATGTCGAGGTGCCCCAAATACCAGTGCTGTATCAATGAAAATATGTTGACTGATCGAGATAGCACGTTCTTCTATCACAATTCGAGATAGTGCGTTCTTCTATCACAATTTGAGATAGCACATTCTTCTATCACAATTTGAGATAGCACGTTCTTCTCTCATAATATGAGATAGCACATTCTTCTATGACAATTTAAGATAGCACGTTCTTCTCTCATAATATGAGATAGCACGTTCTTCTATCACAATTTCAGATAGCATGTTCTTCTATCACAATTTGAGATAGCACGTTCTTCTCTCATAATTTGAGATAGCACGTTCTTCTATCACAATTTGAGATAGCACGTTCTTCTATCATAATTTGAGATAGCGTTCTTCGTTCACAATTTGGCCTAGTACGTTTTTCTATCACAATTTGAGATAGCACGTTTTTCCATACTGCGGTCGATTTGTTCCATACAGATAGTGAAGGGTCCTAGGGTTAAGTAATTAATTCCTAATTCAGTACCACTTACTGTGAGGAAGAGAGAGAGCGGAACCGTAAAGTTATAATATAAAGGCCACCCACTCCATATGGATTTTCGGTGCACAAACATCATAGTGTAAATTTTGTTTAAATCAATTTTTTTTTGCATTATCCGATAGTCTAGACGGTCATAAAAATGGGGCTGGCATCGCCGATCGATCGTAACTAGACAATTTATATGAAAATTCCGCACTCGAAACTTTAAACGCGTTTTTCTCGAAATGTCGTTTTTCCAATCGGAGTACTCTCTCAACGAAAGAGTTTTCTAGCTATCCGTCTCAAATTTTGACACTACATCCTTCACGCCATTCCTTATCTTGCTATGGGAGCTTTTTTTTAACCTTCATATTTTTAAACGAAACACTGTAAAAAAATAAGCAAAATTCGATACTTTTTCAAACCGCCGCCATATTGTCAATTTTGACAAAAAACCTACATAGCAAGACAGCGGCTTTCATACCGATTAATGATCGTTCTACAAATTTTGTTTCGGTTAATATTTACGGCCACAACCGTGAGGGCTCTTTTTTCAGACATTTTCAGCCGTCAAAAAATGCTTAAAGAAAATAAAAATAAACGTTTAAAAATGTATTTTCTGTTCATCAGTGCTTTGATGTGACATAAAAAGATCAGACTGATTAGCGTATGCTCGCCAGCGAAAAAAAAATCGCGACAGTCAGCTATTTGTCGACCTGTTACATTGTGACGACCCCTTAAACACGCTCTCCCTATCGTTGAATTAAAAAAAAACACAATTACTCGGAATTTGCCCTCGAAGCATATACCAGAATCGACCACACGATTTTCACACCGCTGCTTATTATTCTTTTTTCTCGCCATGATAATGACAGGCCAACGGCCGATTTCTCGAGTTTGACAGATGCAGCGCCAGCAAAAAAAAAGCTCGCCCGTGCGCGTGTTTGTTACGAGTCGGAGGTAAAAGCAACGCGCTGGTTGACACATATATGGATGTAGACGGCGGTGATGGCCGAGGGGGTTAGCTCACAGGGCTGCCGGAACATTACGCCAAAGCACCCTCGGGGCTTCCCGCCCCCTATTGGCCCACTTACACCTCATGTGTTTTTTCTAGCTCTTTACGTTCGCCGTACCTTTCGTTATCGCGTTTTTGCTCTCACTGCATGTATACGTTGCAAATCGTTGTAACCTTTTTCCCTCGGTTTTCTCATTTCTGGTAGCTCCCTCCCCCCCCTCCCCCCATAACGCGTGCCTGCATATATATGGGGAAAGAACATTTCGAAGCGGTTACATCTATATGCTATTGGCTATCAGCACAGCTGGCAGTTTTGCCAACAATTTATCGATTATGGGGACCGAACCTTGAAATGGCCTTTATATAAGGATGCCTACATTTATTTGACGGTGATTACGTAGCGATTGGAGTGTCCATAATTTTGGGTATGCGGACGATAGGCTATCATGAAGACCGTCCACGGTGTCGGACGTCTTCAAAATAATCTTTTTCCATATTCCCCATATTTCCCATATTTACTTTTACATGGTACCAGCCATATTCGACATACATGGAACTTGCATTAATTTTATATACTCTACATATGAAGGGTGGCCCAAAAAGTGACGTCAAAAAGTAAAAACCAGATGCCTCATATCAATACCTATCCGAATAATCCCCACGTATGTTCTACGATATTTTTTGTATGTCGAGAAAAAAGGCATCTTTGTTTTTCTCCTTTGTGTATGAACTGTCGTGGATTTTTTTTACTTGTATTATCGTTATAAAGTGCACTGTTGAGTAGTAAATGAATAGCTGACCGAATGGTAACGTAAATTTCTTAGATTTTGATTAGACGTCTGAAAAATAGGTACGAGAGGATTAGTCCCTAAAGTTCAGATGATGAAAAAAAATACAAAGGCAAATGCCACCCATTTGCTTTTGAAAAGTTCTAAGAGTAACATGGAACATGCATTCATTGTGTGTGTGTGTATTATATATATATATATATATATATATATATATATGTTGTTAGAAGTTGTATAGAAGTGTATATACTTAGAAGTTGAAAACTTCTAAGAATAACATGGAAGATGCATTAATTGTATATATATAGTATATACAATTAATGAGTCTTCCCTGTTATTCTTAGAAGTTTTCAAACGCAATTAGGAGTCATTTGCACTAGTATTTGTATTTCTTTTCTTCATCTGACTGATCGGAATTGATATGAGGTACCGGTGTATATATATATACACACACACTGCATAGCCCAAAAACTGGCGTCAAAAAGAAAAATCTAGATACCTCGTATCAATTTTAGAGTAAGACGCGTTTTTTTGCAAGTTTGCCTATAGCATAGGTGTTTATTTTTCTTTCATGTTTTGTTCATGTACTTTCCTCTTACAAGGAACACCACTGAAGTGTCCGCCGTCAATTTTGTTGAAACTCATAAATGTGATAAAGCAGTAAAAGCTATTAGACGTCTAATTTTTTTATCTGCGGAAGAACGGTTTCTAAGAGGGAAATCACTCCTCAAAAGAAAGCTTATCGCGGGGTGGTTTTGCCACTTGTTTCACCTATAGGCAGTCCGCAGATCCGAATGAAACAGAAACCAAAATACTTCTGATGTAAAGCGATAAAAATATCCACTATAGCAAGATTGAACAAAAAAATCAATTCAGGAATGACAAGCCTTTCTTTGAGGGGTCGTTTCCCCCCTTAAAGATGTTTTGCCGCCAATAAAAAAATACTTGTCTAATAGTTTTCAATGCTTTATCGCATATATGAGTTTCAACCAATCAAAGGTGGACACTTAAGTGATGTTCCTTGTTCGAAGTTTTCCAAAGCAATTTGAAGCCGTTTAGACTAGTTTGACCATTTTTTCAATCATCTGATCTTTGGAGGCTGTCCTCTAAAACCTATTTTCTTAAATCAAAATCTAAGGCATTAACGTTAGTATTGAGTTGGTCATTTATTTATTGCTAAACAGTGCACTCTATAATAATAGCAGAAGTAAAACAAATTATGAGGAAAGTACATACACATAAAGAAAAAAATGTAATGTTTTTTTCTCCAAAAGGAAAAAGATCGTAGAACATACATGGGGCCACTCGGATAGGTATGGATACGAGAAATCTAGATTTTCCTTTTAGTCGTCATATTAAAGGGCACCCTGTGTGTGTATATATATATATATATATTGTATGTGTACGTATGCACACGCACTGAGAATACGTAACACGGTAGTTAACTAACTTGATTAACAAAATCCATAGGCTAGTAATTTAGGCAATCAAATTTAGGCCATTATATGACTAACATGACTATATAATAGTTGCTCTGCTAATGAACTACGGTTGGTTGTACTATGCCAAATTGAAACATCGCCGATTGATGTAAATACCTTGGTGTGTACCAGGTGTAGAAGTATGAAACCCGAATTTTCCTACAGATGTTGCTAGCCATCAGTTTAGGCGCCGTAAGACCACTTCTGCCGCACCATCATCTCCCTCTAACATCTAACGAAGATTTTCAACACACAACAACCGAAGTTTCCTGCACCGGTATATTTTTCTATAACCTTAAACATGTCCAGTTTTGTGCCTACGAACTACGGATTTGCGGACAGCATTAGTTTTCTGTTATCCTTTGAAGAAAACTGCTACAGAATCGCATCGACTGCTTGTCAAAGCTTACGGTGAACACGCTCTTGGTAAAACACAGTGTTTCGAGTGGTTCAAAAAATGCAAAACTGGTGATTTTGACGTGAGAAACGAAGAGCGTGGGAAACCACCGAAAAAGTTCGCAGACAACGAATTGCAAGCCTTATTGGATGAAGATGGTACTCAAAGTCAACAAGAACTCGCGGATCAATCGAAATTGACGCAGAAAGCCGTCTCCATTCGTTTTTATCATTTTCGAACTGCAGACGTGAAATTTTTAGAAAAAAATTCCGGTTTCGTACTTCTACACCTGGTATACATACAGGGTGATTCACACCTATCCGGGTGCCCTTTGTAAGCATTACTCTTATCGTAATGATATATTTTTTAAATAGCATTAACATAAGAAGTAAATGAGTTAGTGCCTAATTTTAGAAAATTTTCCGTAAATCATACTTACCATGATGACTCGACATCCTTAGACTTTGGACTATGATAACCTAGCTTAGATATGTTCCTAACGAGGTACCCTATCATCCCCTTAAGGCTTTGCATCGACCTTCCTAACAACCTGTACACACAAACACACACACACACACACACCTACATATGTATGTATGCATGTGTGTATGTGTATATATATATATATATATATACACACATATATATATATATATATACATACATATATATATATATACACGAGTATATGATTAATGCATGTTCCATGTTAATCCTATATCGCTGTTACTATCTAAAAGTAAAAGCTTGTCCATTTGTTTGTTTGTCTCTCACGCTGAAAATTGAACTCGTCTGACGGATGTCGATGGCATTTTGCATATGTACAGACACGTACACATCCTAAATTAGATCATAGACACTATAATATAAATATGTATACGCGCGCACGGACACACACACACACACACACACACACACACACATGCATATATGCACGCAAAAGTTATATCATACATTTGAAGTATGCACAACGTATACTGCACATGCATATGCAGATATGTTCGTATTTGATGGAATGCGAATGTAAACTCACTCGGTCTGATTATCCTCAAACGTGAGGCTGCCCTCGCTATGCTGATACTGCTTGCCTGGCTTGGCGGTTCCCTCGACGGTCCGATAAGTGAGAACAACGCGACCTCGTGCTCCACTGTAACGCACGACTCTCAACGGATATTGGCCAACGCTCTCGACGAGCTCGACGTCACGTTCGGGAAAGCCGAAGATTCCGCTGTGATCGTCGTCGAGAATCATGACGGTCGCGAGACTCGGTGACACGAGCATCGCCGGTTGCGAACAATTCATCAGTCTGAAACAAACACCCACGCACAGACACGGGGAAGCCATTAAAAAACAATATCACCGAACAACCGGAGTAAGAACTGGCGCGTGGGATTTCTGATGATCCGCAACTTCGTTAAGTGCATTATCGGTTTTTCTACCTTCGTTGGTTGAATATGTATGTAGCTCCGTTTTAATCCATTTTCATTTTTTCCGTTGCAACGGCAGAACTCCTGAGTCGAATAATTCGACGGATGAGTTATTTCGCTCGTTGTTCTTTAACGAATTCACGTTTTCATCGCAAAATAGTGTTTTTTTTTTTATTTTGGATGAGCATGTTTTTCCGATTTTTTTCGTAACTAGTCGCTCGACTGGGAAGGTTCGTGTTAATTGGAGATATTGTTGCGGATTTGTATTCAAGACCGAATCGAAGAGCCAGGAACTTAAGGCGGGATAAACATTTAAACGGGAAAAAATCAGCACTTTTGAGGGCTTTTTTAAGCTGAGAGATAATTATTGTACATTTTTCAAACTGTAGGTATACTTCGATAGTATACGCTTTTTAGTTTCTTCATACACTGGGTCATTTTGACGCAGACGAATTTGAAATGTTTTCTCACTTTTCTAAAACTGAGATAATTCAATAACTTTTTACAACAAATCAATTTTTTACTTTTCGAATTTCAATTATGCAGACATATTAAGAAATGTTTAAAGTGTATCGCGGATTTTTTTCGACCGAAGGGTTGTTAAGGGCAGGTGGATGAAGAAATATCCGGGACACATTGACCAAGTGTGCCAAAGCCGTGGCCAAATTGAAGTGTGTCAAGGAAGGGTTAAGTATAGAAAATAATATTTTTAAATTCATTTATTATTAAAATCTTGGAGCTGTAGTTACAGCAAGGTTGCCGCGGGAGTTGCGAATCAGCGTACCGTCTAGTTTCCCGTAGACTTTGATTTGCAATAAAATTCAATATTTTTTTCAGTAACTACATTTATAGTTTCCGTTTGACTATAATTATTATGAGGAAGAGGCAAATTTAAGACAATGATACGCATTTATTTTAAAAAATCAACACTTTACGAAATATTTCTTTAAAAATTGGATTCAAAAGTCTTTTCTCTAATTTTTCAAAAACATTTCTCGTCGAATGGAAGTTTTTCGAATTCCACTTTGAAATTTTGGGAAAAATATTCAACGTATATAGTTCTATCGGTGAGAGAGAAAAAAACTGATTTTTTATCGTTGTAAATGAATATCCCTTCTTATTCCTTTCACGAACCCGAATATTCAACAATTACATGATTTTCGTCTACAATCAAGTAAAAATACATCCCAGAATACTGGTCAAATTCCATGCCATGTTACCGAACAACGAAAAAATCAAGACTCTAAAAATCGTCTCACTTATACGGCGCTTATAGAGATTCGGGCTGGCCGCATTTCTATCTAATAATTTACATACTAAATAACTCTAGATGCCTGATATAAACTGCTTACGAGTTTAAAAAATCTAAAGATTCCGTAACGACAATAAAAACAAAGAGTCACTCAATGTTCAATATAAATATTAATGATAAAACTTAGAAAAATGTGTCTAGTTGTGACTAGTGATAACTGGTCAGTGACTAAATGTGACTAGTCACCTCATGTTGGAAGTAAATATTAATGATAAAACTTAGAAAAACTTAACTAACAAAATTTTCGAAGCGTCGACATTTCGGAGAAAATGTGAAAATGTTTAAATCTATTGAATTGGCTCGAAATTTTCTATTCCAATTTATCGTTGGGTATAATAATTGAGGAGCTGGCGAACAAAACCGAACTAGTCCAGACTACGTAAAATTTGTTTTATTTTTTTTTCGTGTTTTGCAAGCACACCTTCATTAGCTCCCAATATATTTTGACATAAATCCGGCTCTAAAAACCTAAAAATTTGTTAAAAAGTACCTTTTTGAGCGAAATAGCAAGTCTAGGCACAAAAATAAATAAAAAATGTAATTTGACATAGTGTGGACAAGTTCGGTTCTGTTCACCAGCTCGTCAATTGATAGTGACTTATTTTTATTAAGCACCACTGTAATTTGCCAATAATTGAGGAGCCCAACCCCCCACAAAATACGACCCCCACAAAATGCGGCCCTCCGCGAAAGGAATACCTTAAAGCCCAGTGTATTGGTGGCAAAATAAATTTTTAGGTGCACGTAAAACACTAACTCTTTAAATTGAATTCGACTTTATTTTTCTACTCATGAATACTATTTTTTACATATAAATCCAAAGGTTCATTGATTTCCCACAACTTTCAAAAATTATATTTTGAAAAGCATAGGCGTAAGTTGAATTCGAACATAACAGCAAAAAATCACTAAATTCCTCGAAATATTCAAACAAACAAAAACAGTCAACTCGAACAGATTGTTGTCATCATCTGATGAAAACGAATAAAATGGATATTACGATGTAATCATTTTTTTTTTTCGTCCCATCATGCTTCGCCTCATGGCACATAAATTGTCAGTCCGGATGCGGCGCGGGATACATTTTTTCATTGTCAATCTCCAAATGCCGAAATCTTATTCCGCGTGAGACAGAATTGAGATCGCCTTCGCGGTCCTCGTGCAAGAGCATCCCCCCGCTACCCTTTGAAAATCGAATACTCCTGAAAATGAGTTTCCGCTCGCGGGCGGGAAGCCGAACGAGGGGATATATGACGCAATTATCGTAGGGCCGTGAGCAAGAAGCGAAGAGGAGTGAATTATGTCTTTAGTAACGAGAAGAACGGCAGGGGTTTCAGAACTGCCGGAGTTTTTCACCCTCCGTCCCTCCGATGTCGGTTGTGTGAACGAAAATGCTAGGGTGAGATAGAAAAAGTGGGGGTGGAGATAATAAGACCCAGGAAAGAAGCAATTTGCGTTTTCCAACCCTCCCTCCATGCTGCTCTCATATATATAGACATATTAATTTATTAAGGAACTATATCAAAATCCAATTTTGTTTCGGCGCTTTCTTCAATAATTCATTCAAATCTATTCGTCCAGCCGAAATGGTGAAGTGATTTATGTTTTGCTGGAACGATTGAACAACATCAAATGGATCACATATTTTTGCATGATGCCGGAAGAGAAGTAGAGGAGGTATTTCAAACAGCCCTAAAGCTGATATGACTCTCATTGTGCGGCCACCATCGCCCTCCTTACTCGGCTACGTTTTAAATGCTCTTATTATGCACGCTAAGTACGCCCTTCGGCGTTCAAGCACGCCATACATCTACTTATCAGGGTGTTCCATTTTTCAACTTTTCCCTTTCTTGGTTCCTCGCTGCCCCATGCCTTCTACGAGAGAAAAAAAACTTCACAATTTAGGGTCTGAAAAGCTTCGGTTCATTGTTTTCTGTATATTGATGATGTCGGTAAGCCCACTTCAAAACGCTACAAAACACTGAGATTTTCCCATTTTCCATTCACTTTAGCGATTGACGACACGAATCTCGACAAACTCTTTTTTTTTTGGTAATTCGCAGATAGCCCGAGGCACCGCGCCAAAGTTCAAGTAGTTCAAATATTACATTCCACGTTCCCCGAGGGCCTCGTTCTACCGTAAAACGCGAAAAAAAACGATTGTCGAGCTTGTAGGGATAACGATGGGTGAGAAACTACCCCTTTCCACCCAATGCAAGCTTTCTCTTTTTTTTCTAATGGAAAATTTGATCCGTTCGCAAAGCAAACCCAACCGATGTACAATTGTGGGAGGTGAATGCCTGCACCGGCTAATCGTCTTAAGGAGGTTGGAGCGGTCCAGTTGAGTCAAATGATGGTTTACGAATTTTTATTTCAATCAACCTCAACAAATGCATGCGAGGTATACATTTATTCTGTAGATGCTAATTTTTCATAAAATATACAATTATAGGGCAAAATTGGGCATTTTTATATGTTTATTACGTAAACGAGAGAAATATTTGTTTTACCACCAAGTTGACAAGGTATAACATCATCAATAGTTATTATGAAAAAAACCTACGTCAGAGAATCTTTTGTATAACTCACACTCAGAATGAAATTTGGAGTCGTTTGACATTATTCTTATTTATATTTATGCCACGAGATTATTTATTATTACCATTCATTAATATTAAGTTGATAATTGTTTCCCACCCATGTCTCGAGCATTCTCCATCGGATTCAGGTCATGACCGATTGCGTGTTCGCGTTCCTGAGAGAATCTGAGAATTTCGTTGTACCGAACGAGGCAGTGGACGGAATAAGGGGAGCGAGAGACAAAATTGACCCAATCGAAATTCGCGATAAAAAACGACAGCACATTTTTTGTGGATTCCCCCACCACCAAACATACATAGTGCAAACGTCGAAGTCTTTTTTAAATTATCTTGCTATCCATTTGGCACAAAGATAGAACTATCTAGGAACGAGCTAAAATTCGACAAGTGTAATTCGTTTACATTTTTTAGTAGTACAAAAAAATTTCGAGCTTATAACATTGAAGGGCTACAATTCCTTTTTTCTTTCGGACCAATGGATTTCGTTTGATGATATTATGGATCTCATTGGACGTTCAATGTGTCAACCGGACATTTTGGGTTCGTTCGTTGGTAATTCCTCCATAGGAATTACCAACAACCAATGAAGCGATAGTGCTGCGAATGAGTGATAATTCTAAGCAATCCTTCCATCGAAGGTGAGTCAACCGAACAGGTACGAACTACAAGCACCTGGAGCTCTAGCTTGCAGTCTTCGGTTTTGCAGGCACAGAGTTCGGCAAAGCAGAGCGAATAATCATGAGAAGCTATTGGCTACCATCCAAAATGAATAGCGAGCTCTTTTTCAATCTCTTATCTTGCTTCTGTCAAAAAAGCTGATGGATATTGCAGTCGAAAGAAAGAAGCAATCCATTCGATAATCCCTGCTCGCAGAAATGAACTATGGGAACGCAAACCCAACTATATCTGCGTCCAGAAGCATTGAAACGTTTCCGTTCAATGGGCGCTGAGTTGCGTTTGAAGTTTGAGTTCAATTGACGCGGAATTCCAAAGTAACCGTGAAATTTTGATCAACTACTTTAGAAATGGATTATCCTACTTTAATCCGTTATTGGGAGACTTTCAAGAGCTTCGAAGAAAGTTGAAAGTATAAGGTCGTGATGACCTAACGCTTGGCCGAGGTGTCTGTGCCATTCTGTTCCACTGTCATTGGAGTCGAACGCCTCGATCTCGTTATAAATGGGACCTGAATGTCAATCGACCCGTCCTATTCCAGCTTTTCAGACCAAAAGGTAACGGGAAGAGGAAGTGTCGAGCAGCTCATTCTGCAGTGAAGAAATATTAAGTTTGACCATTATGCCCTAACGGCAAGGTGTAACGTGAAAACGGACCTAACGTAAAAGTGTTCATCCTCCTCGAAGAGTTCGTCATCGATGACCGAGAGTTTGATCGTTTTGCGAACTTCGCCAGGTTCGAAGATAAGAGTGCCGCGGGCGGCAACGTAGTCGGAGCCTGCTTCGGCCGAGCCGTCCTCGGTGCAGTAATCAACGGTGCAGGATTTGTTGAGATCGCCGCCGGTGCGTGTGACGCCAACTTCGAAGGTACCAACGTTCTCCATAACGGTGTAGTGTCCGGGCTCGAAGAAGACCCTGGTGGCGTTTACATTCTCCACGTCGACGTTCTCAGCCTCGGCGCGTTGTAGCTCAGCCTTGACCTCGCTCAGGTCGCTCTGAGCTCTCTCGCTGATCTTGCGACTGAGATTGCCAGCTCCGACCATTTTTCTCGTCGCTTGAACCCTGTAGAAGGCCCGACTCTTGGGTCCCTTGCCGAGCACCTCCTCGTGTGCCATTACTTCCAGCTGCTCGAGGCCAAGAGTGGGATTCTTCTTGCGCAACTCCCGAAGTGTGTTTATGTAGTCGCGTCGGGTTTGCTCGAATTCGCGGGCTTCGGGCGTGTCCGCGTCGCCCAAACGATCGGCTGTTATGATGCCGTTTATGTTCTCCTGCTGTGCCTTTATCTCAAGCTCGACACCCATCTCGGAGTCGCTGGCTTCCGCTTGTACGATCACGCCCCGCTTGTTCATACGATAGCCCTTGTGCAGATACTTGTAGATGAGGAGACGCTGATCGGCCACGTAAGCCGTCAACACGGTAGCCGGGAAGAACGAAAAGGTGAGTATGCCCTCCCACACCTCCAGTACACCGGGACTCGAAACAGCGAGTATTATGTAAAGCCACACGTAAGCGAATATGCTCCAGGTGGCGGTTACGAAGAATACCCTTAGATGTTTGATCTTGCGATTCTCACCGTTTGGTATTACGAATACGCATAGTGCTATTATAACGAAGAGATTGTAGGCTGCCGAGCCGACTATCGTGCCGGGTCCCAATTCACCGGCTTGAAAGTTCTTCGCCCATATCTCGATTATGGAGAGCAATATTTCCGGTGCACTGCTGCCTAACGCCATAAGCGTAAGATTCGCCACCGTCTCGTTCCATACTCTCACCACGATGATCTGGGGCTCTCGTCCTTGGCGACGTACTATGAGCTCCTTCTCCTTCGACGTTATCACCTCGATCGCCGCCATAAAACGATCGCTTATTATCGATACGCCGATGAATAGATACAACAGCAGAAGAAAGTAAACGGTTCCCCGAAAAATCAAATCTATCAGATGAAGATTGTTGCCCGGTGTCCACAACGGCACCACCAAGCCCATCTCACATTTAACCGAATAATTGCCCGACATCATCCACACTCGTGATTTTTCGCGTTCTCTTTTCTCGCTCCGTTCTCTCCCTCGTACTATCTCGTCTCGGCCCTCGATCTCGCACCCCCCTCCCCCCCCCCCCCCCCTCGAATCACCAAGACACCATCGTTCACCGTTTATTCACCCACATCGCGTTAACGCTTCTCTCATCTGCGTTGATGAACGACGAGCTCCCTTCGGCGGGTTCTTTCGAGCCGAGACCTTTCTCCCCGACAACCCCAAACTTTCCTTCTCATTTGCCTTGGACGTGCGCTTATCACGCGTTACCTCCGCCTCCCGTACTTCCCGCTTGTTCTCTTCGATGTACCACCGACCACCACCCACCCACCCCCGCGCCGTCAACAATTTCACTTCGTACCGTTTTGTTGATTTTTTCGAATCGCCAGTGTACACCGATCCCCGTACGCAATATCTCACCCCCTACCCGTGATACGTCGTCGATCAGCTCTACTACCTCTTCATTGATAACAAACGATCCGTGCTTCTCGCCAATTGCGTTTTTCTGCACAAGCACTCACACACACACACACACGCCTACACAGGTCACGCACCCGCTTGCACGAACGCACACACACTCGTGCGCACTCGCTGAACCGCTTCTGTGACTCTTTTCTTCCCTCTGCACTTAATCTTCCCTTTTGCGGCCCGTTCGGTCTCGCTCCACCCCTCTGCGGAACCTCCGGCGGGGATGAGGAAAATAATCAAAATTGTTTGTTTTTCCTTCGCTTGTACCGGCTGCCAAGAGCTAGTTGAGCGTTCGCGCAACGAATTTCGGCTACCGCGTTGATGAGCAGCTGTCTGTTTCAACCCGCCAGTCTGCTTCCATCACGAGGATACAGGAGGCTGACGGAACGCGCGGAAGGAGCTCGAACTGTGCCGCGTTCGAGGGAATACTGGAGTTTGCAACGGGTCGGCGAGCCGACCAGCCAGCCGGAGGGAGAGAGAGGGTGAAGAAAGTGAGAGGGAGAGGGAGAGAAAAAGACAAAGCTCCTACGAAGACCTCGCCTCGGACTTGAAACCGTTTGCGGCTTCACTCTGCCTCTCTCACTCATCCTTTTTCCCTCTGGGTATTGTACCCGTGTTATGTCTTTCACTCGCCCCCACGATGCATCTACTTCCTCCCTCTCTCTCTCTCTCTCTCTCTCTCTCTCTCTCTCTCTCTCACACACACACACACGCTCTATCTCGCTTGCTGCGTACCCTCATATACCGGTGGCAGCCTATACTACTTCCCTATCAGCGGAAAGAGCTCACGGATGAAGAGAGACGGATAACGAACGCGCCGGCCGCCGCCTGCGCATGCCCCCAACGCTCCGTAAGGCGGCGCAACCCACGCAAGGGATGAAAAGCTCTCGCTCACAGCGAATGCCATAAAACGGCGGGAGCAAAAGTACTTTCGGAAAAACAGCATTGTCTTCTGCTGATCTACGGGTATATGGACTTTTGATCGTGAATAAAAATTATGAATAGCATTTTTCGAAGGCGCCTTCCATTTTGATAAGTCTCAAGTCAGATTACAGGTATCTCGTAATGTACTCTTGGATAATGAGCAATGATGAATCATGAAATGATGAGCAATGATGAATGATGATATGACGAGCAATGCTGAATAATGATATGATGAGCAATGATGAATGGTGAGCAATGATGAACAACATTTGTTGTAGGCACGTTCAACGTTGAATGGTCCCGTGTCAGATTTAAGTAATTTCGGTGTATTCTCGGGTGCATCAAAGTTAGACATGTCACGAAAGAATTATAGGCATCGAGGCAACAAATTGTTGGATTAAAACTCGATTAAATGCATGCATCAAAGTTTCGATGAATTACAGATTTATTGATCAAAGACGGACAAAAAGCAGGTCGGTTTTGAATATCTTTGCTGGTGAGAGTATTGGGATGGGGAGGTCGGGATTTCACACACGAATAGTACCTAGCCTACCTAATTTTGAGTTCATTCATTGCTAAATATTGATGAACAATGAAGTTTTCTTCGCACAAAGTGCCGCCGTTGCTGCATGGCCAATCGGTGTAGGTGGTACTGGCGACTGGGATTATCGGAAATTGAAAATAAAGAAATGTACCCTTAGCGTAATGATCAAAGTTTCGTATGACCGGATGTTCTTTTGAAAATTTGAAAACTACGAAAATGGCAAGCCGTAGAAGGAAACGTTCGATTTTCGACCGAGAAGTAACAACTTTAATCGCTTGTTGTTAACATATGAATGAACACAAGAAAAAAAAAACATACGGTCATGCGATGGAAAATTTTATGAAGGATGCTCTATGCGAATTTAAAGTGAATCAGGCGAATAGATTTTCAAATACGACTTACACTGTTTCATGAAATATAGTTTCCGAAAAAACGGCAAAAAAAGGTTAATCGCAGCAAGGCAGTTCGCCGTAGGCAATTCGACCCGTGCTAAAAATCGTCATGATTCGGTGAATTTTTAGAATTTCCAAAAAACCTTCGTTGCAAGTTAAAGTTAAGACTGTAGACTATGAAACTATGCAACAGAAAATTGTATTCTTTCTATTTGAAGCTTATGCAGACCCCGCAAGGCGATATATGAGCCTCAACGAGTGCGAGAGCGAAAGCTGACAATTCATTGACAAGTTTTCTAACAAATAACCTATGTTTCGGAAGAGAAATCGAAGCACGACCTCGTACTCGATTCGAAGCCGCCGACAAAATCGTTCTCGTTTTTCTCCGCAACAGCCGCGTCTCGTTCGGGAAAGAAACGTTTGGGAATTGGATTTGTATCGTCGGGCCGTCTTTGGATAACGTTTTACTTGCTTACTTTGAGAAAGAAAATGAATACGTATGCAGACAAGGAGGGAACGGTGAAAGTACGGTTGCGACGTTGACGATTAGTTGGTTAACAACGAACGACTGTTGGTTACTTTCGTGAGCAAGGTAAACCAAGGAGTCTGCTTACCAAGGGCATGGTATTCTGGACCGTGAGTTCTGATCCGTCCGAAAAAAATGATTGAAATTTCGGTTTGCGATCGTCATTCTGATGTTGATCATAATTTTGACCGAAGCGACGCTGGGGGCAAAACTTGACGATATTGAATATCACAATACCGCGGTCCTTTGTTTCTATTGACCATCTTGACATGTGTTTCGGACCACGATGTGTGTGTGATAGGATTTTTTAAAGTCGTTTCGTACATATTTTTTACGGAAAAATAAACGTGGTTAAAAAACTTCGAAAAGGTGACTTTAACAGTTTGAAGGTTATGCCACCCTAAAAATCACGGCACCTTATTAAGATGACACGCTGGTCATATTTCTATCTAATAATGAATACACTAAATAACTCCAGATGCCTGCTATAAACTGCTCACGCGTGTAGAAAATTTTAAAGATTCCATAACGACGATAAAAACAGAGGGTCACTGGATATTTAAAGAAAATATTGATGGCAAATCTTAGAGAAATGTAACTAGCAAACGAATTTTACATATACAGGGTTTTTCGTCGAGTTGCCTTCGTGCAACATGCAATGAAGAATTATTACACCCTGTCGTCAATTAGTTCTGACGCTGTAAAACTTGCAAGTCAGTCAATCGAAAAAAAATCAAATGTGGCATTGATACTGATGGTCGTCGCTTCGAACACTTCCAATGACCGTAGTAATTTTATTTACTACCAAAACGATAAGTATCATCACCTTTCTGTACTTTCTATGACCTTCAATAGCCTTATGCCATAAGTCGTTGAACTCGTTTTAAGCTCCTCTTTCACGATGCAGAAAAAAAACATACCGATCCATTTAAAAAAATGGAGTTGGCCTTCAAATGTCCGAAGTACCTCCACCTGCAAAAAAAACTATTATCCCTATCGGATGGCCCCTTTCGTACTGTGCAATTTCATTTCAACGAATATTTCTGAGAACATTATAGTTTCGAAGATATCCAAGGTGCTAATAGTTATTGATCCACCCTGTATATGTATATATATTAACTTTCTAACGTTATAAGAATGTTGTCTTTATCAATACTTTTTTTCGAGGCCGCGACTTTGTCGGCTGTATAGAGTGCGAGAGGAATACACTGTCCGCACCGTAACATTTTCGAGGACCCTCGGGCTCCGTTGGAGGAATAATATTGTACACTTTCTCCCCACGCGAGCACACCAACCCCTTATGCAGCGCATGCGTTCCCTTCCGCACCCCCGTCCGCCGCGTTTTCTCACCCACAAACCAACTCGTTGCCTCTGTGTACATATACTGTACATGCAATCCATGTGCCTCGCTGCATTGCGTGAATGGGGTATACCGGGATAGCAAGAGAGAGGGTAAAAGAGAAAAACGATTACTTACCTGTCGTGCCCGTCGCGTTTTGAAAAATTGGTGATCCCACTGGCACGATTTACGCTACGGAACCTTTAATTATGTATTTTGGGTGTATGACTTTATGGATTTTTGATGAAACAACACATTGATGTGAACCATGATAAATCAAATTGGAACTTTGTGCCAATCATACTCCATCGGAAGCTACCTCCTCTGCCCATCTTGCAGCCAATAAACGAATTCCACGCCGGTAGAAGTCTTGGTAGAAGAAAAGGTCCTGAAGCTATCCAGTTAAGGGAGCTTTCCAGTGTGAAATTTTCAAAAAATCGATTTTTTTTTTTTTGCTTTATCGAATAGTATACACTCTTCCGAATATTCCCTGAAATTTTCATGCCGAAATTCAGATTATTTCGGTTACCGTACAGCATTTCTTGGAAGAAGGCAACGGAGCGCTACAGCTACAGCGAAACTTTGAACGCGTTTTTCTCGAAACAGCATTTTTCAAAACGGTGTCCAACTTGGAGGGCAGAGTTTTAAAGCTATCGAGTTGAATTTTTTACACAATATTCTTAACGTCATTGTTTATCGTGCTATGGAAGCTTTTTTTTTTTTTGACATCTTCCTATTTTTTGGTAAAAAAAACTGCCAAAAAAAATGCTAAAATCGATACTTTTTGTTCAAACCGGCGCCATTTTTGCAAAAAAAAAAAAAAGCCTCCATAGCACGAAAGCCAATTGTATACCGATCAATAATCTTTTTGTGTTTTTTGTTTCAGATCAAAATTGTGACCCCCAACGTGGACACCACATCCAAGTGTATTTTCTGCAACAATTGTTTCATCATTTTTATAGATATTAATTAATAAATAAATCGATCTTTAAAAAATTGTTTTGTATTCTTCAATACCCAATTAATATACAAAAAAAGAACCAGACCGATTAGATTATTTTTTCTTTAAAAAAAAAATCGCGAAAAACAGCGATTTTTCGGGCTGTCACACTGGAAAGCTTCCTTAAGAAGTCATTTTTCGTTTCTTCATAAGAAGTAGAACGCTCTACAGAAAGGGCCTACACCATAGATCCGAAGAAATCGTAAGGTGAGGGAGGAATGCTAAGTGCCATAGAATCTCCCAGCATACATGGGTATCCATGTATAGGTAATTCTTGATGGATCCTTGGACAGGTGGTCTGGCATTTTCGTGTTGTTAATTCGTCTGTAACCCAATTTTCTCGCTTTTGGACCATTCCCAGGACATTCAGGCGTATGGGAATGCACTGCTGGGTAACATTTAATGCCACTGCTAATTCTTTTTCCGTTTTACACGTATCTTCATCCAGTAATGCTTCCAACTGTGCGTCTTCAAATTTTTCGGCGGCTTACCGCGCGCTTTATCATCCAAATGGAAATCATGCTTTCCAAATATTTGAAACCACTTATCACGCGTGCTCGACGATGGAGCTCTTTGTAAGCATCCACAAGCAAATGATGGCTTCCGGCTTCCCAATACGATGAATACGTTAGCTGTTAGCACTTCAGTCAAACACCATCAACTACGTTTGACAGCTGCGTACAGACCGTTCGAATACAAGTATTACCAACTTCAGCGTAGTGCCATCAGTACCACATACACCGTCTACGGAAAGTCCGTAGTCATACTTGAACACCCAATATATTATTGGGAGTACAAATAAGTCTCCGCCGTTTGACAAAAGATGGCCCCACCAGCATCACATCATTTTTTCGTGGGAAAATGTCGAGTTTTGGGCCGAATAAAGGTAATTTGCATGCAGGTAATTTGCATGCAGGAAGCATTATTGGAGGGAGATTCGTGCCAAACGCAAGAAGAACTTGCCAACATTAGGAATTACTCAACCAGCAATTTCAATTTAAATAAAACATAAAGTATACCGTTCTTTCACAATAAATGCCCAATTTTTTATTAAAAAAATACGGCGGAGTCTTATTTGTACTTCTAATAAGTTGGTAAGAAAGTCCTGCGACGCAAACGCGAACTTTCGTCCCGTTGAATGCCAGCCGTCCAGAAATCGTTAGCTCTTGAATTGAAAAACTCTCCAAGTGTATTTTGCGGGGTAGTTTGATTATCAAATTGTTTATCACGTAAATTGTTTTTCAAAGCCCGATATAAATGATAATCTGACGGGACTGAGTCCAGTGAGTATGCCGGATGTTGTGATACTTCCCATTCTAGATCTAAAATAGTTTTTTGTGTCATTTTACCTACGTACGCCCGAGCGTTGTCGTAAAGAAGACTTGTCAACGCTTACGACATTTTTGTTTAATAATTTCAGACAGTTTCTGTAATTATGTAGATCAGATATCGGCATTTATTGTGGCGTTAGGCGGATGAAGCTCATGGTGAGAAACATATTCAACCGAGTTCTTTCGTGTCGCTGGACTTTCTTACCAACCTAATATATATATTATATATATATATTAGACTGATTAAAAAAAAATAATAATTTCCTTCTGGATTCTCGTGCTACTGTTGGGCACTAATGAAAGAAAATTATTCAAAAAAAATGGGCGCGGTCACTCAATTTTTAGCTATCTCGACTTTGTTGTATTTGAATTTTTTTTAATGAACGTATTGCATTTAAGCATAGTCACGGCTTCGGATTACGGATAAAAATCACATCCAGCAGCTATTTCGTAACAAAAATAAACTCTAACAATTTGAACAGATTGCAATATTCACAATTCAAATCCAGGTAGATCAATAATGGCGTCTATACTACTCTCGTTATTCATGTAGATTTATTTATACGCATTAACATTTCGCAATTTTTACGAATAATTAAATTATAAGCTTTTATTCATAAATCATGTATTTACATTTTCAAAATGCTACACTTATATTATATTTTTATTATTTAGTTCACTATTATTATCAGTTTTTGTTAAATTATCGATGATAGTACAAGTCGTCATAATAAGTTAATATGTTTTATTAAACAGCGTTTGAAATATTGTTTGGGCTCAATTTATTTACCGATTCATAATAATGTGTGCGATATACTTTTCTTCGTCCGAAAAAAGGTGTGAAACATACTATTTCCTTTATTTATTCTATTTCCGGTATAATCTAATACCATGATCATATTTATTAAGTAAAATCATGAAAAAAATAACAAGTCGAGATAGCCACCCCTAAAAATTGAGTGACCACCCTCATTTTTTTAGGGAAATTTTCTTTTATTAGTGTCCAACAGTAGCACAAGAATCCAGAAGGAAAACATTTTTTTTGTTTTTTTTTTAATCAGTCTAAAAGTCAGACTAAATCAGTCATATATATATATATAATTTCCTGAGTTCCAACGTACACCCTTGTAGCTTTTTTTGAGTTAGGCTCCATTGAGCTATACACACCGTTTATGTGGACGATTGGCTACCACGAGGACGGTACTCGAAGATAAATGTTCTAAAAACGATCTTTCCGTCGGCATAGTTAGGGAAGTGTAGGAAGACTAAAGAAAAATGAGGAGGTTCAGTCGGTACTTTGTCGGATACAGCTGTTGGGGAATTAAGAAAGAAACTAGGCCTTTGTAGCAGCAAGAATAATCAAGATATTATTTTATTATATGATTGGAAAATAGAAATACAACGAGGCAACATATCAGGGAAGATAAGGAACGACCATAAAATCCGTCCGGTACATTAGAACGCACGCCAGTGACGTCGGCTTTTACAATTTGATACAAACCAAATTTTTCAAAGAAAGTGCGATCTGCGCGAAGAACATTAGCGTATGGGGTATTGCTTCGATCGATCTTATAGTTTTCGGGATCAGCTTGCCGATCTCTCTCAGAATTATATCTTCGTTCTGTATGAGCGCTGTGACGTTGCCTATAGCCGAATGCGCAGTGGTCATGATCTAAAAATCAAAATTAAGTTATTTCTTCGTTCTGGTTTTCATACTTCGTGGACAGATAGGGTCTCAGATATTAACCGTATGAGTGATGTTCACTGGTATCCCGAATGCGTATATCGCGATCTGTAAGCATAGGTAGTCATATGTGGGTTACATTGGTGATCTTATCTAGGCAAGTCAATCAATCGAAAAAATAATCCAATGTGGTATTGATACCAATGGTCGCCATTTCGAACACTTACTATAAACGTAAACATTTTATTTACAACCGAAACTGTAAATATTATCGCCTTTCTGTACTTTCTATGACCTTCAATGACCTTATGTTGTAGGTCGTTGAACTCGTTTTAAGCTCCTCTTTCATGATACAGAAAAAAAAACATACCGATTCATTTTAAAAAATGGAGTTGACCTTCGAATGTCCGAAGTACCTCCACCTGTAAAAAAAACTATTATTGCTATCGGATGGCCCCTTTCGTACGGTGCAATTTCATTTCAGCAAATATTTCTGCGAACCTTATAGTTTCGAATATATCCAAAGTGCTAATAGTTATTGATCCACCCTGTATACAGGGTGGCCCTCTCATCACTGCCACCCGAAATAACTCGGTAATTATCGACGTCGCAAAAAAATGTTCCAGACAAAAGTTGTACGGTGTGAAGGGGGCCATCAAATGCGACCAATTTTTTTTATTTCAGTGGAGACGCTCACGCACAGAGAAGATCACCTCCACTTTTTTAAATGGAACGGTACATTTTTATTCAACAATCTTGTGGAGCACCTCAAGCCGCATAAAAAACATTAGCGGGTCAAAGTCGTTCAAGATCATTCAAGGACACCTATTAAACACCGATTCACATTTGCATCATCGATACTGACCTTGAATGATCTTTTATATATATATATATATATATATATATTTATTGAAAATATTTTATATCCATTCGTACACTTTATTTCAAATCATATATATATATGAATACTCTATTATTATTACTTATTATATTATATACTACTATATATACTATACTATTATATTCTATATATATATTAATTATATATATATATATATATATATATATATATATATATATATATATATATAATTGGAAGTAAAGTGTATACAACACATGTGGGCTGCCTGTTCGGTACATAATTATATTGCATTTTCACATCTTTCTTGGTTTGTTATTTGAAATTGAAGTTTCAGACGAAAACTCAGCGTCTTTTAATCAATAAATTACAATTTGGGTTACGAATGGATATAAAATATTTTTCAAGTACAAAAATATTTATGGAGGGAATACGAAATTTCTTTTATCATGGACTAAGAAAAAATCATTAGCAAGACCATGATGTGTATTGATCGGAAGGTTCACAATCGCGAAACTCTCAGTAACCTTGAAAAAATTTGTCCGATCCAATGTGGAGAGAAAAATCTTCGGATTTTTACACTCGATCGGAGCGGCCCAAAATAGCTTATCGAGAAATAAAAAAAATTGCCCGGTCAAACACCGTGAGGTTATTTAAATTTCATGCGATCAGCGAGATACACATTCTGATTGACCCGAGATTGATTGATTTGCTGGTAGATCCGGTGCAAGATTAAAAAGAGGAAAAAAACGTTCTTTACGATAATGTATTACTTCACATTTGTATTTGAATGCAGAACGAAATCTGACAGGAGGAACATAATTACCTGGGGTATTTTATTCAGTGCGCCCAACGCGCCTGCCGCTTTCGAGTGAAACAGGTGTTCCACATTTTTAACTTGAGTAACGACACCGTTGAGGATGGTTCTAGATGTCTCGTCCGTCTGTAAGCCAAAAGTAACCAATGATTTTTCCATTTTCGTATATCATGTACACGTATTTCCCTGAATATTTACTTTTTCGAAGATCCTCGGCAACATTAATCTCGTGTTGGCCTGTAAATGAAGGCATTTTATATTTGCGTTGATCGTGATCCCTTGAAAAATCGTGAAAATATCTGCGTGCAAAAATACTCACTAATTTTCCAAATGGAAAATTACTATTGGCGACAAATCCCAAGCGCTTATCCTGTTAATTGTGAAGTAACGTTTACGTATACTCTATTGCGTGGGTGTTCGGTATATTGAATGACGGGACGATAACGACGAATTGGAAACAGGACTCTGAAACTCAAACATCTTGTTTTTCGAAATATGGCTTCTCACATTTCGTTTTCGTAATTTCTTTGTCATGAAAGTTGAAAACGAGAACTCGAAAAAAAATTGGCTACGTCATTAAGGAGGTACGATCACTTCCACGGGGTCAAAAAAGAGTATAAATTTATTTTACCCACAGCTGCTCTGCTTGATGTTTACTCATTTTGATTATTCGTATTATCGATTATAGTGTGCCAGATGTGGTAAATGATGAATTTATTGCGCGTGATCTTTTTTCGAATAAAAAAAGCCAGCAATTTCAGTGGAAAGGAGTAGAAACAAACCAAAGCTTCCATATCAGGAAAGTATAAGTTACGTTAAGTTTTGGATATAGATACGCATTGCCATAGCTGCTTAGTTCGCGAATGAGACATTTAATTACGTCGATCTACGATCAGTCGTTGTTTTTTGTTTTCATGAAAAATATTCTTCATTCTCGTGGAATGTATGCTACAATTTACGCAAGCATAATTCATATATGTTTGCTATTCGAATGAAGAAATGCTGCAATGTGCATCGAATCGAATTTTAAAAAATCAAAGTTTTTTTTCCATACTATCACTTAGGCACGAATATATCGAAAGCTGTATAGGGCGAAAAATTACGACGACGTTATGGAAGTATTAGTTCCGAAGATGAATGATATTTGAGTATAAACGTTAAGATATTTACAAAACTATAACCCTTGCTGCGACTTTGAACACGGCTATCCGAGACCTGAAAGAAAAACCATCTGTCAATCTCGAATACTTGCTCATTGCTGAAAAAATTGCAGGAAGTCTTTGAACTTCGGGCTTCTAGTTATCTTCTCCCGAAATTAACGAATCTTTTAATATGTTATATTATATTATATATATGTATATATACATAAATGAAAAATAATAATAATCGTGAATACGTGAGGGCGAATGCATATTATAGGAGTTGCTAGTTTTGGAATAACATAGTCCTTGAAGTTATCTTTATATAAATAGGCAAATTTACCTTTATATAAATATACAGAGTCTTTGCATCCCTAAATCGGATAATATTTTTCAAATATCAAAGTTTTTCGATCGCTTTAGTATCGCCAGGGAAAAAATCGTTGCAACCTCGTCAGTGCTCGAAAAACCTCGAGACGTTTTAGAATATCCGCTTCAGAAAATTGATCGCATGCAAATATGTTTGTTACCGTAATTACCGGTTTAGCATCCTCATTTTTGTTTTGTTTGACGTCCCCGCGGTCATCCGAGAAACTGCTCGCATCCAACTGCAAGTAAAAGAAAAGAACAGTCAGCGGATAAAATCACGACTATAATTACGTTGCAATATTACTTTTGCAATTAAGTGCCATTAAGTACAATATTACTTTAAGAATGCCTTCATTACTCGAAAAAGACTTTTTGGAAATATTAGTTAAAAAATCGATAATACTATAATATAATTGGCAAGATACTGAGAAAATCATCCAACAAATTATGGCGCTCTGAGCCCTCGTTACCGAGGGGTAAACTGTTCGAAGAGGAATGCAAGTGAAAGAAAAAAAACAATCAGCGGGTAAAATCACGATTGTAATTACGTTGTAAGCGCAATATTGGTTAAAGAACCTGCATGAGTCCTTTATTGCTCGAAAAATTGCTAGAAGTTTTAAAAACATTAGTTTCAAAAATATATAAATAATATATATATATATATATATATATATATATATATATATATATATATATATATATATATATATATATATATATATATATATATATATATATATATATATACATATATATATATATATGGTGTTAGGAAAGTCAACGCAAAGCCTTAAGGGGTGTTAAGTCACCTCGTTAGGAACATATCGAAACTAGGTCATCTTAGTCCAAAGTCTAAGGATTTCGAGTTATCATGGTAAGTATGATTTGTGGGAAATTTTCCAAAAATAGGCACAAACTCGTTTACCTCTTATGTTAATGCTATTTTTGAAAAATAGCATATTTATTATATATTTATTATTAAAAATTATATTTAAAAAGTAGCTATTTTTCTTAAACTGGCATTAACATAAGAGGTATATTTATTTTTTGACAAATTTTTGATTATTCAACACGTCCCATTTAGTTAGTTGTGTGGATACAGATGATTGTATTGGTGTCTGTCGATGGAATACACATTAAGCCAAGACGCAAATAAGTTTTTAGTTACCGATCATTGTCTGTTTGAACATTATGAACGAGTACCTCCAAAGTAATTTTCCAAAGTTTCCTAGTAATTTTCCAAAAATCATATTTACCATGATAATTCGAAATCCTTAGACGGTAGACTAAAATAAGCTAGGTTTGATATATTCCGGGGGTGATAGGTGACCTATCACCCCCTCAAGGCTTTACTAACCTTCCTAACACCCTGTGAAAAAAAAATATCTTGAACCCGTTATAACGAGTTTATATTGAACGACTCATTTCCTTTGATATAAGATCGTCCCTGAGGTTATATGTATGTAAATATGCAAGTTGACCTTTATACAAAAATACAGAAACTTCGCAGCTCAACGTCGTATCGAATTTTTCAAACGTCAAAGTTCTTTTATCATTCGTACTATCGTGATGGGAAAAATAGTTTCTACCTCTTGATTGTTCGAAAAACAACAAGAGGTTTCAGGAATATCAACTTTAGAAAATTAATCACAAGCAAATGTAATCGAAAACGTAATTACAGGTTTAGCACCCATGTCTCTGTTTTGTTCGAGGTCCCCGCTGTTATCTGATAAACTGCTCGACGACAACTGCAAGTAACATAAACGAACAATCAGCTATTAAAATCACAACTGTGATTACGTTATGAGTGCAACATTACTGCATCGTGCCTTCGCTACTTGAAAAAAGAAGACTTTGTGGAAATATTGGTTTAAAAAATTTATAACATATGAATATCATCGGCAAGATACTAACAAATTCATCCAATAAATTATGACGCTCCGAGCCCGCGTTGCTGCGGGACAGACTGCTGGACGAGGACTGCAAGTGAAAGAAAAAAACAAAAAAAAATCAGTAGTTGAAATCACAATTATGATTAAGTTGTAAGAGCAATTTTACTCGAAGAACGTGCATCATTCCTTTGTTGCTCGAAAAATTGCAAGATGTGTCAGAAACATTAGTTCAAAACATAATAATATTCGATTATAAACGTCAAGATTCTAACAGATCTATCCAGAAAACTATCGAGCTTCGGTCCATCTTACGTCAAAATTAAGGCCTCGTTAAACCCGTTGTAACGAGATCGTATTATGGGGTTACCCCCACTTGCGATTTTGAAAAAATCGATTTTTTATTGCATTTTCTTGAAGTATAAGTATCTGAGAATATGTCCTGAAAATTTCAAGTCGATCCGAACAAAATTGACTGAGATATGAGCGTTCAAAGAGAAGAATCCGTTGTGTAAACGACCGGCTAGTCTGCCGTCTGGCGCTTTTTCTCAAAATGGCATTACTGAAGTCGGTGACCAAGATTACTCGAACACTAATGAACCGATCTTGTTGATATTTTGCAGGCTTATTTAATACATAAAAATGTAGTCTTTAATCGTTCGATTTTTTTTGTTCGAAAAAAAAATGGCCGTTTTATAGCCAAAAAACGGCCGTTTTTTTCGTTAAAATCGAACCATTAACTTTGACTGTCCGCCATTTTGTGAAAAATGAATATTTTTTAAAATCCTTCGATTAAAGACTAGTTTATACTTATATTTGACTAAATCCATCCGCATTTTTTTTTCAGATGATCCACTTCGCCGCAATGTTGGTCACCGCAAACCGTGTATATAAAAACATTATTTCATTGACGGCCATTTGCCACTAAACAATGTAATATTTGTCAATAAAAAAATTACTGAAAGTTCTTCAAGATGTGTTCTTTAAGATGGTATATTGATCGATTAAAAAAGTTTTGTATTTTTCTTTAAAAAAAATCATGAAAAAGGCCTTTTTTGCGCTACAAGTAGGGGTAACGCCTTAAGCGAATGATTAATTTGGGGATAAAATGATGCTTGAAGTTACCGTTATATAAATATGCAGGTTTGCCTTCAGTTATAACTATACAGAAACTTTACAGCTCTACGTCGGATCAAATTTTGCAAAGGTCAAATTTCTTCTATCATTCCTGCTATCGCCATGGGAAAAATCGTTTCTACCTCTTCATTGTTCGAAAAATCACTCGGCATTTTAGGCATATTATCTTCAGAAAATTAATCACATGCATATGGAATCGTTAACGTAATAACAGGTTTAGCATCCTTGTCTTTATTTTGTTTACCGACCCCATTGTCATCCGAGAAATCGCTCGACGGTAACTGCAAGTAAAAGAGAAGAACAATCAGCGGTTGAAATCACAACTATAATTACGTTACAAGTGCAATATTACTTTAAGAAGGTGCATGATGCTTTCGTTACTCGAAAAATTGCAAGAATTTTCGTAAATACGAATTAAAAAAAAAATGAATAATATATTTAATACAATCGGCAAGATACTAACAAGATCATCCAGTAAATTATGGCGCTCTGAGCCCGCGTTGCCGAGAAGTGAACTGCGCGACGAGGACTGCACGTGACAGAGAAAAAACAATCAGCGGTTAAAATGACAATTATAATTACGCTGTAAGCGTTGTATTACTGAAAGAACCTGCGGCAGCCCTTTATTGTTCGAAAAATTGCATAAGGATTTAGAAACATTGGTTTAAAAAAATTATCATATTCGAATATAAACGTCAAGATACTAACAGGTCTATCCATAAACCTACCGGGCCATCTTACACCAAAATTAACGACTCGCTTAATACAAACGAAATGGTTATAAAGGGTTCCAGATCACTTTTTTCATATACAGGATGTCCCAGAACTGATGGTAGTCCCAGGAATGGGGGGTTGGGGGTGAAATTCTGAGTCGATTGATATAAGTATGTATGGGTCTCAGATCAACCCCTGATTTATTATTCATTTTTAAAGGCTGGCCAATCAGATGCGCCCGACGGGCCAGCGTACGTCGGCGAGCGTAACGCGCAAGTGTCGTGGTTGGCGGGAGCACCGCACCTACCGTCACTACTACACGCGCGTATCGCTCACCGACGCACCGCTGACTCTTCAGGCGCGCCCGATTCGCCAGCCTTTAAAAATGAATAATAATTCAGGGGTTGATCTGAGACCCATACATACGTATATCAATCGAGTCAGAATTTCACCCCCAAACCCCCATTTTAGAGACTACTAAACTAGGGTTTTTGGACACCCTGTATATATAGATATAGATAAACACATATATGAAAAGAAAACAGCTTAAACCCGTTGTAACGAGATCGTATTAAACGAGTCATTAATTTTAGGATCGGGTGGTCCGTGAACTTACGGTTATATAAATATACAAGTTCACCATCGTATATCTATACAGAAACTTTGCAGCCTTACATCGGCTTGAATTTTAAAAATGTTAAAGTTCGTCGATCATACTGTCATGAATATCAGCCTTAAAAATTAATCACATACATATATAATCGGTAACGTAATTACAGGTTTAACATCGTTGTCTTTATGTTGTTTTACGAGCCCGTTGTCATCCGAGAAACCGCTCGACAACAACTGCAATTAAAGAAAAGAACAATCAGCGGTTAAAATCTACTTTATATTACTTTAAGAATGCCTTCATTACTCGAAAAAGAGTTTTTGGAAATATTAGTTAAAAAATCAATAATATCATATAATCGGAAAGATACTAACAAATTCATCCAACAGATTGCGATGAGTCGAGCCTGCGTTGCTGATGGGCAAACCGGTCGAAGAAGACTGCAAGTGGGAGAAAAAAAATCACCATTATAATTACGTTGCAAGTGCAATATTACTTTAAGACCATGCATCATCCCTTTATTGCTCCAAAAATCGCAAGAAGTTTTGGAAACATTATATTTGGATCAATAATATTCGAATTTAAACATTAAGATAATAACAGGTGAATACAAAAAACCATCGCACTTCGAGTCTTTGGAAATCTCTTCCCAAAATTAACGACTCGTTCGAAATAAACTCGCTATAACGGATTCAAGACTTTTTCTTTTCATAAATACATATATATAGGTGTATATATATATATATTAGGGTGGCACAAATTTGAGCTCCTTTTTTTCCTTTTTCTCACTATCCGATTATCTTCGTTAAAGAAAAAAAAATTGTCGACGAAACTGTGAGCGATCAAAAAATATTTCGAGGTCGCTCAAGCCCCCCAAAAAATCTAATTTTCATTAAAAAAATCGATTTTTTTCGTCCATTTCTCACCCATAGATTTTACGCTTTATAATTTTTAAATTAACCTCGCGGAAGCTAGTGGTCGCTCAAGACGTTCGAAATTTCCAAATATTCAAAACAATTAATCCTTTGTTTCTCTGAAAACAGTTTTCCGCGCATCGTAATACATCCCACAGTTGGTCTCGTTGTCAAACTGCGGACCAATCGCAGGTGTACTCTGTAACGAGCGATGCCATAATACAATAATATATAATAACTCATATCGTCTAATTGGTGTTTGTTACAAATTATTATAATAAATTATTCAGAAACTGTAACATTTCGTTGTTCATTTTGGTTTAATGCAACAAAAAATTATAGTCCATGCGAGATTTATTTTTTGGCGAAAATTCGAAATTTTGAAAACCTTGACCGACCAATAAATATTCACTGGCCGGCTAGAGCTTTTACGAGGTTAATTTAAAAATTATAAAGCGTAAACTTCATAGGTGACAAGTGAACGGAAAAAAATCGATTTTTTCATGAAAATTAGAATTTTTGGGGGGCTTGATGCGACCCCGAAATTTTCTTTTTATCGCTCGCAGCTTCAATGACATTTTTTTTGCTTAAAGAAGATAATCGCATGGTGAGAAAAAGGAAAAGTAAGTATTTGAGCCATCTTATCCCAAAATTAATGACTCGTCTTTTATTTTGGGATATGATGGTCCTCGAAGCCATCAGTGAAATACATTCGTCTTTTGATGAACCTAAGATTGACCGTTTTGCTGGCAGGTTGGATTCGAGATTCGAGAGGAAAAAACGTTATCTACGGTAAGGTATCGTCTTGCTTTTGTATTGAGATGTTGAATAAGTACTCCGGACTTTTTTCGTAAAAATTAATACTTTATTTTTTTAAATAATTTTTAGTGACAAATTCGAAAATTGACGGAGTTACAATCACTATAGTGAGAGCAGGTAGCGAGTCCGGTTAGTTGCCTCAGTCCCTGCAGGTGTGGCATCGTTCACAATAGATATAGTGCAGGCTCTTATTATTTTGTGCAATATAATGAAAATGAAGAACCATTTTTTTGCTTTAAAAAAATCGTTGCTTCAAGGCGTTGCTTAATGCAAACGTTGCTCGTTTGCTTAAAAGAAAAATCGTTTTTTTTTACTTAAAAAAACTTTGGGGTCATAAAAACAATATGCATTTGTTGCAAGGTCCTGTATGCAAGGTCCTGTGACGATTTTTTTGAATTTCCATAATCGATTTTGCCGCAGCACCTCGGAGCGCGGCGGCAAAACTTTTTTTTTTAACTGGGAGGATGTATTACCCGAACACCTTTGCATGGATCGATTTGAAATTTTGATAGTAACTTCACAATTACATTCTCTATAGGAGTGCGTAGCCGTTTTTTTTTAACTAAATGTAAACTTTTTTTATAAACAATGTACTTCTTATTTTTTGGGCAAAAAATCGATTTATTTCTTTCAAAGTGCGCCATTTCTCAAAATTTGATAATAAAAAGTCCCTACGTAGTCCCACAGCTGATAATATTTATATAGATTACAATTTTCGTTCGTGTTTGTTCCAGGTCTTATACTTTACGAGAAAACCGTCCACCCGTGAAGCTGTTTGTAAAAAACACGTTTTTCAAGATGGGCTGTGTCGCCGCCATTTTGTATGAAAATTATAATAACATTTTTTTTTATACTTTAATATGTGTTAGATAAACGCTCTCAAAAGAAATCGTATTACTTTTTTCATACTCACAAAATAAATTGTCAAAGTTAGGACTTATTTTTTATCGCTAGAGTGGCGTTATCCCTTAATGTACGTATCAATATTCTAGAAAAAACGCAACTTTATATCGACGAAATAAGTTCAACGAACTACGAAAACTTTGAACGCATTTTTCTCGAAACTCCTTTTTTCGACCTTGTCCCAGCGAATAACTTAAAAACTTATCAACCGATTTTAAATCTTTGTTGTCATTTTAGTAATCGCAGTGACTAAGGCCGATTCTTTGAATTTTTATAATTACTAATTCACAAGACTGCTTAACTACAAGAAAATTCCTTGAAAATAGAAAAAAATGTCCAAATCGTCGGCATTTTGTAAAAATAATCCAAAATAAAAAAACTGCTACGCATAACGATATTTGTATGGATATCGATGAAATTTCAGACTTTTCATTTACGGCGACCTTTCATAACGATATCAATGGGAAAATGAAGATCTTTTTTTTTTCGGCGTCAAATTTAGGCATACGTCTCGGTCAATTTTAAAGACTTTTTCGGAAAAATTGACATAAAACTAAATGAATATATACTCAATAAAATGAGCATAAACCCGATCCATGCATAATTAATTATGTCTATGAAAAAAAAATCGCAATTATTGACGACAAAGCCGAAATTCGACAAGGTCGAAAATTGAACAATTTGGCGTTACGTAATTTGTGTACGCCCTCCAGTTACTTCTTTATAGATGCACTGCCATCTTAAGGGGCTACACCAGTGTGAACGCTGAACATTTAGGTGATTTTCGGGAATTTTTCGGAAGAAAAGTACTCAATTAAATGTTTCAGAAAATTGAGAATATATTTGTCTATATTTGGCCTATGTTGCATAATTTTTTCATAAAAAAATATTGAGATCCCAGCGACCTATGCGCTGACATCGGAGGCGCAAAAAAAAAGTTCCTCCACTGCTGACATGATTCCGGCCGATTGGATAGCCGAAACCGAAAAACGAAAATAATGTTAAACTGGAAGGTATTTCCTGTACAATGACGTAGACAATGACGTACAATGACTCGGATGTGAGAGAGCGTGTATCGAGTCGAAAGCTTTCTTCGGAGAGCATCTGAGATGCATTGACGCACGGTACCGTGTGAAATGTTGCAATGGATTTGCGTACCTGGTTCGACTGTTAATAGTTGTAAGTTCAGTGATGACTTTTGTACGAGATTTTGCAGTTCCACATATTCGTTTTGTGCGTTGGAAACTTCTTGAGCGGACAAAACTTTCGGCATCTCGATTTGCGAGATTTATTGAATTCTTGATAAGGTGTCAGCCACCACGTTGTCGTCTCCTTTGAGATGGACAATTTCGGCGGAGAACTGGGAAAAATAGTCGAGTTGTCTCAGCTGCCTCTCGGAAATTTTATTGGAACTTCGATGGTCTGTCCGGAATACGAAGTTTCTCCCGTCGACGATGTGTTCGAAAAAAATTCACCGAAACAAAAATGGCGAGTAGTTCTCTGTCATAAGTGCTGTAGTTTTTTTCTATAGGTTTAAGTTTACGAGAGAAAAAACCGATTGGCTTCCATCCGTTCTTTTCCAGCTGCTCCAGGCTCGAATGCGAGAGTCGGATCACGGCCTGTGTCCCTGTCGATCAGGACTGTTGTTAGTTTGTTTGTTGTTTCCGTCCCTCCTTGAACAGAGTTTTTTCATGTCCGCTCTCAAATCTGCGATGTCTTTTTCCATACTTGCTCTCCATGTCGCTGTCGCTTTTTCCAAGGCGTGCAAGCGCTGACCAATTGCGTTGATCGTAGCCTCACTGGCCGCGGCCTCGGACCATAACACGATTCGATGATCGTGTCAGCTATATCGGCCAGTTTGGATCCCGTGAAAGAAACTAGGAGGGCAGCCATAAAAAAAATCGGGCCCCGTGAGGGTTTGAATATGGATTCCCTACTAGGGCTTTCCACAACACAATCGGACTAGGCCCCGACAGGAAAATAACAGGGTTGGGTAAGTTATTTAAAACAGGTCGTAGCGAATAAAATGCTAAAGGACCCAGACGGGATTCATCAGGGGAGTGGTTGTTACAGAGCATACAATATAAACTGTAAAACTGAACTTGTTTTTTATTTTCTAATTTCGAGGTGAATAATAGATAATCCTTTATTTGAAGAAAATAGTTTTCATTATTGCTAAACACCTCGCTTGCTATGTATCCACTAATAAAGTTGATCATTATAGGGCAGTAATAGGGTTGCTTCATGGCTTTGATTGGGTTCTGTTGAGGCAACCAGTCGGGCCCTGATTTATAAGCCTCTTTAGGCCCTCGTAGACAAAGTGTGACCGGCCTCAAAGGGACCTGGTCGGGTGCCATTTTAGGACCCTTTCAGAGTAAGGGAAAAATAATCGGGGCCTAGTCAAAGCCCTGGCTTAAATTCTTTCACGGGTAGCGACAGGTCGGCATGGCTCAGTAATGCCGTTCGAACGTTTTGTGGCATGCACTGTATGAAACAAGAGCGAAGGAATTCGATTGTTTCATACATGCAGTTTCGATTGTCGACGTGCAAATCATTCAGGAATTTTTTCATTTGCGTTTCCTTTGAATCGATGAACCGGTTTATCAATAACTTTTTTATAACTTGATACTTATCTGGCTCTGGAGGATTTCGCATGAAATCGGTGGTTTGTTGTAAAATTTCTGCGATTTGAGCCTCGAGCACGCAATCATATTTCCTGCGATCCCTGGTGATTCGCCGGTTGTTGAACATCGCCTTGATTTGATCGAATCATCTCTCCGGTATTTTTGTCCAAAATCGTGGTAGCCTGAAGTAGTCGACTGTTTCCACCCGATTTCCGACATTTCCGGGATTAATATGATCTCCGATTCCCGAGGTGGATGCCGCTCCGTCGGTTGTATTCGGTGAACTTCCGGTCTTCGCCATGCCTCAAGCACGTTTTTCTTTTTTAGGTTAAACTCTCGGCGATTATAAATCGTCACAATCACGTCGGGGTCTTCAACTGTGTGGCATTTGGGTACTATAAACTCACACAAAATATTTTGCTCCGAATCAGTTGTGTTGTATTTTTATACAATAATTATATTATGTTCTGTGTTATAACGATTTTCATCACCCTCGCGCTCGCGCTTCATCCGTAGCCTCTTTCAATCCCCCCTGTTCTCATGTTAATAATAATAATAAAACGTATTTTATTTCGTAGTTGGCGAACCCGTTTTAGGAACCGACGCGCCGCCTCCGGTAATCTTTTAAAGCGTACGATGTTGCCACCCACGCAGTCCTGGAGACGCCATCTATTGGAAAGCGGCGAGAACTTATGCATCGTCCTAACGATTCAATGCAGACCGAAATCCGACAGGGAGAACATAATTACCTGTGGTAGATTGTTCGGTGCAACCAGCGTACTTGACGGATTAAGGGGACTCGTGTTCCTCATAGTCATCTTGAATTACTTTACCATTTACGATGGTTTTAGCTTTCTTGTACGTCTGAAAGGCAAAAGTAACCAATGCTTTTTCTATTTTCGTATTACATTTACACGTATTTTTCTCATAATTTACCTTCGTAGAGAAGTTCGGCCATGTTATTCCCTTGTCCGTCTATATATGAAAGCAGTTTAAGTTCGCGTTAATACTGATATCTTGTGAACCCATGAAAACATGTGCGTGTCAAAATATTTACCGATATACCAAATCCGAAACGACTTTGGGTGCCGAATCCGGTGCTCCTATGCTGTGAATTTTAGAGTAACCTTAGGTCCATCGTGTCTCTACACGTTTTAAATGCTTCAATGCGTGGGTGTCTGGTGTATGGAGTGAATCAGAACGGTAAGTAAAGGCGAATTGGAAACAAGACTCTAAAACTTGACCATCTTTGTTGACCGAAATATGGCGTTTCACATTTTGTTTTCGTAATTTCTTTGTAGCAAAAGTTGTCGACGAGAACTCGAAAAACCGACCTACGGCATCAAACCGTTATTATTTGTACTTCCAATAGTAATTAAATATTGAAAAAAGTTGCGCAGCTCGCATTCTAGTTGGCTTGGAAGCATTCGAAGGTACTGAAAACAAATTATTGTCGTATATTGCACTGCAAAGATATTCTTGTACAGAAATATTGGGCTTGCCACCGTAATATATTTGCGAATAAAAATGCCAGATATTTTAGTGAAAAGGAATAGAAACGAACTAGAGCCTCTATATCTGGAGAAGTCAGAGTGTTTTTTTTATGCTCAAACTATGTCGAGATCAATTTTGTTTCTTTGATATCTCTTTTAAAGTACAACTCGAATCCCCCGTGAGCTATAATAATTCGCGTTATTGATTGAGTTTTCGATATAGTTACTCATTGCACAGCTATCCAGCTCGTAAATCAGAACTTTACTGACGTCCAATTCCTTATCTACGAGCAGTTGATGTTATTTTTTTTACTGAAACATATTATCCGCGTGTAATCTGACGTTCTATAATTTACGCAAGAATAATACATCTATGTTTTCAATTCGAAAAAAAAGGTTGCAAATTTATAATAATTTAAATTTTTTTGATTAAAATTTTTCTCTGTTCTCTCACTCAAACGCTATCATCGAAATCTGCATGGGGCGAGAAATTACGTAGACGTTGTAGGAGTATTATGACTATTGAGAAGTATTGAGACTTTATAGGAGTTCCAAAGATGGATGATATTTGAATATAAACGTTAGGATATTTACATAACTATAACCCTGGTTGTTACTCTGAACGCCGCTTCCCGGGACCTGAAAAAAAATAACCAGTCAATCTCGATTATAATAACGTCATTAGTGCGCTATTATTCCAGCAGTATATGTCACATGGAAATTTGGAGAGGGATTTACTTCTCCCAAAATCGAATTTTCAGTCAAGATCGCAATATTTTGTATCTAAAATATCGTATTTGTATTTCCAGATGCCAATACGCGCGACAGGATAATATTTGTATATGTGTGCGTGGGTGCGTGTTCTTCTATCGTTCTTGCTATCGTCATGGGTAAAATCTTTTTTACCTTCTCATTGCTCGAAGAACCACGGGACGTTTTAGAAATAACAACTTCAGAAAATTAATCACATACAAATATAATTGTTGACATAATTACAGGTTTAACATTCATGGCGTTATTTTGTTTGACGTCCCCGTTGTCATTCGAGAAACTGCTCAACGACAATTGCAGTGAAAGGAAAAATCAGCGGTTCAATAACTACTGTAATTACGTGATAAGTGTAATATTACTTTGAGAACGTGCATCATCCTTTCATTGCTCGAAAAATTAAAACAAAACGTTTCGGGGAAAGTTGTTTAAAAAAACTATTGTAATAATACTCAAATATAAATGTCAAGATACTAACAGGTATCGTAGCCCACATATTGTTGTTGTTTATGCCGTTGTTGTCATTCCCCGAACTACTCGTCGACTGATGCTAGTGAAAGAAAGAAAAAAATCAACGGTTAAATCACAACTATAATTACGGTATGAGCACAATATTACTTTGCAAACGTACATCAAACTTTCATTGCTCGAACAATTCAAGGCGTTTCGAGAATTTAAACGTAATGAATTTAAGGCGAATTTAAACGTAGTTCAATTTGAGACGTTTCAAAAAATCAACCAAACTCGAATATAATCGTCAAGATGCGACAGGTGTCGTATCCCACAAATTATTGTGGTTCATGCCGTTGTTTTTATCCCACAAACTACTCGGCGACAACTGCAAGTGGAAAAAGAACATCAGTGGTTAAATCAAAGAGTGCAATATTAGCTTAAGCGCGCCCATCATCCTCTCATTGTTCGAAAAATTGGAAAAAGTTTCGGAAATATTGGTTTAGAAAAGTCAATCATATTCAAATATAATCGTCGAGGTACCAACGGGTCTTGTATTCCACAAAATTTCATGGCTAATACCTCTGTTGATATCCTTCCAATGCCTTGATAATGACTGTAGTTTGAAAAATAATAATAATTAAAGGTAAATCACGACTATAGTTACGGATTCAATGCAATATCACTTTAAGGGGTTGCGTGGGTTTGAAAATTTCAAAAAATCCATTTTTTAAGTTCAATTATCTAATAGTACAATATGGCTAGAACATTCTCGCAAAGTATTAAGTCAATCGGAGTAAAAGTCTAGAAGAGAGAGAGCCTTCGGGAATTCCCCCCGTTAGGAAAGACCGGCTGCGAGCAACGCAGGTATATTGCATTTTTCTCAAAACACTATTTTTGAAATTGGTGGACACGATTTCTCAAAAACTATTGCACCGATATTATTGAAATTTTGCACACTTCTTCAAAATAGGATTGACTACTGATTAAACAAAGCTTTTTTCGATTACAACTAATTATACATTTACGTAGTGTAAATTGTACCAAAAATTAAACTATTTTGCATACAATTCTGCCAAAAATTCCAATTTCAATTTTTTTTAATCCTCCGTTCAATCACGAGCTATCTTATCTACTAACAGAGAAAAACTGGTTTTGTAATTTCAAATAAAGCTATCATGAGTTATCCTGACCACCAGAAGGGCACTTTTTAGAGGTCTCCGGAAACCAGATCCCACCGGGTAAATTTCCAAAAATTTTCGATGCAATTTTTTAAAAATATTCTTGAAATTTTGGTGTTTTATGTGCTCAACATTTTAGTTAAAATAATTTATATATCTTTTTTTTTAATGGAGAATATATGCTTTTTTGACTTCGAAACCCATGTACCCCGTACTTGCGGCCAAATCTTCAATTTGAGACGCGAATGAATGCAGAACACATTCCAATGGAAGTTTCATTGACGCCGTAGTTGTACCGTATCAAACGGTAAGAGTTGCTTCGACCGTAGCTTTCGGATTTTCACAAAATTTATTTAAACCTCCCTCCTGATAATGAAACTAGGTATACAAATCACACTTGGACAAAAATTGTGCCAAGTGCGATTTGTATACCTAGTTTCATTATCACGAGGGAGGTTTAAATAAATTTTGTGAAAATCCGAAAGCTACGGTCGAAGCAACTCTTACCGTTTGATTGTATGTGAAAATGCATTTTCAGCACATTAAACCTATGTACTGTTCGCTATCCCACATCTGGCCGTTTTGCAAACGAGACATCAATCTTGGGATTGAATGTTCTGCGGTTACCATTAGAAAAATCCGTAAACTTACCTTCACATAAATACGCAAAAAATGTGCAACTCTACATAGGATAGAATTTGAAAATGATCAAAGCTCTTTCATCTTTCACGCTATCACCACGAAACAAATAATTCCGACCTCTACATTGCACAAATAATTGGGAAGTTGTTTTGGAAATATTAATTTCGGTAACTTAATTATACTCCGGGATAACTTTCGGATAAAAGTCGGGATAAACAACAATGAGTAAGTAATCACGACTATACGTACACCGTGACCAAAACACTATGAACTTACATCAGACGAGGATCCGATTCCAAACGAGAGTGAAAATTCGGCCTAAACAAAATATATGGAATCATTTAAACAATACTACGTCATGAGAAACAAAGTGAAAAATAATGGATACTAGGTACCATGAGAAATTTACCTGAACGAGGGCGAAACTAAGAAACACTAGACACAGCATTTGTGCAATCATGTTTCCTCCGAAGCGGTATCGGTGCTGAAAAACATTCAATGAACATGCCACGCAAAACTTTTGTATTTTAAAATTTGTTGCCTAAACGTCTTAGAGACGGGCATTCGGGAGTTTCGGGATAATTGACGAAATTTCAATTCAAATTTGAATATACAGTTAATTCTGCGTCGTATACTGAATGCACCCTCGAAATTTCAAATCGATCATGCCGTTCCTATAAAATTTGCAGTCGTAAAAAAACGGATGTAATTCCGAAACGGACATACCTCTGATTAATTTGCAATTTCGTGCACCCGTGTATTTTAACACGGTATGAACCGATTTTTTTCAAGTTTTTCTACTTCATTTTAATAAATGTTGATCTTAGAGGAAAAGGTTTTTCACAAAAGTTGTAACCTATAGATAGATTGATCTTTTAAATATGTTACATATATTTTTGCCTAAAACCATTATGTTTCGAGAAAAATGGGATAATGCTCCAAAAAGTACAGTTTGCTGAACTCCATTAGTTTCGATACTATCTACCGCACTTTACCGCAGGAAGATTGGAGTCTGCTTGAGTTTGTTTGTTGTGATGCATCTTGTTTGGATTTTTTTCTTGTGTTGTGTGTTGTTTGGGTTTGTTTGTGTGTTGACTGTTGTTTGGGTTTGCTTGTTGTGTTATGTGTTGTTTGGGTTTGCCTGTTGTGTTGTGTATTGTCTGGGCTTGTCTATGTGTTGTGTGTTATTTGGGTTTGTTTGTGTTCGGTATGCGTATAGTGTTCAAGATCAAACTACAACCTTCCTGCGGTAAAGTGGGTAGGTAGATAATATCGAAACTCCTAATATTAAAAAAATGTACTTTTTGGAGCATTATCCAGTTTTCCTCGAAAGAGGTTGGTTTTAGGCAAAACTCGTATAGGAGATAAAAGATCAATCTTTTTATCGGCTACAGCTTTTGTAGGAAATATTTTTCTCCAAGATCAACATTTACTACGATAAAATAGAAAAACTTAAAAATATAGTTTTTGTGAGTTTTGACCGCGAAAATCGAATTTGCGGGTATTTTTACTATCGTATTTGTGATCAGCGAGTAAAAATGCATGACCACACAAAATAACAAATTAATCGGACCTATGTCCTTTTCTCAACATTATCCGAAAAAAAAAACTTTTCACATAGGGAGGAAGCCTGCGCTCGTCGCTGAATGGCAGCTTTACGCAAAAGATAGTGTGAGGAAATGTTCAAATTGTTATAAAAAAAACTGTCAAATCACTCAGTAGATTACGACAGTGATGACGAAATTGACACAACGTTCTAGGTGATTTGACAGTTTTGCATAACATTTTAAACATTTTTTCACACTACTTCGTGCGTAAAACTGCCATTCGGCTATGTAAAAAAGTGTTTATTCAATTGTAAACTTTATAGAAACAGTACAGATGATCGACAAAGAGGTATATATATAATATATTATTGTGTACATTGTATATATGACAAAGAATATATATATATATATATATATATGACGAAGAATTGATGGTGCAAATCAGAATAAAATGGTACCCTTTCGTCAATTACCCCGAAACACCTTAAAATAGCTTTAAGGGGTTACCACAATTGCGATTTTGAAAAAATCGATTTTTTTATTGCATTTTTTTGGAGCATAAGTATCTGAGAATATGTCCTGAAAATTTCACGTCGATCCGAACAAAATTGACTGAGATATGAGCGTCAAAAGAGAAGAATCCGTGAATTGAAGAACTGAAATTTAAACTTTAAACGCGTTTTTCTCAAAATGGCATTTCTGAAGTCGGTGACCAAGATTACTCGAACACTAATGAACCGATCTTCTTGAAATTTTGCAGGCTTATTTAATACATAAAAATGTAGTCTTTAATCGTTCGATTTTTGTTTCGAACAAAAATGGCCGTTCTATAGCCAAAAAACGGCCGTTTTTTTCGTTAAAATCGAACCATTAACTTTGACTGTCCGCCATTCTGTGAAAAATGAATATTTTTTAAAATCCTTCGATTAAAGACTAGTTTATACTTCTATTTGACTAAATCCATCCGCATTTTTTTTCAGATGATCTACTTCGCCGCAATGTTGGTCACCGCAAACCGTGAATATACAAACATTATTTCATTGACGGCCATTTGCCACTAAACAATGTAATATTTTTCAATAAAAAAATGACTGAAAGTTCTTCAAGATGTGTTCTTTAAGATGGTATATTGATCGATTAAAAAAGTTTTGTAGTTTTCTTTAAAAAAATTCATGAAAAGGGCCTTTTTTGCGCTACAAGTGGGGGTAACGCCTTAAGCTCAAAGTGCAACTTCAGGTAGCAATGGACTATTTTAAAATAATTGCTGCCGATTATCATTGAAGGTGCATCCAGATTTGTGAGATGCCGTTTAAAAAAAATGGACAGACGCTGCCGAAATAATGGACGGACTTCATAATGCACAAGAGCGACATTCACTAAAAAATATTCTTCGCGAAGGTCTATAATCTTGTCATTCCACTAAGTGTTTCTGACGAAATCACATTTTTTTACAACATCCATGGGTGGACAATCCAAATTGCCAATGACTGTTTACTTGAGTTTACTTAAGACTTACCGAGTGCCGCAAAAACTGGCTATACAACACCGAAATGATTGAATAATTCAGAAAAAATAATTTTAAAGGATACTGAAATATGCCCGTTTACTCAAAGTAACGACAGTTGACGGAGAGCTACAATCTGACAGCTTCGATCCGAAATTATGCTCGTAATGTAACCCGAGAACGATTTCGTTCCTTTTTTATACCAAGGGAACGTTGCTGCCGAATGGCGTGGATGAGGAAAAATTTGACATTATCGATTCGGCGGAATAGTTATGTCATTAATTAGACCGCGTAAAACATTTGCTCGTTTTGCCAAATATTCGACGTGTCGATGTTCGTGTCTATCCCACCCAAACCTATAAAACGACGTTCCGATAATCGTCGAGGGAGCCAATAATTTCGCCACTCGTCCAATCGTCTCTTCTTCCATTATTCCGTCTTGCTGATCGCTTGAAATTTGTTTGCCCACGAAGATAGAGACGTATGATAAAAACTGTTTTTTTTTCTTTAAAATGACGCCTATCCGTACACCTGTAGAATTTGATAACTACTCGATGCTAAAGCCGTATCATAAACAGATAGGTCTAGCTATGAAATGAAACTTCAGACAGTACAAGGAAAAAAACGTGCTAAAAAAAGATGTCAAAAGCAGTAACGAAACCCGAGCGGAATACATCGTTCTTTACATTGCATGTTGAAGTTCGATTTTATTTGTAGTTCCGTTTTTACAGTGTCAACATCTAACTTATTTCGATTTTTGGTCCACGCATACGTGGACAAGGAAAAAATTCTTTCGGCCTGGACGTTAGACACTGGGATGGGAGATACGTATTGTATCATTTTTAGCAAACACTTGTTTTCATCTGTTGATTTTCGAATCTAAATCCATATTTTCACGAACATTTTCACGCTTCTTTTCTTTAATTATTTTCGTTAAGAGAGGCTTCAATATACAGAACTGTTCGTACGTAGGGGAAGTAGGGGCAAGATGATAACGCTATGGTCATGTTCAAATAAAACAATACACATATGAGTTAGTCAACTTTAATCAACTCTTCAACTCTTTCAAACTAATCAACATTTATTAATCTTTCAATTTTGGAAGTAAAAGAATCCGTCTTTCTGATTGTTACCATATAATATATATTTTCAGTTAAACTTTTGTTTTTCCCGTCTTACCCCTTGATGATGGGGCACGAATTATTGGCATCTCCAACCAAACCAAAGGCCTTACTAGTTTCATTTTACCCTTTCTAACGTAAATAGTGGGACGTTATAAAATATTGTGGCTTTGCAATAGCTTGTATTCATCTTGCCTCGTTAGACGGTTAACGAATTAACAAAAAAATCACGCGATGACCTTGAAAATTTCTGACGAACCTATCTTATCATATTAATAAATTATTACTTTCATTGTTTTTATCTACTTATCTCTAATCAATATCAACAACTCAAATGAAGGAAAATGATGGTACACTTTACCAAAAAATAGATCGTTTTCTCAAAAAATCGATATTGTTTTCTCACTCGAGACGCGTGCTTCCGCCACAGTTGATACTTTCACACTTACTCACCTCGGCGCCGCCGCGCCAAACCCCAACGGGAGTACTGTGCTCATACACGCTGTTTAGCGGCTAAGCTTATGTAAAAAAAAAAAAAATTTGAATACAAACAATCGGGTAGTATTTTTTGCTTCCATATGCTTTATTTATGTTCCTGCCTATATGATAATTGGATTAAAATGTATCCTGCCTCGTTAAAGTGTTTACGTACCCTCGGAATTTGATCCTACGTCTTCTAATTCGAGAGCTGAGCGGGATACCTACTTAGCCATGCTAACACTTGAGTAAAGTTGCTTTGTTTCTTTGCCTAGTTTTATCATTCTTTATTTTTATCAATGTGCATATTGCCATCATATTGCGTTCATCGAACGTGTCATTGAAAAACATGCATATCGCCGTCATAATGCTTGCATGGCATGTCCCCTACCATCGCTAACCCAATGAATTCACCAACAAAGTCATTGGATGACTTCCATATGACGTCAATCTGCAAATAGCCATTGTAGAATTCATATTTGCCGCCTTATAATTTCATCTTCCAGTCACCGGATGATGCATTTTGAAACAACAAATTTAAGTGACGATGTTCTCAAATTCACTATACTGCTTGAGCTTATGAAATGTCTTCACCAACATAAACGAAATTGCGTTCGTGTTAGGGATGTTGAGTCCCAAATCGCAAATAATGATAAAATTCTGAAAATTTGGGATGTTTTTGTATGAAGTATTTCAGAGGTCGTGTAAAAATTTCATGACAATTAGGAAGCTCGTTATTAAACAATTAACATTCACAAATTAAATGTTGTTTTATGGAAACTGATGTAACTTTGCAATAAGTTTTTTTTTTGACCTCTCAATTTTATAATATCTACAATATACTCAAAGCAACGGAAACAGAACGAAGTTCATTGATACATTTTTTTTTACTTATTTTAAAAATTGTTCTTAACCAAATGTTAATTTTTTAATAACGAGCTTCCTAATCGTCGTAAAATTTTAACACGACCTCTTAAATACTTCATACAAAAACATACTAAATTTTCAGAATTTTCTTATCATTTTTTATTTCAACCCTTAAGGAGGTTGAAGTAATGATGATAGAATTCTGAAAATTTGGTATGTTTTTACATGAAGTATTCAGGAGGTCGTGTACAAATTTCATGACGATTAAGAAGCTATTTATTGAACAATTAACATTAACATGTTTCATAGGGGCTCAACATTCTTCAGTATAATTCATGAGAAGAATTAACCCTGCCATAGGGAATACACGCCAAAATGTCTACATATGTATGACTTCAAAATGACGTGAAATGTGCGGATATTAATTGCGGACGCTTGAGCACAGCGATATAAGTTTGACGTGCTCTAAACGCACGATGCATTTGTAAACGACATATTGAGATCAAACTGTTGTGTTCATTCATGATACTGAATGAGTTTATGGCTTTATATTACGACGTGTAGTCAGTGTGCTGTAAAATTTGCTTCATCAAATGTATGCATGGCATGATGATCATGACTATCTATCTGGGATGCTGTAGGGCTCTCAATTGACATTTTTTTCCCGAAAGAGCGGCTTTCAAATTGGCTGGTAGCATGAATCTAAAAAATGGAATCTGATTTATTTTGAACTATCTTGCAAACTAAATTCTACGCAGGGATGCGTAAAGACTTCTCAATTTTCTGAAAACTCCGCTTGTTAAAAACGATTTCGCGTTTTTTTCTTCTGAAAATAAAGCTTTTTTTCACGTGCTTGCCATTTCTATGAAAAATCATATTTTGTGAGTCCTTTACGTATTTCTCTAGCTGCTATCTCGCAGGATGTGAAAAAAATTGGTTTATTGATCAATGTAAACATTTGCGGCGCTATGTAGCGGCCCTACTTTTTGCTGAAAATATTCTTTGATGGCTCCATATATTTTGAAACATGTACTGTCAATTCATTTTGAAAAGTTTTCGAGGACAAAAATTCTCAATATTCTCCTCTCCCCCATTGAGCCTCAGACGTAATTTTATTTTCGATGATGATATCACTTGTCACACTTCATCGCGTATATTGCATTAGGGTTTGACGTACATATTTTTTATTTCATATTATTATATTCATTTCATATTCATTTATTCATATGCATATTTTTTATTTCAAACAAGTGAAACACATTAAAAATTGTCCTTAAAAGCGTCTATAAGAGAGATTCTTGAGTGAAAAGCTCATTGCACTAGGAAAATTCAGCTCTTCGACGAAAAAAAAGAGAGATCACTCTTTCATTCTTGCAAAGGACATCTTGTGCCAGTTTGGCACTGCCAACAAAGAGTTGTCAAAAACGTAAAAGACGAGCATAGGAATTGCCTGGTACATTCGAGCGAGCGTTGACATTGCAGCGTCGTCATACTTTTATAATTTAATGCAGACCAAGTGTTTTAGAGAAAGTATAATGGACAAAAAGAACTTCATCACATGAAGTACTGAGTCCTTTGAGTGCACTCTCCTCGGTAAGTGCATGCCCAGCCGGGCGAAAATCAGATCTTTATGCTCCACAAGGGCTGTGACGTTGCCTATGACCGATCTAGTTCCGCACAAAATCTGAAAATGAAAAATAAGCTATTTCGTGGTACTTGCCTTCGTAACTTATATAAATAAGATATTTGTATGGATATTCACCGTGTGCGTGACGTTCAATGGGATACCAAATGCGCTACTCGCGATCTGTAAAATCAAGTAGTCGTGTTTACGTTGATTTTTTAACGTGCCCACCTATCTACATCTCTGTTGATGCTTGCAAACACATATTATTAACACGAACGCCTGTGCAGAATTTGTCGCAGGGATCCAATTAGATTCCCATTCTTGTTCCCACTGTCTTGTACGAATTCAATGGATCATCGCATTGGATTCCTATACTAAAACGTTATTGGGAATCCTGATTAGAATCCAATAACCTTGCGAAAGCTATAGCCGGCCAATGAATATTTAGTGGTACCTCGAGGTTTTCGAAATTCAGAACTTCCGACAAAAAATTAATCTCGCATGCACTATAATTTCTTGTAGCATAAAAACAAAATGAATTGCGGTGTTACATTTTATGAATAATTCATTATAATAATTTGTAACAAACACGAATGAGACAATATATGTTATTATGTTATTATGAATGATTATTTACTATTGTATTATGGCGTCGCTCGTCACAGAGTACAGCAACGATTGGTCCGCAGTTTGGCTAACGAGACCAACTCTGGGCCGCATTGCGATGCGCGGAAAACAGCTGCCATTGCAGTTTTACGAATAAAATGACCTATCATTTTGTTTACGGACAAGAGCTTTAAAGAATTATTTTACGAGACAATGATCATAATTCTTGGGTTAGAAGTGTGAGGCAAATGTGAAAAGGCTGCTTCTAATGAAAAAAAGCAATAATTTTTTTGCGAATTTTAGGGTGGGGGTAAAAATGTCGAATGACCAAATGTAGAACGACAAAGATTTCGAAACGGTAGAATTATGAACTCTCAAAATAACGAAGGTTCAATTATTCGAAATTTTATCTGTCGACCGATAAACAAATTGAATGACTATAAATCGAACCATTATTTATTGGAGAGCTAATTTATTCGAAAACGAATATTCAGATCGTCTGCGATTCGGAACATAAAAATACAGAATCGAAAAATGTAGAACACCCATATTTCCGAAACAGAAAATAGCGAGTGCCTAATATGCGTAATATCTTCTATGGCGAAAAGCAATAAATCGAAACGCAAAATGTCGATGGCCCGAAATGTCGAACGCCAAAAGGTCGAACGACCAAAACGACGAACGTGGTGGGGCCCGTCACGTGGGATGACTGCCTTACGATATTTTTGCCGACTGACCGACAACGCCATCTCGCAGCTTCACTCTGAAGCGCAAGTAACGTATTGCTCGATTCGCCATCCGGGCCGTTCTACATTTTGACCCTTCGCGATTTTAACCACTCGACTTTTTGGCCGTTCGCTTTAATGATTTTCTGCATTGTGAACCGTCGCAATTTTTTTAATTCGGAGAATTTTCGTCTCGGATTATTTGGTGTTATGCATACAGGCCCATCGATATTGTGTTTTTCGCTATTTTATTAAATCTGATTTTTGTTTTTCGCTATATATCAACTTCCGAGATGTTCATATTCGTAATTGTTATTTTCGACTTTACAGACTCTAGTAAGATTGACCCATCTATATTCGAACATTCGGCATTTTCGAATTCGACATTTTGGCCCATCTGCATATCGATCGTTCGACATTTTTCCCCCCACCCGAATTTTACAAAGCGTCAAATTTATCAGTGAGAAGGATTTAAAAAATTGGCGAAATTTCGAAATTTCGAAGCTCTTGACCGACCGCTAAATATTCATTGGCCGACTAGAGCTTTGGTGGGTTAATTAAAAAATTACAAAGCGTAAAATTCGTGGGTAAAACGTGGATGAAACAAAAAAAGTCGATGTTTTAACGAAAATTTTATTTTCTGGGAGGCTTGAGCTCTAAATATTCTTTGACCGCTCGCAGCTTTCACGACAATGTTTTTTCTTCAAAAAAGATAATTGGATGGTACAAAGAAGGAAAAAAATGGTAAGAAAAAAGGACGAAAACAAACCCAAACCAACCCAAATTCTTTTGGTGAAAAATAATTTCAAGGTCGCTGGATTCGTCTGAATATCAGCTACAACTTCTTAATCAAAAAAACTATGTTCCCCTTTGAAAAACCATTGATGACCTTGAAAACCCAAAAACTGTGACCTTGACAAAAATAATTTTTTCACCACTATATCAGCCCTTCGCAATCAATCAAATTACCTCGTGACATTTTTTCCGTCACTCTAAAATACAACGAAGATATTTGGGTTGGTCACGTTAAATGGTCGACCCTGTACAGTATATATTTTTTGCGAGTATACAAAGAAGCAAGTTTACAAAGTATACGAAGAACCAACATGTGAGGACTGGATCGAGTGTTTGAAGGGTAAAGCTTTGTGGCATGAGAAGTGCACCGCTTATACAAATGTGGGCAACTTTATTTGCGATTTATGTGTCGATTGATGTTTGCATACTCTTTTCAACACCCTCGCGTATTCTTAAGCGCCCGTATGTTTAAGAGTTCGCAAATCCCGTTTTGTAGTTTTTAGTTTGTTATTTCAAACGAAAATTAAGATTCCTCATTGTCGCTCATAATTCCATTAGAATGCTCGATATTCCCTCAATTAAAACAAAAACTTATTCGTAAAATGTATTTGCTTATTTTTTTTACCGCTTTGAAGCTAAGGTGCATACTCCTATACACTTTACTCTAATGCCGCGTGCAATCAATGAGATGCCGCCTCCCCTGAATCGGCCGAGATCGATCCAATCGCTGGTAGTTCGTGTACGAGACGTAAGCGATGCATATGGTTCAATCGACCGATTTCTATAAAAATATCATATCCAAGAAGAACATAATTACGTTCGGTATTGCATTGAGTGATCGCAATGCTTCTGGCGCCCGCAAGTGAAACTCGGTAAGATCCGTATCGGTAACGTTGTATATGGCAGTACACCCCGTCTGTAAGGCAAAAGTAAGCTACTCCGTCGCTCTTGTCTTCGAATCGTACGAACACTTATTTTTTCCGTGGATATTGACCTTTTTAAGGAGCGCTGCCACTTCTGATGCGGACTGTTTTGCCTGTGAATTGAATTAATTGTATTTTCGTCAGCAATCGTGATTACTCGCTAAAATGTGGATGGTTTGACAAGTCTTGCTTGTGGCATGTTCGTGAGTAAGTAAAGTAAGTAAGTAAGTAAGTGAGTGAGTAAGTAAGTAAGTGAGTGAGTGAGTGAGTGAGTGAGTGAGTGAGTGAGTGAGTAAGTAAGAAAGTGAGTGAGTGAATGAGTGAGTGAGTGAGTGAGTGAGTGAGTGAGTGAGTGAGTGAGTGGGTAAGTAAGAAAGTGAGTGAGTGAGTGAGTGAGTGAGTGAGTGAGTGAGTGAGTGAGTGAGTGAGTGAGTGAGTGAGTGAGTGAGTGAGTGAGTGAGTGAGTGAGCGAGTGAGTGAGTGAGTGCGTGAGTGAGTGAGTGAGTGAGTGAGTGAGTGAGTGAGTGAGTGAGTGAGTGAGTGAGTAAGTAAGAAAGTGAGTGAGTGAGTGAGTGAGTGAGTGAGTGAGTGAGTGAGTGAGTGAATGAGTGAGTGAGTGAGTGAGTGAGTGAGTGAGTGAGTGAGTGAGTAAGTCAATAAGTAAATGAAGCAAATAAAGTAAATAAAGTAAGCTCGTGTTAATTTTATGACTTTCATAACTTTTTTCATGTCTTTATACCATTTTTGCTTACTTTCCTTTACGTTGTTGGAATATATGAAAACGTACACAGATGTATATGTGCGTCTGCAGTATACGGAATAGTATAGAACGACACGGCAGTAAATGTTAATTGAGAAGAAAAATGTGAAACATAAACGTCATCAACAAACTTTGTTTCCAAATATCGTGTTTTACCTTTCACTTTTTATTCCTACATAACGAAACTTGAAGACAAAAATTTACCAGGGCCATTGAATAGTTATAGTGTCATTTAAAGGTAGTTATAAAATATTGACCAAGTTGAAAGTAACTTAGACGCATCTGAAGGTAGGAGAAAATTTGATTTCAATATGGCAAAATATTATTGCGTCTGATATTCGACTTACGACGACAATTCATATTCGAGCAACTATAATTATTTTCGATTTTCCGTTTATTTTAGTCATGCCCAAAGTGGAGATATGTGGAGAAGTGAAAATATTTGTTGCTACATTTAAATTCCGTTTCTATACATTCTTTCTCCACTAAACTGTTTTCTTTGAAATATATATTGAACACATGTGTACTTCATACGCACATGTTTATGAGTAGTGCCGATGTTCTGTTATCTATTTCAGTTTTTTTTATCAGATAACAACTCGTTTTTGGATTCAGCTAGAAAGTCATACTTCTTATCTCTCCAAACCCGAAACATTGCATATTTACCACGTTCGTATCGGTGCGTGGTCTAGAAAAATGGCTTTCGAGGAGCTGCACATGAAAACAAAATGAATGGTTAGCCATGATTGATTAGTTTCGTCTCACGTCGGAAACATACGTCAATGAAGGTCCTCCCGGGTGGCCGACTGCGTCCCGACCAAAACCACGCCTAAACGGAGGAAGATGGATCGAATCGGTCGAAAGTATTTTATCGAAAATAAAAGTGGTAAAGACTATTGCAAAATATGAAGTAAAACTTGCCTGCACAAGGCCGAGGTTCAGAAATGCTAGACACAAGATTATCGCGATCATGGTTTTTCCAAAGAGCTGTCGATTCTAAAAACACCCCAAGAAATTACAATCTATAAAAACACATCTTGAGACTTGTTGCAAAAATTTCATGGTAACGTTTAGCTTGCTTTTTAGTTTAACAAGTTAAAAACACTTGCTGCGTGATCACCATTCACTATGCACCCACTTTTATAGTACATTTTTCAAATTAAAAGTATCCGAAATACCCTGCGATTGGCACGCTAAAATCATACGACTTTGTGACGTTTAACAGGAAATATTGATTCGTTAATAATATGCCGTTTCACTCGTTCAGGTGTTTGTGGCGGATTTACACGTTTGTAGTTTTTCAGTAGGAAAATCGAGGGGACATAAATTCAGACTGATAATAACCAATTATACAAATTGACTGCTCACTGAGCGGAGCAGAAACTGGCAACTCAAAACGAAAATAAGAAAATTATCCAGTAAATACATTGGAAATAATACTTACATATTTCGGAGGCTAAAATTAAATGTTATAGCTACGGAGCTATAATGCGACAAATTTTCCGCAAGATTCAAGGGAAATACCATTGGAGAACCATGTCAATCCTCTTTTATACCAACGGCAGTAAGGAAATATGTAGGAAAAAATAAATAGGAACTCATGGATATCAGCTGGAAAAAGAGTGTTACAGTAAGATGAAGTTTTAAGGTCATTGTCTAGACAACCTACATTTATTGAACTTGTCAAGTATTTGTCGTATTGATTTGTCTTTCTCCATCGAAAGCAAATCGCTACAAGGACAGTTCAATGATTACCGAAGGTCCAACAGTTTCACCACTTGTCATGTAGTTTCTTTTTTCCCAATTCCATCGTGAGCGTCCCCCAAAATTTGTTTGCACCCATAGATAAGCGTATATTTGTTTCACAATTGCTTCCAATACGTACAACTGTACATCTGTAGATATTGATAACGTTTCCATGTTAAAGTCGGATTATATAGACCAAGGTGTCATACAGCGGGTATAAGCGGAGTTTCGCTAAAAAGAGCATGCTTTGATCATTTTGCCAATTGAAGTGGCTAAGCCCAGAAAATGGCAAAAAATGTAGGCCAACAGATTAACGGAGCTCTGAAGGGCATATACAGACAGGCCTTACATAAGGACACGAGGCTGATGGTCAAACTACACGGAAACGTTCACCAAAAAACAAACTTCCGATCACGTTGGCTATCAAGGAACATCACTTGAGTGTCCGCCTGCGATTTTGTTGAAACTTATATATGCGATAAAGCAATGAAAACTATCAGACACGTATTTTTTTTTCTCGGTGGAAAAATGGTTTTGACGGGAGAACCACCCTTCAAAGGCGCGGTGCCCCTTAACTTAATTTTTTTCCAATACTTCTATATTGGATTTTCCATCGTTTTACTTGAGAAAAAATTTGGTTTTTGTTTCATCCGGATTGGTGGACTGCCTCCGGGTGACACTGCACAATCACCCCTCGACATGCCTTTCTTTAAGGGGTGGTTTCCTCCCACGAAACGGTTTTTCCATCGATAAACAAGAATACGTGTCCAATAGTTTTCAATGCTTTATCATTTGTACTTGTATGAGTTTCAACAGAATCGACGTCCCTTCGTTGACACACTTATATTTGGCCACGACTTTGACACACTGGGTCAATTCGGTCCAGAACTTCATCCACCTGCCAATAACAACCTATCGGTCGGTTTTTATTGAAAAAATTCAGGTATATATTTTTAATATTTCTTAATACGTCTGCATAATCGAAATTCGGGAAGTATAAAATTGAATTGTTGTAAACAGTTATTTGAAATCTTCACTTTTGGGAAAGTATTTTATTTCAAATTCGTCCGGGTCAAAATGACTCAGTGTGCCAACGTAGGGTTACGTGATGTTTCTTGTAAGTGAATTTCATTCAGAGGTCTCTCTTTCCCACTCCCCTCTTTCTTTATATCCATTTCTTATCATATTAAATAGTTTTTGTACCAAGCCTGACGCGAATATTAACACTACACTGTGCTTTTTTCCTTCTCCGAGTCAACGCCTTGTCTCATTTATCAACATTATACCAACATTTCAATGTTTATGAAACAAAAACGACACCAATGTTTTGTACCATTCGAAAAAAGTTTCATACTTGACTTGGCAAATCCAATCTCCGCACGATATTTTTCCTCGTTAATGTTTGTTTGTTGAGTCTTACGAATTCCACGAGGAACGAACACTGCTTCGTAGCAATCCCCAGAGGGGATCCTTGACTTACAAGTTACGTTTGCGAAATGTTGTTGTTACAGGATTGATAGTACACGATAATTATAATCAGGGGAATTATAGCAAGAGCATATTGTTGAGAATACATATAATTTGTTAGTACAACCTTTACATTTATATTTAATGTTTTAGCGAATACTATAAGTAAGATGGACAGCATGTTCATTATTCTACGTTTTACAGTCAATATTCATTTTCATGCTAAAACGGAATCGAAAATTTGGCTAAGAATTTACCGATATTTCACAGAGTATGAAGTTTTACGACGGAGGAAGCGAAAACCATATTATTTTGCAAGAGAAAATGTTGGAAAATATATTCGCGTTATTCTTGCTGTCCATTCCTTTATAATCTTCATATAGATAGATCTACCAAAAAAATCTTCATATAGTATTGAAACAGTAATTTACCAAAAAAGAACCTCAAAATTCTTAAGGGACTAGTAGTTTGCCCTTTAGGAAATAACACCATGCTTTATTCGTTGACAATGAAAAAACAATCATAGGAAGTGCTATTCTTCCATTTTGCAGAAAGATTTCGACTAACAAGTTGACACTCAGTTCTTTATTTCAGAAGCTTCCCATTCTGATGCATCTTTTAAAAATGAGTCCTCGTATCTAAAACTTCAGAAACTCTATCGTCATCGTTCCATCAAAACAGGCAATGGACTTTTATTGCCTACCATGCAAATATGTTTTTTTTCGATTTTTAGGCCGTAAAGTCTACTCGGTTATGATTTCTCGTTGACATTTCAAGATTTGATTAGAATGTAGAGGAAATAAATGATTTCGCACACGCTGAGAATACTGCAGCCAAGAAAGAGACTGAAGATGCCGCCGATGGATGCTGCAAATGAGGAAACAAATAGTTCACGTTATCAGAAGATGCAGCAGGCTCATTGTCAGATGAGGCATAAATCAAATTCAAAGGCAGCGTTTTTGATACTCTTCCAAGCTTGATTCTACAATTTGTGGATGTTATGTTAATGAAGGAAAAGTTTTATCATTTTTTCCGTAGGTGATTTTGATAATTGACAAATCAAATGTAAATACAATACATAATAATGATTGCTGATGAAAATCAAGTCATCACGATATAATGCCCTCAACAGCATTATGCTCGTATATTATGACAAATTAACGCCATCTTCATACATTATCCATTATAACAAATTGACTTACACAACAAATAAATTTCATCGGCAACTTTGTAATTGCCCGTCTTATCGTAGACCTGCTCTCCCAAATATATTCTTAGCACTGCATTTTCCGTGGTTACATTCGAGCTGAAATGGAATAAATATGTCAATTTTTACTGGAACATATGATGGCTACAGACCCTCTTAGTCTTTTATTTTTCTTACTAAATTGGCGATGGGCAAAAAATTTCCGACGCTAGCGGGATTACGGTGGACGCAGCGTCATAAGTACGTATGTTACACCGCGGCGGACAGAAACATTCAATCACCGGATGTGTCTGGTACATGACAGACCAGATTTCTTGGTAATTTATTTGTAAACACTTCATCTGCGAAAAGCTACAAATCTACGACAAAAAATCCGTTGTATAGGATGTCTGCTTTTTCACGTCGCAAAATAGCAATTGATATGGAGCTATCATAGCAAAAGATGAAAAAACATACTTACCAAATCACTCACAACGAAAGGTGAAAAATGCCAGGGAACACATCGGCACAGTGCCAATGACGCTCTAATTCGACAAGAATTATAACAATTTTCTCTCCAATATTCATCAAAATATTCTATCTTAACGTCCTGCAGATTGCAGGGACTTTCATGTTCACCAACGAGTCCGGGCACTTTACGATTTTCCATTGGCCATACTCTTAGCTGCATCGGAAAAGTTCCCATTTTAGAAAGCTGAGTACTTTATTTAAAGTCCGACCGGGTCAAAATGCCCCAGTGTGTGAACGTAGGGTTGAGATTGGAAATTGTATTAAAGCTTAAAAGTTTGATCCAATACCGTTGAAACGAACGAAAATGAAAATGAGCGTCTGATGAAAAAAACGATCATTCCGATCTCAGGCTAACAAGTTTATATTCAAGTATCAAATATTTAAGTATCAAATATTCAAGTATCAAGTATCAAGTATTCAAGTATCGAGTATTTAAGTATCAAGTATTCAAGTATCAAGTATTCAAGTATCAAGTATTCAAGTATCAAGTATCAAGTATCAAGTATCAAGTATCAAGTATCAAGTACCAAGTACCAAGTATCAAGTATCAAGTATCAAGTATTCAAGTATCAAGTATCAAGTATCAAGTATCAAGTATCAAGTACCAAGTACCAAGTGTCAAGTGTCAAGTATCAAGTATCAAGTAGCAAGTATCAAGTATCAAGCATTCAAATATCAAGTATCAAGTATTCAAGTATCAAGTATTCAAGTATTCAAGTATCGAGTATCAAGTATCAAGTATCAAGTATTCAAGTATCAAGTATTCAAGTATTCAAGTATTCAAGTATTCAAGTATTCGAGTATTCAAGTATTCAATTATTCAAGTATCAAGTCTTCAAGTATCAAGTATTCAAGTATCAAGTATCAAGTATTCAAGTATTCAAGTATTCAAGTATTCAAGTATCATGTATTCAAGTATCAAGTATTCATGTATCAAGTATTCATGTATCGAGTATTCATGTATCGAGTATTCATGTATCAAGTATTCATGTATCAAGTATTCATGTATCAAGTATTTATGTATCAAGTATTCATGTATCAAGTATTCATGTATCAAGTATTCATGTATCATGTGTTCATGTGTCAAGTATTCATGTATCAAGTATTCAAGTATGAATACACGTGTTTCCATCATAGGCAGGTCAAGTTTTCTGTCGATTTGCAGTCGGTCCAACTCTATTTCCTAAATCTTTTATTACAGTTTCCCGCGATAAGTTGATCTGACATTGTTTTCGTCAAAAACACGATTATTGCAACTAGATGGCGACTGTGAAAATATAGACCCACTTGCTGTAGCCATTTTTGAGAAAAGTTCCAAAAACTTTCAACATTTCTTAGATTTCATCATCAGCGGAACCATTAGGCATTTCGTCAAGTCGCAATTTTAAAACGTAACTACATTCGAAAGCTTTGAAGGGAGAAAACATGTAGCCAACCGAGCACAGTTCATTGACTCTATTGACACTTTCTTCTCTGTGTAATTTGGTGATTCAAGATTGAAGCTCTAGAATAATAAAGGTCGTGGAAATGTGTACCTGCATTTCATGTTTAGCCTGCATAATTAAATTCGTAGAATCGGGATATACCAAACTGTGATGCACAAACACCTTTAAAAGAGAATTCAAAAATTGTTAGCGATCGGCAGAAAAAAACAAACATCAAAAAACTAGCTACGTTCCGAATAAGTACGAGAAGCAAACTTTCAAAAATCAAATGTTTCTTCAAGGGGTTACGCCTAGTTGTAACAGTCAAAAAATCACTTTTTTAAAACGAAGATATTTTGGCACCATATCATCTTATACATTTTCCTCTAAAATTTCAAGGTGATCGGATGGAAATTGACAGACTCATAGGCTGTTATGCTGACGCCCGTCGGAACACTCGGAGCGTGGTTGAAACTTTAAACGCTTTTTTTCTCGAAAGTACGCAACGATCTCTCTGAATTGTTTAGGGCTTTTTCTAGATGTAAGAGTATAGTATATGACCGAAGGATTTTTGTTGTCCATGTATACTTTCGATTTGATGCACGAAAAATGTCCATTTCTTTCACAAAAATTTAAACTCACTTCGAGCACGCGCCATTTTTATTTAATTTGATATTTCGGAAATTCCTTGGATAAACTAGCCATAGAATAAACTAATATACTAACGAAGTCTGTCTCATTTTTTTTTTTCGAATTAACTAATCTGGTGCACATGGGCATTGCTAACCACAAAATACTTTTTTGAGAGATGCTTCCCGGATATCAGCCGTCAATCGATTATAATAAAATATTTTTACGCAAAAAAAATTGCTGAGTGTTCTTCGCATGATACTTTTTCAAATACCAAATTTTTGTAGAAACTTACAAGCGCGATTTTCTATTTTTAAAATCGCAAAAATAACTTGTTTTTGGATATTACAACTGGGCGTAACCCGTTAGGAACAACGGGAAAAAGTGGGCTTGGATTGTGCCACAAGAACGTTATATATTCGTTTGCCATTTCGGAGAGACACATGACTGTTTTTGTCATTCCCAATACCAGAAGTCCAACTGTGGTGGAAGTTATTCGCTCGATATTTCCGTTATCGTCATTGATGATAAATTGATCACCCTCGAAGACCAAAGTCAACCCCGAATTGACACCATAATTTGTTGCTGCCAAGGGCGGCAGGCGCTCTGTCTCTCTATGGAGCAAAAAAATGCTGCTCAGTAACCGGCTACATCAAAATATCAAGAAAATATCCTCCTTACCGTGCCGGGTTCAAGTGATCTTCCAGGCGATAATTGAAAGAGCAGCAGAGACCTCCGAAAGTGAACGAACGTTTGAAGAACTTTAAGCAGCTTATTTTTTCGCCTTCCCACCAGCAGGACTGCACTACTTTCTCACATGGGATTCGCAGCCCTATCAGAAGCTCGGTAGGACGAACACCGTTGTGCTCTAACAATTTGTTCAATTGACCGCGATCCTCGAACATGTCAGCTCGGGGATGTGCCAGTTCGAAAGCTTGCCTAAATATTTTCATTCTGTGACAGGACCTTGTCAAACGGATTTTCACTCTTTCGAGCCGTTCGTACGTCACCAATATAATTTTAAAAAATTATCACGACGATCATAGGGGCACCGAATAACTTTTGAAAACGCTCGCAAGACATTTTAGGCTAAGAAACGAAGGTCTTTGAGGCGAGAAAAAAATATGCTGATTTTCAGAATTTTTTTAAAGAAAATATTTCTGACCTATTTTTGAGACTCGGGATATGTTTTGTTACCACTTTTGGCTGTTACGTGGTATTTTTTTTTATTGATCTTTGAAAATGGCGGACGAATGATGGAATTTGGTATAAATCTTTTTAACCTTATTCTCTAAAACATGACTCTAAATATTTCTGAAAATAAAAAAAAGTATTTTTCATTGCAAAATGTAGCCATTTTTCGGATAATTCAATCTTTTTGTTTAAGAGCGTACCATTTAATCAATTTTCAACATTTATCACTTTTTCTTGGTTCATATACTGCGTATGAGTGTTAATGAAAGAAAAGTCTTCATTGATTTTATTTTCGGATCAATGCCGCCAGGCTACGTGTCACGCCGTCTGACAACATCCATCGCAACCCTTTTAGAAGACCGTGCCATATCTCCACCATTTTCAAAGACTAATAAGAAACAAAACCATGCAACAGCCGAAAGTAGTAATGAAACATACCCTAAGTCCCAAAAATGGTAAAGAAACCTTACCATTAAAAAAATTATAAAAATCAGCAATTTTTTCCTCGCCTGAAGTTATTAGCTCTCTCCTTGATTCAATTGAACAAATAAGACGTAACACGACGGTGGAGAAATAAGATAAGGACCTAAGAACTAAGATAAGCTACCTCAAGAGGGACGAAGCTCGCTCCTGGCTGACGTTACAGGGTAGTTTAAGCTTCTGAAGTAGTCGCGAACGTAATTCGGGATCCGGGCCAATCATCGAACAAACGGTTACTGCTGGAAACGCAGTTCGAAACGAGGAAGCATAAAAGCTCTCGATCGCCGAGACAACTGGATGCGCTTGATAACGATCCCAAAACAGTTTTAACATCAAACTCGAACCTGTCATAAAAAAAAATTAACTGCAAAGTTTGAAAGAGAAGGAAATGTGAAAAATCTCACCAACGAACGCAGAAATCATGACGCTGATCCAAAAGAATTTAGCAACGAGGCCGCTTTTTCGGGAAACATCATCGAGATACTTGATCCCATGAATGCTCGTATTGCAGGTGAAATCCTGAAGAACTCTTGCGAATGAAGAATCACCGCAAATTTTACGTTTCACTCGCCCTCGCACATGCGCGTTATATTTTTTCATGATCTACTTCACGATTGTGCAAAATCACTTTAGCGTTTCATCGATGATGTTTTAATTTGTCTGAATGATTGCGCCAACCTAACGCTCCTCAATTACTTACGGATATATGACACTCGCTTTGCGTGGCGAACCTCGCGGGCATGCCACGCAGGTTGTCAATGAAGTCCCCATTCAACTGCAGGATATCGCTCGATCCACTTACAAGAATCATGATGTCAATTATTCATACCGAGGCATTAATCATGCACTGTTTCGCCCAGGCGAAAAATCTATGTTGCCGCGGCCATCACGAAAAGAAGATAACGCACGCTATGACATGACAGAATTATCGGGTCACGTATCGTATGCGAATGATATACAGTGCCTGATTAATAATATAGCGAATCCACCGTATGATTTTCATTACATCGCTATTCCATCGATGAAATTAAAAAAATCACACGCATAATTCAACGATATTATTATTTTATGGACAGCAAGTCGACAATTGATATCACTAATGCAGCAGTGAAGATTTGGGATAATATTGAATCTCGTAATGATGGAACGATTCCAACCGAAACAGACCGGATGAAGCGGCAATGACAATAATATCGATATAAATGACAACACCAACCCTGACATTTCCACCTAGTATTGATTTATTATAAGCGAATGAAAAAAAAACCACACACGCGGATAGTTTATGATTTATGAGGTAATCAATTTCAACTCGATATTCATATGTCAAAATTTCTTTTGATTTCACTCTTCGGACAACGTCAAATTTTAAGTATCGCGGAAAACTATTGAGATTAATAGTAAATTAAACTAATTTGGCTGATATTCGAAAAGGTTTTTAATCTAATTGGGGGGCGTCCGTAAATTGCGTAATGCTAAATTTCCCAATAATTGACGCCCCCCCCCCCCCCCCGACGTAACAGAACCGTAACGCCTGATCTGAACCCGCCCCCCCCCCCTATTCTGCTACGTAACGCGTGCTTTGTCGTCAATAATTGCGTTTTTTTTCAAAGAAATTACTAATAATGAAAGGATCGGATTTATACTCATTTTATGAAGTAACGTGACGAAGTAAGGTGACGAAAATTTTTTTTTTTCATTTTCCCATCGTTATCTTTATGAAAGGTTTTATGAATCTGTGAATAAAATATCGGTAAATAAAAAATCCAACAATTTATCGATATCTATACAAATGTAGCTATCGTTATGGGTAGCCGTTTTTTTATTTTAGTTTTTTTTACAAAATGCCGACAGTCTGGACATTTTTTTTTATCTTCAAGGACCTTTTTCATGCTCAAGCAATGTTTGAAAATAGTAATGAACAAAATTTAAAAGATCGGCCACGTACAATCTCAGTCAATGCGATTAAAAAATGTTATTAAAAAATTTTTTATCGGTTGATAAGTTTTTGAGTCTTCACTGAAACGAGGTCAAAAAAGTAGTTTCGAGAAAATCGCGATCTAAGTTTTTGTTACGTTTTTCTTGATATAAAGTTATGTTTTTTTCTAGAATATTGATACTTGCATTAAAGTATCAAGTCGCGGGCGATATGACGATTTTTCATCTTCATTATATTTCTCAAAACAATAAGAGCTTGCACTTCATCTATTCTGAACGATGAGTTTTAAATTTAAAAACTTGAACATGCAAAAATTTTGCTATTTCTGACGGTTCTAAAATCGTGACGAAACGCAAACCTCGACCTCCCCACCCCCCCCCCCCCCCCCGTACGTCGACCGTAACGCCAGGCTGAACCCCCCCCCCCCCCGCCTCCAATAGAGTTATAGACGTTTATACGTAAATTCCGCGACCCGGCGAACTTCGGACGAGTTTTTCTCAAAATGACTTTTTCGAAATCGGTGACCACGATATCTCAAAAATCACTGCACCAATCAACTTCGAATTTCAGAAGCTTCTTTTATATATAAAAAAAGCAGTGCTTGAACGAAAGAATTTTTTTACACATAGTTTTTTCTTTATCAACGAAAATAGAGCATTTTTTCACCGAAAATTGATACTCTCAATTTGGACAGTAACCATTTTTGTTTAAATCAATATTTTGTTTAATAATTCGTCCAGGCACTAGATAATTTCATGCAAAAACTAAAGGCGTTTGATTTGTGTATTTCGGGTCATTTGTTTCGAACCATTGTATCTGCCACGTTTAATTATATTTCTTTATACAAAAGATGTAAAAGATTCTTAAAACCACATCCGTTAACATAAAATTTGTCTTTTACCTGGACACGTTTTCTCTGACAAAAATTCACGAAAATTCCTCTTCTGTCCGGCCACGGGTTAGGTATAACCCGTTATTGACGTTTTATTGACAGTTGTTCCGATCATAACGAGTTGACAGGTATAATTTTTTATGAATCGGAAAAAATTAAGCTTCTTTTATACGTAGTTTTCTGGGAAAGTTTTTTTACATTTTCACTGTCTGGATTATGGTCGGATTTTTCACAATCTAATTTTTTCGGCCCAAAAGTTAATTAAGTTTCCTGCAGAAGTTTTCGGTGTTTAAATTATTCAGATGTTATTGCTGGACGACATAAAAATTTCATGCACCCTTCTTACACGGTTAATTCCGCAAATACATAAGATGAAGAAAAACATACAACGTATACGAGATGTTATAATTCAAAATTCAATGTAATCGCTTACTTTAAGGGGGTATACCTCTCTGGAAACTTCAAAAAATAGTTTTTTCTCCATATTGTTATAGCGTCAACTTTCAACGATATCTTAAGGCCAACCGGACCCTGAAATTCTAAAAATTGACGAAGTTACATTTATTTTAGTGGAACAGGGTGAGTCGGGTTGACCACAAACGGTCGATTTTGAATGCGATTATCTCGAAACTAAATATCTTGACACGGCGGGATTGATATCTCGAGTAACGTTCATACTATTGACTTGAACTTGCACAGTTAGCGTTCGGACAGTAGTCATGTTCGGTTCACGATCGTATTTTTTAATTGGATGAACCATTTGTTAATAACAATGACTTCAGCATGCTGTTTTTTAAGACACAAATGAGTTTTTCATGGAGAAGCTGTCATTTTTCGTATTTTTCGAGATTTCGAAAAGTGGGTCGTGAACTCATAGCCAATTGGATATATTTGAAGAAACATTTTGTTGTTTTCGTTTCAGATTACATTTGAGCCTGGTAGGGATCCTCGCCGCTGGAGGACTGCAACGCCAACTGCAGCACCACGAACACTTTGAAAGAGTTTCTTCCGAAAATATTACATCGTAACCACAAACATGTGTACAAACATGTTGGGAACAAATTAATTCTGACCCTTCAAATTGGCCTTCCAGAGAAGGATACCCCGTTCATTTTCTCTGGTTGTGAGTACATGACAACAGTACAATCCCCCCCCCCCCTTCCCCATTGCGAACGAGTCAAAATGTTGCCCAAAAACGAACGAGGCCCACGGGACATTGAAAGTCACGTACGCAAATAACGATAATTTATTCATAAATTTCATAAAAACTTCAACAACTGCGGGTCACGACAATGCACATTTCTATCCGATAAAAGGATTTTTCCGCTGGTTTCATTCGTCTCATTCGTTTATTTACAACACCACATAAAGAAACGCCGGGCGCTCGCGAACTAGCGCCAGTTTCGCTTTAACAAAATAATCTAAAAAATAAATAATCGTTTATGCTAACCGCGTTGAAAGACGCCTTGTCTCGCGCACTATTTACAAAGAATCGAATAAAAATAACGCCCCAGGAATCACTGAACAATGTCACCTCCTTGTGACCACGTGATCCAATGTCCAGGTCCAGTGACGACGAGGGAGCTGCTTGGCTCCCTTCATTTGGATTTCAACTTGTATAGGGTGTGCTGGCAATGACGTCGTGCGCCGAGCAGAGATAAGAGCTTCCGGATTCTACGCATGCGCCACGGACGCCAAGTTTCCTCGTGCATATTGCAGCTGCACATTTTTGACAACGATACGTGAAAGACGGAATTAGAACTATACACGCGAATCAGAATAAATTTGATGACCTCTCGATCAAGTTCCAGTGCGATTGCAGACGCGCCCTTGAAAGAAAATGAAGCGAAGATCGAATGGAGGTTAGGTTCGAGCGCGCCGCCAGACGACAGCGACGTCTAGCGAACGCGTCGTCAACAAGAATCGTATTCACTTAGAGAACTTGATATCGACACTGGAATTGGACGTCCTTCCTAGACCCGTACATGTAAGACCGTGGTTGTGTGACAATGGCACGTAAAATTCGTAGCCCGCGACTTTTGAAAGTTGGCATGTCACACTGATCGAGTTCTCGACTTCCATAGGAAGACGTTCGCATCGGCGACTTTCAGATAGCTGCAGGAACATTTAACGGACGAATTACTGCACCTTGATGTCCCCTGGTGATCGATATTTCGACGGAGAGAAGGGTTTTTATCGATATTTTTACACGCTTTCAAAGCCTCCCTTTCCCTCCCTATTGCTCCCTCCACTCCTGAGAGTCTCTCGGGCGAGGCACAATTGGCAATTGATCTTCCACTATTGAAGTACTCGTCTTCGTCAGAAGTCCTGAAAGAGCGCCAATTGGTCCGGTGGCAAAGGAGGCTGCGAACGCCAATCGGTCTCGGGATAATCATCGAAGCAGCTAGGATCCCCGGGTGCCTTTATTCTTGGGCGTATGGGCGGCGTCAGAGCCCTTTGTGGAACCTCAAAAAGCAAACAATACGAACAGTCAGCTACGACGACACCCAAGACGAAAAACCGAGAGTTACCTTTCTACCCAATTCGGATCGAGTCTGGCTTCAAAGTCTTGCCCAGCATGACCTCAAATCGTGCAAAAAAGGAGTTCATCGGGTTCGAGTGCACTAAAGCTAACACCATCCTAGGTATTGTCTCGCGCAAAGGTCTGGAAAGGCTTGTAGCAAAAAAGACTCGATTGGTGAAGCACTTTTCGTGATTGGCTGCACCATGAGGGTTTGTCGCGATTCGATACTTTCTGCCTACTTTCTGTTCAATAAGTTGTACCCTATTTAAAGTTGAGCGAATCTTCAATATCCTGCTGATGAGGCATCTGTGGCTGCGGTTTTAAGGAGGTACGATCGTTACTACGAATCCAACTTTCGGATATGAAATTTTTATATGATTTTGACGAATACTTTTTGCGCCTATCGCCATAATTTGAGCTATTTTGACCGTTCAGTTTTTTCGCAATAAAACTGCAAAGTCGAGTTACCGAAGCACGTCGTCTTATGGAGACGGTCAACCGGAAGTGCGGTGATCGTGGTTTTTCTGCTCACGTAACCAACTAAACCCGTTGGAAAACTGAAATTCGATACATCAGATATAATAGATATAGTAAAAAATAAGAAAATCAATCTTCACCGTGTAGTTAAAGCACTACATTACAAGAAAGTTTCAATTTCCGGTTGAAAATGGTCAGAACGACGAAATAGCACCCAAAGACTTAGCAACGTCGCGAGTGACAGGCGATGCGTTTGGCGACCCCGTGGAAGTGATCGTACCTCCAAGCATTCTTTCTTCAATGTTATAATTACGATCATCACGAGCGTAGTTTTGGAATGCGTCTTCGTATGATAAACGGTGATGTATTAGGATATTGAATAAGTTGTCTTGAATAAGATGGTAACACATATAAAGAAGCACTATAAACAAGCTTGAAATTCGCCCCAGTGTAAAAGAAAAGTTTCTTTTATAGTGTTAAACACGTCAAATTTTATGCCAAAAAAAAGAGTATTTGCAGGGAAGTTTACTTCGCGCCTTCATTTTTTTTAAAGTGTAGCTGAAGCACACAGAGTTATTCTTGAGACTTACGGCAACCATGCTCTGTCGGAAGCAACACGCAAAGATCGGTTTAGACGATTTACAAACAACGATTTTGACGTGTTGAATTGGAGGCATCTTCATGAAAACTCATGTCAGACGCGAGCCGAACTTGCAGGATCATTAGGAATCGATCACACAACTGTTTCGAACCGTATAAAAGCATTACGAATGATTTTAAAAAATGAGCACTGATTTTTGCGAAAAAAAACAGTGAGAACTTATTCCACATCCCAATACTGTCACCGAAGAAAATCGCTTAGATCATAGCGAGTCTGGGGATTATGATCAGAACTCCAAAGCTGTCTTGACCAAACGCGTCAAGTACCTACTACTAGATAAGTCTAGATAATCCTTATTCCAGACATGCACAAGTGTATACGCGAGACCGTGATCCTAGATGAGCACTTGATAAAGCTCCTTCAAGTTGAGAAGTTAACCATTTCTAGTCTTTCCATGAACTAGAGAGCCAACGAAAGAATGTATTACCAATTGCCACTCGACGAGCTTGAACCACCGGTGTCTCTTGACGTCTTCCGCACCCTGTCTCATGTTGCCCAGTCTCTTTGTCCTGTCGGCCACGAGTAACTTCTTGATGAGATCTTTGGCAATGGGATCCATGTGCTTTGGCCACTCTATTCTCCCGCCCAGGATCTTTTCGTATATGCCAAACGGATTGTCATCGAAGAAGGGTGGGTAGCCAGCGAGCATCTCGTATATGAGGACACCGAGTGCCCACCAATCGACCGCTTTGTTGTGGCCTTTGCTCTGTATGATTTCCGGGGCAAGATATTCCGGGGTGCCGCACAACGTCCAGGTTCTGCAAATAGACAACATATCCGAAGTGATCGTTTGACGCTAGAACCGTCCAGCATCCAGCATAGGCTCATCGCCTTCCCATAGGTGGCGCTATCGTCGATTATTATTGAAAGGTCCAAAAATAAAGTGGACGCGCTCCTTCTTTTCTCATCCCGGCAACTCGGAATAGCGTCACGTTGTCTCGTCGGGCCACACACGCGATCTATAAACAATCATCGCTTTCGTTCGTGCTCTCGCGCGCCCGAAATAAAGCCCAATAAAAGCGGGTCGACGGTTAAATTTGTGTTTACCCTAACGCATCTGTACCTCGGAACTTATGAGCTAGCCGTCCGACCGCAAAATCGACTTGTTCCACTACACCTTTTCTCCCAGTATGAATCTTGAGAGAAATCGGCGATATCTCTCGGGCCCACGTGATGAAAACTTTTCGTACACCGTACATAAATTATCCGACGAGCAGATACGCGCGAGTCAGAAGCATCATCTTAACGGGCACCAGTTGGTGTATTCCTGTATTATTTCCAACGAGCGCGGCGCCGATGCAATATTTATTTTTAATCTTCCTACGCGATAACCTTCGGTTCTCATATGCAAACATTATCACTGTTATGATCGTTCTGGTATTTTGCTATTGTCGTTGTGTCGCATATTTACTGGCTTTTCACTACGGCATCGTGCTCACGCATGCCGAAAACTTGATTCGTGTGTACGTCGAGAATGGACAACAGTGTCATGCTGTATTTATGGCTATGTACCAAAGTTATTCCGAAGACGAGTTTTCAATATAGTTGCAAAGCAAAACCGTTTCCTGTATGGTACATACTCATAATCACACCACCGTTAAAAAATTGAATCAGCCAATGATTGTCCCCGTGAGCGGCATTGACGCCATATGGCGCATATTTTGTAGCGTCCGAAGTGGCATTGACGCCATATGGCGCACACCGATTATTTCGTGACTGGCTTGAACGATTTTCACGAAATTCGGTACTCGGGAGTTTTCGAAGTCGCTGACTACGAATCTGCCTTCAATATTCAGAAGTTCGAAATGGCGGATCCGATTGTGGCGAAGCAAAATGCAAAAATTGATTTGAATCGAATGAACCTCGGTACCCGTGGGTTTCTGAGGCCGCTGATTATGAATCCGAACTTACAATACATAAATCAAAAATGGCGGATCCAATATGGCGAACGCGAATTCAAAACTCGACGTCATTGGAATGAACGGTGATACGAATCGGCCAAGACAGACTAACAACAAAAGTTAGGTAGAATTGTCACAGGATTCACATGTTGTTTCTTCAGCTGTCCTCGTTCGAAAAATCGAATGTTTTATCGTTACTGATCGCCCTTATCGCTCATCCAAATCGAATCAGTTTGGCATTTGTATCCACTATATTCTACTCAACATTTTAATTTCTACATTTCTAGTGAAGATTCGTAACCAGCAACCTCGACAGTCTTCTAGTGCCATTTTTCATGCAAATCAAGTTCAAAGTACGATTTTCTCGAGGTACTTGATGGAGATTAAGCAAAGTACCGGAAAATTCTGCAAGTTTTTTTTCACATGCCAAAGGTTCAGGAAAAAAGCTTCGATTGCCTTCGTACGAACGAACGGACAGACAAAATTTCAAAAATGTATATTCATCATCTCAGCGTCGTATTCCAATTATACCAGTATAACTTCAGCCTTCAAAAACGAGTGTGCAGACTGACACTGGTATTGTATAGTTCTAATAAGATTCATTTCAACCATAATAAGATTTTCAATTAACTGCACCCTGCCGAAGTCATACCGAAATGGACATCCATCATCTCAATGATGCTTATCGTTATCGTCATCCCCATTGTTTTTACTTCATAGTAGGTGTTATTGTTATCATTATTAGTATTTATATAATCACAATTATCGTTGGCATTTTCCGTGTTATGCATGACCAAAGTCGTCGTTGTCTTTTTCTCTTTTGATATTGTCGTTGTGGCTGTCGTTATTGATGTCACTGTAGATGTTTTTGCATTGTCGTTGTCGATTCATGGGCTTGAAGTTTGGATCGTTGGAATGCAACGGTTTTTTCTAATTCCCTATATTTATTACTATCGAAAATGATATTTCGTAGACTTGGGTTGTAGATCGCTAAATAAGGAGCCTAAAAAATGATCGAGTGATTTGTATAGCTCAAATCCGTCCAAGAAAGTTTGGGAACGAAACCAAAATATTTCCTTGCATTGCAACGATGCAAACTTCAACATCATACAGTTTTGCCATTATGATTATCATTGTCAACGTTATTGCAATTCGTTAGAATTGTTATTATTAATTACAATAGAACGTTCGCAGTTTCAGAACACAAGAAGGCAGCCACATATGAGCGTATACACACCTGTCAGTGAGCTTTTTGGAGAATCCAAAGTCCGTGATCTTAAGGTGTCCCTGACTGTCGAGAAGAAGATTCTCAGGCTTGAGATCACGGTAAACGATGTGCTTGCAATGAAGATAATCGAGGGCGCAAACAATCTCCGCGGCGTAGAAACAGCTGGTCGGCCCTGAGAAACGACCCGCCGCGCGAAGATACGAAAAGAGCTCGCCACCTTCGACAAATTCCAGAAGCATATATACACGCGCCTCGTCCCTGCCGCTCCAGAGCCTTTTGCAACAGACAGATTCGTAATGATCATTATTCGTAACTACAAATACTGACTAATGTGCTTTACGGCATATGTGAAAATACCCTGCCGGTGCATGCTCGTTCACACGCGATTGCACTGTGCAATTATGCGCGGATGAAACTTCACGCAACGACTGTGGATGGTCCAAGAATTGAGAGCTACGTTTCGTCTGGGCTGATGATCATGAAGTTCGCATCGTTGGAATGCGACGAAAACGTTTTTTTTTCCTTTCTGGAGCTTCCTAATATCCGTTGACAGATTCAAGGCCTTAGGCCACAACGGGTATAAAATCGTAAGCGAATTTAACAATTTTTTCTCGTATGAAAAAGTGATTCACTCAAAAAAACAATTACACATCTATTTAGTATAAATACCAAGCTGTTAAAAAATATATCTTTTTTTTTTCGATGTACAAAATGGCCCACTACTAATATTTTCTTTGGTATCTTTTTTCCAATTGACGCGACAAATAACTTCAACAATTATCACTCGATTTACTTCAAATTTAAAAGTTATGTTCCTAATTGCATTTCGCAGAGAAGTACGTACGGAATTCCTGATTAAACGAAAACTTTTCATTTTATGAGCAGTTCATGAGCAGTTATAACGAAATTTTTCACTGAAAATTCATTTCTTAAGTTGAAATACCTACAACGTTTGAATGAAACAATATTTTTTAAATTCCGTACGTACTTCTCTAGGTATTCTAATGTAGATTGACGCGAATTTTTGTTTTTTGTTCTAGGTAAAAAAATGTGGATGTTTTCGTACCCTACAGCTGCCAACAAAAATTAAAGAGTAACCAGTTAATAAATCCAAGAAAATAAATGTTGCATTCCGACGATGCAACATCATCTCGGCTACTGGCAAAGTTCAACGATAAAAACTTGCATATTATCGAACAATTGAAAAAGTTTGAATTGAAACGTGATGTGAAATTTCCCTCTGCGCTCTAGCTTCGACTCCAAACGGTGACTCCAAATACCTTCCAGATATGGATGGATTTCCGGGGGGAGGGGGGGATTTTTCAGTATCTGTAGAATTAAGGGACGCAGGATATGCAACTTTGTACCTTCTCGAAAGGCCGAACTTTGAAAATAACTGATTGAAATTTTGGTTACCGACCGAGCGAATGTTCACGTCACTAATATGAAGCTAATATAGCGATAGCCCCACTGACGGTAGAAAACGAGAGAAACAGACCAATCTTGTGTTTCCCATTAAATAATCCCGAGATCTCAGCGTGAAAAAATGAAAAACCGATACCTCGCAGAAATATGCCCCATAAGTCATATGGCTGGCTCGATTAATTTTTCTAGCGCGAGGATTGCAAACGCAAAATCAGCCATCCACAGGCGTTACGACGATTAAAAATTTGCAAATTCGAAGGCACCTTCGCATTTGTAATTGTAGTTTCTCTCGAGAAAGCGTCTTTTGCAGTAAAATACGTACATATTGACGATAAAAGGATGATTTACTTCTTTGAGAACCGAGACCTCGTTTCTAACGTGCTCGACCTGCTTCAGCCTTATCACGTCGAGCATGGAGAGTACCTTGAGGGCGAGAGGCCTGCCACGATGCCTGCACAGGACCACTCGACCAAACGTGCCCGTGCCTGAAAGCAGTATCAATCGATCCATTTTTTTCTCACTCGTAATGGCCAACTTGTATTTCGAAATGAAAAAAAGAAATCCAATTTCTCAGAAGAATTGGAATAGTTGCAAAAAAAAGTGAGCACGAATTGCAAAGGATGGGGAATTAGGTCAAGGATGAATGTTCACCGCAGACGATTACTCATTTGTTCACCGCTGTATTATCTTGAACTGATTCTCTTTGCCGGTCCTACCGAAGAATCCAAGAAATTGAGGCAGCCAAGTGATTAAGGGTTAGGCCCCAATGATGCACACTGTTAAATTTTGGCGTGTCTTTTGATGATTGCCAATGTACCGACCCAGCATATCGCTAGCTGCCACCCCCAAGGCCTGTACGCATCTTACTTATAAGGTCATTGAGTATGACATGTCCGATTCGCAGCTTCTTAACCTTGCCGTTTTGTTTCAAATGGTTATAAATATTGTTGGCATAGTAACGTTAAGCCTTGCTGCTGATTCACACGTAGTTTGCGATGTATCCGCTTACGCGGCAGCCCCCAGCTCATCATTATCTACTTTGCTCTCGAGTCGCCCGCGTGGTTCGCTCTGCAGATCAAAATCGCCAAATCGCAACTTCCCAAACCATCGACGTTTGTGGGTTCATTAGCCACATCCTTGTCAAACACTTCGAGTTGCGTGCGCTGTATTACTTTGACGACGGAACTCATAGTCGAAAATAACCCGAATTGTTTATTCATCCATGCTCTACAAAATGAAATCGGCAAAATGCAATTTGACAGATAATCACAAACCAAAGAGTACGTCTGAAAGGCTGATGACGTACCTTCAGAATGAAAAAAAAACGAAGAAGCGTCAAAGTGCAATACCAGGGATATTGGGTATCATTGCCCTCAATGAAAAGGCTCGATTCTCTAATATTATAGTAGTTGTGTCTGCCAGTGCCTATATTTTTTCGGTAGTAATTAACCTGGTAGGATTAGAATGCGATACTGACACGATATTGAACATTTTTTTCAGGATTCCGTCTGCTTGTGTGTGTTTGAGCGAAATTGACGTAAAAGCTGCCGAAGCTTTTGTCCTGAAATGAATTTTCCCATCCGAACCTAGACGCTTTCAGAATTTCCCTACACTTTGTTTTGTCCGGATCGATCAAGTAGAACCTGATAAAATGCGGTATAAAAAGGCCAATGACGGGCGATGCCCTTCGGCATTGATAAGGAAACTCTTGCGTAAATACTTAAACAAACAGATGCTGCACCATCAATCTTATCTGGCTATATTTCTTTTTTGTTTTTCCTGGCTGTCGTGATTATAAGTATGTATTTTTTTATTTGCTGTTTGCAGTGGCAAATGCGTATTATTTTCGTCCAAAGACCCAACTACGCAGAAGATATGACTAGTGGAGAGATTTTTTAGGGAATCCCCAGATCCTACCACATCCCTATAAGGATGTCACAGGGACGTTCGTAAGGACTCTTTATTGGAATCCAAGTGGATTCCGTGCTATTTCCCGATTGGCGTCGTGTAAGAATATTTTATTTGAAATTCTCCACTGGAATTTATCGGATCGCCAAAAAAATATCCTTTCGTGATCTCATGCACAAAATTTGTTAGGGAGTCCCAAAATGCACACGCATCTCTATAAGGGTTCCTTAGGGACACCGCACATAGTTAGTGCCTCATTGAGATCCAGCTGGATTCTGCACTGCTTCCCGATGATCGCAGTTTGAGAATTCTTACCACTATCGAATCGTATATGTGTGAAAAGTCACGAAAAAAGGGCGTGTTGAAAGGTAACCTGCACGTTTTGTGAGCGTCCACGTGTCTAATGATATTATGTCAAAGTGCAGTCAAATGAGTAATAAGCTATAATTATAGTGGATTTTCAGTGACGTTATTCAAATCGATTTCTAAGATATACTTTTTCAATCTATTTCTACTTTTCAAAGATAAGATTTGTAGTTTTCGAAGATCCTTTTATTTCGTACATATCTATATATTTTGTTCAGGAAATTCAACGTACAGAATGCGAAGATCTCCATGAAGAATCGTATCGGATTCTGTCCGATAATGTGGGAATCGCTTAGTATTTGTATTGGATTCGTACATTGGATTCCAATGGCGAATCCCTATTAAAATCCAATATACGAGCGTGACGTTTTAATATAGGGCCCCAATGCCATGACCCATTGGATCCCTATCAGGAAGTAGGGCCGCGTATGGGAATCCAATTGGATCCGTACGACAATTTCTGCTCGGGCAATCCTTTCTTCATCAACTGGACCACTATAAAAATGTAAAATCCAACCATGAAGCTGGTTCTGTCGATGATGACAAAAATCATTGATGGATTTTTCTCCCAGCGGGTTCGTGTGCCATTTCGCTTTGAGATCTCGATCGGCTCATCTGCACCCAAAGTCTACGCGGTCCGTGAGCAAATGGTAATACCTATAGCCGAAATCCTATACGGATTCGAATTCTCATTCCACCCTGAAGACAGTTGGTCCGTTCGTCGTACGAGACACTTGCGTTGGACCTGCGTCGTTGTTCCAGTAGCATGCGGAGCTGAGGGGGTTGAAAATCTGACCAATTTTCAACCGATCAGAGCCCCTCATCCCCGCGTACCGATCTTACCGCGTGCGCGCCTGTTTCTCCGGCAATGGCGCTATAAATATTTACGAAATTGGCAAGTCTCACGGAACACATGTTCTCCGTGTCCTGTTCCGTCTCATGCGTCCGCAAAGTTTTATTCAAGCGTTTATAATGACGACGGATTTTCCTCGTTGGATCGAAAACACACGCTTTTGTGAGCGCTCGACGACAGGTGTGTGTTGCGCCCGCGCGTGTCGTGTCTCTCGCGAAACACGAGTGGGTCCAAAATTGATCGTGTACTCTCACACACTCGCCCTTGACTAATTGACAAGATCATGCAGGGCGAGAGACAACAACGTTGATATTCATAGCCGCGAGGCCACGGAGACTGACAGGGGCAGGCGAATTTACTCGAATTAGCGAAACTTTGACTTGGCAACGGAAAACGCTTTGACACACGGATCCAGGGGGAGCTCGGGACTTTTAGCGATTGACGTTAAACGATACTTGTAACTTTTAGACATCGATATATGCCCGAACAAAGTTCAAGTCCAAACTTTCCGAGTCCTACGTTACACCGTTTTTGACACTGAAAATGTTTAAACACAGAAAATTCGGCAGTTTCTTGGGAAATTGCGCATGACAGTATCGGCAAAGAAAAAGAAGGCATGTATTTGGAATTCTTCCCGTCAAACGCTCTGCTGAATGACTTGATATTTTCACTTTCAGTGACTAAACATTTTTGTTTTTTTTTTTAAATTAAATTTGTCAAATTACAATCTGTAATTATGTGCCTAACGATAGATAATTAGGGGGCAATTACGAGGGTCATGTGTATATGGTAACGTCCAACGACGCATCTACGTAGTGTGGTTTTGTGATTTGTTTTTGTTTAGTTGTGTGAATGCGTGTACTTTGAGTGTGTCAATGGATTTTGTTTGTTTTGCTTATTACTGTTTTATTTTGTTTTCTTTTTAATCTTGTTGGAAGCAGTGTTGGGCAAAACTCATTTACTAGGGTAACCACAGATTAACAATTGATTAATTGCAATTGTGAAAACTCACGATTAACAATTAACTAATTGTTAATTGATGTAGTCGCAATTAACAATTAACCAATTGTTAATCGTGACTTTCCACAATTAGAAACTCATCAATTTTCAATCTGTTTAATGTATTTGATGAAAAACTAACCGTTAAAACTGATTATTGTATAGGGCGTGGAGTGGCGTCCGAACAAAGGGGTAAGCTAATGAAATACATATATGAGGTTAATTATTAGGTTCAATTGTTTCTTGGAACAATTAAAAAAGTTAATTACAATTGTTTTAAATGCGAGTTGCAATTAACATAGATTAACCGAAAAAAATTAGTTGCAGCATGCAATTAATAGTGTAATTGCAATGTTAATTGCAATTAAATTTAATGCAACTGCTTTTTAGTCAATGATTGGACTGATTGAAAATTTAATTGATAAACGCCCAACACTGGGTGGCAGCGACGTGGGACATCCAGGGACTTGTGGCACTTTAAGGGGGGCAGATAACTTTGAGCGAGGAAAGAATTTGCTGATTTTTATGATTTTTGTTTAAGAAAGCAATTTTTCATAATTTTTTCGACTTGGCGTATCTTTTATCACTACTTTCGGCTGTTTTGTGGTTTTTTTCATTTATAATTGAACTTGAAAAATGGCGGCAGTATGGCACGATCTTTTCAACGGGTTGCAGCAGATGTTGCGAGATGGCGTGACACGTAGCGTCGGCGGGATCAATTTGAAGAAAAAAAACCAGCCAAGGCTTTTCTTCCATTAAATTAAATCGTAAATTAAATTCTTAAATCTTAAATTAAAATTAAATAAAATTATATTTGAAGAGAACGAATAAAAATTCTTAAATTAAAATCTTAAATTAAATCGTATGTTAAATCTTTCTGTCTCAAAGATTAACATTTGATCGATTTTTAACATTTCTCACTTTCTCACTCACAACATTTCTCACTTATGAGTGTTAACACTCATATGCATAACATGAACCAAGAAAAGTGAGAAATTTTGGAAATCGATGAAATGGTACTCTTTGAAACAGAAAGATTCAATTTTCTGAAAAAACGGCTACATTTTGCAATAAAAAAATACTGTTTATTTTATATTCAAAAACATTTGGGGTGATGTTTTAGATAATAAGGTTAGAAAGATTTGTACCAAATTTCATCAGAATCAGTCGATTACTTTTTTGCTATACGTCACGCCAGTTTCGAAAATGCAGTATCGTAGACCACACCGCCGCTATTTTACAAAATTAATCGTTAAAAAGCATACCATTTAATAGCCGAATGTAGTCATAAAACATACCCTGAGTCTCAAAAAGTGCAAATAAATGCTACCTTTTAAAAAAAAAAATGAAAATCAGCAATTTTTTTTTCGCATAAAGATGTCGCCTCAAACACCTTGTTTCCGTACGCCGTTAGAAAATGATCAATTTGCCGCAAACCGAAGAACAAACGCAAATCGAAGAGAAACTCACCCAAATAACGATAAAAACACGCGTTTTGACACTTAAGCCATTACGTGAAGTGAAAAAATATCTCGTAAAAATTCTAAGGACTATCGCGTAGGCAATTGTTGATAATTGTGATAAAACGCGAGTGGCGTCGCTCACTCCTACAGAATATATAATACATTTTTCTTTTTCTTTATTAAAAAAAAATTAAGTGTACATGTTGAAGCTACTTAGGCCAGCTACAAAGTAGGGACAAAAACGAAAAGATACAATTCACAATGGTTGTAATAAATGTTTAGGTCGTTGAAATAAAAATCTTTTTATTCTACAGGTGACTTACTAATTTAGTATCTGAAGCGGAGAGGAATATGTAGTATATACGTATACGCAACTTGAATGACATCTAACGATAGCCAGCGGCCCTATGTCGGTAAAAACCGATGGAGCGCTACATCAAGAGCGGCACGATTTCGAAAGTTCTCCGCGAGTGTCAGTTCACCTGCAGCAGGGGATATCGACTGTAGATAAATTCACGACTTTACATATTCCATATATTACCGATTCGAAAAAAGAAAGACTTAGCTTTTTATTTTATTCTTTTCTCGCAAACGATATAGCGAGACTTACGAAAACGTTGTGATAATGATTTTTTAGAAATTAAAAAAAACTTCTTTTAAAAAAACATGGTTTTTCGCCTAATCGAAGTTACATTTGAATATATATATATAGTGTACAATGCAACAATTAATTCTGGACACGTGTTTTAAAAAATTTAATTTTTGCATTTATGTATCATTTTTGCGTTAAAATTGCTTATATTTCATATTCGTATCACAGTATGCGTATTAAGGCCTTAGGCCACAGTAACGGGTATAAAATCATGTGCGAATTTAACCATTTTTTTTCGTATGAAAAAGTGATTCACTCATAAAATGAATTACACATCTATTTGTGAACGTTGTGTAAATGTGGAAAAAAATACAAAACGAGTATAATGATTGGTTCCAGACTCAGCGAAAAAAAAATTACCAAATGGCGATAAACGTTGATTATCAATTTTTACTATTTTTCTGACCATTCTACAAGTTATACGAAAATGAAAAAAATTATTTCGCCTCTATTCTGCTACCAACGTTGAAAAACAGTGTACTGAAGGTGCATGTTACATCTGAGGTCAATCGGCGAATTGGTTACCGAAATATCGTGCTTGCCGATTCAAAAGGCAAGGCAAAAGTGTTTCGAGAAAAACACTTTCAAAGTTACTGCGTCTCGAACTTGCTGGCCGAGTTCTCTCCTTATAATCTCCATAGCTCGGCTAATTTTATAAGTGTCATCAGACGCTTTTCACAAACATACTCAGAAGGTCCTGTAGTATGATAAAATTGAAAAAAATATCGATTTTCCCAAATTTCTAGACATCAATGGCTCAAGATGACTTTTCACTGAGATTCCATTTAATTTATCAGTAACTAATTCTAATTCATCAGTAGCTAATTCTTACTAGGAAATTCATATTCTTATTAGGAACTTACTAGAATCAGTAGCTAATTCTTACTAAAAAAACCAGTTGTAACGAAGGCGTTCGATAGCAACTAGTTTTCACTAGGGGAAATCCTCTTAACGGTTTTTAACCGTAACATATACGTATATAAACATTTAACGAAATAACAAAACGTCAATTCTGGTACCATTTTATTTTCTATTCGAATGGAGTTGCACAAATATTTTTCGCCTATTAGGGCACGTCGAGTATCAATAATCTTCATTGAAATCGCTAATGCGGAATAGAAAAGGATCGTTTTGTGTGATTTATATTACACGAAGAGTGTGTATTTAACGAGCATTAAAATCGTATACCGATATTAGTGGATTTTATTATGTAAACACGATCGTATGGCCGTTCCGTTTCTATATACGAGAGATGAACTCCAGCATAGCCGAAGATCTTTCGCCACTGGCTTCTGTATATATACGTGATGTGCACGCAGCTTATGAGCATAGTCATTAAAGTATGGTGCTTGTTGCGGGCAAGTCGAGCGATCGACTGTTTCAGCAATAACATCGCGTTCGAGTAGGCTATAAAATCTAATGAGGTACGTAAACATGATTAGCAGAATACACGAAGACTCAGTGGTGTACTGTCCACACCATATCAACTCATCAAGCTAATTACTGTCATCTCCTCATTAAAAAAAAAATCTGTTCTAGACTTGTCAATTACGTCTCTGCAGCAATTCAATTAATCTCATTCTGCTTTAATGGACAAGTAAACTTATTTCTGACGACCATTCATCCGAATCTCTGCCCTTTGAAGAAAAGGAAAGGTGCGAGGATTGAAGTTTGATAAGTTCAAAGAATGATCAATTAGGAACGAAGGTACTCGGAAAATATTTATCGCTGTGGCATGTGCGCGATTTTCTTTCGCGTTAAAAAAGACTAATACTGCAGCACATTTTGAAATTTGCCGTTCGATCGTTCGTCACTGCAACTAGCCTGTATAAAAAAAATAAAAATTAGCATTGCTTGTAGGAAGCATTAAAAAAAACTAAAAAAATCGACTATTTAATTTTTAATAATTTTTAATTGCTGAAAAATAACTAGGATTTTTACGAAAACTTGAGGCCTTGTTCGTATAGGTCCAAACATCCTTCAAAAAAATCGGCGCTGCTCTTGTGTCTTTGAATAGAAGCTGATCCAAATTTCTGCTATTCCGACTAGATTATGTATTTTTTCAAAACCTGCCCAGTGCGTATCGGAAAATGCGGGTGTAGATCCGAAAAGCCCATAACTCTGATTGATTTGGAATCTCGTGTACCCCTGTATCTGGACTCGCGGATTACGAATATCATAGTGAAAATACTCGCAAATTTGATTTTCAAGGTCAACACTCACGAAAACTGATTTTTTAACAGTGTTTCTGTTTTATTTGAGTAAATATCCGTTTTAGAGAAAAAGATCTCCTATAAAAGTTATAGCCTATGGAAATATTAATCTTTTATGTTTTGTACAGTTTTTATCTAAAACCATTCTTTTTCGAGAAAAATGGGATAATGGTCCAATAAGTGAAAACTGCTTAGCACCAATAGGTTCGACATTATCTGCTTACGCACTTTACTGCGGGAAGGTTGGAGTTTAGTGCATGTTTTTTTTTTGCTTTTTTGTTTTCATTATTTCATTTTAGTATCTTTTTATATTATATGCTATTTTGCATTTTTTGTGATTCAGTCAATTTCAAAGTGCATGTTTTTTTTGTTTTTTATTTTTTATTTTTTTTTCTTTTATTTCAGTTTCTTTTTTGTATTACATACTATTTTTGCATTTTTTGTTTGAGTTTGTTTGGATTGTTTGGGTTTGGTTTTTTTGTTGGGCTTGCTTGAGCTTTTTTGTTTAGATTTGTGTTTGGATTTTTTTTTTGGTTTTGTTTCAGTTTGAATTTGGTTTTTTTCTTTGGGTTTGTGTGGGCTAATGAACATTATCTATATTCTTGCCGTTACCGATCCGTTACTATAGATAAATAGATAATACCGGACCTAAGGAAGCTAAGCAATTTTCACTTATCGCAGCATTAACCCATTTTTCTCGAAATGCGATGGTTTTAGACAAAAATTGTATGGAACATGAAAGATTAATATTTTCATAGGATACAACTTGTGTAGGAAATATTTTTCTCTAAAATGAATATTCACTAAAATAAAACAGAAAAACTGTTAAAAATCAGTTTTCGTGAATGTTGACCTTCAAAATCAAATTTTCGGGTATTTTCAATATGATATTCGTAATCAGCGGTATGGGCTTTTCGGAACTTTATCCGTTATCATCATCGTGTATGCTGTACCGCAGTCGTTTATTGTATACTAACTTCGATTTCGCTTAATAATCCGTGATCACAATACGCCAATGATACAGGAGGGGTGAAAAAGGGGGAATCTTTGTTTGATGTTTCATACTTTATTAACGAGGCTTGAACCGACATGCGAGGAAGTTATTTGTGCAGTCCTCTTATGGAGTTCCCATGAAGTCAACTTAGGGATAAGTTGGTTGTATCTTCCGAATTTGTCGATGTTACTGAACCCAAATAATTTCGATCGAAAGATCTATTCAAACGAAAGTGCCTGTCGTTTTTTCCAATTTTTCAAATGAATAGTCGAAAAATTGGAGGGGGTGACACATCACATATCACTTTGATACAATCACGATATCACTTGATACAATCACAATAACTAAAGGTATAAGATACTCAAGTGCAATTCCAAGAAAGTCCCATAGGAAAAAAAAGACGATCTTTCTTGAAAAACGTCAAACTTTTTCAGCAGCTGACAAAATTCTGTTGAGGGCAAAAAAGACCTCGAAGCTAAATTACTGTGGGTGGAATGAAGGAAGACTAGATTATTGATTCATCGATAGATCTAGCCATCGAGTATTTATTTGCATGTCGGATCAATACAAGATGTCAATACTCGTGTCGTTTACGAAAATCGTCCGCTAATAGAAATTTCAGAATAATAGTTTAATCTCCGCGATACATTCAGAGTACTCAATTAATCAAATAATTATATAGGAGATTCGGGACAACTGACGTTTTTTTACCGTTTGATTCAAATCTATACACTACATTTTTTGTTATATTCTGAATGCACCATCCAAATTTTTAATTAATAGACTACACCGTTTCTACAAAATGTACGATTGTACTCCCTATTTTTTACGATTTAAAAAACCGTAGAAAATCTTCCTAAAATTTACGATAAAAGTACTCCCTTTTTTTTAACATAGGGAGATGCTTACGCTCATCGCTGAATGGCAGTTTTACGTACAAAATAGTTTGAATTAAAAAAAATGTTATGTAGAACTGTCAAATCACTAAGTACATCATAACAATTTCGGTTCCCTTAGCATTATGACAATTAGGCATCTCCCTATGTTAAAAAGTGTTTCTTCAATTGTAAATCTTATGGAAACGGTGTAAACGATCGATTAAAAATTTAGAAGGTCCACGCGGTGTATGTCAAAGAATTTACTGTATAAATTCGAACCAGATGGTAGCGTCAATTATCCCGAAACTCTTTAAATAATTGCAAAGATGAATTACTTATTATAATTATAACAATAAAAAGAAAATGAAAGCTTCTTATGCCAGGAGGTCTGGAACTTGTTCGTCAGTTGATGATATTTCAAAAAAGACTGGGACACATTAAAAGGGTGAAGAACGATGCCTCTGTGGGGGAGTTACATTTTAACTGCCTCGACTTCAAACATCGAGTTTCCTCTCTCGTAGCTTCTCGATGAGGTTCGTCGTGCATAACATCACACACACACACACAAGCATATTCTGAAGAGTTATAAATATATATATTCGCGGTCAGCCTCTCACTCTCCAGTGGCCCACTTGCTCGGCGAACACCAGCAATCTCTTTGCGCCTGTGCGCCCCGCAGGTCTTTCCCATCAACTGCTGTGCTGCTGTTTTCCAATCGCACTCGTAACACGACCAATAATATTTCATACTCGCTATATAAAATTGAAATAATTCCACATTGAAGTGAATCATGAGTCTTTGTAGTCTATCGATTCTATGTGCAAAATGAGAGTCTTGTGCTATTTCGGCGTGAGCTTTTATTTTGCAAAGCACAAGCAAAAGGTGACAGCTCGGTGAGGAAAAGAAAATAATTTCATTGGGGTGGCGTCAAACGAGGAAGCCTCATAATTTTGTCACGTCCATTTGTCACAGCCACACAGATTTTACCGTTTTAAACATATGAGCATGAAATTTTGCTAGATGCTTCTGATAGAGATCTCCATTAAGGGGTCTTCTCACTTTAGACGCCAAAAAAGGCTGTTTTCATGATTTTTATGAAAGATGTATAGTATAGGTATGGTAAAAAACATTGTTACACTTAAAACATACACTTTCGAAATGCATTAAAAGAAAATGTATGTATTTGCGGAGCCCAAACAAACTTTAAACACGTTTTTCTCGAAACAACATTTTTCGACGCCTTCTTGATAAAATCTTCGTAACTACTGAACCGATCCTTATAAAATTCCAACCACATATTCTTTACAACTATACCTATACCGCATATCACGGATTTTTTAAAATTTTGATGTTTAGTTTTTTTGACAAAAACGGTGAAAAAAAATGCATTTTTTGTTTTATCGAAAAATGTCCGCCATTTTGTTATTTTTGCATATATCAAAAATCGTATAATATGCGCTATAGCCATTAACATGCTGAATCTAAAACCGTTTGATTTTTCTGTTTCGGATGGTTCATCTCCGAGATCCCATCAACAGCGCTGACCTACAATTTATTAGGACATTTTTTCAACTACCATTTTCGTCTATGAACAGTGACTGAAATAAATGTATATTTTTCAAGATGTACCTCGAAAGTGTACTTATTAAGTGTAACAACTTTTATGCCAATATCTATACTATAAACCTATTTTTAAAAATCATGAAAATAGCCTTTTTTATCGTCTAAATGGAGAAGACCCTTTAATAACGTGTATTTATCTAGGTCGCTTTAAGTGCCTCTAAAATTCGCCGCCCCCTGAAGTCTGCCGTCCCTAGGCAGCCGCCTATACGGCCTATTGGCAAATCCAGGACTGAGGGTAACTTTGACAGTTTTTGGGGCTACTTTAGCAGACCGCCAAAATAAAGTTTAAATTTTTTGTTCAAGTTTGTTATAATACTCCTAACGTTGATTGTAATGTTGCTCAAGTTGATTTTGATCTCAATGATAATTATAAGACGGATTAAGTGCCTAAAATAGTACCCTAGGTACTTTATATTTTTATATTCAATGTTTCTTTAATAAAGATGACAGTTTGATTGTAAAAAATCGGTGTTTTTTTTAAATTTAATTCCATGTAAGATGAATAAGATATTTAATTTTTGTTATCAAAAAGATGTCAAAGTATCTTATTCTTTGACATGAGTTGCATTTCAATGCCTTGTCAAAGGAATCTCACACTGGAGGTTACTTAGACGCTTTTTTAAAACATAAAATTGTGAGAGTGGGCTTGACTTTCTGATACATTTGATAGCCAAAGGACACATTGTTCTATTGGAGCAAAAAAGTTGGAATTGGGGATGTTAAAGAAAAGTTACCTACAAAAAACTTCCAAAACCTGTTCAAAGTAACCCCATTTTGCAATCCCCTGCAGAGACGATAAATTTGGGACTCACGTTACGCTACACTTTTCGAAGATCGTTACCCTCGCCTATCTTTATTCGAAAAGTCTCTCGGGAAAATTCTTTTGATCGTACGCAATGCTATTTTCCACCATACTCGAAGTGCCCCATTTCGAAAATCCAAAATGGCCAATTTAATATCCCAGGTAAAATCACGGAAAAGAAAATTCTCCAAATGACAATTCGACTGAATCTCCGGTGTTCTAAAATTCTCAAAATGTCACCGAAGTAATGCAAAACAGCAAAAGTGCTGAACGAAGAAGAAACGATGTCTACGATATATCTTGATAAAATAATCATTGAGAATCGAAAGAAACTGTTCAATGCTTACCGATCGTTTTTATAATTTCCATTTCGTCGACGTCGTATCTGGCCGAATCCTCCTGGGATCCTTCCTCATCAGAAGTTGCGTCTCCAGACATTTTCGTTACTCTCTTTTCTGTTTCTCTCTCTCTCTCTCTCTCTCTCTCTCTCTCTCCCTCACTCTCTCTCTCTTCTTTCGCGACGATAACTCCAAGCCAAAGTCTCGTTTGCAGGTGTCGAGAGATACGACAAACGGAATGAGAAAAAGACCTGCCTTCCTGCAGGGAAAACTCCTCTTCACTAGCACGCAAGTAAAAGCGACAGAGCAACACGTCAAAAGACAGAGATTTATGTTTCTCTCTCTCTCTCTCTCTCTCTCCCTGAAAATGTCTTTCTCTTGCGAGCACGTGGGGAAACTGGTGGTTCAACGATCCACGAACGAAGATATTCTTAGAGTTCCACTTCCGTACGTCTCATAACTGTCCGTCCTGGTCTCCGACCGCGACACACGTATGCACAAACCCGCCCGCCGTATATAGATCCGCGTTAAATAAACTATAACGTAAGCCCGAACATCGAATCGTATATGCAGGAGAGACGAAAATCAGCATCTTTCAGCTAGCCTCCCATCATTAGTTCCAACATGATCAGCACGATAACGCAGACCTATTTATTAAAAAAAAAGAAGAAAAACAACTAAGCGACCGTCTTTTGTTCGATTTTCAAAATTAAATATACTCAGTCAATTAAATCACTCAATTTTATCCTAAATTCAGGCAATTCATCGGATTACTTTTACTTATCCTGATCGCGGTATTTCCGCATAGAAAAATCCATTTACTCGTATTATTCGCAAGTAAGTTCGAGTTTCGTACGTGAGTTGCGTAAATAAATAATTTGTAAGTTTGCTTGTATTTTTTTTACGCACAATTTTTATTTTGTACCACTCATTGTACGAGTTTGAGTTTAACTTTGGTCTATTTACGATTGAGGCCATACCGCATCAGAGAGTAGAAATAAGTAGAAAAAAAAGGCGCCCCAGAAAAGAGAGAAAAGAGATGAGGTGACGCCAAATTATTTTAATAAACGATTGAGGTATCGCATTTTCTCTTGTTTTTCGCTCTTCCCTTGTCCCTCGTCCTCCTACTATTCTGAGCAAAAAATATACGGTGTCCAGTGTAAATTGAGCTGCAATGCCTGATCTTTCCGACTTGTGATTTATCGTATTGATGATAATTGTGTTATAATTCTGTTCTAATTCTGTTAGAATTATGTTATGATTCTGGTATAATTCTGTTATAATTATGTTGTAATTCTGTTATAATTATCAATTATTATTGTGTTATAATTCTGTATGGATATTATTGTATTTCCATAACGTATTATACTTCTATTATTTCCTATCTTCAATATTTTTATATTAGCATTCTTGTGACTTTATTATATTCTCATTATTCGCTAACACTCGTCTTTATCGTATCCGACTTTATTTGATTTCTTTGAGGAGTGCATTATCGTTATTGATGGAGTTATCAGGTTAGTTTATATTAAATAGTACAGCTTATCGGTTAATAAGAGAAAATAATGCGGCTGCCTCGACCGAGCAAAAAACAGCATAACTGAAAATACGTACAATAATGGTGCAAAATAATAATGTGACTTAATTGGTAATTATCATTTTGCATTTTTTTTCTGAATGTTTGAGGCGTGTTATTCTTTGCTCTTAGGGACACGTACTTTATTTTATATTTTGTATTGATTCGTTTCGGTTATGGTTTACGATTAATTTTTGTTTTTCAAGATAGGCTTCTTTTATCACTAATTTGCGTCAACAAATTTGTGATAAAGAAGTCGAATATAAAAATCTTTTGTCTCGCTCGTTCTCTCGTGCTCAAGCTCTTTCCCTTTTGCGCATAGATAATTTTTCACGATGCGACGTGAATTACCAACTGAGATATTCGTGCCAAGTTCGTTCGTGAATTTCGTTGCAAAATACTTTAAGGGGGTATACCTCTCTGGAAACTTCAAAAAATGCTTTTTTTGCATATTGTTATAGTGTGAACTTCCAACAATATCTTAAGGCCAACCGGACCCTGGAATTCTAAAAATTGACAAAGTTACATTTATTTTAGTAGAACAGGGTGCGTCGGGTTTACCGCGAACCGTCGATTTTGAACGCGATTATCTCGAAACTAAATATCTTGACACGGCGGGATTGATATCTCGAGTAACATTCATACTATTGTCTTGAAATTGCACAGTTAGCGTTCGAACACTACTCATTTTCGGTTCACGATCGCATTGTTTAAGGATGTTGAGTCCGAAATCGCAAATGATGATAAAATTCTGAAAATTTGGTATGTTTTTGTATGAAGTATTTCAGAGGTCGTGTAAAAGTTTCACGACAATTAGAAAGCTCGTTATTGAACAATTAACATTCACAAATTAAATGTTGTTTTATGGAAACTGATGTAACTTTGCAATAAGTTTTTTTTTGACCTCTCAATTTTATAACATCTACAATATACTGAAAGCAACGGAAACAAAACGAAGTTTATTGATAAATTTTTTTTAATTTCTTTTAAAAATTGTTCTTAACAAAATGTTAATTTTTTAATAACGAGCTTCCTAATCGTCGTGAAATTTTAACACGACCTCTTAAATACTTCATACAAAAACATAGCAAATTTTCAGAATTTTCTTATCATTTTTTATTTCAACCCTTAAGGAGGTTGAAGTAATGATGATAGAATTCTGAAAATTTGGTATGTTTTTACATGAAGTATTCAGGAGGTCGTGTAAACATTTCATGACGATTAAGAAGCTATTTATTGAACAATTAACATTAACATGTTTTATAGGGACTCAACATCCTTAATTGGACGAACCATTAGTTAATAACAATGGCTTCAGCATGCTGTTTTTCAAGAGAAAAATGAGGTTTTCCTTGGCGAAGCTGTCATTTTTCGTATTTTTCGAAATTTCGAAAACTGGATCGTGAACCCATAGCCAGTTGGATATATTTGAAGAAAACATTTTCTATTTTCGTTTCAGATTATATTTGAGCCTGGTAGAGATCCCGCCGTTTTGAGCCTCGCCGCTGGAGGACTGCAACGCCAACTGCAGCACCACGAACACTTTGAAAGATTTTCTTTCGAAAAAATTATAAAAATTAACGTGCTGGAAAAAAATGTATTTACTCCAACCAATGTGTTACTAGAAAAAAATTCGTCATTTCGACCCATCGAACTGGGCTTGCAGAGAGGGATACCCCGTTAAGGCTCGATGGATTTTCCGGTTCTCTCGTCACTTATTGCCACGGACTTACGAATTCAGCGCACTAACCCTCTCGACGGGCCTTCGCCGTCTCGTTTCGCTTTTACTTCGCCTCGTATTTCCCTTTCTTTCGGGAAAACCCCGCCCCTCCCTACCGCACGCCTGTCTAAAGTATTCTTCATCTTTTGCGCGGATGCTGCGGGGGACGTTTTTTGGCAGCCAACGAGACGACGAGCTTTCCCGGGTTTCCTCGCCCACCCCCGCACTCCGATCGGAGATAAAGGCTCGAAACGCGAACGAAAACGGAAATACAGAAATACAGTAGAGACTAGCTCCGAGAAATGACATGACGTTCGCACCCACGGGCGGAAAGAGGATCCGAAGTCGCGAACGCTCGTGTGAATTAATCGTGACTCTCGTTTAGCCTAACGCAACAAAAAATTAATCAACTGCGTTTCTTTCGGAAAATGAGAACGAGAATTTTTTTTTTCCATAGGTGGGAATGACAGATGGCCAAGTGCGGACCTCGTTTGAAAATTTGCGGTACCGAAGCTTCGCAGATTTTTTTTGCCCCTGCCGAAGGGTGGGGACTCATTGGATAGGTATGTGAAAATGAAATTAAGGTTCTGTTCGCCATTTTTCATTTTTAAGCTTTGACGGAAAAGCTAAACTAAAGCGGAAGCTAAAGACTCATTTTTAAGATTTGACGGAAAAGCTAAACTAAAACTAAAGCTAAAGACGGAAAAAATAAACACTGTTGCGATTTGAATTTTTTTCATATCTCGTACCATTGAAGCCTTAGGCCACCGTAACGGGTACAAAATCATGTGCGAATTTAACAATTTTTTTCGCATAAAAAAGTTATTCACTCACAAAATTAATTACACATCTATTTAGTATGAATATCAAGCTGTTACTAAATATGTGTTTTTTTTTATCGATGTAGAAAATGGCCGACTACTCGAAACTTTTCGAAACAGCTTTTTTCCAATTGGAGTGACAAATAACTTCAACAATTTTCACTCGATTTACTTCAAATTTAAAAGTTAGGTTCCTAATTGCATTTTGCAGAGAAGTACGTACGGAATTCGTGATTAATCGAAAACTTTTCATTTTATGAGCAGTTATAACGAAGTTTTCCACTGAAAATTCATTTCTTAAGTTCAAATACGTACAACTTTTGAATAAAACAATATTTTTTTAATTCCGTACTTACTTCTCTAGGTATTCTAATGTAGATTGACGAGAATTTTTGTTTTTTGTTGTAGGTAAAAAATTGTGGATGCTAAATGTCACGCCGCGGAGCGCCTTAAAAAATATAAAAGAAAATATTAGTAGTCGGCCATTTTGTACATCGAATAAAATATATATTTTTTCTAACAGCTTGATATTCGTACTAAATAGATGTGTAATTAATTTTATGAGTGAATCACTTTTTCATGCGAAAAAATGGATAAATTCGCACATGATTTTATACCCTTTATTGTGGCCTTAGGCCTTAAAACGTTATCGACGAAAAACGAAAAAGACCCCAGTTTTCAAGGGTGCGTTTCAACCCTTAAAAATCGGGTTTCGCAGATGTGAAAAAAATACGTGTCGCCTATTTTTACCCATTCTACAAGCATGCCAAATTTCATCGAAATCGGGGAGATCGACGTCCCAACCTTTCCTTGTTAGCTATATTCCCTGACAATTTTATTGAAGTATTCCTAAAATTGAATGAGCTACAGCCTCTAAAAGCCGACCGGACGAGCAATAGCAGCACCATACTTCAAACTTTAAACGCGCTTTTCTCGAAACACTATTTTCAAAGTCGGTGGACGTGATATCTCGAGAACCACTTGATGGATTATTTCCAAATTTACAGGAAAGACGACTAGAAACATTCAAAGGTCGATGACGATCTTTCTTTTCCCAAATCGATCTTCATTTTTTGATAATTACGTACAAATCATGACTTTTTTCATATAATTTGTATGCTCGAGTATTGATTCATCGCCACGTTGTAAAAAAAAAATATTTTAAGCCTCAACGATCGTCAACGACTCGTATTTATTAGTAAATTGAATAATCCGTTTGGTTTTTAGATTTCCGATAGACCGTTCAAGCTGAAGAGTGTCCACCGCCAAACACCACCAAAAAAATTTCATCATTTGCCAACGGCCATGTTTTTGTTGTTCTGTATTTTTTGTGATTTTTTTAAAAAGCTCTCCATACATGTAGCTCTGTGTTAAAAAAAAATGCCTTTCCTTTTCACCAACCGTTTCCCGGAAAACAAATTCTGAATTCGGCCACTTTTTCGGGCCTCTAGATCGATGTACCCCCTTAAGCCCCGCTTTCGAAATATCAAGCTTCGAAGTGATATGCAATGCCCCCTCCCTCAAATTTTTCAACTATGGATTGAAACAATCTGGAAAAATTCTAGCTACTAGCATTTGAATAAGACCTTTACTTGGATTAAAACTATTGCGGTTAAGTAACGTCAACAATTCCTGGAGATATGGACAACCAACTTATCGCTAAGTTGACTTTATGGAAACTCCATAATAGAGCTGCACGAATAACTTCCTCGCATGTTGGTTAGAGCCTCGTTAAAGGGTTAGGCTACTGTAAGCATTCGAATAAGAAATCGTTCGTCGCTTGAGGCAATTGAAAGATTGAAGATAAATTTATTATTACGATAAAACAGCTAGCAAAGATTTAATCGTGTTTTTCTGTATGTTTTCCAAAAGGGTGTACACGATTTTTCGACATCTAATGAATGGATTGCCTTGATATCTGTTACACTTATTCAGTGTAATAGTAATTTAGTCTTGACCCACGTTTTTCTTCCTAGCATTCTTTTTCATTAGTTATCACCAACAATGATGCCATTTCTCCTCGAAAAGTCGAAAAAATCAAACATTTGTTATTGTCGATTGAAACACGATAACAAAAAAAGGCTCGGTCAAGTTTTACCCAATATTATCTATTTTAAGAAAAAAAAACTTGTTTTTTTTGTTGTTTCAAATCAACCGAGTGGCGAAAATCAAGTACACCATTGAGCGCCTCACGTTTAAAGGTCCTTCGCGAGATTGTGTATAACTTCTTTAATTATTAACATTTTTTATGAAATTTGGTACACAACTTTGTTAATGTACATAACGCTAATGTTCGAATAATTTTTCAGGCATCTTACTTATTCCTCCAAAATTGATTTGTTTAAATAACCCTGATTTTCGGGTCGTCACAGTAGCCTAACCCTTCAATAAAATATCAAACATCAAATAAGTATACAATGAATGCTTGTGGTTCAACATTAACCCCCAACATTCCCAGATACTAGAAAACTGTTATAATCATGGAGGGAACCATAAATATTGTCGAAAAGTTCACGAATGAATTTATTCTTTATCAAAATCCGGTACAAGCTCGACTATCATCAATGTTTGACAATTAAACTTTTTCGAAACGCGTTGGCAAAAATCATGACACGAAATCGATTTTATTTTTTTACAAAATTAATCATTTTACCGTAACTACAATAATATTTTTCGAAAAAACTCGTCGAATCCTATTTTCCCCAATTATTTCAGGTTTTTTAAAAGATTACAAGAATAGAATGCGAGAGAAGGAGCGATGGTTTTGAAACACGGACGAACATGAGAAAATTACAAGAGAAATCGATGTAAATGCCAACTATTTCCCCATCGGCCAAATTACAAGACGAACTTGATCCGAATTACTCACTATCTTATTTCTTCGCCGCGTGCGCGCACGTCAATGAAAACGAAGAATGAGGAAGTTGGCCGAGCCTCGGAAAATCGTGGTGGTGAGAGAACGTTGAATTTTGGAATGATCATCATCGAACAACGCACGCAACTCTCGAGATCCAGACTTATTTATCAGTATTATTGTTATTATTATTCGGACCATCGTTGTTGGCCCCGTTTCAATAATAAGAGTGAGTCGTTTTCTATATTTTTTATTCTTATTCAGATTTCCCTCGAAGTTAGTAATTCGCAGGCTTTTTTAATTACTTTATGAAAACGTATTTATATATATATATATATGAGGTATTCCACGTGAATCCGGTGGACCTTTTCCTGACCCCCGCCAATTCGATTTATTTTATTTCATCTGATTCCATTGACTCTAAATTTTTTTACATTTTTCGAAATAATTTTTAGTCAAAAAAATTTGTTTTTTTTTTTCGAAAAAAAAAACGCCCCGATTTGAAAATCTGAAAAAATTCCCAAAAATGCGTGATTATATGTAAAAATTTTCAAGCTACCACCCGCAGTGGAAGAATGATTTTTTCGTTAGCAGTCAAAAAGTTCTTGTATTAATTTCAATTGATGTTGTCTTCGGCAGAAAAAAATCATACTTCCACTGCGGGTGATAGCTTGAAAATGTTTACACATAATCACGGATTTTTGGGAATTTTTTCAATCAGGGCGTTTTTTCGGAATTTTTTTTTTGGCTAAGGGGTGTTTCGAAAAATGTAAAAAAAAATTCAGGGTGTATTTTAGAGTCAATGGAATCCGATTTTAGAAAAATCAAATTGACGGGGGTCAGGGAAAAAGTCCACCGGATTCACGTGGAATCCCTCTTATACATTTTGTATTACAGTCGTGCTCTCTATCGAAACTCCGGATCACTGACAAGGGCAAAAAAACGCTCGAACAGTAATGAGATTGAAGTTTGCATCGTTGGAATGCAATGAATTTTTTTGTTATTGCTCAAATTTCTTCGTCCTGTATTTCACTTTGAAAATCCATCAAAGATTTCTTACGATGCTTCGTCGAAGATCTACAATTAGAATCTGCGGAAAAATTAGATATGATAAAAACAAGGAAATAAAAATATAAAAAAGAGTTTTCGTTGCATTCAAATGATACAAACTTCAAGAGCATAATTACTATTAATTACGTCTAGGAATTCAAGATAATCAATTTATCGATTGTCGGGTCTCTGAACATTCATTCGCCCTTCGGTTAAATGCAGAGTGTCGTTAATTATTGCCTCTAAGAGAATCTTTGACTCATTGGAGCTTCATGATGCTCCATGATGACCAGAAGCTCGATGATGATTCCATCCCGACAAATATGCCCCAGAACTACGTTTAGAAAAACCTTCGCTGTTATAGCACCATAGGACATATGAAATTGTAGAAAAAGTGTTATTGTAAATTGTTAATACAAGTATGTAAATATACATATACTTATATTAACAATTCATGGTAAAACTTTTCTACAATGACATATGTCCGGACCGACACATTTTTTTGAGGTTCATTTGCTAATTGTTTCACCCTTAAACCCTATGCCCTAAGTATTACGGTAATTGAGATGAGCTTTTTTCGTTTCTTTTAAATTACCCGAAATTTCGCCTTTGAATCGTCATAACTTTTTTGTTTGTGATTGTAATAGCACGAAATGACATTTGTTATATTCTGCAACGTATGTTTATTATAAATAAATCATTATTTGATACAATTGGTTTCAAGAAAATGACTCCTGAGCTTCCAAAATCTTAAAAATATATAAATGTATGAAAAATTTCACCATCTAAGTTTATTATAAAAAAGAAAATTATTCTCTTCATTTTGACCACATAATGAATGATTTCTATGCCATGTGGCATACCTTCGGAAAGGGTATAAATTAGAGACCTTTCAAAAACAAAGCTAAGTTCAAAATAGCTTTTAATTTTTTTTATAATGTATTTAAAAGTGCACATTTTTCATAGATTTACGCATTTTTAAGAACGCAAGGTCATGAGTCATTTTCTTGAAAGCAATTTAATCAAATGAAGATTTATTTATAATAAGCATACATTGCAGAATACAACAAAAGTTATTTCACGCTATTAGAGCCACGAACAAAAACGTTATGACGATTTACAGGCGAAATTTCGGGTGATTAAAAAAACGAAGACACAATCATATCTTAATTACCGTGACCCTTAGGACATGAGGTCTAAGGGTGAAAAAACTAGCAAATGACTAAGCCACACATATATATATATATATATATATTTATTTATTTATTTACATACGTACACATAGATATATTTATAAAAACATTATTTCCAAGACACTCGAATTCAGAGACTGTCCTGATCCTAAAGGCAAATCTTTTTTTTTAATCAGAACGATCCCCAAAATAGCCAAATGTGATAGCCAACATCGAATAAATATATCGGTTTTAAAATGTCGGCTGCTTATATATGAATATATATTTTTGTCAAAGAAATTTTGTTACATATTATGGTAAATACGAAATATCTTTAGACACTCTTTATTGCCAAATAAATAAGTTTTCTATAAAAATTATGGAGGCCCAATAATTATGACGCCCACCATCTCTCACCCTTGCTTCCTCTCCTCCCCTGATCATATTTCTCTTCGTCTCATCTCTGCAATACGTTTGAACCGCACCATAAAGACGATGAAAAAAATCTCTAGAAAAGAAGCATACTCGCAAAAATCCGCGCGAGCAAGGAGAAAGTTCGCTCCATCGTTCCAGTGGCCTGCAGTCTCTAGACCTGCAACGCCATACCTAATTTGACACGGAACGTGCGAGCAAATTTCACGAAGTACGCGCGATTTCGAGAAAAAAAAGTCCGTGGTGTACGAGTCCGCGGAGTTCGTACGGTGCGAATAGAAATTATCCGATAAACTTCGTTCCGACAAAGACTGATGACACAATTACGCATTCAAGAATTTCAAATAGGGCGATCATTCTCTTTTTGATTCGAAATAGAAGCAATTTTTTTTTACCGCTAATAGTTGTATCGTCGAAACTTTAATCGGGCGCCCTGCCAAAGCAGATCGATATGAGTGAGCGTCAATATTTTTGTACCTCACATCAGTGCGGATGATCGCCCCAATTTTCTCTATATTTCCGTTCCAAATTCGCCTGGCAAACAACGATTTTTCGTTACCTCGGATTTTACGATCGCTCTTTGATCCCTTCCGGTATTTCGTTCCGTGGAAGTTAATGGTTTTTTTCCAAGCTGTTGGCTGATGATAAACATTACGCAACGTGTCTCTCGAGATTCACTTTAATCTGAATTCTATATTGCCGGCACTCTGTCAATACCTCTCTCCATCCGCTTCTCTCCTTCGCTAACTTCCCCTCTCCCCCACCCGAAATATCAGTACATATACATGTTTTTCGTCAACTTATGTCAATCTTTATTTTTCCAAAAAATGTTCCTTCTTCCCTCTAATCCAAATTTCCCATACGCGACAACCTCACCAAACGAACCATTAAAAAATAAAACATCCAAAAGTCATTCTCATAAGAACAAAACTTCCGAATAAAAATCACCAGTTCGGCTTGCAACGTCATTTACTGTAAGTTACTTTTTTTACATTCGTTGTCCGAACCCGTTCAATTTTATTCAATAATTCCCAATTTCCAAGAATAATTTTCTAAATATGTGCTATCGATCGTGCAACCTACATCGCGTTATTTGATCAAAGTTGACGATTCTTTTTGCCCTTAGACTGTCGCAACTGGAAGCTAAATCGATTCCGAGGAAATGGAAATTTAAAAAAAAAGAAAATTACTGCCGTCGTTCGAACACGGGAAAATCGATGATATTTTAATAGTTGTTCGAAGTAGTCGAGCTCGTTTGAAACGCGATCTGGACTCTCTCGACGAGTCTCGTGAACTGACCACTCAACCGCGCGGACTTTACGTACGACGCCAAGCATCCGAACTGGATGTATATATATATATATATTCCCAGTTAAGTGTGTGCATATGTATATACATATATAGATGTCTAAGAACCCAAAGTGGAACTCCCCAAAGTCTCACTCTCTTTTCCATCTCCATCTGCATCTCGTTTTCTCACTCTCCAGCTTCATCCATCGATTCTTTTCCAGACCATCTGACCCTCTATTCGCGTCATATATGTATGATGTGTGTGTGTGGGGGGGGGGGGGGTGTAGGTGTGTGTGTGAGTGTGGGGGCATTGTGGGGATATATATATACCCCTATATATAGGGAAAATATATAGGGAATCGTGCCCCTATATATAGGGAATCAGTCCATCTGGATGGTTTAAATAAGGTCCTCGAAATGTATTGATCTAGTCACAAATTTAAGGGATATTATACAGAGATCATTAGTTATACATCATCTATAAAGATGCTTACATTAATTCAGAACATATATATATATATATATATATATATATATATATACCCCTATATATAGGGAAAATATATAGGGAATTGTGAACATCAGTTCACAATTGTGAACTGATGTTCACAGTGAACATCAGTTCACATCAGATGTTTTAAATAAGGTCCTCGAAATGTATTGATCTAGTCACACATTGTAGGGATTTTATACAGAGATCATTACAGTTATACATCATCCATAAATATGCTTACATTAATTCAGAAATGATTTTGAAGACATTGGGGTTAAGATAATATTGAGTATAGAGACAACCGTCTACATTGAGAATTCTCCGCGGAGTCGAATGCCTTAAAAATAAACTTTTCCTTTATATGCGGGGTCTTTCCGAATTCGAAAGTGGTGACTTGAATGGAATTTGCAAAATTCATAAATTAGACAAGAACAGCACCGACGTACCTCCTCAGATACGCGTACAATTTTAATATCGTACAACTCCATTACTTTAAAAGGAAACCTCGGGAATTATCTTGTCATTTATAAACCAACGGTATTTTACGTACTCGGATAATTATCAATATTTGAGTTGTAACATTTTTCAAACAGTGTAAAAAGTGAGGGTGAAGCCTGTCGATTTAAGACGGAATGATACCTCATCGCGGTCGGTATGGTAGAACAATTATAGATACCCAACTATCTCTGAAACGGCTCTTCAGATCCCGTCAAAACTTTGCCAAACAACGTCAAATAGATAGACGAACAGCTGTCTGCCCCTTAAATTTTCTGAATTTGAGAAAAAAAACGTAGATTGGCTTATCATCAGGTGATCTACGTTTTTTTCTCTCAAATTCAGAAAATTTGAGGGGCAGACAGCTGTTGGTCTATCTATTTGACGTCGTTTGGCAAAGTTTTGACGGGATCTGAAGAGCCGTTTCAGAGATTGTTGGGTATCTATAATTGTTCTACCATACCGACCGCGATGAGGTATCATTCCGTCTTAAAAATCGCATTACTTGGTTTGTTCCCCGAAACCAATTGCTTTAAGAGGGAATGATACCTTATCGCGGTCGGTATGGTAGAACGATTATAGATTCCCACGAATCTCTGAAACGGCTCTTCAGATCCCGTCGAAACTTTGCCAAACGACGTCAAATAGATAGACGAACGGCTGTCTTCTCCTCAAATTTTCCGAATTTGAGAAAAAAAATGTAGATTGGGTTATCATAAGCCAATTTACATTCTTTATCTCTAAATCAGAAAATTTGAGAAGAAGAGAGCCGTTCATCTATCTATTTGACGTCGTTTGGCAAAGTTTCGACGGGATCTGAAGAGCCGTTTCAGAGATTCGTGGGAATCTATAATCGTTCTACCATACCGACCGCGATAAGGTATCATTCCCTCTTAAAGTGGCTGCACTATTTTTACTCGTAAGTGCTCACTACTGCTGCTTTCACAAATTGTTTCGGATTTTTCAAGCACGAAGTTACAAGAATAACAGAAAAGGGGACTCTGGGCTGTGACGAACGAATGACAACGAAATCATGAGAGTTGCGATCGCGGCTACGAAACCGTAAAAAGAAATTTTCAAAATTCTTCCAAAGAGTCATAAAATACCGAAGTAATCAGTGCCGATAGCAGTAAGCGGATCGTTGATATGCACCCTCGCTGATCTCCCGTGTTGACAGCTTTGACCTGGGCCGATACTTCGATGGGTGACCGGTTAGCCACGCACTGCCTCGCGCACCGACTGTCGAGCACGTGGCGGTTTTACTGAGGTTCCGATGGTAACAAAACTCAGTTTTAGTAAAAATGTAGCCACCTGTATCGGCTCGAGTTTCCGACAGTTTCCCTGTGCCCTCGTACGTAGGCGATACGGCGCTGCATTGCGAGCTGCGGGCTCGGAGAGGGCCCTAAGAGGGGGGGACGAGCAACGTATGGGGTGATGAAAGTAACACAAATCGGTCTGCAAAATTGCGCAAGCGCATATAAAGAAACATTAAAAAAGTACACAGTTGTCGAGAAACTTAATTGATTTTTTTTTAATTCACTTAAAATTACTTAAATTACTTAAACTTACAGAACTTACTCAAATTACTTAAACTTACAGAATTTTCACTACATGAACTGGGTATCTCTGAAACAAATCAAAATTCAACTTTTCTCCGTGCTCTAGACTGGTAGTAAGTAAATTTAGGTAAATTAAAAAAAATTACTTGTAGTAAGAAGTTTTAAGTAAATTAAAAAAAGCTGACTTACTGGTAGTAACCAAATTTACGTAAATTTATAAAAAATTACTTACTGATGGTAAGTAAATTTGAATAAATTAAAAAAATTTACTCCCTGGTAATTTTGAATTGTTTCTGTGTTGTAATTTTTATTTGTTTCAGGGATACCCAGTTCATGTAGTGAAAATTCTGTTTAGTGACGTTTCTTCTACATATCTTTAAGTATCTTTACAATTTTTTCATAAGTTTTTGTCCAAAAATGATAGCGCTGAAGCTGAAGCGGGTCACCTTTGTCCGATAGTGTCCTGCGGCCGGCAACATTAGATCGCCAACTCTTCATCTCATTATCTGACTTTTTTTCGGACCTCATAATAACATCTCACGTCGAAGTACCCCAGGGATTTTTCATACGTTGAAAACTTTTTTTGGACACAATGATTTTCGGCCATTTTTTTGCACCGAATACATTTTTTTCAAGCATGCACGATTTTATCGAAACTCGATATTTTTCGGCTTCCCTACGTACTTCGAAGGTGAATCTTAAACTTAACTCAACAAATATACAACCCAAAATATTTTGAATTTTCGTTCCAGATAAAAAATTGAGGGAGAACTCTTGCCGGCTGCAGGCTACTGGCAGACGAAGGTGACTCACTTCATTCAACTTCGGCAGCAGCGTTTTATTACAAACTTTTGTGAATTTTTTTTAAGATACTTAAAGAGATGTTGAATAAAGGCCACTAAACGGAATTTTTATTCTATCAACTGGATATGCATGAAAAATTGTCGAATTTCACCTTTTTCGGGCTCTAACTGGTAGTTTTCCTTATACATGTCGCGTCTATTCATAAAATCACAACGTTAATGAACCAACGAAAAGTAAAAGTGAATAAACAAGCGATAAAATAGAACGATTTTTTAATTTACTTCAATCCCGAAATTGTCGTACCACGAACCTACGTGAGTTGCTCGGGACGATCCGTTTTCTGTTTTAACAGCGTATAAAAATTTCAATCGATACAACGAAGGGGGGTCTGCGAGGAAAATTTGCTAGTTTTAATGACTTTCTTTTAAAGGAAATATTTCTTCTCCATTTTTGAGACTCAGCGTATGTTTTGTTACTACTTTTGGTGTTACATGGTATTTTTTCATTAATCTCCAAAAATGGCGGACGTGTGGCACGGTCTTCTAAACGGTTTGCGGCGAATGTTGTCAGACGCCGTGACACGTGGCGTCGGCGGAATTTATGTGAAAAAAAACCAACGAATATTTTTCTTTCATTGCTACTCATACGCAGCATATGAACCAAGAAAAAGTGAGAAATGTTGAAAATCAATTAAATGGGGCATTTTTAAACAAAAGATTGAATTTTCCGAAAAATAATGGCTACATTTTACAGTAAAAAAAATACTTTTTTTCAAACACTTAGGTTCGTGTTCCACACAATAGGCTTAGAAATATTTACACGAAATTTCGTCAGAATCGGTCGATTATTTTTTCAGCTACACGTCACGCCAGTTTCGCAAATGCAGTTTAGAAGATCGCGCCACACCTTCGCCATTTTCAAAGATTAAGAAAAATAAAACGTACCATGTAGCAGCCAAAAGTAGTAACAAAACATAATCCGAGTCTCAAAAATCGTGAAGAAATCTTTGCTTAAAAAAAAAGCAATCATGAGAATCAGCAAATTTGTTCCTCGCCCAACGGTATCTCACCCCCTTAAACGCCGCAATCTTTATTTCCGGTGGCACTCGAATCTCGAAAAAACGGGTAGCTCCCCTTTTTCTAACAAAGTACATACCCAGCGTAAATTTACGAGTAATTCTCCATCGTATCGGTGAATACGACGGCATAAAAAAAACAATCATTTTTTTTTTCTCGTAGCATCGAAAATCCAGCCCGGACGAGGATATATCGCGCGTCACGTTTATTCTGTGTGCGCGAGAGACGATTTCTCTCCGCGTTTACTCGACGTTGGCCCAATTCCAGATGCACTCGAAAGAAGAAGCGCCCGCGGCCGTATCTTTTTTGTTCTTTCCTCTTTCTATGACACTTTACAAAGCTGCCCGCGTTACGGCAAGCGCTGAAAAATATTTCTCGAATGATGGCGTGGGTCGATTTAACCACGAACTTCGGGAATTATCGAGGAATCGTATATTTGCTTTTTTGCGAACGATTATTGTTTCTCGCGTTGCCGTTTGTTCAGAGAAAATGAATTTCCTTCGCAAATTTGTAACGGCAAAGAACTCTCGTATTCTTTACCGTTCGAGGTTGCTGGACTCTCGTGCTTGCGCAGCTCGTGGGGCAGCAGGTTCCCTCTGTGGTCAGGTTAATCCACGAAGGTAAAGTAATAACCTGCACCGATAAATTCTCCGCTCGACTCTTTGCAAATACCTCGCGTCTGCACGGAGCATAATATAAATGCGCTTGCACCGAGACGGCCAGTCCACGAAGTGGGTAACGAGAAATTTAAAAAAACTCTCTTTCCAGCAGTCTCCGAATATCTTCGTTAAGGATGTTGAGTCCCAAATCGCAAATGATGATAAAATTCTGAAAATTTGGTACGTTTTTGTATGAAGTATTTCAGAGGTCGTGTAAAAATTTCACGACAATTAGGAAGCTCGTTATTGAACAATTAACATTCACAAATTAAATGTTGTTTTATGGAAACTGATGCAACTTTGCAATAAGTTTTTTTTTTGACCTCTCAATTTTATAATATCTACAATATACTGAAAGCAACGGAAACAACACGAAGTTTATTGATAAATTTTTTTTAATTTCTTTTAAAAATTGTTCTTAACAAAATGTTAATTTTTTAATAACGAGCTTCCTAATCGTCGTGAACTTTTAACACGACCTCTTAAATACTTCATACAAAAACATACCAAATTTTCAGAATTTTCTTATCATTTTTCATTTCAACCCTTAAGGAGGTTGAAGTAATGATGATAGAATTCTGAAAATTTGGTATGTTTTTACATGAAGTATTCAGGAGGTCGTGTAAAAATTTCATGACGATTAAGAAGCTATTTATTGAACAATTAACATTAACATGTTTCATAGGGACTCAACATCCTTAAACCTGAGTAGAATGAAAAATTTCGCTTTTTTTCAATAGCATAAGTGATGTTTAAACATCACAAGAATGATATACAAATGGAATTATACGCAAAGAATTTTAAAAAAGAACAGAAAAATTTACGCTCTTTTTCCGAAGCGCCTCCGAGCGCTCCGAAACCCACGAAACAACTTAGACGATCAAAGAAGCAATTTAGGGTCGCTTAGTCCAGTCGTTGTACGGAAAATGGATAAAGCTCCGAAAAGGACATACCGCCGATTAATTTGGAACTTTATGTACCCATGTATTTTTACTAGCTTTGGTTTGTTTGAGTTTGTTTGTTGTGCGTTGTTTGTTTTTTTGTTCGTTTGTTGTGTTGAATGTTTCGATTTGTTTGTTGTGCTGTGTGCCGTTTGGGCTTGCTTGTTGTGTCGTGTGTCATTTGGGTTTGTTTGTTGTGCGTTGTTTGTTGTTTGGGTTTATTTGTTCTGTTGTGTGTTTGGGTTTGTTTGTTGTGCGTTGTTTGGGTTTATTCGTTGTATTGTGTGTTTGGGTTTGTTTATTGCGTTGTGTGCTGTTTGGGTTTGTTTGTTGCGTTGTGTGCTGTTTGGGTTTGTTTGTTGTGTGTTTGTGTTTTCTTGGGTTTATTTGGTGTGCTATGTGTTGTTTGGATTGATTTGTTGTGTGCTGTTTGTTGTTTGGGTCTTTTTTTGTGTGTTATTTGTTGTTTGGCTTTGTTCGCTGTGCGTTGTTTGTTGTTTCGGTTCTTTTGTTGTGTTGTTTGTTGTCTAGATATGCATATGAGTCATTCCATGTCAAATCGACAAATTTTTTACCTGACCCCCTTTGATTTCGCTGAAAATTTTCTATCTTTTTCTACCCCCCGAAAGTTATTTTTCAGAATTTTTTCAAATTTTTTTTCCCTACTCAAAAAAAGTTATGAATTTTTGAAAAAAACCGCTCTTTTATTTTTAAATTGCCAGAACTTTTTCAAAAATTGACCGTTTGGGAACTTTTTTTTTTTCAAAATTTTTGTTTTTAAATGTAGTTTTCGAAAAAAAATATAAAAAAATTTTCAGAATCCAAGATATATGAAATATTTTAGTTTTTTTGAAAAAACCGTAATTTTCTCAAAGTCCGACCGTTTTTTTTTTTTTTTGCTCCAAAAATACTTCAACTAATTCTGCAATGATCCCCGTTAATCAAAAGATGTGACGACGCTTCTAATTTTTTTTCTTGATTATAAAAAAAATTTTGTTGAATTTTTGCTGATGTTATATAACTTTGTTATGAAATTTTTTTTCATTTCCTCGTGAAACCTCAAAAGTTGAAAAATAAAATTTTATTGGAGAATTTCAAGTGATTATCGTCCAAGAAATTGTTATTTTTTTCAAAAAAGTAAAAAAAAAGGACTTTTCATACTCTTAAATAAATTCGCCGTCTCTTAACATCTTTAAATAAATTAAAAACATTTTTTTGTATGTGTTCAAATTATATTATCTTTTATTTAACATAATACTTGATTCTAAAATTCAACATTACACCTATTTTTATTATCTCTTTTTACTGGATGATTCCCTTCTTTTCTTCATCGTACTGTGATTTAAATATTTTTCTGAAGAAGAAAACATCTTAACTTGCACCATACAATCTCCCAATGGTGAAATTTTATGGATTTTTTGTGTCGCTGGTATTGTTTTTGCATTTGTCAACCGATCTTCTAATTTTTCTTAATTAAATGGATTGCAACATCGATCAAAAAACTTCGGCATTGTAATCACTCGTTAACAAAATATAAATTAACAGCACTTTATGATAAATAATAGGTACTTTATTTAGCAATAGTAAGTCTACGTGACACGATGAACACAACGACAATGTAATTATTCTGAAAACATAACCTCCATATTATTTAAATGAAATGTAGATGATATCTTTTTTACCGACAATCGATAGCTCTTAAATTATCACATTGTATCAACTGGAGGTAACTTTTAACCCATTGTATTTTTGAAGTTGTCATATTTCAGTACCAAAAAAAAACGTCCATAAGAGTAAAAAAATAACGTCAATGAGAGAAAAAAATTATTTTTTTTTTTTAAATAACAATTTCTTGGACGATAATCACTTGAAATTCTCCAATAAAATTTTATTTTTCAACTTTTGAGGTTTCACGAGGAAATAAAAAAAATTTCATAACAAAGTTATATAAAATCAGCAAAAATTCAACAAAAATTTTTTTATAATCAAAAAAAAAATTAGAAGCGATTGTCGTCACATCTTTTGATTAACGTGGATCATTGCAGAATTAGTTGAAGTATTTTTAAAGCAAAAAAAAAAAAACGGTCGGACTTTGAGAAAATTACGGTTTTTTCAAAAAAACTAAAATATTTCATATATCTGGGATTCTGAAAGTTTTTTCATATTTTTTTTCGAAAACTACATTTAAAAACAAAAATTTTGAAAAAAAAAAGTTCCCAAACGGTCAATTTTTGAAAAAGTTCTGGCAATTTAAAAATAAAAGAGCGGTTTTTTTCAAAAATTCATAACTTTTTTCGAGTCGGGAAAAAAAATTTGAAAAAATTCTGAAAAATAACTTTCGGGGGGTAGAAAAAGATAGAAAATTTTCAGCGAAATCAAAGGGGGTCAGGTAAAAAATTTGTCGATTTGACATGGAATGACCCATATAGTGTTAAAGATTAAACTGCAGCTTTCCCGCGGTAAAGTGCGTGAGTAGATAATATGGAAACTAATGGAGTTTAGCAAGAGGTACTTGTTGGAGCACTATCCCATTTTTCTCGAAACGGAATGGTTTTAGACGAAAACTATACAGAACATAAAAGATCAATCTTTTTATAAGCTACAACTTTTGTGAGAAACATTTTTCTCTAAGATCAACATTTATTAAAATAAGATAGAAAACCTTTTAAATGACATTCTTCGTAAGTTTTGACCTTGAAAATCAAATTGCGGGTATTTTCACTATCATATTCGTAATGAGCGGGTCAAAACACATAGGTGCACGATATACCAAATTAATCGAAGGTATGTCCTTTTCTGAACTACACCCCAAAAAATATACAATGACCTAACAACTGAAAAGCTACTGTCAAAATGCCTCGGTGGATACACGCGCAATTCAAATGGGAGCTTTAATTCCGTCGTGTGAACGATAGCTCCTAAATCAGTTTTGAAACTTTAAGGTATTCCTGTCGCGGCCGTCTTTTGTAGGGTCATAAGCAGGGCCCTTCTGAATCATCGGTAAATTACAGTGGCGCTTGATAAGAAATAAGTTGCAATCAATTATTATACTAAACGATAAACTGGAATAAAAAATTTCGCGCCAATTTAAAAGATTTAGACATTTTACCATTTACTCTGAAAAGTCGTGGCTACGAAAATTCCTCCGCAAGTCACATTTTTCCAAGTGTTGTCATAAATATTTTCTTTAAACCTTTATTAGTCATAAATATTTTCTTTAAACATAAATATTTTCTTTAAGACATTCGGTGACCGCCTGTTTTTATTGTTGTTGCGAAATCTTTAGAATTTTTTACACTTTTAGAGCAGTTTATATCAGACATCTAGAGCTATTTGGTGTACAAATTATTAGAAGGAAATGTGACCAGCCTGTCATCTCCGCAAAGTGCTGTATAAATAAGACGCTTTTCAGAGACATAATTTCTCGCTAACAGTGCGGTAACTGGGCATGAAATTTTACCAGTATACTGAGATGTATTTTTACTTCATTGTAGACGGGAATCAGTTGATTCTTAGATATTCGGGTTCGTGAAAGGAATACCTTAAAGCCGTATTCTGGGATGAACACACATTTTCAAGGTGATTTTTTGGGAATCCAATGTAGAGAAATGGTTTAATCTATAGTGTGAGTATTTAACAGTTATTTTTTTATGCTATTTATCATATTATTTATTTCGTTCTTATTAGTTAAATTTATTTATTATTATATTATTAAATTCAACATTAAATTAAATGTATTATTATATTATTATTTATTAGTTAAATTTATACATGTTTGAAGTAACATCTCAAATGTGTTCAAAGCATTTTATTCGAAATTGTACATGATGTTTGATGCTGCGCAGGTCATGTAGGGACAGTTTTCTATCCTCGGGCGTTGTGATTGCGGCCGTCCTCGTCATCTGGAACGGACGATTTTTTTTAATTCCATTCTTTACAAATGTGGTTATCGTTCGGCCCTCGAATGAAAAATATTAGGAAAAATTTCCGAAATGGCGACGTTTGAAAAAAAGGACGCCGATCTTATCAATAAAATGTTCCCTTCTTGTGGCCCGGAAAAAAAAGTAATTATAAAGCCATCAAAAGATGGGGGGCCGAACGATAGCCCGACATGTACTTTACATGTGTGCAAAATTTTACGTCGATCGGCTTAGTAGTTAGTGAGAAAACTACACGCCTGTTTGGAAATGTTGTTTCGAGAAAAACGCGCAACATCAAATATCATGTACAATTTCGAATAAAATACTTGGAAAAAATTTAAGATGTTACTTCAAACGTGCATACATATACGTGTGGAATACTGACACCGTAGATTTAAACGTTTCTCTGAATTGAATTCCCAAAAAATCACGTTGAAAAAGAGTGTTCACACTAGAATGCGGTCTTATTAAACGCATTTTTCTCGAAGCCACATTTTCAAAAATTCGAGGGGAGCATGATTCAAGCATTTTTCATCTGATTGACTCGAAATTATAACTGTAACTTCGGAGATAGATTTTTTAAAGAAGTGCACATGGTTTTTACGACCCATCAACAATTCTCGTTTTCGTAATCAAAATAAAGCCGTTTTTTGCGAGAAAAAAAATAATTTATTCAATCCGATGCTATTTTGCGAAAAACCATTTTTTTAATAGCCGTGTGTACTTCTCTAGCAAAACTGATGTGAATAATGCATTTTTTTGTTCTCGGTGCTAATCCATAAAAGTTCTGCGTCCTCCTACATTTTTGGATACTTGAACACACGTTGAATAAACCCTCCAAATCTAATTTTAATTGCTTTCTGGGTATTCTTTTTTAAAAATCCCAAAAACGGTCTCACTTTTGGGTAGGCCACATTGATGCAACGCTTTAACAATTGTTCCCTCCCTCATTTTTTTCCTGTTAAACTTTGGCAACCGTTTTAGTAGTGAAAATATATTTGTTAAAGTTTTCAGTTACACAAAAAAATCATAAATCGGTTTGAAAAATCGTCATTTCGAAGTCAACGCAGCCATTGTTTATATTATCAAGTAAAGGAAGAAGGTAATTCATGCTGAAAGGCAGACATAATGGGAGATTGATCGATTCACACTCTCGGATCTCACAATCTTGACAAAGTGATTTTTTGCCATCCTTGTAAAAGCCATTTACAAATCCATGAATTCGTTCGAATTCACTTGGTACAGAACTCGATATAGAATAACGTTGTCTACTAGGTTATTGTTGTTTGAGATTATAAATTGTATACGTTTATATAAAAGCGATATATATATATATACAGGGTGTCCTGTTATGAATGGATGATCCTGCAACTGTCGATAGGTCAGATCATGTCCTACTATATGCTGAAATTTCAGTTTAGTAAAAGTCCCACGGTTTTCGAGATAAAAATTTCAACAAATAATAACATTTTTAAACCGGTTTTTTTAAAATACTCTTGGTTATGTGTTTTATCTAGAAAAGTCTTCGAATTATCCTTAAATGTTAAGGAAACTTTATGAAAAAAGATCTGATGCAGAATTTTCATACAAACCAATTCGAACATCTGATTTCAATAGACTGCGGTGTAAAAAAAAAGGTACTACGCATACCGTGCCAATTACTTTAAAAAGTTGCATAGTCAATGTCGATTCATATCATTTATAGAAATGGTATGCGAAAAACCAAAAGCAGATGATTTTTAAAAAATAACAAAAAGCCCAATATCTCGAATACCGTGGGACTTTTCCTGAAGTGAAATTCCAGCATATAGTCGGACATGATCTGGCCTATCGACAGTTGCAGGATTATCCATTAAATACAGGACACCCTGTATATATATATATATATATATATATATATATATATATATATATATATATATATATACATATATATGCAGCACGAAAGGAACATTCTGTAAACGCGCACACCACAATTTACGTCGAGAGGAGATACAGGAAAGTAAGGGAAGGATTTGTATGCGCCACCCACGTAACTCGACCCTTGACCGGAACGAGAGAAAAGGAGAGGCGCCATTAGCGGCCAACGATATTCCATTACCCCGATCAGTCTAACGATACTTCTGATATATATTTTAAAAAATTATAAACTTTATCTACATCACTGCGTCTCGATTTGAAAATGTTTCATTTATGCATTGTGTGAGAAAAGCAAGGGGTCAAAAAAAATTACCGAGTGTCTAGCATCGTTATGTGGCGATATATTGTTTGGTTCGGGGAACGTGCGAGACATGGTTGAAAGATGTTGTACGCGTGGCAACGTATAAATCAGATAAAGCTCAATAACTCATTCTCGTGATTTCCTTATCTACCTGCATCGGCGGAGAACCAAATGCAGTTTTCCTCCTCGCATGAGCTCAAGGAACGGACCACGATGAACAAAGAGTGAATTGGTCTGGCTAAACCTTTCAGTGGGAGATGCCAATGAATGATTTATTGAAAAAAATGGAATTTCGGGATATTTTAATAATTGTTTATTTATTCGAACTAAGGAATACTCGCAATAATCAAATATTTTAGTTGTATAGAAAGTGAGAATATACAGGGAGACGCAAAACCAAGTGATAACGGCGGACGGAGTGTCGGAAAAGGTCAGGACAGCAAGAGGGGTTAGGCAAGGCTGTGCTCTGAGTCCTACAATGTTCAATCTCTTTATCGAGGACATGGAAGAGGGCTGGATAAAGAGAGGGGAGGGGGGTACGGTGATAGGAGGGGTCAAAATTTACGCCCTAAAGTATGCAGACGATGTAACGCTGGTGGCGGACACGGGGGAGGGTTTAAGGGATATGATTAGAGAATTGGAGAAGTACGTGAAGAGGAACGATCTGGAAATAAATATTGAAAAAACAAAAGTGGTTATCTTCAGGAAAGGAGGAAGACAGAAGAAGGAAAAGGGGTGGGAAATTAATGGCAAGAAGGTAGAAGTCGTAAAGGACTTTAAATATTTGGGGGTGTATTTTTCTACGGGAAATACTTTTGAAAAACATTTAAGGATGGTGGAAGGAAAAATACGGAAAGCCGCGAACGCAGCGTGGGGCATCGCAAAAAGAGCTAGAGTCGGCAGACTGACGGAGAGGCTAAAGATAGCGGAGGCAATCGCAAGGAGTGGATTGTTGTATGGAGTGGAAGTGTGGGGCTGGAAAAGAAGAGAAAGAGTGGAGAGAGCCCAAGCCAGGTATACGAAGATGGCGATGGGACTACGGAGAAATACACCCGAGTATATTTGGAAAATGGAATCAGGGAGCAAAGGGATTGACACCGTAGTGGTAAAGAGAGCAGTGGGTTATATTTCAAAAATTTTGGAGATGGAAGAAGGGAGATGGCCGAGAGTATGCCTGATGGAAGAGGCGCGAGGCTTAGTTAACAACGATGGAAGCAAATGGGCTAAGCAGCTAAATGCAGCAATGGAGCAAGCTGGAGAGGGGCAGGTGGCGGAAATACTAAGAGGAGGAAACAAGGAAGAATGGAGGAAGAAGAGCGGGAGAGCGGTGGAGAAGTTGGAGCAACAGGAATTGCAGAGAATGTGGGGTAAAATTCTTAGCTCCAACTTCTGCAGGGAGTATAAAGAAAGAAAAAGAGATGTGGGGATGGAGGAGTATTGGGATAAAGGGATCGTGAGAGGGGAGACTAGGGAAATTTGGGCCAGAATGAGGTGCGGGAGCGTAGGAAGAGAGGCGGAAAAAGGATTCCGAAATACTAGGTGTAGAGTGTGTGGAGGAGCAGAGGAAACATTGGCACACGTCTGGGTATGTGAGGAGGTGCGGAAGAAGTTGGAAGGGGGGGCGTGGAGAGAATTTAAAAAGTGGGAGGGACAGCAAGGCACAAATCCAGAAGGGGGGTGGAAGAGAGCGCTAGAGGGAAAAGAGGTGGTGCCAGAGATGTGCGAAATAGTGCGACAATTTGAAAAAATGGCAAGGGAAAAGGACAGAGAAACAGAGGGCTGAAAAGAGGGAGGAGAGGACGAGTAATATGGCGAAAACGGGAAGGAATTTTAGAGAAGGATACTTAAGATAAGATAAGTTAGTTTAAGTGGCGAAAGGAAAAATGTAAGACAAGAGAGGAGTTTGTAAAAAGCCCCCAAGGGTGTACAAGAAATAAAGGAATGTACTACTACTACTAGTTGTATAGAAAGTTCGGCGTGCTACTTAAATATATATATATATATAAAGAGTGGCCCGAAAAGTGACATCTAAAAGGAAAACCTAGATACCTGGTATCAATACCTATCCCCATCATCTCCGTGTATCTTTTTTAGTTTTGGAGGAAGAGCATTTAAAAAGAATTTCCAGTTGTCCCGTAGCAAAGGTTTTAATTTTTTCCTCTTTTGAGTGTGTACTCTCCTCACAGAATTTTTCGAAAGTTGGAAGTCATTTACACTAGTATAAGTATTGTTTTCAATCATCTGAACTTTGGCTAATGATCCTTCCAAACTGATTTTTGTAACTTTTGATGCGGCGGAAGTGCATACACAAGAGACGAGAGAAATATTTTATAAAAAGTAAAAAAAACTTTGGAAAATATTATAAAATTCAATAAACAAAAATATTCCGCTAAAAAGATTGTAGAACATGTATGGAGGTGATTCGGATTGATACAAAGTACCTTTCTGTTGGACGTCACAATTCAGACCACCCTATAAACAAATATAAATGTGAATATAACTAAATTCCGAAAAGATGTCAAATAAACACCCTCAACGAGAACATCGGCTCATTTTCAAAATCTTTACACTCGTGCAAATAATTTTTTTATACCTGCTCATACGTCAGTTATACCTCCTTTAGCTCTGTTCTTCTTTTTTTATATAATAATTCTACCATCCGATCGCTCTTCGTTTTTATCTACTTAGCGAGAACGATAATAAAGTCGAATGAGGAATAAGTTTCCGGCTTTATGTATCTCGTACGATATTCGAGTCTGCCAAGTTTCATTGACGCAAGTTCGTCCGATCCTTCGACGCCTCGCACTTGCTGCTCGTGTTGATAAGGAAAGCGCGTCCGCAAATCGGTCCTAAATAAATTTTCATGCCGTGATGGAAGTTTGCGAGCTGATTGACGTTAATTGGCGGCAACCGATACGTTATCGCCTCGAAGGACACGATCCGCGCAGTTTACGAGACGAATTGTTTCAGGAAGAAGAAAAATGCACCAGCGTTACTTTTTCATTCGCTCGCAATACACTTTGTCCTTCGTATGTATACATGCAGAAAGAATATTTTGACGTTGTTGCATCGAATGTTGGCTGTCTGCATATCTGACTGTTTTGAGGACGGTCCGTGAGTAACTATTTTTTCAAACGAAACGTTGACTTTGGGGACTTCTCACAGCAGCCTATCACCTTCATGCTTAACATAATACAAAACCCAATATAAAAACCATGCACGCACACATACACACACACATCTATTATTATCGGTGCATTAGAACGGGGTCGTCATTTCCGTTCGGAAAAACAAGATTCGTTTTCTCGGAACGGCTCGATGTTATTTCCACATTTTTCTCGTAACATTTATGACCCCTCGGGCAGGCTATACATTTAGTTGATTACTTCTAGCAGCGACGATTGGTGACGCAAGGACAAAGCAAAAACAGTTCATTAACCTGACGCCATTAAGGCCTTACCCCTACTTGTAACGCAAAAAAAGGCCTTTTTCGTGAATTTTTTTAAAGAAAACTACAAAACTTTTTTAATTGATCAATATACCCTCTTAAAGCACACATCTTGAAGAACTTTCAGTCATTTTTTTATTGAAAAATATTACATTGTTTAGTGGCAAATGGCCGTCAATGAAATAATGTTTTTATATACACGGTTTGCGGTGACCAACATTGCGGCGAAGTGGATCATCTGAAAAAAAAAATGCGGATGGATTTAGTCAAACATAAGTATAAACTAGTCTTTAATCGAAGGATTTTAAAAAATATTCATTTTTCACAAAATGGCAGACAGTCAAAGTTAATGGTTCAATTTTAACGAAAAAAAACGGCCGTTTTTTGGCTATAAAACGGCCATTTTTTTCGAAAAAAAAAATCGAACGATTAAAGACTACATTTTTATGTATTAAATAAGCCTGCACAATTTCAAGAAGATCGGTTCATTAGTGTTCGAGTAATCTTGGCTAGGTAACCCCTTAACCTAGCCAAGGTCCTCGCGGCGTGAAGTTATTTTTGCCGAAGAAAATATCAATATTCATTTACGTGATCGCACGATAATCAATATCGCGTTTTTTTTTGCCTGCGAAGGGGGCTAGAATCGCGGCCAATCGTTATACGTGCAAATCCTCACGGTACAACATTTAGCCGGATTTTTTTTGCAAACGTGAGCCGCCTGCGCACGTTGTCCGAGTGTGCGTGCATTAAGGGGGGTGATACGTTTAAGCGAGGAAAAAACATGCTGATTTGCTGACTTTCACGATTGTTTGTTAAGAAAAAAATGTTCACCGTTTTTGAGGCTCAGTGTTTGTTTTATTACTATTTTTGGCTGTCACATGGCATTTTTTAAATTGATTTTAAAAAACAGCGGTGGCATGTCACTGTCTTCTAAGCTGTGTTTTCGAAACTGGCATGACGTATAGCTAAAAAACTAATCGAGAAATTCTCATGAAATTACGTATAAATCGTTTTAACCTCATTGTCTAAAGCATGACGCTAAATGTTTTTGAAAATAAATAAAGCCTCTTTTATCGCAATATGTAGCCATTTCATTCCGAAAATTTAATCATTTTGTTTCAAAGCGTAACATTTCATCGATTTTCAACGTTTCTCACTTTTTCTTGGTTCATATTCTACGTATGAGTGTTGATGAAAGAAAAATCTTGGCTGGTTTTATTTTAGATTAATCCCGCCGACGCTTCGTGTCACGCCGTCTGATAACAGCCGCAGCGTCCCGTAGAAGACCCCGCCATATTTAACGATAAATAAAAATAAAAAATATCACGTAAGAGCCAAAAGTGATAACAAAACATACCCTAAGTATCAAAAAATGGTGAAGCAATGTTTCCTTTTAAAAACCATGAAAATCATCAATTTTTCCCTCGCCTAAAGGTACCTCCCCCCTTAAAAAGATATACTGCAGAGCTATATACGGCATGTCGCAACAGCAACCTCCTGGCTGGACCGCAGAGCTCGTCGCTGACAAATATAATTGTCCTTGCTGCGGTATACAGCCTCGCAATAATAAGTGCAAAGGAGTGTACACTTTCGACAACTTTGGTAGAGAATTTGCGGTCAGGGTGCCGGAAACCTGATTCTTTTTTTTTTTGCCCTCATTCCGGTGGCTTCTCCGGCCCAGGGAAACCGAGGCAGCATCCTCCCTCTCGTTGGATTGGATCGCGAGGAACGACATGAGCCATAAATCACATACCGCGCAGGGAGTCCGCAGTGAAAGCTGCGAATCACGCGAAACCGGAAGACTTATGGTTCGGGAAGAAAAAAAGGCTTACCGGTTGCAATGTCCCGAAGCGTAATCGCGACGGCTGTTATCACTGAGGGGGGGGGGGGATGACTGATTCGGATACTAATTTGGATCGTTAGGTACGTGACGATAAAGCAATGTCATGGGATACGGAGATAGGGGTAGCTCTTCGGTGTAGTTTTCGGATTTTTGTGCAGTTATTTTTTCACCGAATCGGCCGTCTGAAAAATGTGCGCATCTAGGGGGGCTAGGTCGAGTTTCTTTTCGATTTGCGATCAACCCGAGAGTTCATTTTATCATTTTTTCATGACGTTGAAATTTGCATCGTTGAAATGCAACGATGCAAATTGCATTTCTTGTCTTGTTGTCTTGTTCACTTTCTATTTCAATATTATTATGCTTATCCAAACTTTTCTTTTTTGCAAATTGAGATCGTAAATCTCTTATAAGAATACGCAAACACGTTTGAGTGATTTTCACAGCCCAACGATAATTCGAAAAATGAAAAAGAGTTACTTTTCGCTGCGTTTCAACGATGCGAACTTCTACATCTTATTTTTTCGGTGCCATTTGACCGCGGTAGGTCGTTGGTAATTTTTTTTTTTCAAAGATACGTATATCCGTGAGATAGTCCGGGAGAAAGAAATATCGTATTGGAGAAAAATTTCAAAAACCTTTCAATGATTTTTCGTCTGCGGTAGCGTGTGACATTCTAGGGTGAGAGGTACCCTTTGACTTTTGGATTTTTTTTTCACTTTCTATTTCAATATTATTAAGCTTATCCAAACTGTTCTTTGTTGCAAATTGAGATCGTAAATCTCTTATAAGAATACGCAAACACGTTTGAGTGATTTTCACAGCCCAACGATAATTCGAAAAATTAAAAAGAGTTACTTTTCGCTGCGTTTCAACGATGCGAACTTCTACATCTTATTTTTTCGGTGCCATTTGACCGCGGTAGGTCGTTGGTAATTTTTTTTTTCAAAGATACGTATATCCGTGAGATAGTCCGGGAGAAAGAAATATCGTATTGGAGAAAAATTTCAAAAACCTTTCAATGATTTTTCGTCTGCGGTAGCGTGTGACATTCTAGGGTGAGAGGTACCGTTTGACTTTTGGATTTTTTTTTCTCGACTTCCACGTTAGGTACGGAGTAAAATCATTTAGACTCGATGAACACGTATTTGAACTTAACAAAATTCTTTTTTTAATGATTGAGCTCCTGTCTCGAAAACTGAGCGCGTTTGCAGCACTGCGCACGGTCCAAAGCACTCAATGATAGTATCTATCGAAAATGATTTGCATTGGAAAAGAAAACGTTAATTTATCACGTGTCATCAAATGGAGAACAAAAAACCTCATGAGCCACCTGTTACAATTAAGGATGTTGTGTCCAAAATTGAAAATGCTAATACAATTTTACAAATTTGACAGGTCATTATGTAAAACATTTGAAAGGTTGTGTAAAAATTTCACGACGATTAGGAAGCTGGCTACTGAAAAATTAGAATTTACAAATTACACGCAGCCTTATGGAAACTGAAGTAACTTTGCAATTCTATTAGCACATAGCAAACTTTGCTATTTGTTTTCTCGAAATAGAAGAAATATTTATGAATGATCGTTTTTTTTATTTCAAATATGTCAAAAACAAAAGTGGCTGGACGACCCCGTCCGTGAACGAAAATGAGTATTTAAATTTCGCGCTACTTTCGGTCTATGCAACGTTGCCACTATATTCTTATATGTTTTTCCTCAAGTGTGATTTTTTTTTTGTATTTTTGGCATCATTTTTTATAAGAAAAAAAAAATAATTGCAAAGTTACTTCAGTTTTCATAAGACTGCGTCTAATTTGTGAATTCTAATTTCTCAGTAGCCAGCTCCCTAATCGTCGTGAAATTTTTACACAACCTTTCAAATGTTTTACATAATTACGTATCAAATTTTTGAAATTTTATTACCATTTTCAATTTTGGACACAACATCCTTAACCTACAGGCTGCTTGATTCGCAAGCTTCTTCGTTTCATTATTGAGTAATATTTCAAGGGGTGAGAGCGCGAATCGGGAAGTTTTTTTTTGGGCCAGTCTATTGCTCATTCGCCGTTGAAATAGCGTCTGCTTTTCACGAATATTGCAATCTGTCTTTTCGATATCGTTGCTCTATCGATGAGGTTTATAATATAGCCTATAATATAGCATAATAATTCAGGCATCCGTGATGGCCTCTAGTCCATTCGAGAAAGTCTCAGCGCATGAGGCTTTCGACCCGTTGGACAGGAAGAAGAGAAATCTGCTCTTCCGCGCGGTTGTCCCCCGGGATGTCTGCGAACCCTCAGGGCTAGGAAATCTCAGTCGCGAGGTAAAATGCAGAATGGTCGTTGGAATTAAGGCCCCACGCCGCGGTTCGTGCGCGGTACGAGGGTGTATGTTTCGTAATTATTTTCAAGCAAACGATCAATGGAATTTTTTTCTTAATAGTCATAGTCAATATATACATATAGAAGACTGTATACAATTTTTTGTACTCGAATCTAAAGTATAGTTTGCGGTGTACGCCGCTTCCAAGAGGACACTACGACGAAATTGCTGCTCGGCAGTTGACAGCGATTAAGCCATACGGTTTATCGAACAAATAAAATAAAAATATATTTAGAAACTAGACATATAGGTTTACAGCATCACATAGGGGAATTTCGATATCTAAAAAAAATGGCGGACCAGCGAAATTTATTTCCGATTTTCATGGAAAATTTTTATCGTTCATAAAACAAGATAGAAGGGGGCCCTTTATAAAGAAAAATCCCTACGTCGTACCATAGAGACCGGATTTTCAAACAGTTTAAGGCCTTAGGCCACAGTAACGGGTATAAAATCATGTGCGGATTTAACTATTATTTTTCGTATGAAAAAGTGCTTCCCTCGTAAAATTAATTAGACATCTACTTAGTATGAATATCAAGCTGTTAGTATTTTTTTTTTCGATGTACAAAATGGCCGACTACTAATATTTACTTTTGTTATCTTTTTTACGCGCTTTAGCTTTTTTAGGGGCTACTTTAAACCGCGTGACCGTTGTTCTTCTATTGTTGCTCAAATTTGTTGTTCAAGTTTATTATAATGTTGCTAAAGAACATTGTAATGGTGTTCGAATTAATTTTGATCTCACTGTTAATTATAAGACTGATCAAGTGCCCATGATAGTACCCTAGGTACGTGATATTTTTACGTAAAATGTTTCCTCAATCAAGATGACAGTTTGATTGTAAAAAATCGTTTTCTTCATTTAATTCCATGTATAATGCATATAATATTGGATTTTTATATCACAATAATGTCAAAGTGGCCCTTCATCTTTGACATAAGTTGCAATTCAATGCCTTGTCAAAGGAACTCCACATTCGAAATTACGGTAATTATATAGTTTAGTGACTTTTCCTGAAAATGGCCTCCGGTTGTTTTTTTCGCGTTTTATCGCTTTTTTGTGCTATAAATAATGATGTGATGTTGGGGGGAAACGGTTTTTAGGTTCCAGATTTTTTTACGAAAAAAAATACGTCTGCAAAAATTGTAAAAATTAGCGAATATTAGGGCTTTTACTTTTTTTTAGCAATTATTCGTTACAATTATTGGTACATCATTGGTCATATTTTCCACGTTCGATGATGCAATAATTGACAAAAATACGTGAAATCGTTCGGAGAAATTGGGATACTTTATAGTCTTATAGTTAAAAATTGCAAAAAATAAATTTTAGCGCCATATTTAGGAAAAGTCATTAAACTATATAATTACCGAAGTTACTTTGACACTTTAAACAATATATATATAAAATTGTGGGGGGTTGACTATCTTATACATTTGACAGCCAAAGGACACATTGTTCTATTGGAACAAAAAACGCTGGAATTTAGGATGTTAAAAAAAAGTTACCTACAAAAAACTTACAAAAGCTATTCAAGCTATTTCTTGCAGCATAGGTTTTAACGGATGACAACACTCTAGCGGCAGAAAATACGGCCTAACTTTGACAATTTATTTTGGGAGTATGAAAAAAGGCATAGGATTTCTTTTGAGGATGTTGAGTCCCAAATCGCAAATGATGATAAAATTCTGAAAATTTGGTATGTTTTTGTATGAAGTATTTCAGAGGTCGTGTAAAAATTTCACGACAATTACGAAGCTCGTTATTGAACAATTAACATTCACAAATTAAATGTTGTTTTATGGAAACTGATGTAACTTTGCAATAAGTTTTTTTTTTTTAACCTCTCAATTTTATAATATCTACAATAGACTGAAAGCAACGGAAACAAAACGAAGTTTATTGATAAATTTTTTTTTATTTCTTTTAAAAATTGTTCTTAACAAAATGTTAATTTTTTAATAACGAGCTTCCTAATCGTCGTGACATTTTAACACGACCTCTTAAATACTTCATACAAAAACATACCAAATTTTCAGAATTTTATCATCATTTTTTATTTTAACCCTTAAGAAGGTTGAAGTAATGATGATATAATTCTGAAAATTTGGTATGTTTTTACATGAAGTATTCAGGAGGTCGTGTAAAAATTTCATGACGATTAAGAAGCTATTTATTGAACAATTAACATTAACATGTTTCATAGGGACTCAACATCCTTAAGAGGGCTTATTTAATACATATTAAAATATTTTCCAAAAGAATTATAATTTTCATACAAAATAGCGGTGAAAGAGCACATCTTGAAAAACGTGTTATTTACAAATAGCTTTACAATTGGCTTCACAAAAGCCAAAAAAATCATAACCTATATATTATTTGCTATGGTACTACGTTGTTTTAATCAAATTTTGAAAGAATGGCGCACTTTGAAAGACATAAATCGATTTTTGCCCAAAAAATAAGCAGTAAATTGTTTATAGAAAAAAACGTTTACATTCTATCAAAAAGTGGCTACGTACTTCCATAGAGAATATAATTGAGAAGCTACTATCAAAATTTCAAATCGATCCATGCAAAGGTGTTCGAGTAAGCCATCCTCCCAGTTTGAAAAAAGTAGTTTCGAGAAAAACGCGTTTAAAGTTGTACGAGCATTCAGTGCGTTCTCCGAGGCGCTGGGGCAAAATCGATAATCGAACCTTTTAAAAAAAAATCGCTTCAGGCCCAATTGCACATTGTTTTTCCGACTCCAAAGTGTTCTTTATGCAAAAAAAAAATTTTTTCCAAAATCCTAGTGGTAAAATCCTTTAATTGGTTTCTCTTTTGTGTATGTACTTCCTCTTACAAGGAACATCACTTTGGTGTCCTCCTCCGATTTTGTTGAAACTTTTTTATGTGGAAGAGTATCAAAAACTAAGAGACACGTATTTCTTTTATCGGGGGAAAAGCGGTTTTAAGGGGTGAAGCGTACCCTCAAAAACGAGGATGTTTTTCGTTTTTCGTCGATAACGTTTTAACGGTACGAGATATAAAAAAATGTCAAATTGCAACAATGTTTATTTTTCCGTGTACTATACATTGGAGATGAGAACGGGAACGTTATCGACGAAAAGCGAAAAACACCCCTGTTTCCGAGGGTGCGTTTCACGCCTTAAAACCGTTTTTCCGCCGATAAAAAAAATACGTGTCTCTTAGTTTTTGATACTCTTCCACATAAAAAAGTTTCAACAAAATCGGAGGAGGACAGCAATGTACTGTTTCTTGTTAGAAGTTTTCAATAGCAATTGAGAGTCAGCCCTAGTTTTGGGCTTTTTCTCATCGTCTGAACTTTAGTGACCAATCCTCCCAAACCTACTTTTTAAACTTGTGATAAAAATCTAAGACGTTAACGTTCACTCGGTCATTTATTTATTGCTCGACTTCATGACGATAACACATGTAAAAAAATCACGAAAAAAATGCATACGTAAAGGAGAAAATTTTTATATAATATTCCTTTTGGACGTTACTTTTCGGGCCACCCAGTATATGCACCCAGAACATTACTGTATGTAGTACGTGTGTTTTCTCACCGGCATGGCTTTCTCCATTGTTGTTCCAGAGTACGGCAAATCCCGATCGTTTCAAATTAGAAAACTCCTCGCCGCATACGCATACAGATGCGGGCGCACGCGTATACACGTATAGCGCATATTCTCGTATCTGCGGTACGTATATAGTGTAGTTTATACGTGCATGCGAATATGGCTCCGAGTCATAAAGATAACTCGTCGAGGCTGCCGCGAGCGTACGTAACTACCTTGTAACGGGTCTGCTCGCCTCAATCGACGTGTGAGTTTCGAACCTCTTTCGAACGTACACATATACGCACGTACAATGATTTTCTCCGCACCCCACACCCTCCGACTGCTTCCCTCTTTCTCTGCCTTCGTTTCCGTTGCTCTCCTGCCTAGCCCCCTTCCACATGTCCGTCCTATCTTACACCGATCAAACGACTTGTACATTTGTAAAGCCCGTCTCGAAAACGGGGATATCGATGAAAAGGGAACAGAGCGGCGTGTTTCGGGCGCGAAAAAGCTTGTACGAACGGGCAATCCACTGATAACGGAATACATTCCTTTCTGATCGATACTGCGTCGATAATCGTGGTGATTTTCAATTCGTATTGCAATCTTGGAAGCAGCGTAGCAAAACGCATAATTTTTTTTCCCTGCCCCCTTAAGGAGCATCGAGAAGCCTGCCGGGTACTATGTATGTAGATTTTTGATATATTTGAACTTTGGTGCCGAATTTGCGCTCAGAGTGCCGGAATGTGAAAATTAAAATGGAATTTTACTTTTTCCCCAGACATTGGATTTTTGTGGCAAATATTGCTCGTCACAAACATAGGCTAAATTTTTTTCGAAGGGGACTTTAAAAACGACATTTGAAGCTACTATAAGCAATGAGTGAAGGCTCGCTTTATTTTTGCCAATACTTTGATGTACTGGTACGACTGTATCTCTGGGGGAAAACAATCGCAGGAAAAAGAGGGAAAAAGCATTTTGATGCGGTTATTTCTTGTAACAGGTCGAAGAATACAACAAAATCAATTTTTTGCTTAAATTGCAAAAGTGAGTCAACACTTTCTTTGTGTAAATCGAACTGTAACTGTTTAAAGAGTGAGATGCAGACAGAGGCGTGAAAAAACGAGGGTTTTAAATAATTTTTTTTATAGTAATTACGTTTGTTTTACAAAAGTGGTTACACCGACTTGTTATGTTATATTTCAACTTGAGTTGCACAAATTCTCAAAGAAAAATATTGATTATTTTGATTACACAGACTTTTTATGTTATATTTCAACTTGATTTGCACAAATTCTCAAAGAAAAATATTGATTATTTATAAAAAATATCGCCATCCTCGTCGAAGGGGGTCTGACAAAGATGGCGATTTTGTTATAAATAATCAATATTTTTCTTTGAGAATTTGTGCAAATCAAGTTGAAATATAACATAAAAAGTCTGTGTAACCACTTTTGTAAAACAAACTTAATTACTATAAAAAAAATTCTTCAAAATGCTCGTTTTTTCACGCCCTCACTGCATCTCACTCCTTAAGGATGTTGAGTCCCTATGAAACATGTTAACGTTAATTGTTCAATAAATAGCTTCTTAATCGTCATGAAATTTTTACACGACCTGTTGAATACTTCATGTAAAAACATACCAAATTTTCAGAATTCTATCATCATTACTTCAACCTCCTTAAGGGTTGAAATAAAAAATGATAAGAAAATTCTGAAAATTTGGTATGTTTTTTTATGAAGTATTTAAAAGGTCGTGTTAAAATTTCACGACGATTAGGAAGCTCGTTATTAAAAAATTAACATTTTGTTAAGAACAATTTTTAAAAGAAATAAAAAAAAATTTATCAATAAACTTCGTTTTGTTTCCGTTGCTTTCAGTATATTGTAGATATTATAAAATTGAGAGGTCAAAAAAAAAACTTATTGCAAAGTTACATCAGTTTCCATAAAACAACATTTAGTTTGTGAATGTTAATTGTTCAATAACGAGCTTCCCAATTGTCGTGAAATTTTTACACGACCTCTGAAATACTTCATACAAAAACATACCAAATTTTCAGAATTTTATCATCATTTGCGATTTGGGACTCAACGTCCTTAAACGCGTTTTTCTCGAAAGTGTAGTTTTCAAATTGGCTTCCATGATATCTCAAAAACTATTCATCGGATTTCGCTCAATTCCTCATGCACATATATAGCTCCCGCCCGAACTAGAATATTTCTGATATCTGCCATAAGTTTTTTTAAGCTGCAAAAGTCGGAAAAAAATGACGAAACTTGGAACTTTTAAAATCGTGCGAAATATTCAAATTTCGATATTTTTACGAACGATGCAAAGTCGATGCAGCTCGTTATTTTTGGTTGATAAAATTTTCAGGGACGGTAGGAAAGTTGAAAAATGCGTGGTGAAAATTCAAAGGTAGTGTGTTGTAATGGTTCTTAACAGAAAAATCGCGAAAAAAAATACCCGCCACACGGAATGACCCCGTTAAAGCCTGAATCTCTGTATTCAATATCGCGGTTTATAATTGCATCTTCTCATTATAAAGTTACTGTTCGTTGTAAGACGGGAAGCAGAAATTGAAAAATCTGCGTAACTTTGGAGTTGTACACAGGGAACAAATAAAAAAAAAAGACCGCTGCGGCAGTTTCTTACCTCTAAGTGTGCGGAATATGATAAAAAAAATCTAAGCAATGACTCAATAAACGAACAAACGAGCAAAAATGTCCTAATAACCGGGACACATTTGTAGTTTTCGAATATCTATAAATTGTTTTATGAGTCATCGTGTTTAATAAGCAAAATATCATACATCACAAATACCTCAAACTAAAAACAAAAAACTAAATGCACATAATAATGAGGTGTATGTAAGATTTTTTTTAAACCCCTTCGAGAAAATACTTTCCAAATTGAGGGCTAGTTTTTCCATCAATTGGACTTACAACTCAACGCGGGTGAAGTCGCGAGCCCAACTATACTATAGATATAGATTATTGGTCTATAAGTGTATATGGCGCAGTCTTAAACGCTTATTAAAAAATATTTTTATTGCATGGCGTCAAGGCACGACCGCGCTCCTTAATGTCCATATATATATGCTGTATATGTTGTAAATGCTGTAAATGCAACGAAATGTAAAATTCAAGTTCTATAAAAATGACGCTATATTTAAAGATATACAAACCAAAGTGAACCCTCAAAATACATTCCACCATTTTCGCCGTCCTTGCTCTGTCAAGTAAAATACAACTGCCTTCGCAAAAGGATTTTAAGGAGATACGATAATTACTACGAATCCAACTTTCGGATTTGAAACTTTTATAAGATTTTGACAAATACTTTATGCACCTGTTGCCAAAATTTGAGCTATTTTGACCATTTAGTTTTTTTGCAATAAGACTGCAAATTCGAGCACTTTGAGTTACCGAAGCACGTCGTCTTATGGAGACGGTCAACCGGAAGTGCGGTGATCGTGGTTTTTCTGCTCACGTATCCAACTAAACCCGTTGGAAAACTGAAATTCGATAGATTAGATATAATAGATATTGTAAAAAATAAGAAAATCAATCTTCACCGTGTAGTTAAAGCACTACATTACAAGAAAGTTTCAATTTCCGGTTGAAAATGATCAGAACGACGAAATAGCACCCACAGACTTAGCAACGTCGCGATTAACAGCTGATGCGTTTGGCGAACATAACCCAGCTTTGTTTTGAAATTAACTTGAATAGAAGCCGCCACAAAATATGCAAACAACAATCTATGGAGTTTTATCATTTATCACGTATCAATAATATGTATAATTATATTCTGCCTGTCGTGTTAATTCCGCTGAGGTAATTCAAGCCTATTTTAATAGGTCTCCGGCTGACTTTTTTTTAGTATTTTTTGTCCGCTTTTATGGTGTATATGTTAATATTATTATTAGGAAGATTACTGCCGAGTCGTTGACAATCGAATTTTTTAGTTTTTATTTGTTCACGTGCAATAAATGCATCATTTACCACACATTTGGCACACTATAATCGATCATACGTATAATCAACATGAGTAAACATCAATCAGAGCAGCTGTGGGTAAAATAAAGTTAGATTCTTTTTTGACACCGTGAAAGTGATCGTACCTCCTTAAGGCGTTACCCCCACTTGTAGCGCAAAAAAGGCCTTTTTCATGAATTTTTTTAAAGAAAACTACAAAACTTTTTCAATCGATCAATTTACCATCTTAAAGAACACATCTTGAAGAACTTTCAGTAATTTTTTTATTGAAAAATATTACATTGTTTAGTGGCAAATGGCCGTCAATGAAACAATGTTTTTATATACACGGTTTGCGGTGACCAACATTGCGGCGAAGTGGATCATCTGAAAAAAAAATGCGGATGGATTTAGTCAAATATAAGTATAAACTAGTCTTTAATCGAAGGATTTTAAAAAATATTCATTTTTCACAAAATGGCGGACAGTCAAAGTTAATGGTTTGATTTTAACGAAAAAAAACGGCCGTTTTTTGGCTATAAAACGGCCATTTTTTTCGAAAAAAAAAATCGAACGATTAAAGACTACATTTTTATGTATTAAATAAGCCTGCAAAATTTCAAGAAGATCGGTTCATTAGTGTTCGAGTAATCTTGGTCACCGACTTCAAAAATGCCATTTTGAGAAAAACGCGTTAAAAGTTTCAATTTCAGTTTACACGAAGAAAATATTCTTCTCTTTCAACGCTCATATCTCAGTCAATTTTTTTCGGATCGACTTGAAATTTTAAGGACATATTCTCAGATACTTATACTTCAAAAAAATGCAATAAAAAAATCGATGTTTTAAAAATCGCAAGTGGGGTAACCCCTTAAGTAGGTTTTCACCCATACATACACACACACACACGCAAAGTAATGTATTTTTTTTCTCAAGAGAAACCATTGAAGAAAAATTTTAACACTATCACGAGTACATGCCCGGTATCATACAAAGAAATATAGTCGTCTGGTCGTGTTCAAGGTTGAAAGCGACATACCATGTGTACGTATTAATACGTGCAGCTCAGTCAGATAAGAGAATACATAAGCGCGAAGAAAGAAAAAGACGTGCACGCGAATGATTCGTCGTCGCCGACGACGACGAAGAAGTTTTCCCACACGAAATTCCCGACACGATTTCTCGCGCCGGGGGGCTCCACGTTGCGGCTCAAAAGTCTTTCCAGGCTTCCGCGAGAGCGCCTCGATCCCACGGTTACTTCCGGTTTGTCAGCGCGCAGTCAGATGGAGCTGGCGAAGCGTTTCCGTTGCCGGTTGCCAGTTCTCCACGCACCGGTAGGCATCGCGCGGTCGGCGGCACGCGGACCCGCTCCTTTGCGCTCCCATGGTCTAACAATAATGATAGTAAACAAGCGAATCAGCAGCCGCATCGAACGACAGCCGTGCATTTTCCACGCATCCCCCCGCTGATGGTACGCGACTCTTCATTTTTTTCCCCCTCTCTTTCTCGCCGCGTTGCGCGATTCTCGACTCTGGGCCTTGCAACGCCCGCGTGCAAGTACGCACCAACGAAATGAGCGCTCATAATTTATCAGGCAAATTGATACACGATGCCACGCCGCCAGAGGAGAGCTGTTAAAAAAGTTTCTTTTATTCAGCCAACAAGGCACATCACTTACGGATGTTGAGTCCCTATGAAACATGTTAATGTTAATTGTTCAATAAATAGCTTCTTAATCGTCATGAAATTTTTACACGACCTCCTGAATACTTCGTGTAAAAACATACCAAATTTTCAGAATTCTATCATCATTACTTCAACCTCCTTAAGGGTTGAAATAAAAAATGATAAGAAAATTCTGAAAATTTGGTATGTTTTTGTATGAAGTATTTAAGAGGTCGTGTTAAGATTTCACGACGATTAGGAAGCTCGTTATTAAAAAATTAACATTTTGTTAAGAACAATTTTTAAAAGAAATAAAAATAAATTTATCAATATACTTCGTTTTGTTTCCGTTGCTTTCAGTATATTGTAGATATTATAAAATTGAGAGGTCAAAAAAAAAACTTATTGCAAAGTTACATCAGTTTCCATAAAACAACATTTAATTTGTGAATGTTAATTGTTCAATAACGAGCTTCCTAATCGTCGTGAAATTTTTAGGCGACCTCTGAAATACTTCATACAAAAACATACCAAATTTTCAGAATTTTATCATCATTTGCGATTTGGGACAACATCCTTAAGTGCCAGCCTTCGATTTTGTTGAAACTCATATATGTGATAAAGTATTGTAAAGTAAGTGGTGTCTCAAAATGACCTGTTATTTTGAATTGCGGGATATTTTTTTTTGTGGCGAACATAGAGTACTTAGAGGTACTTAGAGGTTTAGTCATGTAGAATTACACGATCGAGCAACACATAGAAATTGTTATTTGCTGCATCGTTACTGCATAGTTATTGCAGACGAAATTTCATGGTGGTGTTGTCTCGCGCAGCGGCGATGTCAATTGGCCACCAAGATCGTGCGATTTGACGCCATTGGACTTCTTTCTTTGGGGTTTTCCGAAAGAAAAAGGGTATGCCAATGAACCACAGACGATTTCGGAGCTCAAGGAAGCAACTGGACGCACCATTGATGAAATTAACCCGCAATTATGCCAAAATGTTATTGAAAATTTCGTCGAAAGATTGAACGTTTGCAAACAGGGACGTGGCGGGCATTTGTACGATATTGTCTTCCACGCATAACCTCCATGTTGTACCGTATATGGAAATTAAAATATTCGTACTTTTCAAACAAATCATACGTTTTATTAATAAACAAAAATGTCAGGTCATTTTGAGACACCCAATATTACACACGTATTTTTTTACAGGGCTGCCATTTTGTTATCCGGGGGTTTTTCGGAAAACAAGAAAACCCTAAGGCCCCCAATTTAGTCTAGTTTAATAATGCCCGTTTTTGTCTCACACGAACTAGCAAGGCTGTGTAGCGCCCCGGGCAGACCAAATCACGCCGTGTATAGCTTCGTATGACGGGAGCTGGAGCCGCTATTTTGGATTTTTGTGTATCAATGAAATTGGAATTTATTCTCCATTGATAGAAGAATGGAATACGTTGAAACCCATTTTCGTGCCTCGCGACGGTAACCTATCCTTGAGTGATCTTCCTTGTCGGTAGACTTCTATTTTCCAAAATGGTTTTTCCGCAGCTAACTGTGCAACACCCAACGTTACCCAAATGCTTTACTTGTCCTCAGACATACTCCGTCACATGCTACAACGGTACGATCAATGCCCCCTCCTTGGCCCGTCCGGCCCGCAGCGACGTTACCCTGCAAACCCCTGACCCTTAGCCCCCCAGTGGAGTGCAGGTGCTACCTGGAGAATGTATCACACCAACCGCCCCTATCCGCTGCCGCGACTTCCGGCACATATCTAGACCATTGAATTTCGAAATTTATTCATTTTCTACAACAGCGAAAGAAAAAAGGGTCCTCCAGTGGAACGATGACTGCGTTATAAAGTTATATAGGGAAAGCGTGGAGTGTGTCCATTTGCACTTGTGTGTATGGAATGATGGAGGCAATACCCGCAGCAGCAGCAGCTCGTATGATGGGGTGTCGTCGACATGTGTGACTGACAAGCCTCACGTGCAGGCACCCGCGAAACCTAACTAATATACCACACACTGACTCTTCAAGTATGTACCTCCTAGTATGCGCAATCCACTGGGTTGTTATCATCATCGTCGTGGCGTATAAAGTGTACGTGTGTATTCCCCTTCGTTAGCTCTCTCTGCTCCGCAGCAAAATGACGAAGCACAAACATCAGGATTTCTCTCTCTCTCTCTCTCTCTCTCTCTCTCTCTCTCTCTCTCTCTCTCTCTCTCTCTCTCTCCCCCCCCCTTTTTTTAGAGCTGTCATTAGAAACCGGAAGTCGGGCTATCCGCATCGGTGACTGCGAACAATGAGATTCACGCCAAGTTCACGGCAAGCAAGCAGAACCCCCCCTACTGTAGAATACATATCCCCCCCGGTTGCCGACGAGGAATTTCGCCACCGCGGTAGATTTTTTCGCTGCCATGACCATTTTTTCTTCACGCTCGTGATACCGCGTGGAGAAGCTCCCGTTGCAGAGAATCAATCATCGGACAGCGGTCGCAAGAACCAAGCAGCCATCTGCGTCCATGTTTCTTGTGACCGCGTCTCCGTCGTAGCTTTGGACTTATCCGATCCCCTAGTCTCCACTTTCAAAGCTAGCAACCACCACCGGAACTCTTCAGCCGCGTGTGATCTTCTCTTATGGACGTGCATCGATATCCGTAGGAATCAAGCGGTGAATGGGAACAACACGCGAACTTTTGACACGATGCGGTATTTGCGAATGAGCGACTCTATCGCGTTTCGTTGTCTAACTTGCGTGTTTCCCTTTTTGCAGAAAATATCAATGAGCCATCTTTGATGAACTCGGTAGATTGGAATTTTTTTGCCATTATCCGATGCAGCGCCAGACATGATCGGTTATGTAAACCTCTCTTCAAAATCACCTTTAGATAAACGCAGGCATGTGTATATATTTAAAGGTCTTTTCTAGGACCCTACCGTCTTCAAAACCAATTGTTGGTAGGGAAAAAATTCACAGCCGTACTCAAAAACGTCGAATAGCCAACATAACATAAATATAATGGGTTCAAAGCATACTTATATATGCATTATATATATATATATATATATATATTTCAGCAGACGTTTAACAACATAACATTAATATAATGGGTTCAAAGCATACGTATATATGCATTATATATATATATATATATATATATATATATATATATATTTCAGGAGACGTTTAACACAGCCGTGAGGCCTTCGATGCTGCTACCTGTCCTCGCTCGCGCATTTCGAGCGTGACAATCGCGTTTGCATATCCATACAGCAGGTATGTATCCAACTCGGTTGTGCGCTGCTTATACCGCGTGAATATGCACGCGTATATCTACGAGCTGGCGACTCTGCTACACCGTACAACCACCAGCACCGATTTATTTCAATTTTTTCATTCTTATTTCCTGGTCAATATACAATAAACCAGTCAAATTAGACATTCTGTATTACTTATTTTTTAAATTAATTAAAGATTATTAATTATCGGATTAATTACGTTTTATGAATGAATTCGTTAATTAAGCATTATAGAGAGAGAAAAAACAACCTTTGCGCATTTAGAACGGTGACATTTGTAGGATTGCGCAGACTTTCAAGTTGGACGCAAGGTAGTCAAAGATTTTTTAGAATAAAACCACAGGGGTTGAGACAGCGAAGTTTTTCGGCTGACAACGATGTGTTGGGTTGTCAGGGAAGTTTGTGCCGTTTTCGGTAAGTGGCATGTTGAAAAATCAGCACGAACTCTCCGGACGACAAAATATATCGCGACGAAGTATTTAGCCGAAGATTAGAGAGCTTTGAGGTTAAGAGATATCGTGAAGATCTTGGGGACTATCGCTTATCGTAATATAATCATTAAGGGGTTACCCCGACTTGCGATTTTGAAAAAATCGTTTTTTTTATTGCATTTTTTTTAAGTATAAGTATCTGAGAATATGTCCTGAAAATTTCAAGTCGATCCGAACAAAATTAACTGAGATATGAACGTTGAAAGAGAAGAATCCGTTCTTCGTGTCAACTGAAATTGAAACTTTAAACGCGTTTTTCTCAAAATGGCATTTCTGAAGTCGGTGACCAAGATTACTCGAACACTAATGAACCGATCTTCTTGAAATTTTGCAGGCTTATTTAATACATAAAAATGTAATCTTTAATCGTTCGATTTTTTTTTCGTTAAAATCGAACCATTAACTTTGACTGTCCGCTATTTTGTGAAAAATGAATATTTTTCAAAATCCTTCGATTAAAGACTAGTTTATACGTATATTTGACTAAATCCATTCGCATTTTTTTTTCAGATGATCCACTTCGCCGCAATGCTGGTCACCGCAAACCGTGTATATAAAAACATTATTTCATTGACGGCCATTTGCCACTAAACAATGTAATATTTTTCAATGAAAAAATCACCGAAAGTTCTTCAAAATTCGTTCTTTAAGATGGTATATTGATCGAGTAAAAAAGTTTTGTAGTTTTCTTTAAAAAAATTCATGAAAAAGGCCTTTTTTGCGCTACAAGGGGGGGGTAACGCCTTAAGCTAGCGAAACTTTTACCAAGAACATCAAGTGCACTATATCTGTCAGTTTAGGATTTTCTCCCGTATGCCTCAACAAAATTGTTGAGGAAACGGCTCAAGCTTTTTTTCTTGAACACTTGGTTTGTGAAGCCCGTCATGAGATGCTCAATGTAGAACAGTTTCATTAGCTTCATTCCCTATGTAGCTTAAATTCTGGTTTGTTTGTTTGATGATATGATTATGGGTATGTATTGAGCAATACGCAAAACAGGTTGTGTTCAACTATACAGAAAACGTGTTTATTAAATATTAAGAAAAACGTGTCTTTCTACCTTAGTATATAACGCATAATAAGATATGAGCCCAAAATCCATTCCCAACGTGCACACGAACCAAACTTCAGACATGCACCTTAAGAGGTCTGCGTAAATTTGAAGTTTCGAAAATGCACTTTTTTTATTGCATAGCCTTATAGCCTAGGACTTTAACACCCACTTGCAGGTAGGATTTTGTCAAAATTCCGAAAATCGGCCGATTTATGACGATTTTTGTGAAGAATCAGATCACCCACTACGCTACGGTAAACCGCCCTGCTGCGGTTTAATCGTTTTTTTTTCGCGTTTTTCTCGAAACTAGGTTTCATAAGACGGTGTAAGTCGTATCTCAAAATCTATTCGTCCAATTAACTTTAGAGACAGGCAGAGCATAGTTTATAACATTTTCTGTCGTATGACCGGATGATTTCTTAATACGTTTATCCATTTGTTAATAACAAATTATTAAAGTTTTTGTTCATCGAATATCGCCCTATTTTCCCCTTGCCATTCAAGTAATTTTTACGATTTCCCAAAAATATCCTGTCACTCCGAAGTTTTATTATTATACTAAATCTGCATTCTTTAGTTTTCATTTCAGATCACCCTAACTGGCAGAACCACCTGGAGGATTTTTGCACCTGGCCTAGCAGCCACGGCGGCACTTTGTCTAAACAATAATATTTCATTTCGAAAAAAAAATCCATTTATACGATAGTTTTGTTATTGTCTTAAAACGATATTTTTTATATTTTGTGTATAATAATAATTCCATTGTTTATCAATATTTTTTAATGGAAAAAAATCTCAAACACGGCAACACTATACATTAGTTGCGTGGAAAACGCCAACCACCTCAAGCGAATACTCTCGTCACAAAAAATATAGAAAATCGACCTGTTTTTTAGGCCCCAAGCTTATGCAGTCCCGTTGAGCAAAAATAGATTGCCACGGATACATTGTGTTTCGTAATACGAGCGCGAGCGCACAACAGGTGTTTTCGCATACGGGCATGATAGGCAATTCAAAGCTTGTCCCCCTCCTCACTCGCCACACTCGGCGAGGCGGCTAATTGATCAGCTCGGGTATAAAGGTGCCTTCCGGGAAAGGGAGACAATCGTCTCTTCGATTTACACTTGGTCTACGAGAGAGAAACAGTTGCGACACCACTTCGAATATGTCTTTTAATCGAGAATCACGAAACAGTGAAGCGAACGTCGTGACTTTTTGCACTCATCTTTTCGATCGTCATTACGAGCATTTTCATACCGAAGTATAAAACCTAAACTTCGTGTGCTGATCCTGCAGAAAAAAATCAATGAAATATGGATCCCAATGAAGCGCCGCTGCTGTCAATCCCACATGACGCATCTGTCCACAATTTCTTTCAAATTTGACAGCTAAGTTTCCTAACCTCTATTCACCGAGGGTAACAACTGACGCTAGGAAAATACCTTGTGATTATATCGTGGTACTGAAATTGCGAAAGGAGGAACGAAACTATCCGCTGCGAATTACGAATGCAAAGAACGAGACGATACCGAGACAATTGACAGCCAAATGTCAATTGCAACTCGACTCATTCGACGGAGAAAGAAGAAAACGTAATCAAGATTGAGCGTCAAATAACACGAGCGAATGACATGTTTAAGGGGTTACCCCCACTTGCGATTTTGAAAACATCGTTTTTTTATTGCATTTTTTTGAAGTATAAGTATCTGAGAATATGTCCTGAAAATTTCAAGTCGATCCGAACACAATTGACTGAGATATGAGCGTTGAAAGAGAAGAATCGGTTCTTCGTGTAAACTGAAATTGACACTTTAAACGCGCTTTTCTCAAAATGGCATTTCTGAAGTCGGTGACCAAGATTACTCGAACACTAATGAACCGATCTTCTTGAAATTTTGCAGGCTTATTTAATACATAAAAATGTAGTCTTTAATCGTTCGATTTTTTTTTTCGAAAAAAAAATGGCCGTTTTATAGCCAAAAAAAGGCCGTTTTTTTCGTTAAAATCGAACCATTAACTTTGACTGCCCGCCATTTTGTGAAAAATGAATATTTTTTAAAATCCTTCGATTAAAGACTAGTTTATACTTATATTTGACTAAATCCATCCGCATTTTTTTTTCGGATGATCACTTCGCCGCAATGTTGGTCACCGCAAACCGCGTATATAAAAACATTATTTCATTGACGGCCATTTGCCACTAAACAATGTAATATTTTTCAATAAAAAAATTACTGAAAGTTCTTCAAGATGTGTTCTTTAAGATGGTATATTGATCGATTAAAAAAGTTTTGTACTTTTCTTTAAAAAAATTGATGAAAAAGGCCTTTTTTGCGCTATTAGTGGGGGTAACGCGTTAAAGCGAATTTAAAACATTTACGAAAGAAGTAGCGAGATTTTAATGACAGCGTTATGACAACGGGATGAACACTTTCATGCGATATGCTCAATCGAAGAGACGTCAGAGACAAAATTCAGCGATAAGGTGGTCGGCCCAGTAGTCATCAAGGTCGTAGTGATCGTCATGTTTACACATTAAATAAGTATTTTAAGATAAGAATCAGTCGTTCGTGCAAATCTGTGATGTATTAGTGATCCAGAGGTATGTAGTTATTACATTGTCACACTGGTAAGTATACGTATTCAAGAATAATCAAATCAAATACATTCAGCTACGGTGTCTATCTACGATTTCGGCTGAATTCTTCATCTAGAGGTTAAAGTGAACCGTGTTGTGACACGATTCATTTTAACCTCTAAATGAAGGACTTAGAATCACTCGCGTGATTTGAGAATGCCTGGGGACTTGCGTGAGGTAAGTTTATCTTCAAGTTATAAATAAGAATCTTAGTTTTGCGTTCAGCATAGAAAATTATAGTTTTATGCTAATTTCAACGAGTTTTCATATATGACGATTACCGGTTCAGCAATGCAAACACTCGGCCGATCAATCGTCTCGGCTGTCGGTAACTAGGACAAGGTAAGCAAAAAACACTTGTCGTTCGAATGTGAATTTATAGAAAATCAGAATAGGAGTATTGGGTTCTTAATTAGTATTGTCTGAAGAATCCACTGCCAGTAATCGTCATACACATATTCGCGATAGTAAAAGGATATACAGGGTGTCAAAAAAGACACTGGCATTTTAAATCACGCGCCATTTTTCTTGTGGCGAACATAAAGTACTAATCTTTGACAACTGGCATCAGAAGTATTGAGGTTTAGTCATAGAGAATCACACAATCGAGCAACGCATAGAAATTGTTATTTGCTGCATTGTTACTGCATATCAGTATACTGCGTATACTGATATGCACACACTACTGTAGTCTAGCGAGCGCGGAAATCGTGGCAACGTCAAAAATCCAGCGAATTTTTGTCGTGATATTTAGTATAAGCGGAAACGCAAAATTTGAGCTGTGGCCGAAATAATGGAACAAGTGCGACATAAAGGCAAATTTGCTAAACAAAAAACGGTCGCCAAAAACAGAAAAGCAGTCGAAATTATGGCCTGTGCAAAAAGAGAAAACGAAAAGAACCATGTAGAGGTTATGAACAACGAAACTGTGAGACATCGTATAATGAATCGTTAAATTGATGAATTGATAATAATAATTTTTTATTTTTAAAGAAAAAATAAAATAATAATAATTTTTATTTTATAATTTTTAATAATTTATTATAAAATTTATTTATAAATTTATAATTAATTTAATTTAAAATATAATATAATATAATATAATATAATAAATAAAATTATTATATTATATATATTTTTATTCTTCTTTCTTTATTCTTCTTTTATATAATATATTTTATTATATAAAAATAAAAAAAAATAAATAATAAAATATAATATAATTTAAAATAAATTTATTTATAAATTTATAAAATTTATTATTATAAAATTTATTTTAAATTTTATAATAATAATTTTTTATTTTTAAAGAAAAAATTATTATTTTTTAATTATTATTATTATTTATATTATATATATATATATATATATATATATATATATATATAATATATTATCTATTATATAAACATACCTTATATATATATTATATATGTATAGTAATATGAAAAAGTGAATATAAAAAATCGGCCGCGTCTCTAGATACATTTTCTACCGATGAACGAGCCGAACGCTTGCAGCGCTGCCGGATCGCCAGTTCTAGTCTGCTCCAGTCGCTTTGTGGCGCTAGCGTCACTAGACATTGCTTAATTTAAATCGCTATATCTCTGAAACTAAACGATTAAAATTCATGATTTTTGTGTATCCACTTCGTCATGTGTTCCTGTGTGATTGAGATTTTTTCAAGAAAAATATGTAGGACAGTTTCGACGTTGTTGCATGAAATGTGACCATTTCCACCGTTGCCCAAAAGAACACGTGTAAAACGGTGCAATCTTCGATTGCCGATATCTCGAATACAGAATGGTGAATTCTTTTGAAATTTTGCAGCTGATCACTTAATAGTGTCTTGAATGTGTCGTCAAAATGAATTAATAAATCTATAGAATAACCCCTCGACGAAACTACTACCTTAAAGTAACTTCTACTCACTTTCCAAGTTCAGCTATATAATTTTGCCAAGTCGAGCGGTCTGCTTGAGGTGACGATTGCTGGGCCAACTACCTTACTTGATATTATAATTTCACGGCGGTTTTTGCGAGTCCGAAGTCAAACAAGGAACCCTAATAACCTCGTCATGTTTTTCAGTCTGTCAGTCCGCCTGTCAAATGCATGAAACTCTGCCAGTGGATGCTTCAGACGAGGATCCCAATTAATATGTAGAAAAATATTTTCTCTCCTATATGTAAAATAAGGGCGATTTTTTTCGCGTGCACCTTACCGGGTAGAAGATCATGCGACAAAGTCTTTCAAAATCAAATTAAGGTTCCATTAACCATTTTTCATTCTCAAGCCCCGTTTGCGAAATATTAAGGTTCAATGCGATGGGCAGTGCCCCCCCCCCCCCGTTCTGACTTTTCAACAGTTCATGATGAAAAATCTGGAAAAAATCTAAGTACCAGCATTCGATAAAAACTTTCGGGAAAATTATTTTGGTTAAGTTGCTTAAACAAATTCAGAGATATGGATAACCAACTGATCACTAAGTTGACTTCATGGAAACTTCGCAAGAGGACTGCACGAATAACTTCCTCACATATTGGTTGAAGCTTCGGTAATAAGACATCAAACATCAAACAAAAGGTTCCCACTCTTCAAAGACTTCAGATCACCACTGGAGTATTCTGATTGCGAATTGTCGCATGAAATTGAAATTAGTATGAAATAAACAGTTGTGTCGTAACATAAAACATGACTACATATTAGTTAAACATTGATTCTGACAAAGATTGCACAAACCAGAGACTACGGAACCCTACTTTACGCGTGTTCCGCCACGCACTTACCAGCCTTTTTCCAAGCATCTTCGCACAAGAGTTCGAGCTCCACGACTCGTATAATACGAAGGAGGCGCCACGCGGAAAGACCAACGAGACAGGCACACTGCGAGAGAGCACCTGCGGCTCGCTTTCCCATCGACAGATGGCTCCCCAATGCCTCTGTGAAGAGTCCGTCTTCCTCTTTCTCTCTCCGCTCTCCCGCTTGCTGTACAGACTCGCGTTGTTGACCGGACGAACAGCAATCACGAGTCGTGACGAATCCCATCGCAGGCCTTAGCTCTTCCGTCATTTTATATAGATTTGCCTGTTTTGTGTTGCTATGAAATGTACTTTATTTTTATTTCGCTTTTTTACGTCTCCGTGTGCTTTTTTCTGTATCTATATTCGTTTTCTTTCATTCACGGACAGACGTGGAGAGGATTTACCCAGTGGCAAATGCGAAGGAGCGAGAGAGAGAGAGATAAAGAGAGACAGCGCCGAGCAAATAGCCAAGAGGAACGGTCGGATTATTACGACAGTACGCTCGGACAAAACAGACCGGATCCATCATCGGTCCGACTCACGAATCCACGCAAGCTAGTAGAACGCCTCGAGTGTTTCTTTTTATATCATTTCGAGGCTTCACCTCGCGACTCCCGAGGAAAAGAGAAAGAACTGCGAAAAAGAAGGAAAAAAAGTACAAACGCAAGAGCTAGAGAAGAAGCAAGCAGAAAGGGGGAAAAAACGATTCACAGTTTGTCCGAAGAGAGGAACGTTTATCACGAGCAAGCAAAGAATGGCTATGACGAATTCGTGCATTTGTGCTATAGAGCGAGTACGTTGAACTCGTCGTATTGCTTCGCTCTCCGTCCTATATAGTCATCGCTCTCGTGGAATTTCGCATACGTGTGAATAATCATAAATTAGAGATGGGATTTAATGACAACTTGCGCGCGCGAGCGCGATTACTCCGTTGTCTTATGCCCTTTGTCGCCGTCGTCGGACGCGCGTCCTCCTTTTCTTTCATAACCGTGACTTGTATTACTGTGTGTTCGTCGTGCGCTCGCGTACTTGATTTGCGCATACAGTAGCGCGAGTTTATGAATGTTTGCGATCGGATATAACTCTCAGTTTGAACTTATCCACGAACCTGATTTCTTATTATCGAACCCCATTTCTTTTTTTAACCCTGATGGGAGTAGGTGTTATAAACTTGACCCTGCGTTTCTACACGGGGTCTGCATAGGAATTAGTGAAATTTCAGTTTCGAAAGATTTTTTACCCGTATTTCTGCACAAGGTTCAATTTTTATCAGAAAAGCTTTTTAGTAATCTCGATCGACCTTTGAACAAACTTCATCGATATTGGAAAAAAACTTCATCGACATTTGAAGAAACATCCAATATTTGAACAAACTTCATCGACATTTGAACAAACATCAAATATTTGAACAAACTTCATCGACATTTGAACAAACTTCATATATTTGAACAAACTTCATATATTTGAACAAACTTCATCGAAGTTTGAACAAATGGACATATGACCAAACTCCATCGATATTTGAACAAACTTCATCGACATATGAACAAACATCAAATATTTGAACAAACTTCATCGACATTTGAACAAACATCAAATATTTGAACAAACTTCATCGACATTTGAACAAACATCAAATATTCGAACAAACTTCATCGACATTTGAACAAAAATCAAATATTTGAACAAACTTCATATATTTGAACAAACTTCGTATATTTGAACAAACTTCATCAAAGTTTGAACAAACTCCATGGACATATGACCAAACTCCATCGATATTTGAACAAACTTCATCGATATTTGAACAAACTTCATCGACATATGAACAATTTTCGTCGACCTTTGCACAAACTTCATCGACTTATGAACAAACTTCATCGACATTTGAAAAAACTTCAGCGATATTTGAACAAACTTCACCGACATTTGCATTATTTACTAAATACTTTGAAAAGTCACCGTGTTTTTGCAACTATTTTCTTTTTATCTTAACAGTTTGAAAAGTTCGAAATCAAAGACCCAGTTTTTATAATGAATTTGGGAAAAAGCAAGTATGCACACTTGCTTTTCAAAACTCACGATTCACGTACTATGAACGTTGATAGATGACATATATGTAATTATTATTTACACTAAATGTTATAACAATTAGCAATTGCTTTGGAAATAATTATTACGTGTTAAATTGACGATTATTATTATAATTACTGCTATTATCACTAGCATCGTCATTAGCAGCATTATTATCATTGCTATAATCCAAGCTTATACGTGGCAGCCTAAATTTCCACGTCACTAATGTGAAATTACTTTTCTTTTTGTCGTAATGAAGAATACATATATTTCTAGTAATGAGTTTTTTACTCCACGATAATAGTACCATGCGTTCAACGAGATCATAAAAAAAAAACAGTTTTCCATTCAACGTTTCACTAGAGCTGCTAAGAACGGGAGCCTCACTGAATATTCAGACAAGTCGATGAAACCAGAACTGGTTCTCTTCGATCCTTTCCGGTTGTAACGCTCTGGCGGCGTTCTTTTTTAGATATTTTATATATATATATATATATATATATATATATATATATATATATATATATATATATATATATATATAAGGGCACTCTTTCGTTCCGCCTCTCCCGTTAAATTGTGAGACTCTCACGCCTCTAGATTTTCTGGTTCAATCGATCTATACACAGGGCTTCGCCTATTATTCACACCTCGGGGCAGATCGATCAGCAATCTTGCACGACGTTTTTACTTACGTCCGTAACGGACATGTATAGTTGAGACTATCGTGTGCTCTTCGAAAAAGTTTCATTTGTCCAATAGACGTTTATTGTCGTGGCTTCTGGGCTTGGCCTGCGAAGTTGGGAATGTACAGGAATTTTAGGCCGTAAACGATGCCACATTACACAAGATCGAAGGGCTGTAGTGTAGCAAACAGAAACTGGTTTCCTGCGTGCAGGTATAGTCGTAAGAAATTTAGGACTCTGATTGCGTTGCTGACCTAGGAAAGTCTAAGGACCACTCTTTCAGGTGGTAAAATGCCTATGGGAGGCTTTTTTTCAACATATTTACATAACTTACTACAAAAATGAGAGAAGATCAGGACGCTACGTTCGAGACGAAAAATTTGTGACAAATTCACGGGCAATACATGAGAAAACTTACTGAGTATTCGGTGACCGCGAATATCCCCATAAGCCGGAGAATCGCGGTTGGTGTTTCGATTAAAGGGCTGATGACCCATTCGACGCTGTCGACCTTGCCTCGCTCGAAGGATCCGGACCTTCCAGTACAGATGACTAGAAGGCTCACGATGAAGACGTGCCCAGGAGATTCATAAATCTGTAGGAGAGCGTAACAGGAAAAGTGCAACTTTGCCGATCGTTCGTCAATTGACCGAAAAATCATCGTTACCTGACCTAAACAACGGTACAATGCGATAAGATTTTTCAGCCAAACGCTACGGGAAAAGCATCATATATCGGATAGCTGCTTAATATCGGATAGTGAACTATGTACGTCGAGTTTTCCTATAACGACGTATGTTTTTAATTTAATACACTAATAACTAGTGTAATGTCACCGCTGCAAAACGTTTGGTTGCCTAGCCACAAAAATGGCACAACGGTGGACTGGTGTTACTTTATGCTGGCGTGAAAACATAATGTTTGTGTTAAAAAGTGTTCATCTCATTGAGGTAAGTGTAAATGATTTATGTTTTTGTTATTTTTTATGAACGATAGCAGTTATTTTACTTAATCAATATATAATGTTCGCAAAAATAGCAATATCTACGAAAATATTACTGTTCATATGCGGCCATGGTAAATCTCAATATGGGATACTTAATCAAGCCTAATATCGGATATCCGTTCGTACCAAAAGGTTCTTCCCTAATCAAAGATCAACTCATAAAGACTGATCGATTGATAATAATTGCAAAGTTAAAACACTAAACCTTTTGTTTTATTTTATATAAAAGTAGTCCCCTAATACCAGATATAAGAAAAATGGAGTTTAGGCCCTTGTATCGGATATCCGATTATAGGCAGCCTTTTCGAAAACCATGATTACTGTCATTTTTGTAGTAAAACATGTAACTCAAAATATTCAAATAAAATGTGTAGAATAATTCGCTGTGGCTAGCCATCCGGTTGTCGGACGAATAAGCGTATGTTATTCGTCCGGACCGCGGCTAATTGCACGCGGTTCACGCTGTACAACGCCCCAAACAGACAATCTCAAACACACAAATCCAAAAAAAATCAACCCAAACACAAAATGACAAACGCAAACAAACCACCCCAAAAAACAAACCCAAACCCAAACTAAATGAATCCAGACACAACTAACCAAAACCCAAACAAAACCAACAAACCCAAACACAACCAACAAACCCAAACACAACCAACAAACCCAACGCCCCAAACAGACAATCTCAAACACACAAACCCAAAAAAAAATCAACCCAAACACAAAATGACAAACGCAAACAAACCACCCCAAAAAACAAACCCAAACCCAAACAAAATCAACCAACCCAAACCAAACAAATCCAGACACAACTAACCAAAACCCAAACAAAACCAACAAACCCAAACACAACCAACAAACCCAAACCCAAACAAAATTATAAAGATTTTCTTCGGATGACTACGTGTAAATTATACTTCCGGATAGTTTGTTTAACAATTTAACACGTTCTATCCGGACAATTATATATATGTTATTCGTCCGGATACTAGCTTACACGAATTACGATAATATGTACGCCTACTGGAAATACGGCGTGAACTGAGCCGCTATCCGGACGAATAACATACGCTTATTCGTCCGATAACCGGACGGGGAGACTCTACGAAAATAATTATTAGCATCTTGTTGGATATGACGTGTGGGCTCGTAAAATCGTAAAATGTGAAGGCTAGGAATTGTTTACTTTTCTTTAAATTTCAACCAAAAGTACCCGATACGTGTGCCTCTCCTCTAATCCAATCAATCGAAGTGCCCACTGTGATAAAACGTAGCAAGTCGTGTGACCCGATTCCAAGAACGAAACAACCATCGTCCATACGCGAACGTAAGAGCTGTAGTTCCAGGACATCTACGAATGGTGAAGCGGAGATTTCGAATCGATGCGGAGCGGGTAGAAAGACTGGGCAATGGTGGTATTACCAATTGTACAAGCTTATACCTACCGCGCGACGTAATCCGTATTTCTAATGTTTGCGAACTGATAACCGCGAGCATGCACGTGCCGTGTGGTGAGATTTCTTGAGCAAAAGTAGTCACCGAGCTGAGTGTTATCGCTGATTTATTTTGCCGTCCAAGAAGCGTCGCTGCACCAATGGCTGCAGCAATGTGCGATAATTTCGTTCCTATGCGTTGTTGTTCGTCATCGCATTGCACGGGACATTTCCATTCCGTTGGAGGGGTCGTTTAGCCGGTCGCTGTGTATGACACGGGAGCTCCACGGGACCGTTGCTAATACCCCCGTGAATTCTTCCAGTGCCATAGACAGTTTCCAAGCCTCTGATCACCAGAAGAACAATGCAAATGTGGTCCCGATGGTCATTGCTCGGCTTGCGAAAGAGCTCGAGTCCGCGATAGCGATAGAATCTCTGGCGATCAAGTGTCTTAACGTGAAAACGAAAGACGATCCATCCTCCCGCAGACTCGAAGATCAAGCACTCATTCCAGTGCTAGGCAATGAGAAGATCGATGATCCAACGATCGATCGGTGTAGCGGTGAAAACGGATACTACCGATTGCGTTACGGCTGCGCTTCGGAGTCCTGAATGAAGAGGGTGAATGCAACAAAAAAAAAGCCTCCGGTGATAAACGACTTCCACAATGATCTCGCTGATGACTTTCCAGTTCCGCGAAGAACAGCTAGTTCTCGCTTCGTCTGCTCAAGTCTCTTGTCCAGATTCTTCCTTGTCGCTCGAAGACTTCGACGCTGCAAATGATGTCTTCGCGTTCACGCTCAGGGACCTCGTTGTCTCGGAGTGCCTTCTTGTCGCTTGCAATAGCCGGGGCAATATAGCGTTCGTCCCGGATCGACGCCTCTTCCCGGAAACGTCGTCCTCCGGTATACTATCGTTGGGTGCCTCACGCTCCGCCAATCCTCCGGCACTCGACTCACTCCCCAGCGATTCTCTCTTTGTTCTACCCTCTTATTCTCGTTTTCCTTGTTTCGCAAGACTCTTTTGCGTTCGTTCGATCCTTCCGACCCTCCAGGTTCGAAACGCCTCCGGCCTCAGGCCCATGTTATTTTCTAGGGGCCTGGCTCTCTATACCGTCTGCGAGAGACTCGTGAAAACACGACCCTCCAGTTGCACGATCGTGTTGGATCCGACATCACGTTACTTTCCATCAGGATCCTTCATTATTGCCGGTCTAGGCCACCCATCGCTCCGGCCGCAAATGCGTCCTATCGTTTGCTCGTCCTCGACTCGTCCGAGCTTAACTCATCGTACGATGATGCAAGGCGTCGAGTGCTTAGGCCCAGAACGTCACACCCTGGTCTGGTGGACCGTAATTCTTCCGTCGTTTACATTAAGGCACTACTAACAGTGTAGTGAAAAAAAAAGCGTTGGGCTAGCCCTGATCAAGGTGGAGTGGAGCGCAGTTTGGTAACGCACCAGAAGACGAGGCAAACACATCGAAATTTCAAAATCAGTCTGCTATACCATTGAAAATTTCAACTTTTTCAAAACGCCTCGAACCGGTCTGTTTTTTCTTTTCATAGTCCTGAATCCACTTTACGAAATCGACGAAATGTCCACAAAATTTACCATTAGTTTCGCAATACTTCATATTTCATGCAGAAATTAGCGAAAAGTTTTCGCATCATGCGACGAATGCTATATAACCTTTGAATCAACTCATTTGTGCATCCTGCTCTATTTTTATTATTATTAGGCAGAGTCTGGCATTTTGTTTTATTGTAATAAAAGCTAAGAACGGGAATTTCTGTAGAGATGCCAAAAAAAATCGTTGCCAGACCATGTGTGCCTGAAGTGTCAACAGAAAAGTGTGACAATCCTAACAACGGAAATCTCTGAGCTACGTACATCCTGGATATGCGAAAAAAAGAACGCGGGAAGAAGAGACAGAGAAAGGGAGTAGCGACGAACCCTCGAACGTGGCATGACAGCGTCCTCTGCCCCCAGTTGGTTATATGGAAAAACTCTTCGGAACAGGTTCCTCGCGACCTCGCGCGTTGTCTTGTTTTTTGTACAAGTTCACCCTTGCTGCGATCCTCCTGTCAGCCCCCCCCCCCGCGTACGCGTACATAGGTATCCGTACGTGTATCAAACACGCTAGACCACCGCCTATATCTGTCCCTGTACAATCTGCAATTGAGCGACAAAGATCGACGAAAGTCCGAACGATCGAGAAAACCGCTAAGATTCACTTTTACGTGCGGATCCATCAGGAACATCAAAACCCAACAATTTGAGCTGGTTACCGGATAAATTTCCATTCGTTGGTGGAAACCAAGCAACGAAATTTTTCCTGATCCTCGATGGTGAATCAGAAGACAAAAAACCATCGGCTTTTTAGTGCACCTCTACGTACATGACTAAAAGATAATATCGAGTAGTCACAAAAGAAATGCTTTTCTTGCCATTCGATCCAATCGTCACGATGCCATCTTGCGTTAACAGAGTTATCGGAGTTGAGAACCTTGTTCGAGGATGCTAAGATCGTCTACGTGAGTTCATACTTTCTCAAACGTCCAATGACCCCTGCTCCTTTTTTTCATCAAAGAACATCCGCTCTCGTGAGCAGCTAATATGCCTCACACACTGCCTCGATGTGTGGTATCATCGCGAACACATGCGACAGACATGACGTCTTCATACACTCTTTGCATTATTCTATATCGTAACCTCAATATGCTTCGTGCAACAGATGACGGGATCTGCAATTTCGTCAATACTAGCGGTTAAAATGCGTGGAATAAAACCGAGCAGCACCAGATTAATCAGTGGGGAGTGTTGCAACGAATTGACGATGAAGCGGCAAGTTACCGAACGCGCTGCACTTCACGGAATAATCCAAAGAGTAGCAACGTCATCAGTTGGTAAAAGAAAGAACGAAAAAGCCGACGCGCCTGTAATAATCGCTTTACAGATTTGGAAAATGTGTTCCCGCCTCTTTCGCTAAGAACTTCCGCTTTACGGCCTGCCGTAAATAAAAAATCTTCCTGGAAAATCTCTCCAGTATCCATTCTCCCTGGCATACGAAAAGATGTAGTCCACAGGTACCGTCAAAGACCCCAAGTGGGTCTGGACGAGGCCACAAAAAAACGTGGAGCTCCGTGTGCAAGGAAAATATAAAGATTCGGAAGAGGGAGAGAGAGAAGGATAGATAGATAGAGAGAGGTAGAGGCTAAACGTAAGCGAGGCCAAAGGAACGGTCTAAGGTGCTCTCTAATAGTCCAACATCTCGTTCCACGATGTCTCGAAGCAGGCTCCTGAGGCCCGTGATTTCAAATAGTGATGCAACACACAAGACAATGCCACGAGAATACACGGATACTCACGTAGACACCTGTAGTACAATATTTAAACGTATACCGATACATGTTGTGTATAGGTTGACTTCTATTCGTCGCTACTATTGGGCTTCGTGGACTCGAGGCCGCGAGAATGTACATAGTAATGAAGAAATGAAAAATCAATTGAGGTAACGCTTTCTCGAGCCTATGCTATCCTGGAGTCAGTCGAGGACAGGAAAAAAGATCGGTTATGAAATATCTTCAACCGGGCGCGGTTCCCAGGGACCCATATCTCAAAGAACTTCGTGACTACTTTTTTTCTCCATTGGGGAACAAATCGTAAGGAACACTTTATGGCGTTAAGGCGGGACATTTTTGTCGAAAGAAAGTCATTTTACACGAGTCATGGTGAGACCGAGACAGGTCCTACATAGAAAAAGAAGAAGCGAGAAAACAAAATCATGCACGAGTTATTACATTAGAAACGCTTTATCACGCGAACGAAACTTGTGTGTCGTTTATGATTGGTCTCGTCATCAATCTCTTTTTCCTCCCCATCTCATTCGCTTCTCTTCACAGTGAGGCTTCCCGCGAGGGTAGGGGAAAGTTATTTTTCTTTTCTTCAAACAATCTCATGCTCTTCTCTGGGTCCTTTAAAAGGTTGTGGCACGTACCTTCGGAGCTGAGATCCCATCTATCAGTATTATACCTACTGCTCGTGACTTCAGCTCATCGGAGATGTCTTCGCGTCGTCGTCCTTTCGCCTTTCTCCCCCCCCCCCCTTCTTCTCCCTCGCCGGGACCCTGAGAATCCTCTCCGAAGCTCGAACCACAATATGCAACGGTTCTGACGATCTCCGATCTGTGTGACAACTTCCTCGTGGTTGAATTGTCTTCGGGATAAAGAGACGCCTCGGCAAAGAGACTCTGTCTCGTGTTTCTATGCCTGGGCGATGTTCACAATCCCGCGTGTTTGTACTCTCCTGGCTTCTCGGCGGTGGAGCACGAAGATTCGAGTGTATAGGTGTGGGTGGATGCGGAATACCTTGGGAGATACGTAGGTTAAGACACGCGAGGCGAGTCGTCGAACTCTCAAAAGACCCCGTATGATGTACACGACTATACTCTCCGCGTATACGTTCACATATATACATACACCAATGTATATCCGCCGTACGAACGTCCGGGACCGTTGAATCATCGATAGGCAATCCTACGTGATCCGTGCAGGTATAAGCGAAGCTGCTTTCTTTTCAGGTACTCGACAGGTCGACACAAGGATACTCGTGTGGTCGGAGGATAGAAAAGATTTGGGGATGATCGTTCCCTGGGTTCATTTGTCTTGAGTATGGAAGCTTGGCAAAGAGCACACCAACAACGGACAGGGATTTGCATACGTCTTGTACAGCAACACGAGGAGGCACACACCATCGAGTGCGATGACCCGAGAGGGACCGAGTAACGCCTGTACGAAGAGGCGCGCGCGGACACACACACACATACACACGAACACACACACACACACACACACACACACACACACACACACACACACACACACACACACACACACACACACACACACATACGAACATGGACTCAGACAAAACGAGAAGAGAGTAAACTCTGCAGAGAGAACACGAGGGAGCGTGTACATAGCTGTATGTATTACTGTATCGCGGAAGAAAGAGCATGTTCCAACCGAAGCCTGAGAACTACTGAGATGGAGAGAGAGAGAGAGAAAGCCAGAGAGAGAGAGAGAGAGAAAGAGAGTCTTGGAAGTCACCTGCTGCTGGTAGAGCGCATCAACCGGACCCGATCCTCGACGAAGACGAAGCGTACATGTGTGTGCGCTCCTCGATCAGGGCAGCAGCCGAAGAGGGACTCATCGTCAAGCCCACACGTGAACCAACGCGCGCACGCGCCGTGTTGCGCGTACGTGTCTACCGGGTACACGCGGAAATCGTGGAAACCCCCAGGAAGATTATACCCAAAAGCGGAAGCGATTGCGTAACTTGCGCATGTGGCTCACTGAACGGACCAACAAGCGGGAAGGACCAGTTCGTTGATCCCGGGTGCGAATTTACGGTCGAATAACGTCCGCGGATCGAACTTCCGCATATACGAAGATGGATTTAGGTTGAAGGCGACCAGGACGAGGAAACGTTTAGTGAAATGTACCCAAATGCAAAATCTAGTGGCGATCTCGAAGAGAACGCGACGTGCGTCGAAAATGAACGGGCTACCGGACAGAACGAGCGAGTGGTTCCAAGTTGCGTGTAACTCTGGATACGTGTGTGTACGAGTGTATATAGAAAAGCCGTGGGTTAAAGAGGCCAATTGGATAAAACGTCGCCGGAGCTCTCGAACCGGTTGCTCGAAGTGACGTGAGCGAACTAAAGCTCCTTGGTCACAGGTAAAGCCAGGTAAACTACACTCTCGCGAGCACAACCTGCGCCGGCCGGCAGCAGGGCAGACCAGCCAAGGAGAGGAAAGGTGGCCAGCGAGCCGTGTGCTCGGAACGGAGCGAAAGAGATCGCGAGGGAGAGAGAGCGAGAGACGCCGGTTGGCTATACGATCGCTGCTAGCAAAGCGCACGACCGTACACACATACACACCCGTACATTCGTATTTACGTGTATGCGTGTATACGGTCAGCAGCATAACCTGCCGCAGTCGAGCGAGAGAGATCCCCCAACTGCCCCGACGTGCTCCAACGCGGCTCCTCGCCCGCGTGTAAAAACGAGACAAACCTAACGGGAGATACGGCAAGTCGAAGTGGGAAGGAAAACGACAAAATGATTGTCCGAGCGAGCAAGGAGAGGGAGCCCGAGCGAGAGGGGCGGAGGAACCCGAGGAGACGAGAGAGCGAGAACGGCGTTGAGCTTGTGTGTGACTCAGCTTAAAATGAGCGAATAGGCCAACAGCACGGTACAAGTTATGCGACGGCACTTTTGGGAACGCTCACAACTCCACTCGTACAAGGGGTGCTCACGAATAAAAATGATCAACGACACCCTTGCGCAAGTCACGAAACGATGCAACCAACATATACCCAAATGCGACCACGGGAGGCTGAGGGAACCGCATCACCGGTGGAGTCACCTTTTGCGGAACGGTAACTGGTCAAGCAACGATCGGACAGCGATCTAACCAAATTACACGACGTTGTCGACAAAGCGTTTGGGGCAAGCCCCGAAAGGAAGAACAATGAACCTGGACGGGATAAAGGATTGGGTATTTCCACCTATGGGCATATGGAAACTGACAACCTCGACATGCAACCTTCCTATGGCAAACGTATAGCAATTGCCTACTCTTTGCGATCAATTGAGAGATCGAGTGTCAAACAGTGTCTGAACGAATCGAACGTTCATTCAAGTATTGGAATACTGCCGGAGAATCAATAGTGATTTACCAGTTACCTATTCATTTTTTTTAACCTATGGATGTTCCATCCAGAACTTTGCGGCCAATGAACAGATCAGCTCCCTTCAAGTCGGGTATAAACGGACGCAACACGACTTGTTTCAAGTATTAGAACACTGCCAGCCAATGAAATCACCAAAGACAAACAAGACTGCCACGGCTGATCGAAGGATCGAAGTCCCTCCAACAGTGTCCAAACAAGCGATTTTTTTTAAGCATCAGAAGACTAGATAGCATAGAATCGAGGTTGGTTAATTTTAACAGAGGACTCCCCCCTTGACAGGAATTGTCGTTGAATATTTGCAGGCAGGTGCTCAGTTGATAGTTCTTCGAGAGGATTTGGGATTACTCGCCCAAAAGATGGGGAACTACAGACCTTTATAACGCATCTAATGCGTTCCGTGGAAAGGACACCCGTTAGATTGAACGCGGTAGAGTGCGTATACCTGTATCCGTCAGAGCGTGACTTTTCACGTGGAGTAGGCGCACGTTCGGAAAGGGAACGAGAGACGAACAGGAGGGGAGAAAAATAACAAAGTGGGGACCAAAAGAGGAGAGAGCTAGAATAAGAAGGGGAAGTCGTCCCCTCGCCCCGCTGCGGGTCTCTACCGTGATTCTCGTACCTGGCGTTACGAATCGCAGGTACATAGACTTCATGATCCAAAAATGTACATGTGACTTCAAAGAAACTGAACTTCAATCCGACAGACATTTTCAACGACAAAAATCTCCACGATTGAGATACGGATCATGCTAACCCTGATTTTATGCATTCTGGACTCGTCCCCTTTACGTACAAACGATTGGCCATAGTTGCAATCATTTCTGGTAACTTCAAGTGGCCCATTGTTGCATGGTCGATGTCAGTCTGACATTGCTTTCTTGCACTGATCCTCCCAAATATGTCGACTGGCGGTCGTTTACTTGGATCTAGATGATAGATAGATCTAGATCTTGGTCTATGGATCGATCATGCTTCAGATGGATTGATCCAAGTCTAGGAAGATCCGTCTACATCTAAACAGATTGATCTAGGTCTGGATAGGTTTGACATCAACAATAGCCATGCAAATATAATGACTCCCTATAAAAGTCTCGGCTGTATTTTTACACACGTGACCCAAATTTTCGCGGCAAGTCGATAATCTATAAACGGCGCGTATCACAAACGTACGCAGCCTCGATTAGACTTGCATGTGGGTCTCGAAACGGCGTTCAATTTTAGTGGTGGGTTATACCCTTAGCATGTAAGATTCTTTCTACCGATGCGTTCACTAGACGTCGCTGTCACATCGAACGTTGTTCCGACACCTAACCTACCTAACCTCTTTTCAATCTTCCCTCAATTTTCATTCTCGCGCGCGACTGCAATCGCACTGCAATTTATTCTGATTTTCATATGTAATTTTTCTACATCTTTTACGTATTCTTGACAAAAGCTACGTAAATATGAGCGGCGGAAATCAGGCTCAAAGGCCCATGCACGACACCACCTTATCGTCACGCACCTAGCGGCCCTTATCCAAGTCCGGATGCAAATCGGCAAGCCAACTGGCTCCACTGTCGTCGCTTCAAGATCGTTACGTGAGATTACCCGCTCTCCTATTCGTTCCCTGGTAATTTTACTGAAACAATTATAGAAAAAGAAGAAAACCTCACTGACTATGCCAATGTGTACCGATCTCGGAGGAATTATTTTGGCCTCGCGTCAAGGTAAGAGTTGAACTTTCATAATCCAGCGCAAAGTTGTCGGGGTGGTCCGGAAGTGTATTTTCCCGCGGCTTTCGTCGCGCAGCTTCGTGGAAGCTACGATTTCCCGTTCCGGCTCAAGAATCGTGCTTCTCATCAATTCTTCGCCCCCGAGGTCTTCGTCACTCGATTCGAGCCCTCGGGAATTCGAGCGAAACAATCGACGATTTCTTTACGAGAGGAAGGAACCTGAACGTGATGAGAGCACAGAAAATCCGTGTCTAAAGGAGGCGCGTGTAACGATCGGAAACACTTCGCGTGGTCGGGAACATAAAGTGAGGGGAAAAAAGGCAGTGATTTAGCCCTCAGGTAGGACTACGAGAAAATTCCCTCGAGTCACAGCAGTGTTTTTTTGTTTGCCTTCACGGGCGAACGTCTCTCTTTCTTGCAACGTGGATTATCACGTCCCGTGGGTTTGGCCTCACTGCGTGGAATCTTTCCCGTGTGCCCGGCGTATAGTAGAGACGTCGACGCGAAACCGCATCGCATCGCCACGAGAGTGTCGTGGGAGAACGGATTGATTCCCGATCGGTAACACCCTTCGATGATGAGAAAAAGAGACGGAACGAACGAGGGAGAGAGAGAGAGGCAGGCAGAAAAATCAATGCTCTCTGCGGAAACTCTCTCACGGAAAAATCCCATAACCGAACCGTTTGCAGCCCCGCTTCCGATGCAGGACTTCTTCCTCCCCAGGATCAAGCGGGACGAAGAAAACGCATCGGACAAGCCATGCGAACAACATTCATCACTATATTCACACCACATTGGGAAACATACTAACAAGAACCATCGCATGGAGAAAAAACGCACTACGAGGCTGCCTTAAAACCCCACCACACATCTCTCACCTGTCAAATTACCCATGTCCAATAAAGCTTTGGCTCCATACGCACTCGTTCTGCGTATGGAGCTCCTAAATATACTATTTACGGATGTTTCGAAAACGCATCGTCCTATTCGATCCAAAGTGCTCCACCCAACTTTGCTCTACCCAACTACCTTTACTCTAGGTTTGTTTGGGTTCATATGAAACGTTCCAACCGTTTCTCCATATCTCATACGTGTTCGTAGGTTTGGACTATCCGGATATCGGTTTTATCGATACATAGGCATCTGTGTCGCATCTGTAGTTAGGGGGTACCTTACCGAAAAAAAACATTCGCGGACCTCTTGATGCAGGCAGTTAGGCTATCTCTCGATACAGGACAACTATCCAGAAACAACGATTCAAGCAAGGTATCCAATACCTACCAGCATGTAGTTCAGCTTTCCAGGTAACGTTCTAAAATTTGGGTCCCAAAATAAAATACTTTAGGATCTTCACACGTTACTGTCTTCATTGATGATTCTCATTGCCAAGAACCTACGATCTCACTGGGAAAAAGTTTCTTCCCCTTTCCTCACCCGTTTTATATATATATACGTAAAAGTAACTGCCCGAGGGATTTCTCAAAATTACCGACGGCCGCACTTGCTCCCTCGTCGCAACAGTACGAAGAAAGAGCGCACGTTGATGCCAGCAAGATGGAAGGACAAAGAGAGATTGATAAGGGGAGGAAAAGAGTCGGTAAGAAGGAAAGAGAGGGAGAAAGGGAGGGCGAGAGAGAGAGAGGGAGAAAGATAGAGAAAGAGACTGGCAGCGTGCGATGCGCACCGGTGATTCTCGCGAGGTCAGCGACTCTGTGTAACGAAGCACAGCGCCGACAGAGTTAGTGGAGCGCTCAAAGAGCTCACCGTACCGCGGACACTCTCGCGAGGAGAACTTTATGAATCGGTGCGTGGATAATAGAGAATCGCGAAATTATGAGAAGGATCCCCTCCCCCCCCCCCCCCCCATAAGGGGAGAAAATCCAGAGAAAGACAAAGAGAGCGAAATAGAAGATTGTGAAAATGACGAGCCGAATGAAGTTTTCATTCGTAACTTTTGATCGGGCCGCGATCAAGCCATGCGAAGATATTCAAGGCCCTAAGCAACTGGACACCCAAGTTGGGAGTTCGTTCTTGGCTGACAGACCAGGGTCAATTTGGACGACTTACAATTTTGCAAATGAATGTCTTTTCGGAGTGGGGCAAAGTTCGATCTTGAAGCAATGATGAGCCCAAGTATGAGCAGCTGGAAGGATGAATCCGGAGGCTCTTTGCCGAAGCCTTTCGATCCCTTAGTTGGGCACCCGTTTTTGCGTAGATGTCTTTAACCTCCCTTCCGCTTTGAGCCACGCCACGCCATCGTTCACAGGCCACGGAGTATGCAGGTGCATTAACCGGACATCCAAGCCCAGCACCGTAACGCCAGGATATCGCCTTGGACTCTAGGAGCCCCATCGCACGCTTCGCCTAGCTTCACGAGGATTCACGCGAGCACCTTTTTACAGCCTCCCAACACACATTTCTCCCGTCTCGCTGCCTGCAAGGAGCGCAATTCTTCGGTCTCTATGTGGGAATCTCTCGAAGATTCGAACCGAAATGTATTTCAGTCGCGAGCACAATCCTGGAACGTCCTTTACCTTCTGGCTCGTAGAGTTCAAGCCTGGACGATCATTAGGAAGAGAAGCCGAGAGATAGAGACCACGTTCTTTTTTCTCTCTTTCTTCTTCTTTATTCGCATGTCCTTTTGGCAACCACTCAATCTTGTTGAATGCGAAATTTCAAAAAGATCCGCCGCGCTGTTTCCGAGATACGTGGTGTCGAAATATAAACGTAAATTACACACGCGGTACATTTCGATTCAGTCTCCAAGGACAAAGATCGCAATCTTTAGTGTGCCCCGTGTCTCGCGGTTTTTAACGGCCCAAAAATTGGTGAAATTCGTACGAGACGCGCCGGCTCATTCGCAATTGGCCATTACCACTTAAGGGTTTTTGTCTGGGCATTTTGATTGTAGTCACTGCTTGCGAGGTCGTTCAAATGTAGAGTGCGGTGAATGGAAATTCGTTTGTTTCTTTCTTCCGCTTTCGAAACGTTCGGCTGGAGGAAACGCTATTCTCACGTGCAGGGTATTCACCCCGGTGGAACAGTAAATTCGTGAGAACTCACAATGCGAGTGTTCAGCCAAGTCCAAACTTCCGTACTTCGCGAAGGTCCAAAGGCTTAACGTTGCACGTGGAGAAAAACATTTTTCATTTATTTTTGTTACTTTAAATGATGTATAAACACTTTAATAGTATACGAAAGAAATAATACGGGAAATTTTGAGTTTTTTTGCTTTTTCAACTCATTTTCCGAAAGGCCTCCGAGCACTCCCAAACGCGCGAAACAGCCTAGACGGTAAAAGTAACAATTTCGAGTCCCTTAGTCCAGTCGTTGTACAAAAAGTAGACAACGATCCAGCAACGAGGTCCTACTATCAAAATGCCTCGGTGGGTACACGCAGAATTTCAATGACAGCTTCAATTCCGTCGTGTGGATGATGGCTCCTAAATCAGATTTGAAACTTTCAATCGATACCACGTTTTTTTAATTGGGAGAACGCATAATTTGGGCGAGCTTTCATCCGATTGACTTGAAATTTAAACTGTAGCTTCTTAAATATATTCTCTAAATAAGTACACACGATTTTTACGCTTTATCAACATTTATCGTTTTTAGGAAGATATCAAGGTCGTTTCTTTAGCGAATAAAAGAAAAATTATTCAAAATGATGCTTAATTGCGAAAAAAAACCATATTTTTTTATCATCGCGTGTACTTCTCTAGAAAAACTAATGTAGATGGTGCTTTTTTCCGTTCCATGTGCTGATCCGTAAAAGTTCTGCGTTCTTCTGGAGAGTGCATAAAAGTTCTGCGTCCTGCAAAGCGCATAGAAAACGCTCGTAGTGTAGATTATGCGCCCATTTTATTTTTTTTCATAATTTTTTTTTTGCATACGTCGACACACGTATAATGAACCCTCCGAACCTTATTTTAATTGCTTTCTTTAGTATTCCCCCCCGAAGTTCCGCATAAATGTAGTGCTTAACGATTTAAAAGGATTAGCCTCGATTTACATAAAAACGTAACTGTGGAGACGAGCATTTTCCAGAATCGTAATACTGAACGCGGGTAAAATGGATTTTATATCGATAATATGAATTTGACATTAATGAGACCTGGCGATTAGTAGTTCTTATTGGCGTAAAACCAGATCTGCACGTTACAACCTACACGATAGTTTCCACTTTAACATAACTAAACTTTCTTCAGTTATTTTTTTCCCACAATTCACTGGCCCAAACGCCAAAATAAATACTTCTATGACAGCTAGGTCAAGTTTCTCTTCAATTTCCGAATCCCTCAACCGCAAGTTCATTTCCTAACCTCTTCAGTTACAGTTACCCGTGGTAATTTGATCCGTATTTGTTCAAAAGACTTCAACATCCATAAGATACATGTTCTTCGTCTAGTAACTACACGTAGACTGTGAAAACATAAAGTCATTCGATACAGCTGTTTATTTTGAAAATCCCAAAAACTCTTAATGGCTTTCTTTAGCCACAAAATGGTGCGTCATTTCGCCTTCATGAGAACTGCGGTCATTAATAGTTCTCATTGGCGGTAAAACTACACCAGCAGAAGCATTTATAGCCCCGTGATAATTACCACAAAGGAATTAACGGTTCTTTCCTAATTTAGCCGCAAACCTGTCGTTACAATTACTATAATTGCACTAGAAAGTTTCGGTGTCGTCTTTGTGCGACTTCACGTGCCAACTATCACCGAAATGATCTAGGGAAAACAATGATCAAATTACCAGTTGAAACTTGCTGCACCTGTTTTTCGTCCAAACAGCGAAGTGTTGACAAATGCGTCACTGGCTGCTACAAGAAGCCAATTGGTTCTTGTAGATCGTGACATTTGCTCTGCATTAGAGGCCCCAGTGGGTGTTCACGAAGAATGGACGAATGATATGGACAGAGTTGAACTAAAGAGATTCCAAGTGGCTCCGGAATCGTAAGGATGACATCATACATCGACTCGATGCAAATGTTTTCCAAAGTCTTGGCGGGACTGTGGATTCGGACGAATCAGAAAAGATTCGTTGGGGAAAGAGAATACGCGAAGTGCACGTTCGCTTCGAGTGACTGAACCGCGGCTTTCCATCCTCTCACGGAGTCCGCCAGCTCCGTGCGATATAAATAAATTGAAGAAGCAGGGAAACCTGAGACAATTCGTCTCTCAACTCACTCGGACCACACGTGATTCTCGTATGTTCATTCGTTGCTATTTGCCTCTTGTGGGCCATGAGCATGTACAGGTATCTGCACAATTCTCTCTCTCTCTCTCTCTCTTTCACTCTCTCTCCCCTGCGCAATCCCATATACACTAATTCATTCGTCCGTACATATCCGTATGTATAAATAAAGTAAATGTAGAAAAAAATCTACTGCGATACATCAGGGGAAGAGCAAAAGAGAAACTGGTTTTAACTTTTATAGTTTTTAGTGTAGCGAGGCACTCGGCTCGGTGGGGTGCCACTGCGCGTACGTGAGTACATTCCCAGGTCGAGAGATGCCCCCAGTAATTTTTTACGTTTCCTGCCTTCTTCCGATAACGTCTTTGCCCTGCCGTTCTTTCGATACTCCCTTAGGTGGCACGAAAAATCTTGCAGTCAAGTTTACAACAATTTCCTGCGTTCTCTGGGCCGTAGACAGCTTCCGGAAAATCAAAGAAACTCGTGAAATTACAAGATTACGGAAGATTCGACAGATACGTTCACCTGACCATTGTTCCCTCGCTCTGGTGCGGAAGCGATAACAAATTAAGGACAGGTTATCGTTCATGACGATGAAAGATTCGGTTTTTTTACATAATTTGCATCCTCCAAGTGTTTAGAACACGCGAGTAAAAAGATAATTTCATATGTGAAGTATTGTTGAAATTACGGCCTGTTGAGCGGAACCGTCCGCCGGCTGGAAAACATGTAGCTGAGACGCTCGGACCGTTTTTCTGGAAACGCCATTTTTCAGTGCACTTACAGTGCACTGAAGCCTTACAGCTTCAACGATGAACCGATTCACATGAATCTCTGCGCAATTGAAAGAAAATTCAATTTACGGGGCCATGAGGAAGCGATTTTTGTCAAAAATTGATTTAGAAATATTTTTCCTTCTGTTGTAGCAAAAAACTCGAGCAAACAAATTGGGTTTTTTTTTCAAACTGTTGCCATTTTGTTATCCAGGAGTTTTTCAGAAAACAAAAAAAAACGATGAGGCTCCCTAAATGTAGTTTAGTTTAATAATTTTTAACCCGTTTTTGTCTCAGACGAACTGGCGAGGCTGTGGAGCGCCCCAGACCAAAACACGCCGTGCATGGCTTTATTTGACGGGAGCTGGAGGCGCCATTTTGGATTTTTTTAAATTAATTAATTAGTATTTTGTTTTCCATTGATAGAAGAACAAAATACGTTTGAAACCATTTCCCAAAGTACTTATCTTAAATTTTAAAAAATTCCCGAAGTACATGCATTTTTCATGAATCTTGACGGCAACCCGTCTTTAAACGAAAATGTCTTGAAGGCAATGCGTGAACTATAGTCTTTGAACTGACTTTGCGCCCCTACCGAATATCGCTTTCTACCCTCTAAACAAATAGGGCGGTTGTAACTACGCGGAATATCTTGAATACTGATTTCCTGGACTCTTTTTTTAACCGCGATAGTTGTAGGAGCAATTGTAAAAATTCCGCGAAACACTTGACGTAAAATGCGAGATGGGCATTAGAAGAGCGTCAAGTTCCCACGGCAAAATTCTGTATAGGCGATCTGACCCGAGATCAAGAGAAGCCAGTACTTTTCCCTGGTTGTTCTCCGAAGTGGCTATGGAGTATGGGGCTCGTCGTTGTTTGTGGAGTAATCTTTAAATTGTTAGTTTCTTCTTACTACGACATCAAATATATACGTTGCCATTACGGCAGAACGGTAGTCTAGAAATATGAAAACATCGTTTAAAGTTTTTTTAAATAATATTCTCCAAACCTTTCGGGATACGTCTGTGAACACCGTGTAATGACACTCATAAAATTAGCCGAGTTATATAAATTATAAGGACTACACTCGGGTATAGGCTACGGAGGGTATAAAAACTTTAAAGGCGTTTTTCTCGAAACTATCTTCTTTAAATCGACAACCACGATAACCCGATAACGAATTGGCCGATTAAGCTCAAATTTTCCGTAAACCGGCAGTAGAATGTTTCTCAACGCTAGTCGCAAAATTGAGTAAAAATTATTTTTTTATGTAACTCGTAGAATGGTCAGAAAAAATAGGCAAAATAGATAATCAAAGTTTTGCATGCCGCCACTTTGGAAATTCTTTATTTTTTTGCTGAATCATGTACCCAACATCACAGGACTTATATAGATTAAAAGTATTTATAGTTTTTTTTGGATTCACACAATGTCTACAACACTGGTGGCCAATTGGGGGCGTTTTCCGGGCATCGTTATGAACAAACGTACAAAAGTTTATGATAATCATTTTTTTAATAATCTGTACGTATTCTTGAAGAATCAGTAAACATCTCTAAAAAAATGCAGAAGGAAAACTGCAACAGTTTAAAAGTTATTCCATCCTACAAATCACCTCCAAGACAACGCCCTAGTCAACAGGTCGGGTTAGGTTACTGTGAAAATTACGAAAACTCGTTCCTCGCTTGAAGCAACTGAAATTGAAAAGAAAAATCCAGCATATGGTACAGGAATCGCAGGTTGAAGGTAAACTTATGATTACCACGATAGAACTGCTAATAAAACTTTTAACGAGTTTTTCTCGAAACTATGTTTCTTAAAACGGTGTACACGAATTCTCGACATTCAATGAACGAATTGACTTAAAATTTGGTATACACACATTCGCTGTAGTAGTAGCTTAGATTTGATCGACGTTTTTCTTCTTAAAATCTTTTTAAATTAGCCATTAACAATGATAATGTCATTTTATCTCGAAAAATCGAATAAAAACATCGATTTCTTTTCTAATGATTGACACATGATTGCCAAAAAAGTCTCAACTAATATTATCGGTTAAAAAAAATCGTTTTTTGCTTCAAATCCACCGAGTGGTCAAAATCAAGTACACCGTTAGGTCCCTCACGTTTAAAGGTCCTTGAGGAGTTTGCTTTTAACTTCTTTAATTATTAATATTTTAAAATAAAATTTGGTACACAACTTTATTAATGTACCTACATACAAAAAAAAGTCCAAACAATTTTGCAAGCATCTTATAAATTCCATCAAAATTAGTTTTTTTCAAATAATCCTCATTTTTAGGTATTTACAGTAGCCAAATTACCAAATCATTTTCATAGTAGAAAATGTGTAGTATTCAGAGTTGCAGATATTTTTTCCACACTCTATATATACATGCATACATACAGGCACACATGTATCGGAAAATAAACGGTGGTCTCCATGAATTCTTCAGCCATGGACCTGCAACGAAATATTTTATTTCGAGTAAACAAAATGTATATAGTTCTCACAAAAGTTGCTTGTGTCTAGAGAAAAAAACACGGCCCGATAAACGAAAACAACTGTCACCTCGAGCCAAAATGATGACGTTGAAGTTTGCATCGCTGGATTGCAACGCTCGTTCTTCTTTTTTCCGTTCTTTATTTTTACTATTATCCAAAATGTTTTTTTACAGATTCATAGTGTCAACCTCTAACGAATTAAAAAAAAACATTTGAGTGATTTGGATCGCTTAGGTCCGCTTCAAAAAAAGTAGAGCCATTTTTCAAAATTGATCTTTATTCCTCCTCAGCGATGCGTACGTCGCCGTCATCAGAAATTTGATTGCAGGCCCGAGTGACCGAAGAATTCGTCGATGCGACAATATTTTTCACTCTGTATGTAATGGAGTTGAAAACACGTCGCGCCATCGTCGGAATAATGTTAATTTCGAAACTCTACTGCAAAGAAGCATGTGACGAAATCGTCGGTTTTAAACGAGCAGCCCCCCGGTTGCTTGGCAAAACTATCCATTAGTTCTCCACCGCGTTACGTAAACGCAGCGCCGATACATTTTCCAAGCCGAGCCGTGTCCCACTTGTTTACGTTTTGGCAATAGAGACTTTTCGGAAAATCGCCGCGCGTTTACGAATATTGATCCTTGAGCGACGCCCCACGAGCGATCTCGTCTGCCGCGTTAGTAGTTTCGTTCACGAGAACATCTGCGAGACATTTATTCTTGGTGTCGTTCATATTTTGGCAATGCGTAGCAACTTCGCATGACCGCGAGTCTTTCAGACCCATCGATAAGACGTTCGTTTTACGGCTCATCCTTGACCCGCCATTTCCTTTCCCTTCCTGCGCATGCAACCTTCCGTAGGTACACTGAGAGAAAAGTGTATAGTATTTACAAAAAACGGCAAAAATGGTAAAAACGAGTATAGTCGAATTCCCTATACTTCATTGTCTCCGCAATCATAATACGGTGTTTGACTATCTAGTATCTCCGAAATTACTATACACTATTGTAAAAGGCTTTGCAATATCGATATGGTTAGTTCAGCTATATCACAATATCGGCGCACAAATACTAATACTGCACTGAGAGCAATGTACATGGTATTTATGAAAGACGCCCACGTCAAAAGAGGGGATAGCAAAATCCTGTATAGTTTATTGGCACCGTAATCATAATATCGTTAAGGCGTTACCCCCACTTGTAGCGCAAAAAAAAGGCCTTTTTCATGAATTTTTTAAAAATAAAACTACAAAACTTTTTTAATCGATCAATATACCATCTTAAAGAACACATCTTGAAGAACTTTCAGTAGTTTTTTTATTGAAAAATATTACATTGTTTAGTGGCAAATGGCCGTCAATGAAATAATGTTTTTATATACACGGTTTGCGGTGACCAACATTGCGGCGAAGTGGATCATCTGAAAAAAAAATGCGGATGGATTTAGTCAAATATAAGTATAAACTAGTCTTTAATCGAAGGATTTTAAAAAATATTCATATTTCACAAAATGGCGGACAGTCAAAGTTAATGGTTCGATTTTAACGAAAAAAAACGGCCGTTTTTTGGCTATAAAACGGCCATTTTTTTTCGAAAAAAAAAATCGAACGATTAAAGACTACATTTTTATGTATTAAATAAGCCTGCAAAATTTCAAGAAGATCGGTTCATTAGTGTTCGAGTAATCTTGGTCACCGACTTCAGAAATGCCATTTTGAGAAAAACGCGTTTAAAGTTTCAATTTCAGTTCTTCAATTCACGGATTCTTCTCTTTCAAAGGTCATATCTCAGTCAATTTTGTTCGGATCGACTTGAAATTTTCAGGACATATTCTCAGATACTTATACTTAAAAAAAATGCAATAAAAAAAATCGATTTTTTCAAAATCGCAAGTGGGAGTAACCCCTTAACGCAACTGCTAAAATATCATAAGCGGTATTATATTTTCGGCAGTAACCATGACTATAAAATATGATTGTCCTCTCAGGGTAATATAAAATATGGTTGAAGTTACTACACATTTCTCTCTGTGTACCCAATCACGATCCTACGCAAAGAAATCTACGGAAACTCCTGCGGTGGGAAGAGCAGGATGAGTGATGATAGGTTTAGTGAAGCTTCGAACATTAGTAGTTTTAATATTTGCAACGCTAGTTGTCATCATGTCAACGTAGTCCAAACTTCCTATTCTCACCTATCTGCAAAACTGCGAACGATAGATGGACCTGCCGCTTATGCGAATCGATATTTGAAGGAGAGAGATTCCTCTGGGCGAGCAAGATATTGGCTGATTTTCATATTTTTTTTTAAGAAAGATTGCTTCACCATCTTTGTGACTTAGGATATGTTTTATCACTACTTTTAGCCGTTACATGGTTTTTTTAATTCATTTTTTATCATTCCGGAGGCTGTTGAATTTTTAAGCATTCCGGAGGTTTCCGGAAACTGATGACCGATTTTGATTAAATTTGATATGAAACTTTCTTACCTTATTGTCCAACACATGAACCTAAATATTTTCGAAAATTACTATAAAGAAGTATTTTTATTGCAAAAAGTAACCATCTTTTCGGAAACTTCAAGATGTTTGGTTCAGTGCGCGCCATTTCATGGATTTTCAACATTTCACACGTTTGCTTGGTTCATATTCCGCGTATGAGTGTTAATGGAAGAAAGATCTTCATTGTCTTCAACTCTTTAGAGTCCCGTGCCATACCTCTGCCATTTTTAAAGATTCTTTTTTTTTAAACAAGTAACAGCAAAAAATAGTGATAAAACATATCCTAAGTCTCTAAAATGGTAAGAAACCTTTCCTTTTAGAAAAAAAAGTCATGAAAATTAGCCATTTTTTCCTCGCCTGAAAGTATCTCCCCCCTTAATTTGACGGGTTGTACTTAGCTTGTGGCCAAAAAAGAGGTACTTTCGTAAATTCTTCTGGGAAACGTGCGCAGGTTTTCAAATTTTTCTTTACGTTATAAAGCATAATTTTAAGTATCTTTTACAATGTTTGTATCGAAAAATATTGATAAACATGGTAGAGAGCATGATTTGTGCAGACCGCTGTTTGAAAAACGTCCTTTGAGGTGCTGCTCGCAAAAAAACATCCGAAATAAAACGATTTCACGCATTTAGTTTTCGCTCGTAACTATCTAGTGTTTAGACGAAGGATTGAATGAAATATTGATTTTTGAAAAAATGGCCGTCGTCAAAGTGACAATATTGATTATCGGCAAAAAAACGCTCTATATTCCTCGATAAAAAAACTATGCATCGGAAAAAAGTTCCTCCGTCCAAGTATCGCTTTTTGATACACAAAAGAATCTTACAAATTTTGAAGTTGATCTGTGCCATGTTTTTTTAGATATCGTGGTCACTGATTCTGAAAAAAGTCATTTTTCGGAAAACGCGTTTAAAGTTCGCCGGTTCGCTGAACCCACTTATAAACGCCGATAACTGTCTCAATTTTTGGCGGATGGACTTGAAATTTTCAGAGAATATCTTTGAAAGCTTTGGAGCTATGAATCCATCGAAAACCAAAAATAGACGTTTTCAAAAATGTCTAAATTAAATTTAGACATTGATAATAATAAATTTAAATTAGTTAATTTAAATTAATAAAAATTAAGTACGATTGGCTAATAGAACGAGGAAGAATCGATCTTAATTGCAAATTATATAAAACACCTCTTCATTATACCATGCAAAATTGGGGAAGGAAAAACGCAGCTGAGAACTAGAAAACTGGACTGATCATCATATTTGTATTGTTTTGCAAAGTTTTGCGGTGCCAAGATTTTATAGGAAACATAACACTGTCAAAACATCAAAGGTCACTGACTAAAGACCCCGAACACACAAAAGCACTAATCGGGTTGTAAAGCCGCATGTACGGACGTGGTTAGAAATAGTGAATACAATAAATCTTGGTCACTCGTCGCTGTGATAACGGATTGTCACTTTAACTGCTGGTTCTGATTCATTACTCTCTCTCTCTCTCTATATATATATATATTTTTTTTAAGTGTTCGTGTAATTGTGAGAATGGTACTTCTAACCGCTAGCATCGCTCCGACCTACGTAAATCTATAAATAAATAAATATATTTATTTATTTATTTATTTGTTTATTTATTTATTTATAGAATTACGTAGGTCGGAGCGATGCTAGCGGTTAGATGTACCATTATGAAATCTCACAATTTCACGAACGCTTTTTCTAGTATCTTCACCAAAGAGTAAGCCTCCCGTATTTTGGTCTACCTACAAATGTAAAAACTCCCACATTGCTGCCTCACCATGTTATTTCACTCACAAAGCTTTCGCCACGAGCAAGTCGATTCGTCGAAGTTGGCTCCCTTATGGACCAAGCTTGGTAAGCGAAATAAAGTGATGAGGAAGCAATGCCCAAGTTCCGAAGTTGCGCAACTGTTTCTTCATAACCGTATATCAATAATGCAACGTTGAACATAGGTAGTCATCGCGGTGTTGAAAATAAACGTTGTATCATCACTTTGCGTTCAAAGAAATGTATACAGATATCTTAAATTTAAAAACGTTATAGTACAAAAAGGCGGATTTCTGAAAATTGAAGCTCACGAATACTTACAGAAATGGTATCAAAACTCAATTCTAACATATCCGGTATCACACACTAGTTTGGTCGATGTTTCAGAGGCCTATAATTATCTGTGATGACGGTAGAACGTAAGTAAATTATAGTAATCGAGATTGTCCAAATTTAAAAATGTTACAGCGTGAAAAAACCTGTTTCTGCAAATCTATACTCCCTCGAAATCTAAAAAACAATGCTTAATTGATTCTCGCAAATTTGGATACAAATGGAACCAGTATAATACTCTATTCCCGTGCACAAATGGATCCCTATATCAACATTTTTAACATAGTCATAGGATGAAAATTGTATTTCCGCAAATTCAAACCCTTCCACCCATTTTCGCGCCATTTTATCCGAAACTATCGCATCTGATGCCATATACCGTGAAAAATTAATGCAGAAATAAAAGAAATTGCAAGTTACAGTTCCAAACATTTAAAAAAAATGTAAACTCCCTCAAGATCCAAAGCGTTTTACCAATTTCCACCAAATTCGTTTAAAACATACTTGCTATGGTTCGTTATTTAAGCATGCAAGGATGCATCCAGGTATCTGAAGGCGCCGTGTCACACAACGACGTTGAAGTTCATATCGTTGAAACGCAGCGGAAGTCAATCCTTTTAGTTGCTCAAATGCTTTTGCCGATTTGTACTACGAAAATCATTCCGACATTTGTCCCTATTAATGATCTACCACAGTAATTAGCAAAAAAAAGCCTTTGAATATTAAAAGAATGAAGGGAAAAAAGGAGAAAAAAGAAATCGTTGAATTTCAACGACGCAAGCTTCCACGTCATATCACATGGACTGAGCGGCCATGAGTGCGAGAGAGGTAGCTGATTTGCAAATCTCAAGTGTTCTCTTAGGTGACTGATATTTCGGGAAAAAGAAAAAAAGACCTTCCGCTCTGTTAGAAGATGAACAACGCCTATGTCTAGTGATGCAACAGACCTTTGCTTCTACTTCCACACCGCGGAAATTACGCACACTTTTTCACATCCGCTTCTGCAGCTGGTTCCGCATTTTCATATCGGAAGTTTATCGAAACTTTCTAGAAATGACGAGATTAACGATATGCGTATTTAGATCCGTGACACGAATCAACATTTTTTAGTGCCATCGTTACAGAGCAAGTTGAGTCCGAAATACTTAATTTGATAACGAACAGAACCGGAGATACAAACGCAACTCAAGATGATTGCATGCCTTCCAGCCCTAAAAAGTGCCGAATTCAAACTGAGAATCAAGATCAGCCTTCAACAAGTTGTGCCCCAATCATATCATACACACCTCAATTACAAATTTCAATCAAATGCGAACACAAGTTCCATTGTCTCTTGTCAATAGTGCGACAGTATTTGGCATCTCCTCCCAGTAGCGTAGCCAGTGAACAATTGTTCAGTGGAGCTGTTCTCATATACCTACGAAAAACACCGGAATAGGTTGCAGGGTGACAAAGCAGCAAAGTTACTTCTTGTTAAATATAACTTGCCGTTATTACATTTTGAATGTTAATTCAATAAAGAAAACATAATCCTCGACAAAGAATTGTTATTTTTTTGATAGTATTTATAAAATTTACGGTTGACATATACATCTGACATCTAAAATTTACGTTTGACATCTTTTTCCGCTTCTGCTTACGTTATGACATAAACATAGAAAACCCTGCCGTAGGATTTTTACGAACCGGACCGACGTTTTAAAAAATAGTGGAAGTTTTTCTATGTGCTAAAAAAACCCCCACACCACCGCCTACAAACATTTTTGTCTACATGTCCTTCTTCAACGTTCCGCAACATTCTCAAAACGGATCCATCAAAATATCTCAAAAGCAAGGATTTTTACGAAAACTTCATCTACGAGGAAGCTAAAATCCTCGGCTTTCCGTGTCGGTTTTTCAGACACGGAAAGCCGAATCGTGCTGCCCGCCAGAAGTCCGGTAGCGCGATGTACGCGAGAGTCGCAGCGGCCCCGACATAACCTTGCGACTAATCGAACTCGTCCGCGCGCACACCGCGTGGGTTAACAGGTGTTGGACGGCTCTGGGGTAACAGCACACGTCCGGGACACAGTGGCCTAGCATCGCGCTTCTTGTTAGTTTCGCAGGTGTATATTCGTGAGGGTAAAAGGTAGCAACGCGTCGTTGGGGCAGGTGCGCGTTTCCCCCGGCGACTTATGCACCTTATGCCCGGGTTCTTTCGTGCATACACATATATAATGCGTGCCAGTGGTCTGGCGGAGCCAAAAGAGCGGATCTTCGGTGGCCTCGCGCGGCACTTCGAGTCCTTTCATTGTCAGACTTTGGGACATGAGGACAGTGCAGTATCGACGAATCGACGATATTGCATCGTCCATAAGAGAGCAAGGAGAGCAAGGAGAACAAAGAGAGCGCAAGCAGCACATGGGAGAGGAGAAGGAGGAAGGGGGAGAGCGGGAGAGAGAGAGAGAGAACAGGTAAGATAGTCGGTCGCCGGAAACATGGCTCGCCGATTTTACCGCCTCGCTCTGTCGCTTTACCATATTCCTCGGTCATTCTTCATGCTAGCCATGATGACCGTATCGCTGTGTTTAAATTTTGTTTGCGTGCGTGCGTGCGTGTGCGTGCGTGTGTGCGTGTGTGTGCGTGTGTGTGTGTGTGTGTGTGTGTGTGTGGGTGTGTGTGTGTGTGTGTGTGTGTGTGTGTGTGTGTGTGTGTGTGTGTGTGTGTGTGTGTGTGTGTGTGTGTGTGTGTGTGTGTGTGTGTGTGTGTGTGTGTGTGTGTGTGTGTGTGTGTGTGTGTGTGTGTGTGTGTGTGTGTGTGTGTGTGTGTGGGTGGGTGGGTGTGCGCGTGTGGGTGTGTGTGCGCGTGCGTGCGTGCGTGTGTGTGTGTGTGTGTGTGTGTGTGTGTGTGTGTGTGTGTGTGTGTGTGTGTGTGTGTGTGTGTGTGTGTGTGTGTGGGTGTGTGGGTGCGCGCGCGCGTGCGTGCGTGCGTGCGTGCGTGCGTGCGTGCGTGCGTGCGTGCGTGTGTGTGTGTGTGTGTGTGTGTGTGTGTGTGTGTGTGTGTGTGTGTGTGTGTGTGTGTGTGTGTGTGTGTGTGTGTGTGTGTGTGTGTGTGTGTGTGTGTGTGTGTGTGTGTGTGTGTGTGTGTGTGTGTGTGTGTGTGTGTGTGTGGAGGGGGGGCGTGGGTGTGCGCGCGCGCGCGAGTGTGTGTGTGTGTGTGTGTGCGTGCGTCCGTGCGTGCCACACACGCACACACACATACATACGCATATTATCCTAATAGACTAGTCAGAAGTGGTCAGTTTTTTGTCAGTCACCTCATCACAAAATAATCGCGAGACATTTTTGCTTCGTATTTGGTATGAAGGGAAGATGGAGGCTCAAAATAACAGCGCTGTAAGAAGTATTTAACAAGCGAATTGCCGCCTGACTATAGACATTGTAGCTACGTATTAACAGTATTTCAAATCTTTGAGTAGTCGAAGATTTGGAATATTGTTAACGTTACTTGTAGCCCCTATCTCCCCTATAGGCACCTCCCATTCACCTGCCAAACTTTGGAGACAACTTGTTTATCAAGGGGCGCTTTAGCACTGTCACGTCGAGTTTGATACCCAAAGAACACAAAGTCTATACTCATTACCCTGAAATTTTAACCAGTTCCTTAGAAGAGCTTACACCTAGGTGAAATTTTTTTAAATATTAATTTTTTGTTTTCGATGGATTTTCACAATATACCATTTCGAAAATATTTTCTGAGCATTTCAAGTCGATCCGTTCAAAATTGAGGGAGTTACGGGCGTTTATAGGTAGGTTCTGCGAACCAGCGAATTTTAAACGCGTTTTTCTCAAAATGTAAAATAAAATAGAAGATAAGGTAAACACGATATCCCGAAAATCACTGCGCCGATCAACTTCAAATCTTATAAGCTTCTTTTACATTTCAAACAGCAGCGCTCGAACGGAGATACTTTTTCCGATGCAGTTTTTTTTCATCGACAAAAGTAGAGCGTTTTTGCCCGAAAATCGATATTTACACTTTCGACGGCCGCCATTTTTTCAAAAATCTATAGTTTATCAAAATCTTCGTCCAAGCACTACATAATTTAATGCGAAAACTAAATGCGCATGATTCTTTTATTTCGGATGATTTGTTTCGGAGCAGCAGTGGTCCTTCGCCACCGCGAAGGACGCTTTTGAAACAGCGGTACGCACAAACCATCGCATCTACCACATTTGTGAATATTTTTCAATGTAAAGATTGTAAAAGATAATAAAAACCATACTCTTCAATATGAAACAACAAAATTGCAAGCCTACATGTTTTCCCAGAAAAAAATACGAAATTTCCTCTTTTTTCTGACACGAGTTCCATACGAAAATGAATATTTCCATCACCACTCAATTTAAATGTCATCGTGCGGTCGCGAAATTCATTTAGCTAGTTCGCTACTAGCATTACAATAACCTTTAAAAAAAACCGTGAGTCAACCGGGCATCGAACTTCACAACTGTGAATTGATCTGGAGCCCTTTTTTCCTTAGGCAAATCGATGAAACAAACTCATATTCGATGCGAAATCCTTGGCCAATGAGGAGTTTCCCTCTCTAACCGCGATCGGACCAAAACTGATCGTTCGGCTGCGAATTTTAGGCAAACGTCGCTTCCTTCGGTAAAATAAGGCCCAGTCAACGAGAGGACTATAAGATTCACGACTACGAAACGATTTTACATTTAAGACGGAATGACACCTCATCGCGGTCGGTATGGTAAAACAATTATAGATACCCAAAAATCTCTGAAACGGCTCTTCAGATCCCGTCGAAACTTTTCCAAACGACATCACATAGATAGACGAACAGCTGTCTGCCCCTCAAACTTTCTGAATTTGAGAAAAAAAACGTAGATCAGCTGATGATAAGCCAATCTTCGTTTTTTTCTCAAAGTAAAAAATGTTGAGGGGTAGGCAGCTGTTCGTCTATCTATTTGACGTCGTTTGGCAAAATTTCGACGGAATCTGAAGAGCCGTTTTAGAGATTTTTGGGTATCTATAATTGTTCTACTATACCGACCGCGATGAGGTGTCATTCCGTCTTAACAGAACCCTGTTTAATTCATTCGAGTGGAGATTTAAAAAAATGGTGCTCCTAACGTTGCAACTGTGAATCATAGATGTTCAAATTCTGTATAGGTACTGGTTCCTTGAGTAACTATATTTCTAGTTGAAGCATTGCGACACCTGTGTACCGCTACCGTGTAACGATAGCTGGGTAACCAACTTGAATAACTTTTTTACCTCGTATTGAGTAACGTCTTTGTAACCCGATAGGAAACTAGCTATCTATGAACATCTCTACTGAACATCACCAAAATCAACTAAAATAGACACCTGTATCGCCGCAGTTTTCCACAGTTTCCCTATGCTCTCATGAAAATGTTATACAGTTGTGTAATAGAAACGTGTGGCTGTAGGCAACACTCTCGGGAGCCTCTAAAGAACTGCAATTAGTGGGGTGGCAACTGTGAGGCAAACGTGACAGCGGTGGGCTCGTCAAAACCCGGAGTAACATGCGAAGGAACATAAGAAACTTATATCTTCTAATCATTGGTAATTTTATACCTATAATCTTTGCATACAACGTGTCAGTGACGGATGTATAATATGCACACATATGCACACACGTGTATATATGTCTCGAGTTATTGGGACGGCCACCTGACGGTGGTTGCATATATGCTGCCTTGTCTCCAGACGTAGGCAAATATATATGTACGCATATAACGGATCCGGACGCAGGCTTTTCTCCCTTCATTCGCCTTGACACATCGTCAGGTGTAGCCTGAAGATCTCATTCTCTCATCTTGCCAGATGACGAAAAAGCAAAGGTGCTTCGCACAAACAAGTTTTTTCGCAGGTCGCTCTAAGGGCTCATACAAGGTCAACATAACCTCAAAAAATGTTGGACAACGTTTTCTTATAGATGTTTATGTTTTTTAGGAAAAACGAAGCATCAGACTCTGTAGAATTATGACGTTTGTGAGTGCCGCCTACATCCAATTGTTGCAATCTGCTAATACGCTGACGGCAAATGCGTTCCATACTATGAGTGACGGAGTGAAGATGAAGAAATTGTAAAAAGATGTAAAAACATTACGGTGTGTCGGCAGGCTCGTAATGTAATAACAGTAGCTCAAAATTCGAACGTGCTTAGGGCATCTCTATCATGCTGCAATGCCGAAACATCATTCAAATTGGGCAGGGCTGGCGGCCATCTGAGGCGGCACTTTTTATGACTAGACTTCCGTCTTATTCGCTTAACGGACAACACCACTGTGACGGCTTCAAAAAATCGATTTTTTGAAAACCATCTAGAAAAATCTAAAATACATTTAAGATTAAGATGCCGTTGGACCCAGGTCGAAAAAATAATTATTTTCGGAGATATTGAATATTTTGTGGAGCGGTGCAGCGTGGTAATATTTCTGATTGTGAATATCGCCATAAGCCGCCTCAACCTGAGGAAGTATTGGAGGCAATTGCGCCAGTCTTCGAAAATTTGAGCAGAGACGATTTGCTGCAGCGTTGTTTGGGCGGCTTCACGCAAAACAACAACGAAAGCTACAACCAATCAGTTTGGGCAATAGCCCCCAAGTGTCAGTCCGGGAGCAAAAAAATCGTCGATATTGCAGCTGATATCGCGGTATTATTATTCAATGATGGCCTGAGAAGCCTCATGAAAGTTTTGGAGACGTTGGGGATAACTATCGGCCCAAATTGTTTCAATTTTTGCGTTGAAACCGACACAGCGCGGATCGAGCTGGCGGAGCGCTCGCTCACAGACGCTGCCAAAGAGGCAAGAAGAGCCTCTACAAGTTCGAGAAAAGGTGCTAGGGACAATGATTTGCTTCTTGAAGGCCAGCTATATGGTGCCAGCATCGCTGATTAAAGGTAAACATTTTTTTTCAATTTATCGCATAAATTAACAAACCTAAAACTTTGAACGCGTTTTTCTCAAAACCACTTTTTTGAGTGCGGCACGCAGCAGAACTCGAGCAATTTTTATCCGATCGACTTCAAATTTGGACTGCATCAATAAAACTAGATTATCTAAAGAAGTACATAGGATTTTTTCGATATCTCAATAATAAAAAAAGTTATAGCCTATTTTCGACGAGAAATTTTGCTCGAAAATCGTCCTTTAATTTCAAAAGCGTGCCTATTTTTTAAAAATCAATATTTTTTCAAATTCCTATGTACTTCTCTTCAAAATATCATATTATTAACGAAAACACTCGGTATTTTTTTTCAGATCGACTTTGAAGAGAGTTCTGCTGCGTGCCGCGGACCACTGCAGAGGCAACAGTACCTGACGCGGGAGCTTCCCCAGCGTCACCATGAGGCGTGAAAAATTTGAAAAAAATTTTTTATGGATCTTCGATAAACAACGAACAAAACAAAAAAAAATTTCGAATATCTTTTTTTTCCCACAAAAAAAAATTCTTGAAAAATGGCATAAAAACAGGGGGTCACAGTGGAGTTGTCCGTTAACTACAAGCTCTTGTTTCTCTTTACTCTTTGTTCTTGTCCGTATTTGCAATCATTAGTCATCAAGTTCACATTGCGCTAAGACTAAGTACACGGTCACCATAACCTTAACAATTTTCGATAAGTACTCTCACAGATAGTTAAGTTTTTTAAGAAAAACTTTTTTCTTTTGCCTTGAAAATTGTGCATCTCTAAGAAACGTCGCGTCGGTTCGAAAATTTCGGCTATCTCTCCCACACCCATACGTCACGTGGTACAGCTTCGACTTCGCCTTGAGGTCACGCATCACACGCTCCGACCACTTCGAAATGTTAAACCCCAGTTTCGTCCAAACGACACAATCGATTAAGATGAAATTTATCGCGTATTGTGTAATACACCTTATTTTTTTATATAATCTCCTCTTTTATTCGCACATTTTTCCCACCGAATCGTTAGTTTTTTAATTCCATCATCAAAGAATGAATCTGGTTGCGTCTGTAACCGATTGCGCACGAACGTTTCTACACCTTCGTCATCGTCAAAGTGATGACCTCCGAGTTCTTCTTTCTGTGGCCCAAACATGTGGTAGTCATACGGCGACAGATCGGGACTGTAGAGCGGATGTTTCAGTGTTTTCCAATGAATTATCTTCAATTTTGCTTGGGTTAATGCAGCTGTGTGTGGCCGAGCGTTGTCATGGAGCAGAATCGCACTTCGAATAGGCATCTCTCGCCTTTTTCGTCGATAGGCCAGTTTTAGTTCATCAAGCAGTTGGCAGTAGTACGCGGCATTAACTGTACGCCGTTCATGGAGAAAATCGACGAGCGACATGCCTCTGCGATCCCAAAAAATCATCTCACGGATCGCAAGAATATTCGTCTCACTGGTGCTTGTCCGCGGTCGCCGTGCATGGGTCTGATTTTGCACTGACTCTCGGCCATCGGAAAATTTTTTGTGCCAGTCCTAGACTTGGGTCCTTGAAAGCGTTTTTTCAGTGAACTGTGCAGTCAGTCGACGCGAAATTTCGGCAGGTTTTAAAATTTAATAATAATGCGTTGCTCAATAGACGTGTGCACCTCTTGCTCAGACATGATGCTGCTAACAGACAATCGGTTCTGGCGAGCCGAACCGATTTACTCCCCTCCTCTTTACATCTCCACCCAACATATATCAAGACGTCACGCTACTCACTTCACCCAGGGAGCGTTAAAAAGAAAAGTCCGGTTAAGGCATTACGCCCACTTGTAGCGCAAAAAAAAAGGCCTTTTTCATGAATTTTTTTAAAGAAAACTACAAAACTTTTTTAATCGATCAATATACCATCTTAAAGAACACATCTTGAAGAACTTTCAGTAATTTTTTTATTGAAAAATATTACATTGTTTAGTGGCAAATGGCCGTCAATGAAATAATGTTTTTATATACACGGTTCGCGGTGACCAACATTGGGGCGAAGTGGATCATCTGAAAAAAAAATGCGGCTGGATTTAGTCAAATATACGTATAAACTAGTCTTTAATCGAAGGATTTCAAAAAATATTCATTTTTCACAAAATGGCGGACCGTCAAAGTTAATGGTTCGATGTTAACGAAAAAAAACGGCCGTTTTTTGACTATAAAAAAAAATCAAACGATTTAAGACTACATTTTTATGTACTAAATAAGCCTGCAAAATTTCAAGAAGATCGGTTCATTAGTGTTCGAGTAATCTTGGTCACCGACTTCAGAAATGCCATTTTGAGAAAAACGCGTTTAAAGTTTCAATTTCAGTTCTTCAATTCACGGATTCTTCTCTTTCAACGCTCATAGCTCAGTCAATTTTGTTCGGATCGACTTGAAATTTTCAGGCCATATTCTCAGATACTTATACTTCAAAAAAATGCAATAAAAAAAATCGATTTTTTCAAAATCGCAAGTGGGGGTAACCCCTTAAGGTAATCCTATCGCCAGGCTTCAGTCCATAGGATTTTCATAATTTTGTTTTTCGATCTTCACTAAATATATCAATAATCGTCTCTGTAAAATTTCAGGGTTGGTTATCGACCTAATTACAGAGAAAAACAAGATTAAAATTGCGTACTCCTATGAAGGAATTCCGAGACGACATTAAAAAACCCAATTTCCGGTCGCTACAAAAGTGTATATAATGGTGAGAATCCGTCGGATTCTTGAACATGATTCGATTTACATACTTAACACTTGTAGTAATCCAATGCTCTCAGGAAAAAAAATACGCTTGTTAACCTAATTTTCATGTAATATCAAGTTTAATTTGAACTTCCGGTATTGGATGTATCACCACTTGCTACAATACAGAGACGTGACAGCAAGGCAACAGCTGACTGTAGTCCTAACCTCATCTCACTCATTCCAATTTCCACATATATTTCATTTTTAACCAACAAATTTCACCGACACAAATTTTCCACACTTTTGACCAGTCGTGGCCCGAATACAATTCTCTACATTTCCCGCGCCTGACATTGTTTTGACAGATCGACGTTGAAGAGCATGGAGGTTAAACTCGCCTGGTTGAGTAAAAAGAGACGGAGATAGAACGAGAAATACTGCGCGAATCGTTGGAATAACTATTTTTTCATCTTTCTAATTAAACGTGAAGATTCATTAAACAGTTTACACATGAAAATTTTTTAGTTGTTACAAATTATTTTTATTACATATGTTAAAACTATAAATTGTAGAAGTCTCAAGTATGATCAGTGGTATGACTAAGGTGAAGCGACAGGAGTACCTTAAAGTACACTCACGCAATTCGGGTACCGCCATCTCCTGGAAAACACCGAGAAAACTTATTCAACGTTCTCGTACATCGTTGGAAGTTTTGAGAAAGAAAAAAAATAACGAGTATGCCCGTCTCGTCTTGGCTGTCTGAATTCACGTAGTCGCCCATATAGACGGACGATGTACCGGAAATCCAGCGAGTCCGCGCTTGGTGAGATAATTCATCGGGTTGTCGGTACATAACGAAGCTCGAATGAATTTTCTTCAACACAAAATTGAATACTGTACGCGCGCGCGCGCGGGCAGCTAGAGCGAGACAAGAGCCTCTCTAAACGGGGCAATGCGGAGAAAGACGCGTCGGAGAGGCACTCTTGCAGAGTGCCGCTGTTAGCGCACCGCACTATGACTAATTACATGGAGTGGGCTACGGGTGGTATGTGTGCGTGTGGCCGTTCTCTCTCTCTTGGTGCTGTTAGCGCGCGGCTGTCGAGTTTCTCCCCTTTCGGTCCTGTACGTCGGCAACATTATACTTTTATGCCCAGACACCTCCGGAATCCCTTGTTCCTCTCTTCTTCTCGACACTGTCGTCTCTCTTGCTTCATCCCTCGTGTCTTCTTTACTGCGCGATCGTTGCGCCTCCTGTACGTACGCAGCTCTTCTCGGTATAGATCGCGGTATAGCCTCAAATGACGTTCGTTATACGCTTTTTTCCTCTGGTTTATAATGGACGTTTATATTAACGCGCGGACGGTAGCGAGCGCCGAGTTTGCTCGTTACAGCGCGCTTAATTTGCCACCCTAGCTGCTATGAACTTGTTTCTTTTCCCTCGTTGTATTCCTTGCTCGTCCCGCGCGAAACCCAGCCCGGCACGGTCTTCTCTGATGTGTAACAAAATTTACCCACCGTGGGACACAGTGAACGCGCACACGCACCGAAAGATTTATTAGTGCGGAGAAAAGCGAGCAGAGGTCGCGCTTGCCAAGTGAGCGAAACAAGAGCATCGCACGCCACCATTCCGTCTTTGGGGCCCCATCGAGCGATGCCCGCTGCCGCCCGACCAGAGAGCCTAGAGGTAAGGAGTGGACACACAGTGCTTACGAAACGTCCGTAAAAACGCAGCAAATAAGGAGGCGCTGCGATCGTGTGTGTCCGATCGATTAGCTCGGCCTACTAGCCTCGTGCTCTTGGCGTGCTCTCGGTTGCTGTTGACAGCACATTCGTGGTGGGGGACCTAACTGTTGCGCCTACCTCTCCTATTTCGCTGTCTTTCTCATTGTTGTAAACTCATAATAGTAACTAATAATTAATTAAATGAAGCGGTGAACCAACTAAGAAAATAAAAACAGAACACAAATGTAGCCTTGAATGTCGTGGATTGGAATTATGTTTCCGAAAAGGGTATTCAGTTGATTTATTTTTTTCACCGATGCGAGTGAAAGTTTGAAAAACATTGCCCTATGCAAACAATGTTACACTTTATGTGGCTTGTAAATGCAACTGCACTGGAGAAAAAAAGGAACTTGTCACAAAATTGCAGTTGTATTTGCAAGAAAAATAACTTATAAATTATGGTCCATTTTATGCTTATTACTCCAGGGAGAATGAAGCGTAAAGGTTTTGTTTCTCATGAACTGAATTACATGCATGAAAAAAGAAACTGAAGGCCTAATGAACCTAATGACGATTGATTGGGAGCAATATTGAAAATAATTCTACCTTGGGCTTTGAAGAAAACAATTTCGTGAAGATTTTCTCAATATTACAAAACACAATAATATTAAAAATGAGCCTCAAAGCAGAGCACAAAGACACATCGAAAACAAATTCTTTTATTATTTGTGCGCATGCGTTGAGTTTGGACTATTATAATTATTTAAGACGTTATCGTCAGGAGAGCTGCTAGTGGCACGATCTGGAACTATTGCAACTCGGATTATTTAAGTCGCAGGAACTATATACGTATTGCCCTATGCTGTGTCCACTCCTTCGCTCTAGTCTCCCTGCGCCCAACTCTCACGCACGTGTGTCGTCGATGATTTTTTCGCAACTTCTCCGTACGCATGCGTGTTTGTGTCGGGTGCGTTTTACGATGTTTCGCACTTTTCGTTTAGGAGGAACTGATTCGTCCCTTCCGGACGTGGGCTCTTGCTCTTAGTCACAGGTCGTGAAACGACGATGGTGAGGTAGGAGCTCGCTCACGGATACCCACTCTGCTTGGGCACGTACCAGTCACGACACGACGATAAGGCGATGTGAGTGACAGTGATAAGAGCAGTCTCCGCATTTTTACATCGCTCCGTTGATCCTAATTTCCGCTCGTATTTACATATTTTTGTCAACGCGTGGAACGAAGAAAAATTCCATACGCAAGTCAACGTAAATTCGATCAGCTTGTATTAGGATTGCAGCATCGGCGGTGAAGTGCGAGGGCCGTGCCCTATGTTCAAGCCGGTGGCCGATTGACTATCACCAACTGTTAGCTATAAAATAATCGTCACATTAAACGTACGTTTTCCAAATAAAAAATGTACACCTTTTTATAAAAAGACCCTTTCTTGAATATTGGATGATTGGATTGGATGATTGCATGAAATGTTTTCATTACTTCGTATAATTATTTTCTGTCATTTTGTCTCGCTCAATAAAGGCGAAATAAATTAGCGACGTCATAAATCGTGGTATATGATAATGCTCAGGTTAGCAGAAGTGGCGCGAAGTTAGCGACGTGCCCCGTTCATAACCTCAAAAAAAGCCCGAGGAGCTATTAACAATGAATATCAGTCCGAGGGAGAACATTTTTTGGAAGGAAAAGTGTGCACTGAAGCTGTCTCTAATCATTTACCTGAATTCAAAAAATTCTGTTGGGTTTTCGAAAAATTCACTGTTTTTTTGTCTTTTCCTAGAAATGTCTAGAAACTTATAATTTCTAATCAGATATCTCTAATTAATATTTAGCAAGCATTACTAATGAAGAGAATAAGAATAAATAATATTCATCGTTAATTATTCTGATCAAGTCTAGTTTGAGATCTCCGGACATAATTACCGAATGTGACTAAGGTAAGTAGCGTTTATGTTTGGACAGCCTAATATTTTGTGTTCTTGATTTTCGCACAAATTCGCATTACTCACACGTCCAGTCGGTAAAATCTGACCGCCAAGTTCTCTCTTACACGGGCCACATTTCGGGCAAACGAAGAGAAAGACGTTGTTCGTCGTTCAACAGAGTGGAAGGTGTTTCTTTTCTTTTTTTCCAAAAAATTGACCGTTTAGGAAAACACTGGGAATCTGTAAATCAGTTATGTCTCTCGCACTCGGGGCCTCTCGGTCGGTGTGACACATGGCCTTAAGAAAATCGATAATTTTATAACGGTGCTGTGAATCCTCATGTTCACGGTGCCAAAGGTCAGTCGATAATTAGTCGAGACATACCTATTTTTTCAGCTGGGTGTTAGCTTTTTTAGCAGATACAAATAATGTACTAAAAAATAATCGAGAGATTTCCATAAGTAATTAGCCCACGAAATAATTGGAGTTTCCCATTTTTTTCCTAAAAAATGGAACGGTGGATCGAACCCGAACTGCACAGGATGATCAACGAGGGTTATATATTTCCAGAAAAAATGTTACCTTCATGGCTGCATTTTAACCTGGCACCATATTAGGTTAGGATTCATCACATCGCCTTATATGGTAGCGGCGTCTAGTGAACGTTCCAGTAAAAAGAATGGCATTTAATGCAATAGTACAAGATGTATGTAGACACGTAGAAGGTCAAAAAGACCTCACAAAAATTTTCCAACGAAATTTTCTCAAAAATGATTGAGTTTGTCCGAGAAAACAAAGCATCAGGCGCTGTAGCATTCACTAACGCAAAGCTTGATGATTTTCACGTGCGCAACTTCTCTCATCTCCGAGAAATCGCTGATAAAAATTTCAGCTATCGGACCAGGGAGACTAGAGTAAAGGAGTGGACACTGTGTACTAACGATGTGGCTCCGAAATCAAAGAAAATAAGAGTTTGTATAGGTGGCGTTGCAATCGGTTTTCCCTTATATATAGATATACTCTCTTGCTAGGCTTTCCGTCGGCTACACGCGCATGCCTAGAACCTTTAGCTACAAGTATTACTATACATCGGGGAATCGCGATCGCAGCGCCTCTTGCGGTCGCTTATAAGTCGGGATTTTAGGGCCGTCTTTCGCTGCTTATCTACTATGGAGTGTCCACTCCTTTACTCTAGTCTCCCTGTATCGGACCATGGAAACTAGAGGTAAAGAGTACGAGCGCAGTGTTGTCGAAACATCTGAAAATGTCTAGACGAGAAGGGCGGCGCTCTTTCCCGAGCGAACCGAAGTGCGACAGCAACAGATCAGTGCCGTACGACATGCAGAAAGCACCCTGGGCTACTTCATACACAGCGATAATTTAATCAAATTAACCCTCAAAGGCTAACGGTGTTTTGAGCAACCGTTAAAGCTAACGATGGATTGTCCGCTTTATTCGCTCATCTCACAATTTTGAAATTTTTGAAAAAATCTGAAAAAATTTATGGGCCTTTTTTTAAACCTTAACTAAATGATAATATTTTGTCCCATCCGAAAAAAAATGTATAACAACTTCATGCAAAATACGGCGACGTGCAGTTCGTTTCTGGCTTTTGGCCCGGACATAAACGACCCATCGTTATAGCGTTTGAGGGTTAAGTATAAAACCAGTTGGTCAAGGAAATTTGTATGTAGATGGAATTTTTATATAGATATAGATTGTTGTGGAGAATAATCACGAAATATAGAAATTGTTTCAATGTTTTTGTTATAGAAACTATAACAAACAAAATTTACTTGATGAAGGAAGAAAATTCATTAGGATTTTCAATACAGACAAGTTTTACAAATTTTCACTTCATATTTACAAATCATATTTACATATCATATTTATAGATCATATTTATACATCATATTTATACATCATATTTACACATAATATATACACAGTTTGATAGGCTGCAGGTAAATAAATCTTACAGTTTTTATTTTTTCCTATTATCTTTCGTTTTGATTTTCTTTGCATTGTTATTGTCATTCACCGATCGCGCTAGGAAATGTCCTCTCATGACGAGATAATAGTTTATCACTTTCTTCGTGAGCTCTTCTTTGTGTACCTGACATCCCACGAACTGCAAATCCGTTTAATGCGTTTGATCGTTTTCGCCGCAATCACCGTAAATTTATATGACACCGACGCACAATTAAAAAAAATTAAGTCTCACAATTCGTAAAACATGTTATTCGACACGAGCTTTTTCGCAAGATGGACAGCAAGCGGGAATCATCGCTGGCGGATGGCGTCGGTTACGTTTTTGTTTCTTGTCGCGCAGTTCAATTCAGTTCGCACGGGCAAAAGCAGCGCACGCGGTCAAACCAGTAACTACTACGGGACAGAGTTTTACGGACGTTTTTAGATCGTGATGGCCGCAGGAATTCGGACTCCTTACCTCGAGCCTCCTTGTATCCGACAAGGAGCACAAGGGTTACCAAACCTATATGCATAGTTTCTGACGCACTCGAAAGAAGCGACACTGTCATAAGTCCGATAATTGTACGTGTGAACGGAAATGACTATACGTCAGCTCGCCTCCTCTGCAGATGGCGTACACGATGATGCCGAGCGCCCTCTCCAGACGAGCAAATGCACTAGCGCTACTTTGCTTGATTGGACCAGAAAAATAAATCCAATTACCGGATAATTACGGATAATCCACGCACCCACTTCCCACACGCCTATGCATATTCGTCTATTGTTAGACTATGTCCTACAAAGAAAAATTAATTTAAAAAAATCACACTATTCTAATCCGATTACGTGACTCTGACGGCTCAGAATTGCGCCGGCTCGCGAGACTCAACATTTTTCCTAATTACAAGAATAAGCGTTCGCGCGCATTTTGCTGCACCTGCGTGCTCTCTTCACAATTAATATGTATCTTTCATACCGTCAGTATTTTCTTTTCAGGCAACAGCTACGACGACCGGTACTTCGCGGGCATAAACACGCTTAATTTATTTATTTCATTCGAGTCATATAGCGCGGGGCTTTTTTCTTTACCTCACATATAGGTGCGGATCGTTCTCGCGCACAAGTTTTTAAACGGCGTGGAAGAACCAAGTGGAAAGGAAAGAGGAAGCATTCTGAAATCAGCGTCACGGTGTAAAACCCATCGGAGCGTGGCGAAGGGTTTCTACACACGTATGTAGGTGAGCACACGCGTATAAATATGAGTATACGATACAGGATGTCGATATAAACCTTCCGCGTTGGTCGCCATACGCAATGTGTAGGGATATTTGTCACAATTATTGCCAACAACCGCGAACAATATTAATTTTTAATCTAATAATGATACACTGGGACCTCGATTATCGGGACCACCATAGATGTAACAGCCCCCACTATGTGCCGAATATCGATGGGTGTAGCGCATGGTGGGAAGAGCCCCAGGCCCTAGTGACAGAGACACGAAGCTGCTAGACAATTCGCGATCCCCAAAAATCTTGACACCGCTCGCGACTTGAGGTAGTATGTACACGAACCTCCTCATTAGAAATAAAATTGATTTTTTTAAATACTGTAGTATAGACATACAGAATGACGTCCGCGAAAACTCTGCATACCTTACCGGCTAAATACAATAGTAATTAATTAACGAAATCGATGCATTCAACCCGCACTTTATAGAGAATCCGTGGGGATCAAACTTTGCGAGTAGCTTTCATAACCTTAAAAAAGGCTGCGTGACATCTGACCCGACGACAAAATATCCGCGACAAAAAATCCGAGGACAAAACATCCGCGAGACAAAATCCTAAATCCCGTCCACTACACCAACGGGGTCGGGCGCAAAGACCTTGGGTGTTTTGCGCGCCAAAACACCAAACACCAAAAACAAACAAAACACCAAACAAACAAACAAAACACCAAAAACACCAAACAAACAAACAAAATACCAAACAAACAAACAAAACACCAAACAAACAACCAAACACCTCAACATTAAATTACCGACAGTGGATATAATATCGGCAGATATTTTGTCTTGCAGATATTTTGTCCTGCGGATATTGTGCCTTCGGATATTTTGTCGAAGATATTTTGTCGTCGGGTCAAAACGCGTGTTACCTCAAAAAATCTAAATCCAAAGCTAACAGAGCTATATAAAACAGCGGAAAGTGATTCACTGCGGTAACATCGTTACAATCTACCATGGAGGTGAATCCTATAGCCAACTCGCAGGGAATCAAGAACGAAGCAGTTGCTTACGCTTAAGGCTATACTTTAACCCGCCACATTGAAATATCGCTGCGCCACCTCTGGGGCGTGAAAATCGCCAATAAGAAAAGCTTGAACGGGTGCTGCTGGCAGCTACGTCACCTGCGCAAAGTTAGCTTCAATGGACGGAGCGCAACCTCAATTTTTGCAACTGCGCTGCGGAGCCGATCCGCCGTTGTACCGATAATCGTTCTGAATTCAGAAAATTTTATTTTCCTCAAGAAAACTTTATTTTTTGAAGACGATACATTTTTGAGAAGATACCACAACATAGTCCAAAAAAAATGAATCGCAACAGGCGTTTAGGTTGGGTAGAATAACATACATGGCGTTTCAGACGGCGTCATTTTCGAGTAATACCTTCTAAAAAATAAATTCGACATTAAAGATGAACTGTTTAGTTGACTTTTATTGTTAAAATCACTTGCCCAAATATGCCCCCCCCCCCCCGCCCTTATACTCTCACCGATCCTCCTCGCTAATCTCATGTTTACCAGTTGCTTACCTCCCTCGTTTATTGTTGTTTTTCTTGTGGGTGGAGAGGTGACATCTACGCAATAGTATGCGGTATGCTGTGGTTCGCATGCTATTTTTCCACCGAATCATTCGAGTGTCACAATGCCCGTTCCTATCACGGTCGAATACCTCTTCGGTTTGCAGTTAGCTCAACCGGAAGTTGATCCTAACCTTGTACGGTTATAGTTTCCCGTGGCAAATTGATTCGTATTGCTTTTTTCAGACACGTACCACCAGATGTTTCCGGTTCTTCCTCCGATAATGAGATTTCAGCCGTAAAAGTATCAAGTCATTCGGTCGAGCGATTTTCGAAGATTCGACTATTTTCTCTGGATTTTTTCACAAGCTAAGTGGCGCGTGTCATTATCATCCGCTTTGATGATTACTTTCGTACGAAAGGTCGCAATCGGGCACTCTTGCGTTTCCCATTTTACCCAACCTGCCCCCGCAGGTGGATGCGTGCATTGCGTGTGCGTCTTGAAGACGTTCACGCTCGTAAAAGATGCCTCATCCACTTGGACGAACAACTAAGCAATGGAACAATGGGCGCCTCGACTCCCACCCCCTTTCGACCCTGTCGTGCACTTATTCCATCAGATGCCATATACACGTGAAACGCAAAGAAAAGAAAACAAAGAGAGCGCGATGTGCCAACAATCTGAGAACTGTAAATCTTTCCCTCGACATTGTAATAAAACCGCATATACGGTACAGATAGATCGCAACGTCCATGCTCTTTATTCAGTCCGTTTGGCGAATTCTCATTCCGGTAGACGCGTGTTCTATGGCTTCATCAAATTGTACAACTTGTTCATCCGATTCTTTGACGCTAGGCGCCGCATGCAGGTCGTGATGAAACTCGGAGGAGCATCTACTCCCACACGTAGACGGGCCCATTCTTCCCAATCTTTTTATCACCGTTCTGGACTACTTTCCTCGAACGATAGTAATCTTCATGTCGGTATTTGTCACCCGTGCTACCAAGCATTGGCAGCGGATTTTGTATTTCTTGTCCGAAGAACGAAAAGCAACGGATGAGTTAGGGCAGCGGGGCGGAGGGACCGCAACAGAAGTGCATCATTGGCTCACTTCTATGTAGCAACGCTTCGGGTGGCAGAAGCGAGAACTACCATTTTGCCTCATTACGAGGAGGCTGGCATCTTTTGTAATTTTTGCTACGCGAATTGTCCGCTGTTAGTAGTATCTAACTCTGTCACGCGCAGCGCTAGTTGTTCTACATTCCTGACGCGCGCTTAGGGGCTATGCATATATCACACACGCACACACATATAACTCATAAACGTTCCATAGCTTCGATCACGAGGATCAGCTGGTATGGTAAAAAATGCATCTTTTTAGGATTAAGCGGGTATCCTGAAGTACAACCGCGCACAATACACGGCATTAGCGCACGGGTATAAGTAATTTCGGTAATTTCATCAATTCCGCACCACGGCGTGAACACCAAACGTCAAAATAGTCGTATTCCGGGTGGGGTGGTTATGTACGCCGTGCGAGCCTCACGCCTACGCAATAAGAAGATTGTATGAAATCTACTAGCGCCACGGGGAGAGGTGGAACTAAATAAAGCGGTCAAAGAGCGTAGCATTTTTACATACGGTTAGGGATAGAAGGTGCCAGCCCTCTGCTCATTACTGAGTCACTCCCCAACCTACAAATTTCGAGACCTGTATGTGAGACCGTGCTCGAAGCGTATGTACAAGGTCAATATAACCCCAGTAATGTTTAAACAGAGTTTTTTCAAAAATAGTTGATTTTATAAAAACTTCCTTTTTTTGCCCTCAATGTTATGCATCTCTGAAATATCCCTGCTCGAAGATCTAAACTATTTTTCTTGCACTCATATGTCACGTGGTACAGCGTCTACTTCCCTCAAGGGCATAACCTCTGAAATTTCCGAGCCCACTTTTATCATAGATGATTGTTTTTTTAGAAAAAACAAGGCATCAGGATCTCCAGATGTCCTTGATGCAGAACGTAACTGAAATTTGCTACTTGGACAACGAACACAGCGGTGTCCCGGGTAGCAATTTCGAAATATTTGTTCAGAACGTCTCTAAATGGGTACCAAATGTCCGCTTTGAAGTTACTAAAAGTTATCATATGTCACGGTCTTACATGCAAGTCTGGAAACTTGTAAGATGGCGAGTAACTCAAATAATGAGGCAAAGTGGCACTTCTCGTTTCTGCCACCTGAAGCGCTGCTGCCAAGGGGTGACCGAATCAAACGCAGGTTCGAACTGCCGTGCAATGGAGCAAATTTTTCGGAATAAACAAGATTTTTAAGAACGATATGAATAGAAAATGATCCAGTTTTTTTTACTACTGACCCCATGGTGTGAATGACATATTATTTTAGTAGACTGCATTTCTCGTATGTTCAAACTTCTTTCATTTTTCAATTTGGTCTTCGGCTATTTGAGTAGATGGGATCAATCTGATGGGATTAATCTGTTTTTTCTCAGTAGATTGCATTCCTGGTCCGTTTGTCCAATTTTTATTTTCATTATTGCTTTCTTTACAATGTTAATGAGAACCTGGAAATAAATGTAATGGAAATGAAAAACAAAAAAAAACGCATTGCTTAAAAGGCATCGTTTTATTGTTCTGTGAGTTTAGCGAGTTAGTTTTTTCCAACGAATGGTTTTTGCCGTTTTCTTATTTTCGACGCGATTCTTCGGCCTGCGGAACGTTCAACACTGAACACTTTCTCGTATCGTTCTTGAAACTGTTTGAATAGTTTCAGAGGGAAATTATCGATTGCTGTATATTTATATCTGCAAGACCCCCACGTGATACCGCTTCCAGTGGATACATGCGGAACTACATTTTTGCCTCGCCAATGGTGACACTTTCCACCACTTTCCAACACCGGAGTTTCCAGATCTGTATGTAAGACCGTCCTCCGGACGGACATTTGGTACCCATATAGCCGAATTTGGAAAACTTTTTGAAAATTGCTACTTGGGTATACCCTCGTGGCGTTCGTTTCGAAAATAAGTGCACTTTTAACGGTCACGATGCCCTACCTCGCTGAAAGAAGCTTTTGTGAGCACAATATGGCAGCGGTAATTGCGTCACCAGTGGACGTCATAAATGCTTCCGTAAGCGCGCGCATCGCCCAAGTCGAACGCACCCTATGTCTACAAGGTGTCCTGTTATGAACGAATAATTCTGCAACTGTCGATAGGTCCGATCATATGCTGGTATTTCAGTTTAGTAAAAGTCCCATAGTTTTCGGGATAAAAATCATCTGCTTTTGGTTCTTCGCATGCGATTCCTATAAATGATAACTTGTGATCCACTTTTTTCAAATACTCTTGGTTATTTGTTTTATTTAGAAAAGGCTTCGTTTTAACCTTAAATGTTAAGGAACCTTTAGAAAAAAGATCTTATGCAGAATTTTCATACAACCCAATGCGACCATCTCACTTTGGTAGCCTGCGATGTAGAAAAATGTACTACGCATATCGTGCTAATTAATTAAAAAACTTGCGTATATATTTTCGATTTATATCATTTGTAGAAATGGCATGCAAAAAACTAAATGCAGATAATTTTTTTCAAAAAATAACATTAAGCCTTAAATCTCGGATATCGTGGGCTTTTACTGAACTGAAATAGCAGCATATAGTAAGACCTGAGCTGACCTGCGCCAGTTGCAGGATTATCCATTAAATACCGGGCACCCTGTATGTATATGCGTATGCGACGTCAAACTCGGAACGCGATCGCAGCGACACTGTCCCGTAACAATAACTCTCGAAACCTTGACGCAGCAGTAAGATGAGGGTTTGATCCACCAACCTCTATAGTGTTCTTCATATTTTTTTTTTGCGAACTACTACCTCGCACGAAAACACGCTCTACACGTATTTCCCAACTGTTTTCTTCTTCTCATTCGACTTTCGTTTAAATCCCCGTGAATCAAAGTTCCTTGCGAAAAATTGTCGCTACATAAACACGCATATATATGTGTATGTGTATATACACGTACACGTGATGAAGTTTAAAAAGACATAATAATGTGAGCTACTCGTACATGAAAGCGAAGCATTCGAAATATCATAAAAACTTTATTTGCGTAGCCGCGACATTTTTTGAATCCGGATTCTATACAATTCATGCAGCATCTAAGGGTTCAAGAATTGGAGGTTATGTCACTCGTGGCTGACACTTTTGCAAAGCACATCGTTGTTACGAGGGATAAAAAAAATAAATAAACAGTAGAAAGAAAAACTCAAGGATCGGAGGACTTAAATGACAGGAATCGAACACGATGCCGTCACAAAACGATTCCGTGATAATATGCGATTCTCCGAGTCCCTCGAGGTCGGACCAGTGGACGAGAACAATCACGAATTTTCGCAAACGCTTGCGATCCTGCGACGACTCCAAAAATCTCCTCGGCACTATTTACGAAAGTCCCCTCGTTCATCTTCGACGTAACACCGGGTATTTGCGTAATTTTAGATTAAAAAAAAAGAACATTTATACCTGGGCGAATGCAATGGAGATGCACTTTTTGTTTTCAGGCTGGAGAACGCGGAGAGCGATGTCACTGTCGTGTCAACGCCGCCTTCCAAGCGCTCGAAAGTTACCAAACGTGCAAAAAAGAAAGCCAATCGGGATCAGAGCATCGTAGTCATTAACGACACAACGGGCAACACAGTCGTCGAAATCGGATTATCCGACATCGAGACCAATGACGTTGTGGAGCTTCCGAAACGGAGGTACAGAACGCGAAGCAGCACATCCGCAGAGGCCCTACTGTCGCCATTGGGTTCCCGCTCTCAGCGGCGCAACAAATTTTTCAAAAGCAAGGAAGTGGAAGAGAAAAATGCAAAATCGATAGCGAAGAGCGCAGAATCCACTAGTGTCAATGACGAGAACCATAATGGACAAATTATGGGGAATAACTCTGGCGGTAAGGATCCTTTGATTCTGATAGAATAGCCTTTTTTAATGAAATTTGAGAAGTCGTAACTTCGTAACGGTGATGCAAAAAAACAAAATTGCCCCTCCGGACAATAGTATCAGGTGCTAGGTTCATGCCAGGTTTGATCTAGTTAAATCAAGTTTGAGTGGTATCAGCAATAACTTTGTAAGCACGAAGAATACAAACTCCATCGTATAATCAGTTTGAATATTTTGTAAATGATCGTTATCGCTGACAGCTAGTATATAAAAACTAATACCATGTATTTAAATATGAAAGACTAATAGACTAACGAACACTAAATGTGTTCAGGCGGCTAGTACTACTGTACAATGATAGTTTTGATCTTTGGGGCTTCCTCTTTCATAATGTTGATCGTTATATAATTTCTAAGGCGAAGTAGAAGCTGTACCACGTGACATGAGTGCGAGAGAGATATCTGTAATTTCTGTACAAACCTTACTAAAAGATTAATAATATTTACGATAAAGTAAAATCGTTAAGCTCTGCGTCTGTGAATTCTAGAGCCTGATAACTTATTTTTCTCCTAAAAAGGTCACCATTCATGAAAAAAATCCTGGAGAAGGCGTGAGCTTATTTTGATCTTGTACATGCCCTTGAGTGATAGAAATCGTTAAAAAGAAGTTTGAACGATTTTAAGGCAGAGTGTTGATACAAAATATTTACATATATTTTTAGGTCATCCCATAAATAATGCACTTCTACTTTTATTGTTCAAAATAAGATTTAAAGAATTCTTTCTTAATCTAAAGAATACTCTCCTTAATTTTCTACAACGCTCTTTCATTTTACTGATAGACTCTCAGGCCCCTCTTTCAAAATTTACTTGTCCGTGACGGAAAATAGAATTGAAAGAACCGCGTTATTTATGGGATGGCCCGATATATATATTTTTTAATATGCTCTCTATGTTCAAGCTTGCACAACTGAACATAATTAATATTTGCCCAGTCCAATTGAAAATCCTTTAAGCTGACGGTTACAAAATTAAAAAGCTCTTTAAAAAATCTTTGTCTCATTATTTGTACATACATGACAGTTATTTAAAAAGATATATGTTCAATCGGCGAAAAAATAATCAAAAAGATTGCAGATTGCTGACATTTGTGTGAAATCAAAGATATCGTGATTTTTGCAAACACTTTTCAAGGCTGCGGAGGTAGCTTTGAAAATCCGTAACCGCTTTTGATAAATACTAACGGGTCGCTGAGTTATTCAAGTTTGAACATGAAAATTTTTCGTGTAAATCGAATGGGGTAATGATCCGGATACTTGGACTACTTAGATTTGAGTTACAGCTCAAATTTCGAATTGATTTTTTCTTATACCTGATACTATTGTTTGAAAAGGTAAAAAATGAATTTTTTCATCGACACACCCTACTGTCTAAACTCTTTAGTCTTCGTATATGCTGCGTTATTAAATACGTAGCCAATTTACGTATAAAGAAATTGCACCTGAATTATTATTCCGGAAACAAATGCTGGTAATTGGTAGGTCCCAGCGAGGCCGAGGATATCGAGGTGCTTTGGGTTTCGGACACAAATTCGGATGCGACAGGCCACGGCGGAAACGCGAGCGTGCATCAACCCTTTGTCATCGATACCGAACCATCGCGCAAAAATCTATCCAAAAATTACCTTCGTTCCCACCGTTCGAAAGCGGTCAAGAGGCTCGGGACCAACAAGACTACGCAGCCAAAAACATCGAAGCAAAAACGTCGAGACAAAAGCAATTGTGGGCCTAACAGTGAATCGTGCTCTGCTTCGAACGAAGAAGAGCCGCAACAAAAGGCGAAACTTCGCGAGATCGTTATTGATGGCGCCAACGTGGCAATGGGGTAAAAATCGCTTTCTTTTTCTTCGCCCTTCCTCCTTTCGTAAAGATTCTCACCCTTTGAGGAACCTTTGATGAAAGGATAAAGAAAAGATCACTGAAGATTTTCTGTAGATTTCAATAGGAATCTGTTCAGAATGTTCCAAAAAGCGGAAAACCACATTCAGAAAAACTGCTCAGTTTGTGGGTTCGTTTCGGTTTCGTTTTACATTTTTTTATTCACGCTCCAACTTCGGCAAACTTTGAGATGTTTTGATGAAACTATTTTCCTTTGAAGAACGCTTCGAATTGAAGTTTGACTCGTGAATTTAGGAGCTTGAATTTTATGATAATTCCAACTTTTACGAAAGATATGCAGTACCGACCTAATGTATATGCACACTTTTTGCTGTTTTTCGATCGGACGCCACCAGCAAAACAAAACTTCTACCAACCGTATTGTCAAACTCTAATCTCTTAAATTTTCTTATAATCGATTTATTTCTGCCCCCCCCCCCCCCCGGCGGTTCATTTTAAACTCCATGGTTCTGCAGTCCCAGTGCATTTTAAAAAACTGATCTGCTTTACGAAGCGCCGAATAATCTGCCGAAACTACAAGAAAAAAATCTTTACGTTCAATTTAAAGGTAAACCTTGAAGCTTTTGAAACGCTTTAAAGAAAATGTCAATTTCCCAGAAAACCACACGTGAGTTTATCAGATTAAGTGTCGTAAAAAAAAACAACCATGTACGGGGTAACATAGTGAGTAAAAAAAATGTAATGGGGAATGAGGAGAAACGACTAGAGAACCTATTTTTTTATTTTTCAAAAAGTAGTTCAACATCCCTGTGGGCCGTTTTGCCTGACTTTTGTAACTTTTCTTTGAGATAGAACATTTTTAAATAATTTGTGGCGCTGTATGTGGACGATATTAATCGTCCAAATAGAATTCTGAAAAAAAGGGGGCGTGCGCATCAGAAACTTGCACGTTGTTTGCTCGTCGTGTTTGCTTTGCTTGCGAAGCTTCCGCCTCGAGAACGTCGGAATTGAACGACAAACTTTCTCTCAGCGGAAGTTTGCTAGGCGTATTCAAATGATGAGAAAGCATAATTCGCAAGTTTCTCGTTCGAACGAGCTCTCTCATTTCGAAACGTGGAAGAATAGGTGTTTGGGAAATGCTCCTCGGCATTTTCAGTCCACGATAGTAACGTCGGTGAATGACTGTCCAGTTTCTTTTGAGCTTCGTAACGCGAGAAAAGAAAACCATTTTAAAATGGGATATCTCATAAACAGGCACAAACACGGTACCGGATTCTCGGAGAAGGGTCTCCAAATTGTAATCGACTACTTCAAGGACCGCGGCCACGCGGTCAGGGCATTTTTGCCGCAGTACATGCGCAAGGCAGACCGCACATTGTTGGAAAAATTGCACACGAGTGGACATCTAGTTTTTACCCCGAGTCGTAAAATCGGCGGTAAAAATATAACTCCATATGATGACAGGTACTTTTTGGTTTTTACCCCTTCTACAATTAGCGTATATCTGTCACAGTAGCCCCCCCCCCCGCCCCTCAGTTTAAAGATCGGAAGTAATTCATAAAAATGTTGAACGAGTGCTTTAAAGTAAAATTGCCGCAGTTATAATAGAATAATCGTATTCGGTAAAATGAAAGAAACAAGTTTTCGTTTAAGGGATTAGCCTACTGTGACAACCCGAAAGTCAGGGTTATTTAAGAAAATTAATTTTGAAGGAATACGTAAGATGATTGAGAAATCGTTTGGACATTTCTTTGTAGATGTATTGATAATGTTCTGTACCATATATCATAAAAGAATATTAACAATTTAAAAAGTTATTGAAAAATCCCGTGAGGGGCTCAACGGTGTACTTCAATTTGACCACCCAGTTGATCTGAAACAGATACAAACGAGTTTTTTTTTTAAGGCGTTACCCCCACTTGTAGCGCAAAAAAGGCCTTTTTCGTGAATTTTTTTAAAGAAAACTACGAAACTGTTTTAATCGATCAATATACCATCTTAAAGAACACATCTTGAAGAACTTTCAGTGATTTTTTTATTGAAAAATATTACATTGTTTAGTGGCAAATGGCCGTTAATGAAATAATGTTTTTATATACACGGTTTGCGATGACCAACATTGCGGCGAAGTGGATCATCTGAAAAAAAAATGCGGATGGATTTAGTCAAATATAAGTTTAAACTAGTCTTTAATCGAAGGATTTTAAAAAATATTCATTTTTCACAAAATGGCGGACAGTCAAAGTTAATGGTTCGATTTTAACGAAAAAAACGGCCGTTTTTTGGCTATAAAACGGCCATTTTTTTCGAAAAAAAAATCGAACGATTAAAGACTACATTTTTATGTATTAAATAAGCCTGCAAAATTTCAAGAAGATCGGTTCATTAGTGTTCGCGTAATCTTGGTCACCGACTTCAGAAATGCCATTTTGAGAAAAACGCGTTTAAAGCTTCAATTTCAGTTTACACGAAGAACGGATTCTTCTCTTTCAACGCTCATATCTCAGTCAATTTTGTTCGGATCGACTTGAAATTTTCAGGACATATTCTCAGATACTTATACTTAAAAAAAATGCAATAAAAAAAACGATTTTTTTAGAATTGCAAGTGGGGATAACCCCTTAAGGTACAACGAGCGCGCGCTCTTGATTTCTATAGATTCTGTTCAAATTTAAACCAGACATTGTTCATATCATTATGTGTGTTTGAGTGAAACTTCAGAACATTCGACCATTCAGATTGGGAGATGATGGGTTTTTAAATTGTAACTTTTAACACTGCAGGGTCTGCATTGAAATTTAGACAGAATAATTTTCCGTAATAAATATTTGTCCCCTATAATAAGAAGACACGGCAACACCCCATCGTTCCACGTATCCAACGACGTAAGTTTTCGCGGCATATTTAAAATAATACTGCAGCACAAATTTTTATTTGAAAGTAATTTTTAATCGAACAAACTTTATAATTAGTTATGAATCAACCACCACTTTTATTTGTTAAAGAAGATAACATAAAGAACATAAAATGTTAATATTCATAACACAAATATTTTTCATGATAAAAGTTTCTTGCTTTAAGAACACGATAATTATCATTTTCTCGAAATATTGAACATTGGCTGTTCTGCGGTGTTGCCATATGTCTTCTCATTATAGGCGACAAATATTTTTTACGGAGAATTATTCTGTCTTCACCGAATGATTTTAGCAGACCTGAATAGTAAAGGCAATCCAAACTTTTTTCACTCTTTCGGTGAATTCGGTCAATGGAGACCGGGCAGTGTTAAAAGTTGCAATTTTAAAACCCATTATCTCCTAATCTAATTAGTCGAATGATCTGAAATTCACTCAAACATGTATAATGATAGGGGGCGTCCATAAATTACGCAACGCAAAATTTCCCCATTTTAAAATAGGTAATATTGGCCAAGACTTGACGGAGCTTTTTTCGTTATCGTGTTTCGATCATGAAAAAAAAATTGAACTTTTTTCGGTTTTCGCGGAAAAAAGAGATCATTTTTGTTCACGACTGGTGAAAAAAAACGTTAATAAGAAAAACGTCGGTCAAGAGCAAACTACGCTTACACTGAACAAGGGTCTCAAATTTCGAGTCAATCCGTTCATTAGATGTGGAGAAATCGTGTACACCGTTTTGAAAGACAGTTACGAAAAAACGCGTTTTTCCTAGCAGTTTTATCGTTGCAGTTATAAGTTTATATTGAATTTGCGTTTACTGCACCATATGTTGGAACTTCCACCGCAATTTGAGTTGCCTCAAGCGACGAACGAGTGTTCGTCATTTCCACAGTAGTTTGACCCCTTAACGAGGTTCTTCGACATTATTCGAAAAATTGTACTTATCACATATTGTTGATATATTTTAATTTTCTTTCGTATGTCTTTCCGGGCTTTTACTCTTCCCACTCTCACTGCACCCCACTGTTCCGTTTCCGAGGGCCGCCCCTGAGTGTTGCTCACAGCTGCTCGTATCCCAATGCTCCGTAGTGTCGCATTCGCACGCGGGCACTGGGAAACTATGGCAAACCTGTGGCGAAAAGATATTCCAGGATCTTTCAAAGAAATAACCGTTACACGTTACAGATTCATATTGGAATACGCGACAAAGTGTGACGGGATCGTCGTGTCGTCTGATCAATATCGTGACTTGTGGCTCGAGAAGCCCCAATGGCGCGACACGATAGAAAAACGTCTGCTCACGCCTACATTCGTGGGCGATTATCTCATGTTCCCGGAAGATCCTTTGGGACGTACCGGCCCGAAGCTCGAAGAATTTCTGCGACACTGATGACGTGCACAAGAACGAACTCGTTTCCCGTCTCCTCCGCGTAAATTATTGTACAGTTAATTATAAGAAAAATTCGAGATAGTCGCGTTATTGAAGAATCCGGTGAGTATCTTCGAATAAAATCTCGATTAGGAGCGAGATTAAATCAAATGGAAACTTGAAAATTGCTACATTATTGGTTTTCTGTATATTGGGCCTGAGTTTTGAACGGTCACTTCGAAAAAAACCAAAAACTTCGACATTTTTTAATAGCCCTTTTTTTCTACTGCATCTAGCAAACGTCGGGAACAGTCGAGAAAGATTGTTTCCCATACTTTTGCAACTTCAACTTTAGTAATTATTTACGAAGAACGGAAAAACGGCGTGCTAAAAAAATGTGTGTAAGTATCTCTTGTGTTGGTATATATCGACTTTCGTTGTCCACAGTTCGTCCTAATTATCGAAAATTCTTGTACCAAACGAGTCGGAGGGACCTTGAATAAACATTCATTGTTCAACAATGCGAAAATGACCGCGCAACGCATAGTCTCAAAACACTCACCGTAATTTGTTTGCTATGTAATCATACAAAAAAGCGTACGGAAAAATGGAACTATTTTTTATTGTATATTATTACACTGCGATGTATTAATTTTTGCGTTGAAAAGTGTATTTAACCGTGAAGGTTGTACAATAGCGATTCCGGTGAAATCGTTAAATTTTGTTTTATCGATGATTGGCACGCGCAACGCTCGTTGATAGCTCGGAGAATTAACCGCAAGTCGACGGTGTAATTGGAATATTATACAAGGTCAATTCCACCAAACTGCACGTTCTCCGTGTTACAGCTCGATAACTTTTCGTTTTTCGATGCGCTCGCGATCTGATCAAGCCAAACGTTACGGATTTATCACTAGAATATTATCGACACAAAAATAATACAAAAACTTGCGAAAAAAAGATTTTTGGATGATTCATTGGCCAGCAAATTCTTGAATGAAGAAAAAGAATTGTCACGCGAGTCTCATAACGATCACTATACCAGGTTGCGCTACCCCGCTCCTTACACGCAACGACCATCTAGAATCGTATATTTTGTCATCCGCCATTGTCTCGTCGCTACTGAGACTGCGTAGTAATATAAATAAAGCGTTCTGTTTTGCAGCGACTATCGTTTCGTTTACTTTTGTACTCGGTCGTACCATCAGTCTTGGTTCGTGGCATCGATAAGCATGAAAATTTATTCGTCTTGCGCCGAATCCCACGTCGGTCTCCAGCACCATTTCCTCGATTGCCGAAGCAGCTCCATGCTCTCCTGCGCGGCGTCGCGGGCCATTCGATTCATCGGGTTCGCCTGTTGACCGCTCGATCGAGCGCTTGAAATAACCGCGTCGTGTTGAATCGCCGAACTCACTTCTGCTCGCAAAAGACAAAAAATGTTGATACCCGCGCTACTTAACGGATCATCACTGTGGAAAATTTGCATTATCCGATAGTATGGACGGTGATAAACATCAAGCAACAACGGTAGACAATTTATATGAATATTCCGTTCTCGAAACTTTATACGGGTTTTTTTTTAAATGTCGTTTTTCAAAACGATGCACATTCTTAAAGGGAGAGTTTTCAAGCTATCCATCTCAAATTTTGACACAATATTCTTCGCCCCATTCTTTATTTTGCCATAGAAGCTTTTTTTTAATCTTCATATCTTTTTTAACGAAAGAATGTCGAAAAAATAATCTCCGTATACTGTGGCCGTAAATATTATCAGAAAGAAAATTTGTAAGAAGGTTATTAATCAGTGTGAAAGCCGCTATCTTGCTATGAAAGTTTTTTCAATCAAAATTGACAAAACGGCGGCGGATTGAAAAAAAAAAAGAATCGAATTTAGCCTATTTTTTGTACATATGTACGTGGGTCCTCCTTTCCCGGAGACACTTTTCAACCGTTAAACAAATGTAAAACAAGAAAAGATGAACGTTTAAAATTTTATTTTCTGTTCTTCATGGTGCTTTGAATTGACATTAAAAAATCAGACTGATAATCGTATTTTAACCGTCGAAAAAAAACATCGCGAAAATCAGCTATTTTTCGACCCGTTACACTGTGGCCCTTAACCCCTTCATTGCAGAGAGAATTCGACAAAAAGTGCACAGAATGGCAGGAAATTTTTTTATCCTGAAAACTTGTACTCTGCGGTTTTTAAGGGTGCTGATTACGAATCGGAACTCAAAATTCAGGACTTCACAATGACGAACAAATATGGCGAATGAAAATACAAATAATACAGATTGATTTAGATGAAGCTCGGTAGTCAAGCTTCATATATTTCCACCTATTTATTGTATTATGCTCCATGTTATTGAATTCACCATGAAAAATTTCTTCATTTTGAGTTCAGTATTACACTCAGCGTCCCCGAAAACCCGCGAGTACCAAGATTTATCCAAATCGAGCTGTTTTGTGCACTTTCGTCCGCCATATTAGATCCGCCATTAAAAATTTTTCAATTTTGGGTTCAGATTTGTAATAAGCGACCTCGAAAATCCCAGAGTGCCAATTTTTATCTAAATCGAGTAAAATTTTCAATTTCTGTCCGCCATTCTAGTGCCGCCATTTTGAATTTTCAAATTTAAAGTTCAGATTCGTAATAAGCGACCTCAAAAATTCCGGAGTACTAATTTTCATTTAAATCGAGTAAAGTTTTTGATTTTTGTCCGCCATATTAGCGCCGCCATTTTGAATTTCCAGATTTTGACTCCGAATTCGGATTCAGCGGGCCCAAAAACCCCCGAGTGAGGCTCCGATTTAAAATCAGAGCAAGTTAAGTAGGAAAATAAAGATTGACGCACTATTGCGTCAATGCCAACGAAGGGGTTAACAATGCACAGGAATAAAAGTGACAAGTGTACTTACTCGTTTTTGAGAAGAGTTTACTGAGAACGTATTGATCGTCGCAGGTCGATGTTATCCGCTCCTCGTTCATCTCCGAACGACCGAGTCTGCGGCCAATCAGACAAGGCACTTTCTCACCCTCGAACAGCGCCGAAATTTCAGCTTCCGTTTTCTTGTGCCGTTTCTTCCGGCGACTCTTTACGATCGATTCACTCGGAACTGCCACGGGTTCGCACCGTGCTTCGCCATTCTCCTCAAGGACGACGTTCTTGCTCGCGATCTCTTGTATCTTTTTGCTGACGGTGGAGGCGAGTTTTTTCATGGCTTCGATTTTCCGCGAGGAGAACTTCGGTTTGGCGGGGTCAACCGTGGCCTCGAGCTTGCAATCGCGGAATATCCGATCGGATTCGGTGGCCCTTCCGTCCAGGGGCTCGTTCAAATTGAAAAGTTCGGCGAGGTCGGACGTCTGGAAGAGCCTTCGTTGACGGGGATCCTCGAGAACTCGATTCGACAGGAGTACCTTGAAGATTTGTCGATGATATATCTGAAAGCGTCATCGTACTTTGAGCTTAGTGCTGAAACCGACCATCAAAATGGCTGATCGAAAGACGTGGAAAAACGGTCTCTAAGGAAGCGGAACTAGTGAATTGGCAAGTGTGGGATGAAACTGAAAGTGATGTAAATGCCGGCAGCGCATCAAAAGAATCATTAACGGACTGCACCTACCTATGTGAGTCAAGAAATTGCATTTTCCAAAAATATTTTTCGAAAAATGGCCATAATTTTGTTGTTTTCTGTATTTTTTTAAAAGGCTATCAATATATGTACCTTTGTGTTTAAAAAAAATGCGTTTCTTGATCACCAACCGTTCGCCGGAAAAAAAATCGGAATTTGCCGATTTTTTCGGTCCTGTGGGTAGATGTAGCACTTTTGAAAAAGGCAACTGACGTTGCAGATGGCACCGCCGGCTAAATTGAGACGCACCTTTTCCTCGACAGTGCCGGCTGTTATGAGCCTGTAGATCGTGACGCGTTTGTCCTGGCCGATCCTCCAAGCTCGTTCCCTCGCCTGAGCATCAATCGCCGGATTCCAGTCGGGATCGTAAATGATGACGCGATTGGCACCCGTCAAGTTCACGCCCAGACCGCCCACCCGGGTTGTCGATATGAAAACGAAGTAATTGGAATTCTGATTTGGGACCGGAAGCAAAAGAAAATCGTTAGATTCGTGAAGATCGCGGTATACGATGATTTTTCGACTTAACTTCACGATTTTTCTACTTCAACCGACCTCGTTGAATCTGCGAATCGTCTGTTGCCTCTGGGCCATTGGAGTCGTCCCGTCGAGACGCAAGTACGTGTGGCCTTCCCTTTGTGCCAATGCCTCCAATACGTGCATCATCTAACGATAAAAGTCATAACCGGTTGTTACACATTATTGACTCAGAAATTCCCTGACTTTTCCGGGTTTTTATTATGTTGAACTGGATAACATAATTTTTTAAAGATCAAATATATGGAAACGTTAGACATTGTAATAAAATTGAAATAAACACTGAAATTAAAAAAAGAATTTAAACATTGTAAAGTTTAAAAAAACATTAAAAGCAAATGCAGAACTTGTTTTTTATTATAAACAGAACTTTTTATGCCGGTGATAATAAATAAAAAATAAATATAAACTCAAATAAGATCAAATGCAAGTATAGAGCTTTACAGCAAACTAGTTTTCAGTTTTTAAAATTTTTAATGTTGGGCTCTAACATAAGTTTTTTTTTGTATATAATGAAGAACAATATAAATATTAAAAACATATGAAAATATTTATTTACATACTGCTTGTTTATCTGCTAAGTTTTTTTGTCAAGTCAGTTTCATTTTTCGTAATTCATGCAAAAAGTAAATTCTGAGAAAATTCCGACATTTCGCTGATTATTTCAGGAGGAAAGAAATTTCCTTTCCCGTTTTTTCCATGCGCGTAACAACCCCGTATAAGTAAATAAACCATGGCCTTTAAAATCGTAATAAGGCGGACGTACAAAGGCCAATAAAAAATGTTCATACGATAAAAAATATCGCTGCGACACGTCTCACCTGGCGACCTTGTGTGAACAGGAGTACCCTGTGACCTTGCCGCTTCCAAATCTTCAACAACGACTTGACAACGGCCAACTTGCCGGAACGCTTCCAGTGGCCGAAGTTCTCGATCGATTTTTCGTCGAGATCAACATCTTCGTCGGAGGCCTGATTTCGAAATTGACCATAAAATGAGAAGAAAGATCTTCGACGTATTAAAATTCAACGCTTCAAGGCAAAAATTGCATGTTTTTTCCAAATCGCGTTTTCGTCCGAATTTTTTAACTTTCCGAAAAAAGCGAAATTCCACAAACTGCCGATTCTAATCTCATCAATGGCATGATCAATCGATAAAACGGAAGTAATTCTTGGATGATTTCGGCGAGACTTACAACATCTTGATCCCCGCAATTGTAAAGATCGGGATGATTGCATATTTTTCGCAAATTCGTAAGAGCCACAAGAAGCCTGGCCCTGTAGCTATTCTCTGATTGACTGCTCTTGTCATGCAAAACGGACGCCACGTGCTCCGTTCGCAAATAATCCTTGTAAAGATTTTTCTGCACTTCCGTCAAGCTGCAAAACAGCACCTGCAGAAGAATAATTTCAATAGAGTTAGCCAAAATAACGATAAATCCATGTTTCCGAATCTCAGAGAACGCCGTTAACCTGCTCGTTTTTTTCCGGCAATTTGATGTGATGCTGAACGTCGTTCTTCGTTCGTCTCAGCATGTAAGGGGCGATCGCATTCTTGAGCATAGTCGCGACCTGGAGGGCGGTAGCTTCTTGAAGCGGTGAGGCGTTGGCGTAGCCACCACGCGTTATGGGGTTGGCGCAATGCTCGAGAAAAGTTGCCAGAGTTCCCAATTTTCCCGGCAGTATGAAGTCGAACAATGACCACAGTTCTTTCAATGAATTTTGCATGGGACTTCCGGTGAGCAGCAAACGATGAGGAGTCGAGAATTTCTTCACCGTTATGGTCACCTGAAATAATTACTGATTAATAACATTTCAAAAACCGACAGTACCGGACAGTAGTTGTACCGAGTTTCCAATGGCAGGGTTGATACGCATTATTGACTCAGAAATTCCCTGATTTTTCGCGGTTTTCCCCGTTTTCCATATGCGTCACAACTCTGAATGGTGAACACACCCAAACGAGTAATTCAATTGGAATTCCATCGTTGTCAATCGATCGATTTAGTTGATCATTCGTACTTTGCTGATAATTTAATCGAATCAATAAGCCGACGAACCTTTGCCTCGGGATTTCGTATTTTGTGACCCTCGTCGAGAATAACGTAATGCCAATGAGATTCCAGAAGATGCTCCTTTTGTCGAAGCACACCCGAATAAGACGTGACGAGGATGCCACCGGTCTTCAATACGCTGTCGATCAAGAGCTCGGGTTCGCCTTGGGAATGTTCCTCTCAATTTTTATTCCGTTTATTGATGAACTTTGATTATTTCATTCAATGCTGGCTTCAACGACTATCGTTTCGCCACTCGGCATTTGAAAATGTCGCGTCGTTTACCTCGATAAGTTCCGGAATGATGAAGAACGGCGACTCGCAGCAGCGGCGCCCAATCTCGAAAATGCTTCACCCACTGTTCGAGCAACGTGGCTGGGCAGATTATCAACGTCGGGCCCAGACCTCGGAATCTATCGTCGCCGAAAAAAACACGTACGTTTCGAATGAATGTGGTGGCAACGAGTTTCCGGCGATTTTTTTTTTCTCTTTTAATCTTCCGTTCGCAATACTCTGGAGATGTGAAAAAATCCTCCAATGTATCGGAATTTGAGAAAGGTACAGCGGTTGTTAGTATAGGTGAAAAATGGAGATTTTCGAAATCCAAACCCCTCGAGAGATCGTAGCCAAATTCAATACTTTATATAGGAGAAAAAGATCAGCCTTCAAAATTACCAATTTTGATAAAATTTCCGTACATGCAGAAAATAAATAATTTCGTTCGGACGCCTTTGATCGACTTTCGTACAAATCCATACCGACTATCCGTCAGTAGTGCTGTTCGCGAACTACAATAAATCCTCGATGTCTCCACATTTAAGGAATCATCACTGACGTCTCAAAGATGTCGGGCTCAGATCATTTCGGATTTTTTTTTTATACACGTGATTTTCCGACGTTTGCGAAAATTCTAAAGATGGGCTCGTTCACAAAGAACTTTATTCGGGAATTCAATTTACCGTCCACCGTCCGACAGTAATTCACTGACGTCCAATCCGGCGAGAAAGGCGATCACTTGAACGGTTTTGCCGAGACCCATTTCGTCGCCCAGCAAACCACCGAGACCCCGGCCGTGAAGTTCCCAAAGCCAACGCACCGAGACTCTCTGATACTCGTAGAGCCTCTTCCATATGGACTTGGGTACTTTGAAGAGATTGTCGACCGTGAAGAACGAGTCCGTCGCGTCGTCTCGGAGTCTCGATTCCATACGCTCGCGATACATCGAATCATCGCCGTCGTCCAAAACTTTGAGCAATAACAGCGCGACAAAATATTCGATAATAATTATTCGACTCGTTCATTGATCGAGGGAACATAGTTTCAACAATGTTTCTCACCTTTCTGTCCACCGGAAGACGCAGAGTTCTCGGATTGTCGAGCCGGAACTTTGGCGCGCGACTTTTTGCCCGCTCGACTACGTTTTTTGCCCTCGAGTTCTCCGTCTGTAGAGACAAATTTATTATGTTCCTTCGTATGTCCTTGCAGGCATTTACGATCCCCTCCAGATTTTATCACACACTTGTCATTTGAAAGGGGGAGATACCTTTGGGCGACGAAAAAGTTTGCTGATTTTCAACTTTTTTAAAAGGAAAAGTTTCTTCACCATTTTTGAGGTAGGTTTCATTACTGCAGGGTGTCCCAAAATTGACGCAAGATTTGAATTTTGCGCCACTTGTGCGGTAAAGTGTTGCCAACGAAAAAAAGACAACGTGACAGCTGACAGTTCAGGGTTATTAAAAATGGAGCGCCACACGAAAGAACAACTCGTTTTCATTGCTGAGCAATATTTTTAAAATAACGAATGTTTGGCGGCTACAGTTCGCAATTTTCGTACAACATATGGTCGGTGATTTAACTTCATCAACTGTGAAGAGATTAATTTAAACATTCAAGGAGATTGGATATATTAGTGATCTTATACACCCTGGCCGTCCTTCAACAAATCGTTCAACGCAAAACATCGAAGCGGTTCATGAGCGTGTTGCTGAGAATCCAGGAACATCAATTCGGCACCGTGGTCAATAATTGGTCATTTCGAGAAGCTCTCTACAGCGTATTCTCACAAAAGATTTGCATCTTCATGCAAATGGTGGCCGTGGAGGCCATTTAGCCGATATGATATTCGACACATAACCCTATACTGCATACTTTATGAATCAATAAAAAATGTACAATTTTTAATTAAAAACCTGTTTTCTATCAAAATTACTTCTTGCGTGAATTTTGGGACTGCCTTTACTTTCGGCTGTTACACGGTATTTGAAAAAAAAGTTATTTATAACAGCGGAGGTATGGCGCAGCCTTCTGAACCGCAAAAAATGGCGAAGAAATCTTTCTTTTCAAAATAAATCATGAAAATTAACAATTTTTCCCTCGCAGAAAGGTATCTCCCACCTCGGTATTTCCAGTTGCCGAGAAACCTGTGGAGTGTTACTGGTCATCACTCGTTTCCGAACGAAATACTATATCGTATTCGCCGGGGGTACAGAGAAAACTTGTGAAAATCCTGTAAGGAAATAGCTATATTTTACTGAAGTTTCAGTTTCATTAGCTTCAAAAACCCAGTAAAACGGCCGCCCACCCGATAGTCGGCGCGCAAACGAGAGATCAGCTTAGCGGTCACCCATCTACGCAATGGCTCAGGCCAACGGCGCTAAGAAGATCGCTGAAGCCAATCACCGAACATGCGTTCACTACCGCCGGTATAAATATTTCACTGGCTCCAAGATTCCATCATTGGAATTCAACGATCTTTTTTCAATTCCTTATTTTTATTATTATCGAAAATCATGACTTGTAGACTTAGGTCGTGGATCGCTTAATAAGGAGCCCAAAAAATTATCGCGTAATTTTTATAGCTTAAGTTTGTCAAAAGAAATGTCGTAACGTCAGAAAAAAAATATTTCGTTGCATTTCCACGGTGCAAACTTCAACATCATAAAATTGTCGTCATTCTTCACGGGAAAAATTCTCCCGAAATGAATTGTACTAACCGGATTCTTCCATCTCTCCGTCACTGGGGACATACTCGCTTCCGGAATCCCGACTTCCCGGCTCTAAACGTAACGTACCGTCATTCTCCATGGAAGCATTTGCCATTGGTTCTGCTGATACTGTACATTCTTGGGGCATAGCGCTGCTGGTTTCTCCCGTGTCCAAGCACGCTTTTTTCCCTCGCTTCTCCATGCCTCGTTTTGTTTTCCCAGGAAGAATTTTCTTTTCTTTCCTCGTGGACTCTCCCTCGCTCGTCCCAGCGGCTTTTGAACCTTTCAATTTCTTTCTCTGCTCCGAAAGCTCTGCTTGCCTCCTCAAATAATGCTCCAGACCGGATAGGCCAAAAGCTTCGCTGAAATTCCTGTGAGTGCAATCTTTCGATTTAATTTTGCTCCCGAACATCGTCATTTGAAATGTCTGCATAGAAAGTAATATCTACAAAGTATAAAAGTATAACGCACATAAATAACCTAAACCAAAGATCTATAAAACTCGGTAGCATTTTTCGTCATACTTCTTCGAATGGCCTCTGAGGACTGAACAGCATCCCACAAGAATGTGTGCAAGGCTACTACAAACTAAAAGTGTCGTAATACCAGCTAAGTTGATCAATCTCAAATTTTGCATACAAGCTAAGTACAAATGAGGTGATTCGACAACCATTCATAACGGAAGCTGAGTTATCCATGCAGTTTATGTCGCTATGATAAAGTATCCGTCGGATTCCCATACAGCCTTAAGCTATTCCGTTCACGGAGGGCCGTATTTTGTGGGAGCATGAGGGGGGTGAATGGAAGGCCCACCTACATCATTGGTGAATTACATAGACACTCAATAAAAAGAAGTCACAATAAATTACTATACCCAACTATAAAATGGAATGAAAAATGTCATGCGACCTTAGTAGATTTGGACACTTTCCCATTTTCTCTAAAATTCTTTTACATTTTCTTGGAAAATTCTTAGGCTAGTCACATTTCTTGACGTTTTATCATTTATACTTTCTTTAAACATTCAGCAACCTCCTGTTTTGATTGTTGTTATGGAATCTTTAGATTTTTCTACACGTTATTTAGTGTATAAATTATCAGTGTATGAATGTGGCCAGTGCGTCATTGCCATAAAGTGACGTATAAATGAAACAATTTTTAGTCGTCATTTTTCGTTAAAGGGTTCGTCGCGTGACGTGAAATTTTGCCAGTCTACTGAATGTATGTTTACTTAATTATAGACTAAAGTTAGTTAATTGTTAAATATCCAGGTTCGTGAAAGGAGTACCTTCAATAGTAAATAGTATTCTCATCATTGAAATTGCAACTCAACCTTTTGTTTGTTGATTGTCCGGACGTCTCCGCCTCAGCTGCCTGAAACGGCGTAATTTCGCCCAATCGCACACGACGAACAAGTTCACTCTTTTTCTCGCCATTTGAATTTTTGGTGTTACAGTGAGCTAAATTATTTTTTCCGTTCAATTCATTCAGCGCTTGTTCTATGTGACTGGCCGCCGCTCGAGTGATGCTCTCTTCAGAGCGGATTGTGACGACCTGGCAAATGAACAATTTGTCATTTTTCTTCAATATTATCAGAAAATATTATGTCAAAATTTTAAAATAACCACAACTTTCCAATAACCACAAAAGTATTCATTTCAAATAGTTATTGTTATTATTGTGTGAACTAACCTCGTCAAGTGTTTCTTCGGCTTGACTGTCATCGGCCGTAGCTGTAGAGGGCATTTGTTCAGATTGTCCCGCGTGACAATCCGTGACCTCCGGGCAGTCCATTGGTCCCGTTCAACCTTTTATTTTCGCAACCTTCGAAGTTGTTCAACTGTTGTCAACCAATTCAGCCATGATCGGAGTACGTTTCTGACGCGCGGCTTGAACAGATTTATCGGAACTAAACGGCCGCTTGACGGCGCCATGGGCGGGTCACATGGGTGTCAATTTCCAAATACTAGGAGTCTTCTTGTTCCAAATAGTCCAAAAGTTGTCTAAACGGGTACTCGAATGTCCGCTTGGAAGTTACCTGGACGTTATCATGTGTCCAACATCTTTACGGACGGTTGTTAACTTCGAAGTAACCTCCGGGCGGACATTTGGTATGCATTCGAATGACTTTCGCACTTTTTGTTAACTGCTACCTAGGAACCCAAGTACCAATTTCCAAAAAATTCAGAAGTTGCCTGAATGGGTACCAAAATGTGCGCTTCGAAGTATAGCACGGATATCGGTTTTCGATTGTATCGAAAAACCGGAATATCGAATAAAAAATCGGACATTGAGAAACCGACTTAGGACTCGAATAATACCGATATGTCGGAGTTGAAAAAAATAAAAATATTACAACTGTTATTATTTCCATTTAATTTACTTTGACTGGTCCTTTTTTTAGTGCGCCCAATAACCTTAAAATATTATTACCTACGATAAATATTTCCGAGGTCTCAACTTATTTATCCGAAAGTGTGGAATCGGAAAGGGCCTTTTCTCCCGCGGCTTACGCCTGCAATAAATAAGGTCGTCTCTGAAAGACGAAACTTCAGATGCCCTGTTTTTAACGGGCGTTGTTTTAACAATCTCAATCTCGTTAATTAAGGGAGGACACGTGACAGTCTGGAAAAAGGTCGTTTATAGCGATTTTTTTTCACTAGATTATTTGAGATGTGGCAGAAAGGTATGTCATTAATCATACATTAAGCTTATTTCGTGTAAATATTTATTATAAAAAATTCACACGAAAAAAAAGATCGTTTTCTCAAAACCAGGTTTTTTTAACTATCTTAACATCCAAGTACGAGCGCTTTTTTCAATGATTTGAAAATTGTAAAAAATATGTCACTTTTGATATGAAAATAACGATCGAAAAAAAAACCACTTTTTTTCAAACTCGTCTCTATTTCTTTTTGTACGTTTTAATTTCTCCCCCTAATTGACTGCTAAAACTAAGGTAAATATTCAGAACCGAGGCTCGTGCCAGAATCAGGCTAATTTTTGTTTGGGTTCGTTTGAATCCTTGAAGAAAATTAACCTGATTCTAGCAGGAGCCCCACTTTCGAATATTTACCAAAACTAATATAAGTAACGAAAATATTTCACTCTTAATTCCACGATTAAATTCACGACAATTCTACTGCGTGCCGCGGAAAGGGCTGGCTGAAAACCATTAGTGCTATAGCGACTCGTGCGCCGCCATTTTGTATTCTTTTAACAAATAATTTTTTTTACTTACTTTAATATATACCTATAAAACGTAAAAGTTCTTTCGACCGTGTATTTTGTTCCTTTCTTTAAAAAAAACCAAAGAAAACGGTCGAAAATGGCTAGTTACAGTGCTGTCCTCCCTTAAGACGGAATGACACCCGACGCGAAACTTCGATGCGGCCCGGGCGTCCGACCGGTAGGGCAGAACTCAATCGAGCTTCTGCGCCCCACCGACGGATGTCACCGCGCGCGTTCGTCGCCGCGCGCGCGGAGACATTGCGTCTCGCCTTCCACGGGCCTCGACATGGAGGCTAGAGTAGAGGAGTCCGATCTCTTATGGAGAGACTTGAAAAAAGTGGCTACAAAAATGTGGACTTACCGGTATGGCGCCACTATCGCTAAAACCTCGAGACACGAGCTGGGTGTGACAGAGACGGATCAAGTAAATAATGAGAAGTGAGCTGTGCATGGGGCAGAATGAAACTTGAGAAGTAGGCTGCGTGCGAGAGAGATGTAAAACAGTGCAGCCAGATCGCGCGCGAAAGTTACCCTCTCTCTAGTCCCTCGCGCGCCCATCACACAATCATAGTAGCGCGTGTCCGTGAGCGAGCGACGCTCGGACATCTTCGGAAAGAGCCGAGTGCCGTCGAACTGTCCCGACCGCGCCTTCGGCAGCTACACGCTGAGCACGTTCATGTGCGGCCAAGCCGAACGAAGGCTTCGAGGGAAAAAGCTATCTGAGCACGGCGCGCGCGTGACGTCACGCGACGGCACGCGCGAGACTTTTAGATGATTTCAATGCTTATTTAGCTCTTGATTCTCTGCGTTATTAATGTATACAAAAAAATGTATCGCGCACTCTGAACGCTTATTTTTTTAGTTTATACGTTAATTTAAATATAATAATAAATCTAAATTACAACTTATTTATCTTCTAAAAAATTGTTTACGCTTTACTCACACCCGTCCTTATGCCAAATAAATTATAATTCAGAAAAGTAAGTGAAAATATATTTATATTCGTATTATTATATTAATTCTCATACTTTCATCAAGCGATAAAGTATTAACTCCAAAAACAAGTCAATCATCAATCGGGCCGCCAATCGTAACTACCAGAAAGTGCATCTTTAACACAAGTGATAAAATGGTCCCGTTGGTAGCGTTCCTGGCATCGGTCCGTAGGGGCGCAGGATCGTTCCTCACGCTCAGCGCTTTTTTTTTAAATCATGGTTACTATTAATTTTTATTTGATTAGTTATTTTTATTAGTTATCATATTTATTTTAATTAGTTATCTTTTAGTACCGAAAAATTTATCGCGCACTCTGACCGCTTAATTTATTAGTTTTTACGGTAATTTAAATATAATAAATCTAAAATACAACTTATTTATCTTCTAGCAAAATGTTTGCGCTTTACTCACACCCGACCCTATGCCAAATAAATTGTAATTCATAAAAGTAAGCGGAAATATATTTATCTTCGTATTATTATATTCATTCTCATATACTTTCATTAAGCAAAAAAGTATTATCCCCAAAAACAACCATCCATCCGACCGCGAATCGTAAGTACCAGAAAGTGAACATACATTGACACAAAAAATTAAAGGAGCAAGAAAAGTTGAACTTCGTCAAAAGTGTTCGTACAAAAAAAAAGGATGTTAAAGCTTCAAGCTTCTAGTTTTAGTTCCGACAATGATTTTTTTTTCGAGAATCACTGATTGCGCGGTAGGAAGAAATATCACGGCAAAAAAAATGTCGCAAATTTTTACGTTTTTCAAAGTTCTGCACGTGTTTTGGAGATTTTTTTCGGACTTGACCAATATCAAGGTCATTGAGCCCATTCAATTCAGTTCAATTTGCTTCTTTTTTTATCTCCTTACGACCATTTTTCGCTGATATCGGCCTCCTCGTCGGCCTCTGAATGAAAAAACGTCCTTTTGTCTTCAGTCATCGATATCTCGGGAACTAATGGTCGTACGTTTAGGTAGGTTTAAAAAAAATTATTTTTGCCATCAGTTTTAAAAAAGTACAAAAAATCGATGTTTTCTTGTTTTTTATAAAATCCACCACTACTTTGCAAATATTGCGATAAACACTATTGTTTATGGACGGTCATTCGGCTCAATATGTCCCCAAGAGATATGCAAAATTCCAAATTGATCCGTTCATCGGTCTTTCTTGCCCGATTGACCAAAATATGAAAAAAATTAAAGGAACAAGTTTCCTCCTTCTCAGAAATCATTTCATGATTATTAAGAGGAAAAACAACTTTTCACTACTTTTCGTACAATTGGGTATTGAGTACGCATTAAATGTTGGAAAAGAACCCTGAAAATCATATTGACTAAAAATTTTCGATTTTTTTTTTTTAATAACAAAAATGTTGAAATTTTTTTGTTTATAAAAAAATCTATTTCGATTTTTTATTTTTTTAATGCTGACATTTTTTTTCGATTCAACATTGTACCGCCAGCATTAGAATTACCCAAAGTGTACGTAGAATTACCCAAAGCGTACCTCCCCGTGGTATGCTTTGGGTAATTCTGATGCTGGCGGTACAATGTTGATTTAAAAAAAAATTTCAACATTAAAAAAAAAAATTCGAAACTGATTTTTTTATAAAAAAAAAAATTTTCAATATTTTTTTTATGAAAAATTTTTTTTTCGAAAATTTTTAGTCAATATGATTTTCACGGTTTTTTTCCAACATTCAATGCGTACTCAATACCCAATTGTACGAAAAGTAATGAAAAGTTTTTTTTACTCTTAGTAATCATGAAATGATGTCTGAAAAGGAGGAAACTTGCTCCTTTCATTTTTTTTCAAATTTTGGTTAATCGGGCAAGAAAGACCGATAATCGGATCAACTTGGAATTTTGCATGGCTCTTGGGGACATATTGAGCTGAATGACCGTCCATAAACATTAGTCTTTATCGCAATATTTGCAAAGTAGCGGTGGATTTCATAAAAACCAAGAAGACATCGTTTTTTTGTACTTTTCTAAAACTAATGGCAAAAATAAAAAATAAAAGTTTCACCACAATAATAATCGGAGCTTGTAGAGTATTCACGTTTCCAAAACTACCGATCTAATTCCCGTACGACCATTAGTTCCTGAGATATCTCAGCGAAAAATGGTCGTACGGAGAAAAAAAAGCAAATTGAAGTGAATTGAATGGGCTCAATGACCTTGATATTGGTCAAGTCAGAAAAAAATCTCCAAAACACGTGCAGAACTTTGAAAAACGTAAAAATTTGCAACATTTTTTTTGCCGTGATCTTTCTTCCGACCGCGCAATCAGTGATTCTCAAAAAAAAAATCATTGTCGGATCTAAAACTAGAAACTTGAAGCTTTAAAATCCATTTTTTTTGTACGACCACTTTTAACAATGTTCAACTTTTCTTGCTCCTTTAATTTTTTGTGTCAATGTATGTTCACTTTCTGGTACTGACGATTCGCGGTCGGATGGATGATTGTTTTTGGGGATAATACTTTATCGCTTGATGAAAGTATATGAGAATGAATATAATAATACGAAGATAAATATATTTCCGCTTACTTTTATGAATTACAATTTATTTGGCATAGGGTCGGGTGTGAGTAAAGCGCAAACATTTTGCTAGAAGATAAATAAGTTGTATTTTAGATTTATTATATTTAAATTAACGTAAAAAGTAATAAAATAAGCGGTCAGAGTGCGCGATAAATTTTTCGGTACTAAAAGATAACTAATTAAAATAAATATGATAACTAATAAAAGTAACTAATCAAATGAGAATTAAGGATGTTGGGTCCTAAATCGCAAATGATGATAAAATTCTGAAAATTTGGTATGTTTTTGTATGAAGTATTTCAGAGGTCGTGTAAAAATTTCACGACAATTAGGAAGCTCGTTATTGAACAATTAACATTCACAAATTAAATGCTGTTTTATGGAAACTGATGTAACTTTGCAATAAGTTTTTCTTTTGACCTCTCAATTTTGTAATATCTACAATATACTGAAAGCAACGGAAACAAAACGAAGTTTATTGATACATTTTTTTTATTTCTTTTAAAAATTGTTCTTAACAAAATCATAATTTTTCAATAACGAGCTTCCTAATCGTCGTGAAATTTTAACACGACCTCTTAAATACTTCATACAAAAACATACCAAATTTTCAGAATTTTCTTATCATTTTTTATTTCAACCCTTAAGGAGGTTGAAGTAATGATGATAGAATTCTGAAAATTTGGTATGTTTTTACATGAAGTATTCAGGAGGTCGTGTAAAAATTTCATGACGATTAAGAAGCTATTTATTGAACAATTAACATTAACATGTTTTATAGGGACTCAACATCCTTAATAGTAACCATGATTTAAAAAAAAAAAGCGCTGTGCGTGAGGTACGATCCTGCGCCCCTACGGACCGAAGCCAGGAACGCTACCAACGGGACCATCCTATCACTTGTGTTAAAGATGTATTTTCTGGCACTTACGATTGGCGGCCAGATGGATGATTGATTTGTTATTGGAGATAATACTTTATCGCTTGATGAAAGTATGAGAATTAATATAATAATACGAATATAAATATATTTTCACTTACTTTTCTGAATTATAATTTATTTGGCATAAGGACGGGTGTGAGTAAAGCGTAAACAATTTTTTAGAAGATAAATGAGTTGTAATTTAGATTTATTATTATATTTAAATTAACGTATGAACTAAAAAAATAAGCGTCCAGAGTGCGCGATACAATTCTTTTGTATACATTAATAACGCAGAGAATCAAGAGCTAAATAAGCATTGAAATCATCTAAAAGCCTCACGCGTGCCGTCGCGTGACGTCACGCGCGGGCCGTGCTCAGATTGCTTTTTCCCTCGAAGCCTTCGTTCGGCTTGGCCGCACATGAGAACGTGCTCAGCGTGTCTATGCGTTGGTGTAGCTGCCGAAGGCGAGGTCGGGACAGTTCGACGGCACTCGGCTCTTTCCGAAGATGTCCGAGCGTCGCTCGCTCACGGACACGCTACTATGATTGTGTGATGGGCGCGCGAGGGACTAGAGAGAGGGTAACTTTCGCGCGCGATGCGTATTCGATCCTCTTCCATCTCTCTTACACGACATCGATACTCAGCTCCGCTCGAGGTTTTAGAGATAGTGGCGCCATCTCGGTTAGTCCATTTTTTGTAGCCACTTTGAAATGCACAGATCGGCCTCCTCTACTCTAGCCTCCATGGGCGCTGCCACGGGCCTCGATGCGCGTCGTCTGCAGACCACGAGGCGAGCGCCGCGCGCGGAATTCTCGTGAACTGAGCACGTCGAAGTTCGGGCGACATTTGCTCTCAATTATCAACAATTACACGACAAATCTAGATTACCACTTTTCTCCTAAGATATGCAAGGAAGTGCAGTGATTGAGAGCTCAAATTGTTCGTTTTTTATGTGGCTACCCGGTCTAGCTTTCCTCTAAGTCGTGACATTAGCCAAACATCTGATTTTTCATCTTTTCCGTCTCGAGTTCCGCATGATAAGCCAATCTACGTTTTTTTTCTCAAATTCAAAAAATCTGAGGGGCTCGAAGCTGTTCGTCTATCTAATTGACGTCGTTTGGCAAAGTTTCGACAGGATCTGAAGAGCCGTTTCAGAGATTTTTGGGTATCTATAATTCTGTTCTACCATACCGACCGCGATGAGGTGTCATTCCGTCTTAAGATTCTTGAAAACGAAAAGTAAGGTTTGGAAGGACTCCACAGAGGCCGTTTTTATAAATGTTCTCAAAGCACCCTGCGCGCGTCGATCCCGTTTGCCCGGTGAAGTGCGATTTCGGAGCTATCGTTAATTGGTGCTGCAAAGCGGCTCGCCAATTGAAATTGACGAGAAAAGAAGAGAATGAAAATTAATATTAATTTAGAAGACCAAATGTATGGTGCTGGCACTGCACATTAAAGGTAGATCGAATATTTATATTGGCAAATGTTACTTCAAACTTCAAATGCGGTTTTCTCGGAACCCAGTTTTTTCAATTGGCGGGAAACGTAACTCAGCCAAATATGCACTGATGCCCTTGAAATTTCGAAAGTACCTCCTCAGATAAATTCTCCATGGAACTGCCTACGGAATTTGCGATTGATAATTAATTTTTTCCACAATTTTCTTCATAACTATTATTATTTCATTATTATTTATTAATTAATAATTAATAATTTATTTAATTGAATTGATTAATTTAATTAATAATTAATTTATTTATTATTATTATTATTTTCGTAATTTTTTTCATAATTCATCATTAATTTTTTCATAAACTTTTTTCATAATTACTCATGTAATTTTTTCCTCGAAAATGAAAGTTTTCATTCAAATCTGCACCACTTTTTCTGACAAAAAGTATTTTCTAACTTCTGGACGGAGTTCCATAGACTTTTGTACATGTTTTTAGGATTTTTCGGTTTTAGTTCTAGGTGACACGAAAAATCTTTCCGGCCGCAGTAAACTTTGCACAGCACGTACTCTGCGGTATTGAACTCGGACGCCGCCACTTTGAAATGAAAAATTACATTAAAGAAAGGTTCGTACACTTAAAACTATGCATGATAAAGTTTTCCAATTAAATGTTTTACTGCTTTCGTTGTACTCGTTGAAAGGACTTAAAAATACTTTTTCTTTTATGAAGAGCTGGAATGGTTCAACCCCTAGAAATAGTAAACATCGGATGGTCAATTGTGATAAAAGAGCCGACGATCCATTCTCAAAACAATTTTATTACGTAGAAATTTGAGCTACGAAGAGATCGTTACAACTACTCGTAAACACAGATGCGACAATCTAGTAACGCTGGATAAATTGTTTTTTATTCCTTTCATTCTTTATTTCCCCTTGAAAAAACAACACCTGCGTGTCTTTGGATCGTGAAAGCTAATCGTAAGCTGTATTACACCGGAGCTTGCGGTTGTGGGAAGAATAAGCAACGGAGCTTCGTCTCGCAATGGAGAAATAGATGAAAGCGGAGAACAGCCGAAGATATACGAAAGAAAGAAGGGGAAAAAAACATATGCGATGACGTAAAAAATCGATGCTATCGCGTCGTGACGAGTCTCGAGTAACAGGACCGAAAATGCTAGATGGAGGAGGATCAATGACCTTGTCAAATTGAAGTTCTTTTTTTTCGCCACGCCGAGAAACCAATACCGACTGTATAATAAAAGGTAAAAAAATTTACAAGAAAAAGCATCAGTAATAAAAACACCTGTGCGTCCGAAGTACGAAGGAAGATACTTTTGGAGTGAAAGTAACGATGTACCCGACAAACCTAGTTAGTTTTTTTTTGCGAACCTCAGCCACGTCGTATATCCATTTAACTCGTTACTCGCAAAAATCGCTTTCGTCCGCATCGCGGATTGAGAGGCGGTACTGCGATCGTCGAATGAGTATTCAATGTAAAGTTATTTACGCAGCCCGAACGTGATTTTTGCGCACGACAATTTTGCAAATTCAAGTTGTACGTATTCTACTTTTTGTTATATCGAGCAGAGAGGACGAATTTGTAAGTCGACACGCATGAGGGAAGGAAAAAAAATGCCAGAAGAATGCATCTTTACGGCGATGTGGCGGGCAATTGGCCGCAGTCGGAAATTATAATCTTCTTGCTGGTTTTGCCGCTCTGGGAGCCCATAGCTTCCAGCTGAAACATATTATTATTGGTATTGTTATTGATATTATTATTAGTAACAAGAGTAATGTAAGATTTTTTTGACAATAAAAAACAATACAATTTACAATCAAATTTATATATATAATGATCATAAATGCCACAATGCAATAAAAGTTAATGACATCGATGTTTGCGTCGTTGGAACGCAACGAAAGTTCCGTACACCAACTTCTTGTTGGTAAGTTGAGGCCTCCGAAATCGCTTGAACTTTTTTCAGGATTCTTTTTAGCGGCCTTCAGCTCAAATGCGAGGGAATTATTCGGATTATACTGAAAATGACGCGATCGAACATTTAAACTGACTTCTCGTTGCATTTCAACGATGCAAAGTTCAATATCGTGGAAGTTAATCCTACCACTGTGATCACTATTAATATTATCGACGGTTTTATTAAGGGGGAATATACCTTTGTGAGGGCAAAATCAAGGATCATTTCTGACAATTTATTTAAGAAAAACGAGACAATATTTTTTAATTCGGTTTTGTATACATCTTGAAGTAAAAGAAATTTTTTTCAACATTATTTTGAAACAAAAAGGCTTTGAACGCGTTTTTCTCGGAACAATTTTTTTAGACACGGCCGTATGCGTAGCGCCTCGAGTTTTCAATCGATTGACTTGAAATTTCAACTGTAGCTCCTTGACATTTTCTAAACCAGTATGTAGGATTTTTTCGATAAGTTGCAATTTAAAATTGTTATGGTCGATATTCGACCGATTGTCTTACGACTTTTTTTTATCACATTAACGCCATTTTTTTTAATCAATATTTTACAAAACGCCTACGTAGTGGACCAGTTGTTTATATCTACTTTCAAAGTATTTTTCGTTTTTTGTTCGAGCTGAAAAATTATGACCTGTGCGAATACGCCCGTAGAGGCATATAAAAAAAAGGAGTTTTCTTTCATCGTCTACTGCGCCACCATTTTATTTCAAAATAATTTTTAAAAGAATTTCTTTTACTTCAAGACTTGTACTAACATGTATAAAAAACCGTATTTAAAACTATTGTTTTGTTTTTCTTAAATGAATTGTCAAAAATGACCCTTGATTTTGCCTTCACAAAGGTATATTCCCCCTTAATAAAGCATTCCCGACCCATAGGTCGACAGTAAGTGTCCTGTTCTTTCGTCTTATTTTCCCTCTTATTCTTGATACCCTGTACTGATTTTGAGAAAGTTTCGTCTTTCGTTGACAAGCTTATTAAATTGATTCGGTGAAAAAACTGGACAGACGTTAGGTCAAAACTCATGTGTGTACCAATAACATTTTGTTCGTTCAAACGACACAATATGTTAGGAAATAAAAATGACATAAAGAAATTTGATAATGAAGAAGACATTGTTCAAAGACTCTTAAAGATAAATCGCAAATAACCAAAGCCTAAATACAAATAACTCGGCTAATCGATGGCTAGCGACGAATATTTTCCGAACTTCAAAAATCCTACGAAACATCAATTTTGCCGTTCTAGTCAGGCTGCAGGCCCTCACCTTTTTAACGACGTCCATTCCCTCGACAACTTTGCCAAAGACGACGTGTTTGTCGTCCAACCAGGTGGTTTTGGCAGTAGTGATGAAGAATTGACTTCCGTTGGTTCCCGGTCCGGCGTTGGCCATGGACAGTAGGCCGGGCTCCGTGTGCCTGAGCTTGAAATTCTCGTCCTCGAACTTGCTGCCGTAGATGGATTTGCCGCCAGTGCCATTGTGATTCGTAAAGTCACCGCCTTGGCACATGAAGCCGGGAATTATCCTGTGGAAGCTGCTGCCCTTGTAGCCAAAGCCCTTCTCGTGGGTGCATAGGGCACGGAAGTTCTCCGCCGTCTTAGGAACTACGTCGTTCCTCAACTGTAACGTTTTCCTTTTTTTAATCGATGGAAACACATGATTGTTACGCATTATGGACTCAGAAAGCCCTGACTTTTCCAGATTTTCCACACAGATTTTGCAAATAATCCAAGGAGATTGGGGTCGAAGAACATAATCTTTTTAACATCACGTATATGAAAATATTGAGGGATCATCGCAGTATAAAGTATTTAAAAAGATCAATTTCTTTTGTTGCATTATCCGATCGTATAGACTGTTGTAAACATACATCTGGCATTGCCGATTGATCGTAAGTAGACAATTTATATGAAAATTCCGCACTCGAAAGTTTAAACGCTTTTTCCTCGAAATGTCGTTTTCCAAAACGGTGTACACTCTCAAAGGAAGAGTTTTAGGGCTATCCGCCTCAAATTTTGACACAACATTCTTCACGCCATTCTATATCTGGCTATGGAAGATTTTTTTGGTTTGAAATCTTTATATCTTATTCAATGAAAAACTCGAAAAAATATGCTAAATTCGATACTTCTTTTTCAAACTGCCGCCATTTTGTCATTTTTTTAACCTCCATAGCAAGATAGCAGCTTCTATACCGATCAATAATATTTTTGCAATTTTTTTTTCAGATAATATTTGTAGCTGTGACCACATACACCGTGAGGACTCCTTTTTTTTTTAAAAATGTCTACCGTTAAAAAAAAAGTAAAAAAAAAACGCTTACAATTTGATTTTCTGTTCTTCATGAGTGCCTTAAGTTGGCGTATAAAATTAGACTGATTAACGTATTTTCACCATCGAAAAATAAATCGCGAAAATCAGCTGTTGTTCGGCCTTCGACCTGCGATTATCCTTTACATATTAAGGCTTGAAAATCATTGGAGTTTGAAAAATAATTTAAACACTGTAAGGCCGAAAAAATACATTGAGCGCAAATACAAACCTTGTTCTTAACTATGAATGGAAATTTTTATGTCCATGCCAATAAAGAATGAATATAAACACTACAATAATAATTGTGTGGTTGTGTTTCGACAAATAGAACACAAATAGAACACAAATATAAAGAGGTTTGGAGGAAATTAGTTTTTACATTTTCAACGTTTGGCACTGCGTCACTTTTGTTGTATATAATTTTAATAAATAGTAATAATAACCGACTTTTTTGTCAACTTGCTTTACAAGTTTTTTACAAAAAATATAATAAAAAATAATATAAATATTAAAAATACACAAAAATGTCATTTTTATACTTTTAGTTTTTTTTTTCTTTCAAGTCACTTTCACTTTTCTTAATTCTTGCAACAAGTAAATTCTGGAAAAATTCCGGAAAATTTTGAGAAAATTTCCAGAATTCTCTGAATTTTCGCTGATTATTCCAGGAGGAAAAAGCTCCCTGAGTTTCCCTGAGATGAATGATCACGCTGGATAAATTTCTCCGTCCACCTGAGACATCTTCCAAAATTATATCTTTAGCCAAATAAATTTTTTACCGCATATACGCTCGGGGGATTTCCACTTTAGGCTTTTATTTTTCATCCATTGCAAAGTTCCAGTAACGGTGGTGCTGAAAATTGATCTGCCCATTAACCAGTCGTAGGCGTTCCTCTCCAGCAAGTCATGGAGAACAATTGGTATCAAAATGACCCTGGATGATTATTTGCTTCGCAATAATCGAATAGTCACAGAAAAATATACTTTTTAAAATAAAAGATTGTCAGTTTTTATAACAAATGTGTTGAACTTCAAGCCAGCACAGTTAGATTTACAAAGAACTAAAGTTTTCTCAGAAAAACGTCCTTGTATTCAATGCTGTGCGTACAAATCTGAGCTATGCATGCAAAAAAGAAGGGTCGTAATGACCATGCTGGCTCCTGACTCCTCCGAGCTGTAAATAAGCGCGAGTGAAGCTTTGCCCAACCCGAGTACAGTTACGCACATATGTCGATAAAAAAAAAGGAACCGAGAAGTTCACAGACTTGGGCGTATCGCGTCATCAGGCTGGGCAGACGATTTTGTCGGGAAAAAAAGGAACGGCCATGACTTCCAGAAAATTCGTCGGACCTTTCCTCCGCAAAATTTCCAAACAGTTTTAGAGGTACATTTCCTTTTTTATGCCTTTTTCCGTTATCAAAATTGTTGATCACGCTACACCGGGAATCAAAAAAGAATTCGAGTATTCGTGAAACGTCGAGAAAAAAGCCGCGATCAAAGTTTATTACGGATCGAAATCGTAAATATTGAAGGAGAAAAAAATCCTCGAGAATCGGCGGTTATCAACTTTTCGCGATTGCTTCGCTCATTCGTTTCGCTATCAAGCACATTAGGCACACAGACTTATCGCGGAGCAAAAAATAGGTCGTCGTCTTGTTAAAGGAAAATCGTGTGAAAAGCCAAGATGGCTAATGACGACAGGAGCGTTGATCGCTCATTTGCATAATCGGGCATACATTCACGTTTCGTTTTTTGTTCTTTCTTCCACATTTTTTTCGCAAAGATAAAGAGTTTCGATTTACCTCCATGACGATACGACCAACGAGTTTACCGTCGGCGTTCATATCGAAGAAAACACGCGGAAGACCCATTTTCTCGGCGGCAGCGGCGAAATTTCTCACGAACGACGCAAAGGACGGTCTGCTTCGGCGGGCGGTGGCTCCCAAATGGTTCAAATGGCTGAAGGTCGAATCAATTGACAGCCGGCAGATCGATGCCAACGCCATTTTCGTGTGGTTTCCAACAGAACGATATATCACTACTTTTTATTTTTACGCGTCGAGAAGCTCCGTACCGTGTTGACTCGAGGATTAAAAATTACACGTAAAATTACGAATGCCGTGTAGATCGGAACCGGCAAATTTGTAACCCTTGGAGCACGTGGTCGCGTATCGTCGGTAAAAAGGCTTCTCGCGTTGCCTCGTTTATTGCGTAACGTCGCTTCTACTCCTGTTCAAATATTAAATGGAGTCTCGAGTTGTATATACAGAAATACGAATCAACGTGATCGCTCGCGGTCTCGTCCAATCAGCTTCGAGCGAACGGACCACGTGACGCGCCACTTCCGTTATCTCCGGACATAATTGTACTCGTTACTGGATATGGTGTCGTTTAACTTGTCACGCCCGATTGGTAGATTCGGAACGCGTGTGATTTTTCGTCCGTGATGAGTAGATTTTCGTCGGTCATATGACCGACCACTCAGCTGATAACCCACAGCTTTCGTAACGTAACCGCAACCGTAAGATTTTGACCAATGGCGTTGTAGCAACAAAGGAATTTGCGTAACGTGATTGCTCGAAATGCTGCGCTTACGGATACGTTACGGAACTCGTGCCTGATAGACTTAAGGGGTTCGACTAGGATGAAATTTTCAAAAAATCGTCCGTCGCTCCTGGCAACTCAAATTGAAGAGAAAGGTCCAGCATGTGGCGCAGGAATCGTAGATTGAAGGTAAACTTATTATTAGAACGATGGAACAGGTTGCACTTTTCTCGAAACTATTTTTTTCAAAATGATGTACGCGATTTCTCGATATCTAATCTTCGGATAGACTCGAAATTTAGTACAGTTATTCAGTGTAGTGGTAGTTTAGTATCGACCGACGTTTTTCTTCGTAACATTTTCTTCCATTAGTGTAATGACGTCATTTTTCCTCTAAAATTCGAAGAAAAAAAAATCATCATTGTTGTGATGTTTAAAACGCGATAACAAAAAAAGCTCGGCCAAGTCTTAGCCAATATTATCTATTTTAGGGGAATAAATTTCTTTTTTGTTTCAAATTAACCGGGTGGCCAAAATCACGTACAATGTCGAACCCCTCGCGTTCAAAGGTACTTCACGAGATTGTTCATAACTTCTTTCATCATTAATAGTTTCTTATGAAATTTTATACACAACTTTGATAATGTACGTACAAATAAAAGTTTAAACGATTTTTCAATCATCATACTTATGCCTTCAAAAATAATTTTTCCAAATAACCCTGATTTTCGCTCAGTGGACCCGAGTTAGTGAATTTTTTATGGCAGATACCCAGGAATGAGAAAAAATGTTCCCATTTTATCTTTTTATCACTATTCTTTTATATTAGACCGTAATCTCCATCACGATCAGCTTCATTGTTGATGAGGTGAAACAATTTGTCAATAATTTGAAAAACAACAAAAGCTTCTGCTGCGTCCGTCATCTTGGTATTTATAATGCCAACCCGAACGCGTTGAGTGTCGGAAAGCGTAAGCTCATTGAAGCGCGCACAGTTCAACCCGAACGTGGCACAGTAGCGGGATTCCGTAACTCGTTATAATTATAACGACATGCGACGTTACGGTAACGATACCGACTTTCGCCGCGTGTAACGATACACGGATAACGATGGTCTGATTCCGTAACTCCGAATAGCGACATTTCAACGTTACAGAATGCGATAACGAATCGTCGCTATTTAACGTTGTCGTTATGCCTGTAACCTAGGAGGACGTGAAAAATTTCGTTGGTTGGTATGTTGTGGACCATGAAAATGACCATCATTATAGTAAGTTTCTAGTAATTCTTAAAAACATTAGTAACTCTCGGAAGACAAAGCGCTCTTTATTTTCTGTCCGTTTGTTCTCCTCCGCGGTTTTATTAAAAAGATATTCTTGCATTGAGGATTAAAACAAATTTTCAGTCTTTTAACAATGGCTACTGTATCACGGTAAGTCAGTTCCAGTTGCAGTAAAAAAAAATAAATACGTTCTATATTTGCGATGTATAATACGTCAGTAATGAAGATTATCATACATGACAGACGTTATGCGATTACAGGTTATGAATACTCATTTCCACTCATAGTTTAGCTATATTTCTTTACGTAAAGCAAACTTATTAAGTTTGATTGATATTTTCCTTTTAGAATAACAAAATCAAAAGCAGCCGTCGGTAAACGGCAAGCTAAGGCAACATCAGCCCAAATCGACTTCATGGTCGATTATTTCGTACAGCATCCTCATGTTGCAACAGGAAAATTAAAAACTGCATGGAAAAGCCGATTTGAGTGCATCATGGGACAAATTAGTAGACGAATTAAATCAAATGAGTAAAGACGGAAAAAGTAAAGATATGAAGTCGTGGAAATCGGTAAGTTTTTCCTTAAGAAACATCATATACGAAGATAATATAATAATGATTTCACATCAAGATATTTCCACAACTCTTCATAATACATATTTTTATTTCATAGACGTGGAGGGACAACAAGACAATGGTTTCGCAGAAAATAGCGAAGATACGCGCTAATCGGGCTGCAACGGGAAACGTTGGAGAGCCTCCAGCGAATTTAAGCGGGCGAGAACGAAAAATTTTGGGTCTAATGGGTTTCGATTATGTGGAAGGAGTACAGTTTCCAGATGCATTCCCCGAAGAACAGGTACAATTTTTTTTATGTGACGGCAGCAATCTTAATAAAACACAACTTTTTTTTCAATCCACGTAATAGGTTACGTTCTATTAATCGGCCAGAAAATGTTGATCATTTTTATTTTAGTCGAGAATATATACATTTTTTTTATCTATAAAGTGTCTCCCAATGAATAAAAGTATAACATAATAATTCCCGATTTACGTCTTAAATTATGATTTCAGCTAAACTCGTTCGAATTATTAGCAGAGGGACAGGAAGACGTATTAAACAGTGCTGCCAATAATTTAACAGTTCGAAGCAGTAGCGATGTCAGTTGCACGGCTTATACGAGCTAGTCCATGCTTCTTAAGACTGCATATATGACTTGGCATAATACTTCATATGACACGGTAGTCGGACGGTAACATAAGGCTTACTTGACCTTGCTGTTCAAATAAATGATCTTCTGTTGTATGTTAGATTATGAAATGCTAGACGGCTTAGAAGGCATTGAAAGTACAGCCACTGAGCCATACTTTATGCGAGAAAACTCGGAGACAGTTGTCGACCCTCTGGAAAGACGAAAATCAGTACCTACAGCGTCAGAAATAATAGCAGCTACATCATCCGAACCCGTTTCTAGCGGTGTACGAAACTCCAATCGACAGGAGAGGGCATCAAAAGTCGCAAGGCGCAGTGAGTATAATTGTAGTTAATCAGTTGTTTTCTTTTACAAGATGTCCAGAGGTGAAATGTTTGTTTTATTTGGAAGGTGGCGATCGATTGAGCACGCATCTGCAAAATGCGCGAACAGATTTTGCGACTCTAGCTGAGCGACAAATTTCGTGCATGGAGGTAACTACTATGATATGTTTCAAGAAGTTTTAATCCAACCTTAATTAAAACGCTATTTTAAAATAAATTCGACGCCTTTTTTTTCAAAATGACCATTTCTTCATTATACAGATGTTTGCCAAAGCTATGCAGCAAATCGCGGACAACGATAAACAGAGGAACGAGATTCTCCGATCATTCTCCGAAGCTCAAAAAGCTCGAGACCAGACTTTCTCTGAGCTAGTCGTCTTAATAAAAGACTGCGTGAACGTTTTAAAAAAACAGTGACGACCGACTTAATTTGCAGGGTTCGAATGTAAAGTTTTTACGGTTTAGGATACATTCGATTCGATTCGATTGACGATTATATTTTTGTTGTCGTATGTTCACTGTATAGTTTATTGGTTTCCAAATATAAAGGTAATATGCGTTTTGAAATAAAGAGGTTACTTTTGTTCTAAACTGTTTGTACAATTATTTTTATTTCAATGCTACACATGCTGAAATTCAATGGTAAGTTTGGTCATGGTAATAATGGTACAAATTTTCGTTAAAGGAACACTCGTTACAAATTGATCATAATGAAAAGAGGTAGATCTCGTCTGAGTGGATATTCACATACTGAGTGTTTTTCACATTGACATGAACGCAAAAAATTCAGTATCTACAATATCAAGATACGCGAAAATGCTCGATGTTAAATTTTTACAAAATTAGAAACAAATCGGCAAAGCCAACGCATAGCAATGTCACGCTGTTCTCCAATATACATAATTGATAATCAAAAGAACATTACATCCATTTTTTGTTATTTTTATCCTAACATGTTCATCAGATACACTAATTTAAAAAATTGCATGATTTTCCAATGAAAATAAGCGTGCTGTATCGATTATACATTCAACATTATTGTTTGGGAATACATTTTCGTCTGAAAATATATTAAACACTCACTATGTAACGGTTTAAATGTGATGTAATCTTTTTTCTTTTTGAAGCCTCGTGAGATTATAGAATAATAGACCGTTCTATTTTTTTAAACTCATTATTCCTCTTCGTCATTCTCTTCCTCTTCTGCATCACGATAGTTATAAAACCTCTCTCTCATAATTTGTCGTTGGATTCTCCGAGCTAAAGTGCGTGGCCCTCTTGCAGGTAAATCGTCATCGATGTCCGCAGGATGAGGATTTTCGTTTTGATCATGATCAGGGACTATTGGTGCTTGGAAATGTTCATCACAAAAACGATGTTGGATTCTCATATTGTGAAGTACTGCACATGCATTCACTATTTTTGCAGCAAATGTCGGTTCGTACATCAACACGCGCTGATAGGAAAGACATCTCCATACAGATTTGAAGACACCGAAGAAACGTTCAACAACGTTCCTTGCCTTGCAAAGCTGCTGCGTGTAATAAAACTGTTGAGTATCTTCAGGAAAATTCGCCAAGGGTGTCATAAGCCACGGTTCTAGCGGGTATCCAGCGTCACCTGATAAAGAACATTCATACTGTTATAAATATACTGAACGTATACATAAATGAGAAAAAAATTAGAAATGGCGGCTTTTAAATTTATTTTTTTTAAAGTAGACACATCATCGGTCGTTTTAAGGAATGTCTGAAATGTAATTTCTTCGAACAGTAAAAATTTCACGGTTTTGCCGTGTTGCAAAAACCTCTATAATGGTCAGACTCACCGATAAGCCAAGTTTTTCGTTCGCCTCGATTATAATGAAATTCCATTGCCCGACGAATTGGTGATGTACTCCAGATGTACGCATCATTTCGTGCACCTGGATACCGTGCATTGATATTCAGCAATTTCATATCGGGGTCAACAATCTGAAAGAATATATAACGCAACAGTGGAACGTAAGCTTTATAGCAACCACGCAGAATACAGTAAGTATTAAAGTATTCGTACGCCGATGATTGAAGGTAGCGAACGCATTTTATTAACGAAGCCTTTGTAGCTAACATATATGTGTTCAAAACGCATGCCATTTGATGCTTAAAACATAATATCAATGTTGGGTACTTTTTTCACTCACAGTATACTTGCTACATATATATGTATACTTGCCGCTTGTATGTTCAAAGAATGTCGACCATGGTGATTGATGAAGGCCTCTTCATGCTCAGAAGGGGCAAGAATATGGACAAAAGTGCAATCTATAGCACCAATGGCACCCTCAAATGACTGTGCAGTCGTTGAAAATTTTTCACGCGCTCGCTGTCGATCTACTTCAGTCATTGGAAATTTCACCCACCTACGTAGCAAACGCCTATTTATTGCCTCTGTCACAGCATGGAGGCAACGACTCGTTGTTGTCTGACTAACGTTGAAATGATATTGATTGCCGACACTTCTTTGGTAGTTGCCTTGTGCATAAAACTGTATAGCGATTAATACCTGTAATAAAGGATATATATATTGCCATGTTCCAAAGACACATTATACTATTAAGAGTTTAATCATATTAATTACTGCTACAGACTTACCTTGATTTCTGGGCTTAAGCCCGTAGTGCGTTTGCTTTGCAATTCTTCTCGTAATGCATTGCAAATGCCGATTACAAGTTCTGGAGTCAGGCGAAAGTAATCAACGAATTCGTCGTGTGGTAGATGAAAGGGGTTCTGCGCATCTCTTAGTTGTCTTCGTTCTATGTGCCGTTCTATCCGACGCACCCTTTCACCCAACAATCCCAGCTCCCAAGCCAAATAATCAAGGGCCATGTTCGCTACAAAATGCAAACATTTTATAATATGCAGAAACAGGTATTAAAAAAATGATTATCGTGTTATATGATTGGTGATTATATAAAAGTAAGATTTCGATCACAATATCAAAATAAAAAATATTCTTCGAACAGAAATAGTAATTATAGGTTATGCACGGTTTGAAAAACCTTATAAAACATATAGGCGGGGATTAACTGGAAATCCGTGAAACTTTTACACATTTTTTTTAACGTGATAATTAGTCAAAATATGTCCCAGGTTGTTTTTAAAAAATATAACACGTTATTTTTGGAGTACGCGTTTTCTTACCCAGAAATGCAAATTATTCACGCAGTTCGAGCGCTCACGAATCACAACGCGTCTAACCGTATTTCGACTCGTCGCTACGGCATAACGAGGGGTACGCTGCCCCTCGCTATGTCAGCAGCTCATACCGACACCATAACGACATTTTTTGTTACGAATAGCGACGAACGACGTTATACCTTATGTAAGGAATCGCATTTGTCGTTACCGCGACGCGTCGTTATTCATCGTACCGAAAAGTGTCGCTATAAGCTCATAACGACAGTATAACGAGTTACGGAATCCCGCTACAGCAACGCTGTTAAGCGTGAGCGCTTGTAAGTGCGAAGGTACCCAAGTCTAACTCCCCCTTTATTCACTGTCTCCCAGAATTCAAATTGGAGTTCGATCTTCAGTATCGAGTTTCCATGAATTGTCCAATCATATCCAAAATTCGCCGCTATCTAAGCGTTTTCAGTAGGCCTATTCTGTAACCCGGAACCACACTTTCGTTATCGTTAGCTAGCGACAGCCAATCGCTTGCACGATTACAGAAGAAAGGGAGTCTCTTATTGGCTATCGCTAGCTAACGATAACGAAAATTGGCGTTACGAGTTACCGAATAGGCCTAATACAAGATCATCATAACCTCACAAATGTTCCACCAGAGCGTTTTCCTAGATGGTTAAAATTTCCACGAGCAACAGGGCATCAAGCTCTGTAGAATTCTTTGACGCAGAACTTAACGATTTTCTTTTACTGCAAACATTATCGATCTCTGAGAAATTTCTGTTCGAAAGTTTCAGCCATCTCTCTCGCACTCATGTGTCACGTGACCCAGCTTTTACGCCACTTTGAGTATCAATGACCTTCGCACACGGAAATTCGCAACGAGTATTTATCGATATCCAACGAGGAGTGCAATTTACTAGAAACTTTCCGTAAATTCTCGACTTTTATTGGATATCGCGTACGTTCGCCAGACGACACCTAGCGTCACCCAGCGTCAACCGAAACGCCCATCCCTCGAATACAATTGTTGCTTACCCAGCTACGCGATATACACACACGCACACACAGTTAGAAAAGCAGATGTTCATTTTGCCGAAATTACGATTGTTTTTGCAAATTTCACCAACTCTTCATTCCACACGGCCATTCGCTTTGTTACGCGTTACCCATACAAGATTCAATCGATTTTCCAGTGCGATAAACTTATCTCAGAACTTCGTAAGGACTACCGATAACCGCCCAATCGCATCGGCTAATTTTCGGTAAGTCATGTCAAATATGTTCACCCGCAGCGAAATGAAGTACAAAGAAAATATTTATGTATATATAACCCATACACATACATCGTTTATGGAAGAATTTTTGTTTTCCACCTTTAGCACTTCAAACAATAGTTTAGGCGAGAGAGATAGCTGAAATTTTGGAACAGACATTTCTTAGAGATTAACAATATTTTGGGCAAAAGAAAACCATCAAGCTCCGCGTCAACGAATTCTTCAGAGCCTAATGCTACGTTTTTTCGAAAAAAAATTCAACCACCTATGAGAAAACTCTGTTCGAACATTTGTGAGGTTATGTTGACTTTGTTCGTGTCCTTAAAGATGAGTTTGAAGTTTCCATCGTTGGTACGCACCGATAATGCAAAATCAAAAAATTCTTTTTTTGGCCAAACAAAGTAGAAGCCTCCTGCACGATCAACTTTCTTTCCCTCATTTTCTTGAAGGATTTTGGCCTTTCATGCTCAAACCTAAACACCTCAACAAATAATTCATATCTGTTAAATCTAGTTGAAGATTCTAAAAAGTCAACTTTTGCAGCTTTAAAGTACTATTCTTAATTTCTATTTCATTTTTACACAAATTGCAGATAGTTTTGAAGTTTTCATAATTCGAACACAGCAAAATGTTTTATAATCTCACTTCATTCAGTATAAGAAATGGAGCAATCTAGAAATATTTATTTTCATTGCATTCCAGCCATGCAAACTTCAATCGCATACCAAGTGACATGTGTCTATTCTTGTCGACAATGGAACAGGCAATGAGAAGCCCAAACATAACCAAACAAACCCAAGCAGATAGCTCTTATTTGTGTAAAAATAACGTGAAGATGAAAAAGACAAAAATCATTGGAGCTGAAGAGTTTGGCTCGAAGATTCTTCAACTCTATTTGACAAATATAAATATTGAGTTATTCCGTTTTGATTGTAGAGTCAATTCCTTTGGTATAAATCAAAAAGAAATAAATATATAGACCACTGTCATCAAAACCTTGATGTACAAAGCTCACCATATAATTGATGTAATTTTTGCCATACCCCGCTAAATAATTCACACAATAGAAATGGAAAAAGTAACGTTGATCTCTACACAAATATCGAGGCGTCGTTCTTCATCTACCAGCCTTTCCTTCTGCGTTTCTACCGTAATCGAAATGGCATTGATTGAGTACATTCAATCAATTCATTTTACATTCAACATCGATCGGACAAACGGCCACGTCTCGTGCGCCATCTAGTAAGAAAGTAAAACAGACCGTAAGGATCGTTTGATTCCAGACGTCACAGAAGCACCATGAGTGACGATATTTCTCTGTATACCCTGCCGAACGATCAGCCGGTCGTAGTACTGGAGTGCAACACCGCCTTCGACGCTCTATCCGTCAAGGAGAAGCTCTACGCTCATTATCTGAGCAAGGCATCTTGGTACGGCGGTTTGATAGTCCTGGTGCAAACGTCGCCCGAATCGCCGCTCGTATTCACTCTGTTTCACAAAATATTTTCCGCCGAGACGATAGACGAGCTGAAGCAATCGGCGATCGCAGCTGGCGTTAGCGAGGACGAATTTACGGTGAGTCCGATTCGACGCTCGTTCGCTCGGCGGTGGTGATGCAACTCGTTTTCGCTCGTGTTTTCAGGCTTTCCTCGTGTACGCGTGCGGTGTATTCACCAATGCAGGAAACTACAAGAGCTTCGGCGACAGCAAGATCATTCCGAATGTGCCCGAGGAGAAGCTGAACGCCATTGTGCAAAGTTCAAAAGCTTACGAGCGCGAGCCTGCGGAGATCAAGAACATTTGGAGCAAGATACGCAAAGCCGTTTACTCCCTGGAGGAGAGGCTCAAGTCGCTGGGTCTCGGCGACAAAGGCGTGACGACTTATTTCTCGAGAAACTGCGACGTCGCGGATTCCGAGCTTGTGAACGAATTCATGCAGAGCAAAGGACTCGAGGGCTACAACACGAGATGCTTCAAGACGGTGGTGACGCGCGACGACGAGTCGGGCGTGAAAAAGACGACGAACTCGTACGACGTGAAATTGGCCTCGTTGGAGGTAGGCGAGGATCCGAAGGTGACGCTGCCCGAGCAAGATTTCAAAGGTTCGCTGTTCAAAGTGAGCAGAGGCGATTACAGCGGTCTCCTCGTTCCGGTAATCGAGAATCTCGAGAAAGCTAAAGAGTACGCGGCCAACGAGAACGAGAGGAACATGCTGGACAAGTACGTGAGTCACTTCAGAACTGGTTCGTTGAACGATCACAAAGACGGCTCGAGATACTGGATAAGGGACAAGGGCCCGGTCGTCGAGGCTTACATCGGCTTCATCGAGACTTATCGCGATCCCTCCGGTCAACGTGGCGAATTCGAGGGCTTCGTAGCCATGGTTAACAAAGAGATGTCCCAAAAGTTCGCCACACTGGTATCCCGTGCCGAACAATTTTTGCCCACGCTACCGTGGGGCGCCGATTTCGAAAAAGATCACTTTCTCCGTCCGGACTTTACGTCACTGGACGTACTGACGTTCGCCGGTTCGGGTATACCATCCGGCATAAACATACCGAATTACGACGAGATACGACAAAACGAGGGCTTCAAAAACGTCAGTCTGGGCAACGTTATACCCGCGAACATGAAGCAGGACGCGATACCGTTCTTGTCGGACGAGGATCAGGCGCTGATGAACAAATATCGTATCGCCAGTTTCGACGTTCAAGTCGGTCTCCACGAGTTGCTCGGTCACGGCAGTGGTAAACTCTTCAAGAAGCTCGCCAACGGTGAATTCAATTTCGACAAGAAGACGGTTAGGAATCCCTTGACGAACGAGCCGATCGACAAATGGTTCCTCGAGGGTGAAACGTACGACTCGAAATTCGGCGTTATATCCTCGTCTTACGAGGAGTGCCGAGCCGAAGCCGTAGGCTTGTATCTCAGTATCGATCGAGAGGTCATCAAGATATTCGGCTACGAGGGCCAAGAAGCCGACGACATTATTTACGTAAATTGGCTCTCGCTACTGTGGAACGGATGCGCCAAGGCCCTCGAGATGTATCAGCCGTCCACGAAGAAATGGCTCCAAGCTCATTCCCAGGCGAGGTACGCTCTGCTCAGGGTTTGCCTCGAGGCAGGCGAAGACTTCGTCAAGATCGAGGAAACCGAGAACGGCAAGAATCTACGAATGAGCTTGGATCGTGCGAAAATACCGACCGTCGGTAAACGAGCGATCGGTGAATTCCTGAAGAAATTGCAGGTCTACAAGAGCACGGGTGACGTCGAAGCGGCCAAATCCATGTACGATCATTACACGGAGGTGCCCGCTGATGGTCCTCATCCCTGGGAACAGTGGAGACACATCGTTCTCGCTCACAAACAACCGAGAAAGATTTTCGTTCAATCGAACACTTCCGTCGACGGTGAGTCGTCGCGCGATCAACCTATTTTCCATTTTTTTTTTGCAACCTTCGTTACAACTATCTCGCTGACTTTCTATTGCAGATAACGATGCGAGCAAAGTTGTGCTGAAAAATTACACGCCGACGTTCGAGGGGCTCATTCAGTCGTGGGTCGACAGATTTCCGTCTGCGAAAACGTCAATTGATCTACTCGAGATTTGGGAGAAGGATCAACAATATTTTACCCTCGATCAAGTATCCGTGTAATTCGATGAACTGCCGAATATTACGTTTTTCTTCATTACGTAATGAGACATTCGATAAGTTTGTTTTTTTTTATTCCGACAATCTTCGCATTTTCACAGGGTGCTACTTCGTTCACCGACGACCCTCGAGGTACCTATATCAGCGACACTGACACGTGTCAAACTTTTGTAACACGAATAAAGCAGATAAATGATATTTTCCATAATAACGCGATGATTCGACTATCCGTTTGGCGAAGGCTCTCGGGATGAAAAAACGATTGGAAACGCTTACTGCTAATGGTGAGAAAAGCTTGCGCAAATTTGTTTACATTACGTTAAAAAGTTTTACGTGCAATAGCTGAACCATAATTGGGAGAGAGACGGAAAACTCTGCGAATTAAATTAATTAAATTAATTTTTAATTCATTTAATTAAATTGAGTGGCAGCCAACGTTGTCAGACGGCGCGACACTTATCGTCGGCGGGATTAATCTGAAGAAAAAAATCAATCAACATTTTTCTTTCATTAAAGCCGGGTTTTCACGCTACAAGCGCGCTCGGAGGATTTTCTATTTTTACGAGCTGACTCGGATAAAACCGATAACACTGGCAAAACAAAATGGCGTCGAATGACAAATCACAAGTGTCTCGCTTGAGAAAAAACTGGGATGAGCGTGATAGGCTGAAGTTTTTGGAGCGATACGAAGGAAAAGTTTTGTGAAATGTGAGATTGCACAATTACAAAAACAAAAATGCAACTTATCGTTATAAACTTGAATTTAGGTGGTTTTACAACGCAAGATATCTATACCAAAATAAATAACCTATCGAATGTACCTATTTCCAAGAAAAGCTGGAGATTAAAAAAAAACATTAAGTGCTGCAGATAAATGATACTCGGACGCTATTGAACTCGTAACGTGTCATTGCACTCCGATACGACCTAGGTCGTACGAGCGCACTTGAGCGAATTTTCCGGAAAAAAATTCTATATTTTGCAATAAAGAACAATTTAAAAACATTTAGTGTCATGTTTTAGACGATACGGTTAGAAAGATTTATACCAAGTTTCATAGGAATCAGTGAAATTAGTTTTTAGCTATACGTCACGGCAGTTTTAAAAATGCAGTTACAAAACTGCCGTAACTCCGCCATTTTTGAAAGTTAATTTAAAAAATACCGTATAACAGCCAAAATAGTAATAAAACATACCCTAGGTCTAGAAAATGGTGACGAAATTTTCCCTTTTGAAAAAATATCATGGAAATCAGCAAAAATGTTCATCGCCTAAAGATATCGTCCCGCTCGAAAGTTGAAAAATGACAGTAAATTAATTGACAATAAGTTTTAGAGCGGTCTTCTTGTCTGGCGTAGCAAACTTTTAGCAGGGCTTGTCCGGGTCATATGCCAACTTAGAAACTGTGTATACGCATGCTTGCATACTAATATTCGAACGAATCGTACATGTGGCAACGTCGCTGGCGAGCACGATCTATTCCTTACCCAAACCATACTTATTACCGTTGTTTACACTGCAGTTTTTGCAACTCGTGCATTGTACAAATCAAAAAGTCCGAAGTTTCGTTAAAAACATGGGAATAACTTAATCTTTACATACTCTTTATACTTCACATTATACCCGTATTTATATTGCATACTTTCGATCAATATCGAAAAAAAATAAGTTTATGCTCCCGTAAAAGTAACATATATATCCCATATCGTACGCGACCAACACCAGCGCCACTTCCGTAGAACTCTTATTTTTCACAATTTCTCGGATACGCTTTTGCGTACGAAGTTTCGACTCTCATCTCCATGCCAATATCATCGGTACTCCGAACGAAACTGCAATCTTAGTACTTCGCCTTATGGCCACGCCGCGTCGCTGAGCGATCGAAGTGACCCCTCGAATGGCAACTTCGCAACGAACGAGCCGCGACGTTCGCAGTTTTGGCGCGAAGCCCGCATTCCTAAGATCCACATCAAGATGGTGCTCGTGGAAACGTTGAAGCATCATTTTCAGACCCTCGGCGTGGACGTCGAGGACGAGGCTTTCCTCGGAAAATGTAAGTAACGTAGACCCAATCGGGTACAAACTTCCAAAAAGAAATCTTCGGATTCTCACATTTCTCGCGATTCATCGATATCTCGATTTTGTTTACTCGCCGCAAGACGCGGCCGACCGGCGACACTTGTTGCACCAAAGCCGCTCCGCGTAGCATCGGTACGCCTCAAAATTGAGTTCTCTTACCTCTCTCGCAGTTCGAACGCCGCGTTTGAGGTTAGGTGAACGGATAAGATTTACCAGAGCGGTAGCGCGATGTTGTGATTGCGAGAGGACGATCCGTAGCCCCGCTCACCTCAACGCGAGCCCGGAAGGTCAACGCGAACTCACGAAATTTTTCCCACAAGTCGATCGAGTTCCTTCACCCTTGCTCCGAATTTCAATCTTCCTACCGCCGACCATGATTGATTGCCGAATATATTCGACGCCAAATTTTTCCCAAACGACGGTTGTTTTGAAGAATAAAAAAAAAATCCGTGTTATGGACGGAGCGAAAAGTCATTTCGTAACCTCTGTTCGGGAGAAAAATTAGAAGCTGATTTGCAACCTTCTCTCTTGGACTTGCTCCTTGGTTGGTACTTTTTATGCCATGACCGTTTTGCTGATGAATTTAGGATACAGATTTAAAAAAATTTTTTGTATGTTCCGTATGTAGCTAGTAGGCATGCCGGAAAGTTCTACTTATCTTAAACAATGGTCTTCAAGTTTGCGTTTGAATGCAACGAAAATTCTTATTTATATTCTTATTGCCTTACTTTTGTTACTTTAGTGAACCTTTTTTTGCATTTCTGGATTCTAGTCTCTAAATGAGCCCCTCCAAGAATGATTCAGGCATATTTGTAAGAAATATTTGCCAAAAGAAATTCGAGCAATAAAGAGGTAATAATTTTCACTGCATTCCAACTATGCAAAATTGAATTCCATTCTCAAATTATAAAACGACGTATGAAGAAAATTGATCCTAATTTTGAGGTCTTGGATTTTCTTTTTCCTTCCCCATATGTGAACATGTGCATCTCAACAAGTGATTAACATTCGCAGTTCTGACTGAAGATTCTAAAAGCTGATCTTTACAGCTGGAAAGAACTTTTTTCAAACCTGGATATTCTATACAGATTTCAGCTATTGGAAAAACACGTTTTTATTTTCGTCAGAAGTTCACCAATTTCTAAACAAAAAATGCTGTAATTTGTGTAGTGACAATAATATCTACATTCAATAGAAGCTATTCAAAGCTGTAAACGTCAGTTTTAAGAATCATCAACCAGATCTGGCAAACATCGATTCTTCATTGAGTCCTTTGAGTTTGAACGTAAAGATGACGTTGAAGTTTGCATCGTAGGAATGCAATGAACAATTTCTTTTATCTCTCAAATTATTTTTGGAAAATATTAGCTCCGAAACTCATGCAAACATTTTTATAGGGGACCCAGACATTGAAAACCTAAATCTGTAAGAAAAAAACATTTTCCATATTAAAAATAAGAAATAAAAAATAGCAATAAGAATTTTCATAGCGTTGTAGCAATGCAAATTTCAACACTGTACGTAAAGAACAAATTTACCGAGTACATCCGATAGAAAAAAACCAGAGCGTTGTTGCTCATACTATTGTTTGAATGGCTAAGAGGTCAATTTTTTTCTCCTTTCAAAATATCAGTCTCAAGAAGAATCGATATTTGGATGAATTCAGGAAGCGCTCCACTTTTTAAGAATTACATGCACAAATAATTTAGCCATCCCTGCCTTGCTGGTAGAGAAATATGACCATCGACAATTACAAAGTCGCAAAGCAAAGGACGCTTTGCTCCTATGAGATTGAAGTTTGCATCGTTGCCATGCAAAGGAAGTGAATGCCTACGAATTTCGTTCGGTGAATTGTGCCTACGAAAATTTCTCGATTATTCTTTAAGACACTTATTCAGAGATATAGGATATAAATATGCAAAAAAAGATTGTGCGTAATAATGTAAATAGGGAAATAAAAATACAAAAAAGAACATTGCGTTCTAACGATGCAAACTTCAATACCATTCGGATCCTCGAGACCATCAACGGTATTGAAGTTTCCATCGTCGGCATGCGGCCAAATTTTTTTTTTTTCTTCCCAAATTTTTATTTTCACATTCAGACTAAAAAGACATTAAAGCAATTGGACAATTTTTATTAAAAATGTATAACCAAATACTGTGAAAAAGATTTCAATTAATAATTAAAATGAAGAAATGAAAACATCGAGAAGATTTTCCGTCGTATACCAACAATGGAACGAACATTCTTCACGATTTTCTTCATGAGTTTACGTTTATTATTATCGAAAATCATTTTCTGCAGGTTTTAGTTATAGATTTTAAAATAGGATCCTCGATAACGTTCCAGTAATTTTCGTATTCTAAATGTATTTTTTTTTAATCGACTATGAAGAAAATATATTTAAGGTGCAGTCCAACGATGCAAACTTCAATATTATTAAAGTTTGTCTCGCTGCTACGCTTTTCATTGCTGCACATAGTTTTTCCCCTTTGCCTACTTGCGCCACGATAAACACCCGCCCCTAGAAGTTGCCCTGAAGAAGATCAACTCGACTGAAAGGACTTATTCTTGTCGTTGCGCAGGCCTGGATCTCTGCGATTTGTACAATGTCAGCGGCGAGGTGCTCGTCGAAATGTGGGTTGCGTGCATGGTGGCAAAAAATTGTCCGCTGGAACCGACGCTGGACACCCTTGGAGAGCTGGAACGTTCCGTACTGAAGAAAGACAACAAGAGGAGTATCGGCGCGCTCGCTTCGGCACGGAGTGAATCTTCTATTCCCATCATCGAGGCTCCTCACTCGACCGCACACTATTCGTATCCTTAAAGTTTAGTAATAAGCCGCTAGCCTTTCGGCTCGGGGAACATTCTCGTACAGACTCCGGAACGATGACGCTGAAGTTTTCATCGTTGGAATGCAACGATCTTTTTGTTAATTTTTCATTACTTTATTTTTATGCTCATCCAAAGTTAGTCAGCTGCAAATTGACGTGATTTTCACAACCAAGAGAAAATTCGAACGATTAAAAATGATTTTCGTTGCGTTCCAACTATGCAAGCTTCAACATCATCCGAGATTCGGGGAAGGAAAACGCGTTTATTGGTGCTGCGGCGCACATTTCCTTGACTCTGGCTCAGTGAGAACGAAGATATCCTGCAAATGTACGGGTACAAAGGGCCGACAACGCCAAACGTGAGTTTCTTTGGATTTATTACTTTTTCTCCCATTGCAAGAATATGTTTGGGCGCTTTGCGCAGCCGGAATGGGACGAAAAAAATGTTTATATCCTTTTCACATGCTTCAGTTGACGTACGCACAGGTACGTGTGTCTAAAAACTCAAGCGAAGGTACTGGCTATCTAGGCTGAATACATAAACTCGAAGTTGGGAGATTTAGCGTGGTTTTTTTTTAGCGAAAAGGCGTCAGAGCTCTTCTCTTCCGTTTCATTTGCATTCGGCAATTGGACGAATGAAGGAACGAAGAGCGCAACGTCTTACGGAGATTTCGAGGTTAAACCCTTACCTTGCGATTTAAGTGGTTTCTATTATAGAGATATTCATTTAGGATGCATTAACTGGCCACAAATTAATCCGTTCTGCAAGATAGTTTCGGACATTTTCAATGTTCAAGTTGGACCTTTATCCATTCGGTAATACGCATGACCCATCGTAAACACTAGTTATAGGGCTGCAGGGGCCAAAATAATATTTCGACACCAATGGAAAACTGAGCAAACCGTGATGATAATGTTGGGAATGTCGTGTCACAGACTTACGCGATTTCTCCAATTCGTTCGTTAAGGACGCACGACTAGTTCTCAAGGGTCAACAAAGAGGTTAAAATTATGTTACCCACAGTTGTTCTGATTTATGTTTACTGTGTTGATTATTCATATCGTTGATTCTAATGTGCCAAATTCGTGCTAAATGTACGAAAAATGACAGCTTCCCCAAAGAAAGCCTCATTTTTCTCTTGAAAAACAGCATGCTGAATTCATCGTTATCGACAAATGTTTCATCCAATAGAAAAATGCACTCGCGAACCGAAGATGACTACTGTTTGAACGCTAACTGTGCAAATTCAAGTCAATAGTGTGAAAGTTACTCAAGATATCAATCCTGCCGTGTCAATATACGTAGTTTCGAGATAATCGCGTTCAAACTCGACGCGCACTATACCACTAAAATAGGTGTAACTTCGTCAATTGTTAGAATTTCAGAGTCCGGTTGGTATTAAAATATTCTTGAAAGTTCACATAACAACATTCAAAAGAAAAGGATTTTTTGACGTTTCCAGAGACAAAGAGATGCCCCCTTAAGCATTGCTTTTTGATATGTAAAAGAAGCTCGCAAATTTTTAAGTCGATCGGTGCAGTGATTATTGAGATATCGTGGTCGGCGGTTTTGAAAAAGTCATTTTGAGAAAAACGCGTTTAAAGTTCGCTGGAACCTACCTATAAACGCCTATAACTCCCACAGTTTCGAACGAGTCGACTCGAAATTTGTACGTAGCGTTTTTGAGATATATACACTGCGAATCTGTCGAAAACAAAAAATCGATGATTCCAAAAATTTCAAAGGTATTTCGATTTTGAACATTTTTACAGTCAAACTCTCTCTCTCTCTCTCTTACACACACACACACACACTCACCCACTGACTCACTCTCTCTCACTCTTTCTTTCTTTCTTTCTTTCTTTCTTTCTTCCTTTCCCGTCTAGCTACTGGGCTCGTACTGTCTCAATTTCCAATGTAATCCACCGATTCGAACCTCGGCATCGTTACATCCGTCGGGTATCTTACTGCGGCCCGGTTCTATCCAGCGCCATGCGCGCGCACGTTTGCAAAACCGTCGCTTCCCCCTTGAAAATACGTTGTTGCCAAATCGCTCCGCGAATCTCGTGAAATATCATATTTCGAATGATCACGATCGCGTGTACGGCGGTGGTTGTCTGCCGCGTTGCGGCCGGGTGCGTTGGCTTTTTTGTTTTGTTTGTCGCTCGCCGAGTGATCAAGCGCGAATAGTTAGTCATTCGAACCGACCGCGCGGCTCGTAGTCGTTTTACGTGCCCGCGTGCTCGCGCGCTTTCGCCCAAACGCTCGGCGGGTAAGGAAGCCGTGATCGTAAAAAGTTACGCGCACGGTTAAAGAATAAAGCGACTAGAGGACAGTCGCTCGTACGAAAATTGATATAATTAAAGCGATGTAGAAGCTGTACCACGTGACTTACTAGTGGAAGAGAGAGAGAGAGAGAGAGAGAGAGAGAGAGAGAGAGAGAGAGAGAGAGAGAGAGAGAGAGAGAGAGAGAGAGAGAGAGAGAGAGAGAGAGAGAGAGAGAGAGAGAGAGAGAGAGATAGCTAAAATTTTCGAGCGCAGGCTCCTCGGAGATTAATAAACGGTGTCTCAAAATGACCTGATATTTCTATTTATCAATAAAACGTATTATCTGTTCAAAAAGTACGAATATTTGCATTTTCATGTAAGGTACAAACATGGAGGTTATGTGTGGCCAATATCCGATAAATGGCCGCCTATTGTAACTGCCCCTATCTGCAAACTCACTCTTCTGACGACTACCAGCTAAAGGAGACTCGCTTCATTGGGTTTCAGGGTCGCCATTTCGTTGCAAAGTATTGTGAAGATATTTGAAGATATGTACTATAGAATAAAGATCACTAAACGCAATTTCAATTCTGTCAACTGGGTATTGATAAAAAGGTTGTCGAAATTCACCTTTTTCCCCCGGAGTCTCAACTGGTAGTCTCCTTAGGGGTTAGGCTACTGTGACGCGAAAGTCAGGGTTGTTTAAAAAAAATTACCTTTGAAGGAATTAGTAAGATGATTGAAAAGTCATTTGGACATTTATTTGTATGTACATTAACAAAGTTCCGTACCAAATTTCACTAAAAAAATATTGATTATTACAGAAGTTCTAAACAATCTCGTGAAGAACCTTTGAGTATGAGGGACGTAACGGTGACTTGATTTCGACAACCGGTTGATCTGAAAGCATAAAAAAACGAGTTCTTTCTCGAAATAGATAATGCTGACTAAAACTTGACCTAGGTTTCTTTTGTTATCGCGTTTCAATCATACAAAGAAGTTTACATTTTTATTCGTTCGTTAATAACTAATGAAAAAAGAATGTTAAGAAAAAATACTCGGTCGAGACTAAACTACGATTATACTGAATAAGTGTACCAAATTTTGAGACAATTCGTTCATTAGATGTCGAGAAATCGTGTACACCGTTGCGAAAAACATAGTTTCGAGAAAAACGCGTTTAAAGTTTGACGAGCAGTTCTACCGTTGTAATCATAAGTTTACCTTCAACCTGCGATTTCTGCACCATATGTTGGAACGTCCTCTTCAATTTGAGTTGCCTCAAGCAACGAACGAGAATTTGTCATTGTCACAGTAGCCCTCAAATGGTGATCATGGAAATGCCCAATACTTCGTATGTATTTGTACATACGAGGTTTATTAAATAAACAAGGTGACTTTATTTTTCTCGAAAAATATTGATTTATTCGTCAATATCTATTTTGTCCCCTTCAACGTAATCCCCCTCAGATATAATACACTTGTGCCAGCGTTTTGTCCAATCCTCGAAGCACTTCTGATATCCGCTTTTTGGTAGGGCCTTGAGCTCTCCCTCAGCGATGCGATCTGTTCTCCTCAATCGTGGCAAATCTCCGACCTTTCGTGGGTCTTTTCAGTTTTGGGAACTGAAAAAAGTCACAGGGGCCCAAGTCCGGTGAATACAGTGGCTGAGGCATGATTACGGTGTTGTTATTGGCGAAATAATCACGAACAAGTAACTATGTGTGAGCAGGTGCATTATCGTGATGCATAAGCCATGAATTGTTTTGCCACAAATCGATGGCAAAAAATCGCCAAGTACACCAAAAACACGTCTAACCTTTATATCTGTCAAAAACAAACTAAATATGCAAAATGGCTGATAATGTCAACATACGTTGGGGACATGTGTACCAACATAACCAAAAAAAAAATCGAACATCGAATGTACGTAGCCCGCGAAATTTGAAAAGTCACCTTATTTTTTTAACAAACCTCGTATGTGTGCCACTTTCAACGTGTACACACGAATATATATATATAATTAATGGATAATCCTGCAACCGTTGATAGCTTCGATCATGTCCTATGCTGAAATTTCACTTTAGCAAAAATCCCACGGATTTCAGATTTTGGGCTTTATGATATTTTTTCTTTCTTCGTATCTCCTTTTGGTTTCTCACGTGCCATTTTTTCAAATGACAACCTTTTTGATACGGCTTTTCAAAAAATACTCTAGGCTATTTGTTTTATCTGGAAAAGTCTTCTTTTTAACCTTAAATGTTAAGGAAACTTTATGAAAAAAGATCTTATACAGAATTTTCATACAAACCAATTGGAACATCGATGTTTGGAAGCTTGCGGTGTCAAAAAAATGTACCACGCATATCTTGCCAGTTACTTTGAAAAGTTGCTTGATTATTCTCGATTCATATAATTTGTAGAAATGACACGCGAAAAACCAAAATCAGGCGATTTTTTTCTCCCAAAAAGTAAGATGAAGCCCAAACTCTCGAAAACCCGTGGGATTTTTACTAAACTGAAATTCCAGCATATAGTAGGACACACAAACACACGTGCGTGTATATGGATTTGTCGGACTACGTGTGCGTGTATTCAGTAGAGACCTCTTTGGTGCCGTGATCACTCGCCACTTGGCAACCCTGTCAGTGCCGCGAGCACGAATCTCTGTCGTTGCCACGTGAACTCACCGAACATCTCTAAAAACTACGAGCCTTACCGCGCCCCCTCCTCTCCTCGGGCCCCTCTCTCGGTGGTTCTCATTCCGCGTTACGCGCGCGAGCTACGCCGAAGCATAGAAAGAAAGCACGCGACTGTACGCAATCGCACACGATATGAATGGAGCCAGAAAGGGAAGTCAGACCGGCGTCTTTTTTTCGCGCGGCGAAAGGGGGGGGGGGAAGCTCGTACGTACGCGATGGTTTTGAGTAACAATGTCACGTGTGTTGCGAAACTTCGACCTCCGCCCCTCTCCAGGGCTCCAGCCTTCCCTGTGCTAAATCTTTTGCCGTAGAGGGAGAGATGCGCGAGGATGATCGCTGGTGTTGCCGGTGTCGCTTTAATCACGATATTGAAGTTTGCATCGGTGGAACGCAACGAAAGTTCCGTAGCTCAAACCTTTTTGGGCCAAATTTGGGCTACGAAAGTCACTCACGCGTTTTTTTTTTTTGGGGGATTCTTGTCCGAAATCTGCACTCACATTTGCAGGATAAAATTCTTGATGACAAAAATGAAGAAGAAATTAAGGATGTTGAGTCCTTATGAAATATGTTAATGTTAATCGTTCAATAAATAGCTTCTCAATCGTCATAAAATTTTCACACGACCTCCTGAATACTTCATGTAAAAACATACGAAATTTTTAGAATTCTTTCATCATTACTTCAACCTCCTTAGGGGTTGAAATAAAAAATGATAAGAAAATTCGGAAAATGTCGTATGTTTTTGTATGAAGTATTTAAGAGGTCGTGTTAAAATTCCACGACGATTAGGAAGCTCGTTATTAAAAAATTAACATTTTGTTAAGAACAATTTTTAAAAGAAATTTAAAAAATGTATGACTAAACTTCGTTTTGTTTCCGTTGCTTTCAATATATTGTAGATATTACAAAATTGAGAGGTCAAAAAAAAAACTTATTGCAAAGTTACATCAGTTTCCATAAGACAACATTTAATTTGTGAATGTTAATTGTTCAATAACGAGCTTCCTAATTGTCGTGAAATTTTTACACGACCTCTGAAATACTTCGTACAACAACGTACCAAATCTTCAGAATTTTATTATCATTCGCGATTGGGGACTCAACATCCTTAAAAAGAAGAGGCTCCGTTGCATTCCAACGATGCAAACTTCAACATCGTCTTTAACCCTGCGTTGACGTTAGGGAACCTTTAGATTTTTTTTTACACGCATGAGCAGTTTATATCGCTGTCATCGAACATCCATAAGTCGAATATCCATAAGTGAGTATAGCCATAAATGAGCGCCAGAAATGGTGGGAGGTAGAGGAAAAATGAGTTTGTTTGGGTTTGTTTTTTTCGGTTTGTTTGGGTTTGGAAGCAGACTGATTTCTGACTGAGAATCGTCGGTCTATTTATACTGTTGTCTCATTTCTACTCTATACTTACCTTCAATACTCACTATATTTGTCTACTTCCCGCCGTTTCTGGCACTTATTTCTATTTTGTACTCACTTATGGATATTCGTAATTATGAATATTCTAGTTATATAGCGCCGTATAAATGAAACGATTTTTAGAATCGTAATTTTTCCGTTATATCTTCGGTAACTTGGCTTAAAGTTGTTGTACCAGTATACTGCAACGTATTTTTACTCGATTATGAAGTGTTTCAAAACGACCTGACATTTCAAATTGCGCGCCATTTTTTCTGTGGCGGACATAGAGTACTAATCTTTGACAGCTGCCATAAAAAAGTATTGAGGACCAGTCATGGAGAATTACACGATCGAGCAACGCGTAGAAATTGTTATTTGCTGCACTTGTTACTGCATAGTTATTGCAGACGAAGTTTCATGGTCGTGTTATCTCGCGCCGCGGCGATGTGAATTAACCACAGCAAGATCGTGCGATTAGACGCCAATACTTTATTGGCGATTTTCTGAAAGGAAAAGTGTATGCCAATGATCCACAGACCATTCCGGAGCTCAACGAAGCAATTGGACGCAGCATTAATGAAATTAGTCCGCAATTATGGCAAGATGTTATTGAAAATTTCGTTAGAAGAGTGAACGTTTGCAAACAGGAACGAGGCGGCCATTTATCGGATATTGTGTTCCGCACATAACCTCCATGTTTGTACCTTATATTGAAAGAAAAATATTCGTACTTTTCAAACAAATAATAAGTTATAATAATAAATTGAAACGTCAGGTTATTTTGGGACCCCTATAGACGAAAATCAGTTAATTGTTAATTAACGGTTAATTAACAGTTAATTAACGGTGTCGATACACGAAATCGCCCATGGATCGTCGGCGGACAATAAATTTCGCCCTCTCGATGCCCACCATCCGTCCACTCGGTCTTTACCGCGTCTCTTCTCTTCCCCCCGTTTATGTGCCTGCTTCTCTCTTTCTCCCCCTTTCCCCTCGCCGCCCAAAGCTCGCGCACACACGTCGACGATGATTTACAGAGGAAGCGCTGGCAACGCTGTTCCGCACATTCTTTGCGGTAGGCGCATAGTCGTAACGACGTAACGAGTCTACCTGTGTGGACCCAATTCTTGGTTCGGGGTCCCCGGGCGCGCGCCCCCGGTGTACGCGCCGTGTTATGCGTGTACCTGCGTCGAAGGGACGTACACCCATCGGCGATCGTTTGCTCCCTCCACCGCCCCGACCGCGCTCTCCCCCTCTCTTCGACCGCCTCGCCCTTCACTAGAGCGGCCGCGGCGCTCTCAGCACCACGCTCGACTTTGTTAGACCCCCCCCCCCTCGCTGCTAGACTTGTTGGACTGCCTCGCGTTTTCTCCTCGCCATTGCGAAGTACAGTTATTTGACATGTGTATCTCGCGCTCCCTTCGCTATTTGCCTTTTTCGCTTTATTTCTCGGGGTTCTGAAGTAGAGCTGAGGGCTCTAGGAGTTGAGCGCAGCCCGCGTAGCCGTGTTCGTGATACTGGACTGACGCGATGCCAGCGTAGCGTTGCCACTTACAGGAGTAGTATGCGGATCGCCCGCCCGTGGCGCAGCGGAGGGGGAACGACACTATCGGCCGCGAAGGGTAGAGGGCGTTGGGAGCTATAACTCTCATAACCCTCGCTTTAAGGAGGTACGATCATTACTACGAATCCAAATTTCGGATTTGAAATTTTTAGATGATTTTGACGAATACTTTATGCGCCTATTGCCAAAATTTGAGCTATTTTGACCGTTTAGTTTTTTCGCAATAAAACTGCAAAGTTGTGCACTTTGAGTTACCGAAGCACGTCGTCTTATGGAGACGGTCAACCGGAAGCGCGATGATCCAACTAAACCCGTTGGAAAACTCAAATTCGATAGATTAGATATAATAGATATTGTAAAAAATAAGAAAATCAATCTTCACCGTGTAGTTAAAGCACTACATTACAAGAAAGTTTCAATTTCCGGTTGAAAATGGTCAACGACGAATTAGCACCCACAGACTTAGCAACGTCGCGAGTAACAGCTGATGCGTTTGGCGAACATAACCCAGCTTTGTTTTGAAATTAATTTGAATAGAAACCGCCACAAAATATGCAAACAATAATTTATGGAGTTTTATCATTTATCACGTATCAATAATATGTATAATTATATTCTGCCTATCGTGTTAATTCCGCTGAGGTTGTTCGAGCCTATTTTTAATAGGTTTCCGGCTGATTTTTGTTTTTGTCTTTTTAGTCCGATTTTATGGTGGATATGTTAATATTATTATTACGAAGATTACTACCGAGTCGTTGACAATCGAATTTTTCAGTTTTTATTTGTTCACGTGCCATAAATTCATCATTTACCACAACAGTTGGCACACTATAATCGATAATACGAATAATAAACATAGCTAAACATCAATCAGAGAAGCTCTGGGTCAAATAAATTTAGACTTTTTTTTTACCCCGTGGAATTCCAAGATTAAATTTTAAAACAATATATATGTTATAGTCTAGACTATATTGAGCCTTTACGATTTTCTTTTTCTATTTATGACAACTGATTACCGAAAACTAAACTTTTGTAAACATTTAGAGAAAAAAAACTCACTTTGCCCATCGTAAACCGTATAAAGGTTCTCCCAAAATTATCGGACATTTTGATTTCTTAATAAAACGTCTTGCTTATTTAGGAGTAGGAATATTTTTGTTTTAATGTAAGGTACAAACATGGAGGTTATGTGTGGAAGAAATTATCCGATAAATAGCCACCTCGTCCCTGTTTGCAAATCATCGTTCTTTTGACAAAATTTGACTTATTTCATTAATGGTGCGTCCAATTCCTGTCTTGAGCTCCGAAATGGTCTGTGGATCATTGGCATTCACTTTTTCTTTAATAAAAAAAAACCCCCAAAGAAAGAAGTCCAATGGCGTGAAATAGCATGAACTTGGTGGGCAATTAACATTGACCACCAACTAGACCGCTCGGACTATCTTAAGGACATGTACAAGGTTAACATAACCTCACAAATTTTCGTATTGAGTGTTCGGACGAACAAATCATCAAGCACTGTAGATTTCACTGACGCGGAGCTTGACGATTTTCTTGTGTCCTAAATTTTATTCATTTCCGCGAAATCTCTGATCGAAAACTTCAACTTTTTATGTCGCACTCGTATGTCACATGGTACAGCTTCTAGTTCGATTTGAGAGTCTTACCGGAGTGCTCTACAATGACGATCGAAAATTGACGCCGTAGAATCTCGTTGTACGCGTTCGTGTGGAACGTTGCTTTGCTCTTAGAAACGATGAGAAAATGAAAAAATGGCACGATGGAAAGAAAAAGTACAGAATGTTTGAAGATTTTTGCATAATTCAAGAGCGCGAGAAATATTCATCGGTTCGCCGAAAGTTGGAGAAATATTCGTTCAAACGCTCGATCCCTCGAGGCTTCTATGTCCATTCTCATCCAGACTTTCATTTTTCACCTTTGCCTTTCTCCTCTCTCATTTTTTCGCTCTTTCCAGTTTTCATTTTTGTCTCCCTACTCGCCACTTCTGTTTCCTCTCCTCTCCCTCCCGCTCTCTTCGGTAGCCTTGTTCGCAAGAGTCGTAAGACGATTACCCTCACTCGATCGTCTCGCAGACCAAACGCGCTCGCGTGGTTTTTGTGCGAATGAGGCACATGCCGCAACGCGCGCCACATTGAAGTCGGGCAACAGCGATTGGCTGAAGCCGCGCGTTGTCATATATTTTGTAATATTCGCGGGGTTCATGGACGCGGCCGTGCCACACGGGCCTGGATGTTTTCTGGGTGGGGATGAGTATTGTATTTCGGCAGTTCTTGCATCAGCCGCACTCGTGGCGCTACACGAAGTAGCCGTCGTTCAAGAACGTGCATCGTTAACGGTCGCTCTCGATAAAATTCGTGAAATCGACACTGAGCTAAGACGGTGAAGTAAAGGCAGCAAAACTTTTTGCCAAAGTGGTCTGTTCGAAAAATCTTCAATAATCTAGAATTCGTCTAAATTGACACGATTTTTTTTTCCATCGATTATGAAAGAATTTGGCTTTTGTGAATCGTCGAGAAACCCTCTACATTTTTTGGTCACGTGCGTAATAACCGGACACGAAGCTTCTACGCTGTTTTATGCTCCAGACTAAATAACACACAATAATAGTTATATAAATATGAAAAGAAGTTAGAGATGGCGAAATTAACGGAAAAAACTTTTTACGCAATGTTCGATGCTTAAGAATAAATACCACAAAATAGAAGCTATAAAAATAATTAAAAAACGAAGAAGTTAAAAAAATATAGAAATTAACAGAAAAAATGTCTTAACACAATGCTTGATGCTCAAGAAATTAACGGGAAAAACTTTTTACCCAATGTTCGATGCTTAAGAATAAATAACACAAAATAGAAGTTATAAAACAAAACAAAAAAGAAGTTAAAAAAATATAGAAATCAACAGAAAAAAGTGTCTTAACACAATGCTTCATGCTCAAGAAAATTAGCTCAAGAAATTAACGGGAAAAACTTTTTGCCCAATGTTCGATGCTTTAGAATAAATAACACAAAATAGAAGTTATATAAATAAAGAAAAAGAAGTTAAAAATATATAGAAATTAAAAGAAAAAAATGTCTTAACACAATGCTTGATGCTCAAGAAATTAACGCAAAAAACTTTTTATGCAATGTTCGATGCTTAAGAATAAATAACACAAAATAGAAGTTATATAAATAAAAAAAAGAAGTTAAAAATATATAGAAATTAACAGAAAATAATGTCTTAACACAATAATTGATGCTCAAGAAAATTAGCTCAAGAAATTAACGGAAAAAACTTTTTACACAATGTTCGATGCTTAAGAATAAATAACACAAAATAGAAGCTATAAAAATTATTTAAAAAAAAAGAAGTTAAAAAAATATAGAAATTAACAGAAAAAATGTCTTAACACAATGCTTGATGCTCAAGGAAGCATAACACACAAATGAAAGTTTTATGAATATAAAAAGAAATTGGGAAATCAACAAAAAAAAACCCTTTTTACGCAATGTGTGATGCTCAAGAATATGCTTTGAAGACTCGATGGCTTGTGCAATGCTGTTCAAAAGATCGAAGATATGATGAGAAATGACCTCCTAGGAGAAAGGCGTACGGAATCTGATAGAAATAGTTGGAACAAAAATTCAGAGGATTTTAGTATTTGGAGCGATAATCATAAACTGGTTAATCGAAACTGAATCTCAAACACAACTGGAGAAAGTGTTTCTGATGAGCTGTCTGTCTACTTGAGGAGACCGGTTGGCCGGCTTTGTGAAAATCCACTAGAAGTATGGTCAGATTATAAACAATTTCCGAAATTGTACAAGATATCCTATAAATATTCAACTTTGGTAGCTAGCTCGGTACACCATCAGACAGACGTTTTTTTTCGAAAGCTTCAAAAGTTTTAAATCAATAGCGCAACAGAATACAGGGAAAGCGTGTTAGTAAAATCTTATTTGTGCAAAGTTTGGAGAGGAAGTATTGGGATTTCTAATTTAGAAATTAGAAATCCCAATATTTCCTCTCCCCTCAGATATCCCAATGGATAATTGATTTCTAATCAAAATATTTAATAGCAAAAATAAAGCTCGATTTAAACATTGATAAAACTTTATTAAAACATAAATGAAGCTCGATTGAATTGAAAACCTTGGACTATGTCTAATTTTTCTAACTTCCTATCCTATACTTTAACTAATAGAAAACGATGTTTTTATTCCCTGTATCGAAAACAGTGATATTTTTATTCGCTTCATCGAAAACATCCATGTTTTTATTCGATGCACTTAAAGCATCGATGTTTTTATGTGATGCATCGAAAACATCGATGTTTTTATTCGATGCACTTCAAACATCGATGTTTTTATATGATACATCGAAAACATCGATGTTTTTATTTGATGCATCGAAAACATCGATGTTTTTATTCGAAACATCTATGCAACGTTTCGATGCATCGTGAAACATCGATGTTTTCATTTGATGCATCGAAAACATCGATGTTTTTATTCGAAACATCCATGCAACGTTTCGATGCATCATAAAACATCGATGTTTTTATTTGATGCATCGAAAACATCGATGTTTTTATTCGAAACATCTATGCAACGTTTCGATGCATCGTAAAACATCTATGCAACCTTTCGATGCATCGTAAAACATCTATGCATCGTTTCGATGCATCGAAAACATCGATGTTTTTATTCGACACATCTATGCAACGTTTTGATGCATCGTAAAACATCTATGCAACGTTTTGATGCATCGTAAAACATCTATGCAACCTTTCGATGCATCGTAAACGTCTATGCATCGAAAACATCGATGTTTTTATTCGAAACATCTATGCAACGTTTTGATGCATCCTAAAACATCTATGCAACGTTTCGATGCATCGTAAAACATCGATGTTTTTATTTGATGCATCGAAAACATCGATGTTTTTATTCGAAACATCTATGCAACGTTTCGATGCATCGTAAAACATCTATGCAACGTTTCGATGCATCGTAAAACATCTATGCAACCTTTCGATGCATCGTAAAACATCTATGCATCGTTTCGATGCATCGAAAACATCGATGTTTTTATTCGAAATATCTATGCAACGTTTTGATGCATCGTAAAACATCTATGCAACGTTTTGATTCATCGTAAAACATCGATGCAACCTTTCGATGCATCGTAAACGTCTATGCATCGAAAACATCGATGTTTTTATTCGAAACATCTATGCAACGTTTTGATGCATCCTAAAACATCTATGCAACGTTTCGATGCATCCTAAAACATCTATGCAACGTTTCGATGCATCCTAAAACATTTATGCAACGTTTCGATGCATCCTAAAACATCTATAGAACGTTTCGATGCATCGTAAAACATCTATGGAACGTTTCGATGCATCCTAAAACATCTATGCAACGTTTCGTTGCATCGTAAAACAACTGTGCGACGTTTCGGCGCATCACATCGAAAAAAACATCAATGTATTTTTTCCATGAAAATGCCTAAATGATATTCATACTAAATAGATGTGTAATTAATTTTATGATTGAATGACTTTTTCATACGAAAAAAAATTGTTAAATTCGCACACGATTTTATACCCGTTACTGTCGCCTAAGGCCTTATCACAATAGCCAACTTGCAAGAAATCAAGAACGAAATAATTGTTTACTTTTGAGGCTATACTTTGACCGGCCATATTGAAATATCGCTGCGCAACCTCTAGGTCGTGAAAATCGCGAATCGCTTCAACCCTGGCGCCCCCCTCCGTCTCCTGCTCTTCCTCTCCCGTCATCGACATGCGTTCAAACTACCGCATATTTCTTTCCGTTTCCCCCAAACGTCAACGAGAACGAGACAACACCTGCTCTGATTTTCCGGGGGGGGGGGGGGGCTGAGTCAGGTAGCAAAGTTTCTTTACGAGAGAGCGCCACAATTTGAGCATCGACGCGTGTAAAGTATTTTTCGATGAAAGCCCTTGGCTACCGGGTTTACTCGGACGGTTGGGGGCTTGAGTAGGCAGTCGATTGCGTTCGACGTATCAAGAAAACGCCGTATGCAGCAAAACCTCCGTAATTCCCGCCACAAAAATCCTTCAGGTAGATTACCCGCCATTATCCCCACCAGTTCTCAATAAGTTGCTCCCACGTAGACGCGTTCTCTCCTCGGCCGCTGCCACCTCTACACCCAAAAGCGCAGTGGGGAGAAAGCGCCGAAGTGGCGGGGTTGGGGGGGGGGGCACGTCTCCGAAGAGAGAAAAGAGCCGGTACAAGGGCACGGTGGTAAACGGGACGCTACCAAGCAACGCTCACGTAGCGACTGGAGGAGAAGAGAAATGTCTCCTCCCACTCTTCGTCCCTCAATCGTCAGCCGCAATCTCGACTGGATTTCTCTCAAAGGGCATAATTTCAGTTTTCAAGGACGCGCGGGCCACGAAGCCCTGCTGTCGTTTTCACCGTCGCGTCTCTAAAACGGACAACCGAATTCTCGCGTGAAGCGTTCGAGGCAATTTTCGCTTTCTCGCACTTCCCGCGTACTCCGTGGCTCTGCTGTTCAATTTTCGCTGATCGACAAATCGTCTATAGTTCGTGGCTTACTCACTGGGCGCGCTTTCTCCGGCGTGTACACGTCGAAGATCGCGAAAGCCGCTTTCTCGCGCGCGTCAAGTGATTGGGTATAGAGCAGAGAGAAGTTCGCGATAGTTCGGCGCAAGAATAACGTCTTTGCGGACGTTGACGGAGTCAAGCTCCCCTCCCCTCCCCAACGGTTCTCCCAATGGCGTCGTCGACGCACGCCGCGAAGCATGGGTACGTCTCTCGTCTTTATATTCTTCTCGTTCTCAATCGCGACGCTCGAGACTCTGCCCGTCGTGTTTCTTCGGGTCGGTTCGGCCTCGCGATGAATCTCGCGCAATTCGAGCGTTCAAAAGTTTCCTTCGCCCGAGAACGCTCCGATCGCATTCCTTGCCGGCGGTGCCTCTCTCGAACGCGACGAACGAAACTGACGATGAGCGTGATCTTTTTTTCCGCCCGTCTCTAACGCGGCTTCGTATCACTCGAGGCTACTGTGTGTCGAATATATTCGACGTTCCGCCAACACGAGTCACGCGAGTTTACTGTACGTACGTTTGTGTTTACCTGGCAAAATGTCGAGTCAACGGGAGAAAGAGCTTCGGAAGTATCGAAACGTTGCGCGCTTTGGAACGCCACGAAAGTTTTTTGCGTCTAGTCGGTCGCGAACGGGAGGCTAAGGATAAAAATATGGCGGCATAAATAAGGAATCGTTTGAACTCGATTGTTTTTTTTTTTTTTGGAACTTGCGCAGGAACGCAAGCGCCGGAAACGGTAATCCGTGCCAAATCTGCTGCACGTGATTTTCCGATTGGAACTCGGTCAGAGATGTGCCCTGAGAGTTGAACTCAGCTGGGGCGGCAGGACTTGAGCTGCGCAGGCACCATTTTAGAAATCCTGGAAATCAGTTTCTTCAAAATATCTTCCGACCGGTTGATCCACGGTGAAAATAGTCTAAATCGTTTTTGTAGAGGAGAACATTTTCTATAACTCACTCTTAAAATTAGGATCTTTGTTGTTGTATTATTAATATTTTTTTCGAACTATAGCGAGTCGACTTTATTTGAAAATAGTTTTTTGAAAATATGTGCTCAGCGATTCACCGTAGAATAAAAATAGTTATTAACAATCTTGCAGAGCGTGGAATCCCCTGTAAAACGAGTGGTGAACTTTTTTCCGCAGCATTGATAGTTCAAGGTTTATGGCGCGGCAAACATCGACACAATGTGCGCGAGGTCGATGGAGTCGACGATAACGTTCCAAACGGACATTGACGTACAGGGAATGCGAGGTCGAGCAACCGCGAAACCGCGTTTTCCCTGCGACCGTGTTTTCTCGTTTTTCAAACGCACAGACGCCTTCGTCGTGAGGTCCATTTCCGTTCGTAGATGACGCGCGTAAAAATATCCCCCGAAAAGCCGGTTGCGCGTAACGCTTCGTAGTGAAAACGCGGGAAAAGGGAGTGGCTGTTTTATCTGCGGGTCTTCTCCACAAAGTGGAGAAGACTGTGCGAACGAAAGATAAGACTGTGCGAAAAGAGGGTGAGAGCCTGCTGAGGGGATTGGACGGCACAAGGTAACTGGGAGAAACTTTCGGAATCGTACTTTTCTTCGAGGGTGGCATTAATTATTTGCGAAATAATTGTAAAGTTCACTTTTCGGTAGGCACGGGGCTGTTGAATACGTTTATTCGCACATCTAGAAATATTATGCCAGCTGCAATTTTCGAAGCTGGTTCGACGAATAATCTGACAAACTAAATAGGGTGAAGTAAACGGATGATACAGGGTCTGCAGAAAGAGTGGCCGAATTTGCAGAAAATTGGCTAACCATCGACGAAACCGGGGCTAGGTAATTTTCAAATGCCGATTCGGGTAGTATGTGACATCCGTGGTTAAGGCTCAAAACCCATGCCACTTAAGGGGCTACATCTACCTAGAGGCGCGAAAAAAAGGGTAAATTCCGATTTTTTTTTTCTGGGAAACGGTTGGTGACAAAGGAACGCATTTTTTTTAACACAAACGTGCATATATTAAGGAGGTACGATCATTACTACAAATCCAACTTTCGGATTTGAAGTTTTTATACGATTTTGACGAATACTTTATGCGCCTATTGCCATAATTTGAGCTATTTTGACCGTTTAGTTTTTTCGCAATAAAACTGCAAAGTCGAGCACTTTGAGTTACCGAAGCGGGTCGTCTTACGGAGACGGTCAACCGTAAGTGCGGTGATCGTGGTTTTTCTGCTCACGTATCCAACTAAACCCGTTCGAAAACTCAAATTCGATAGATTAGATATAATAGATATTGTAAAAAATAAGAAAATCAATCTTCACCGTGTAGTTAAAGCACTACATTACAAGGAAGTTTCTATTTCCGGTTGAAAATGGTCAGAACGACGAAATAGCACCCACAGACTTAGCAACGTCGCGAGTAACAGCTGATGCGTTTGGCGAACATAACTCAGCTTTGTTTTGAAATTAATTTGAATAGAAGCCGCCACAAAATGTGCAAACAACAATTTATGGAGTTTTATCATTTATCACGTATCAATAATATGTATGATTATATTCTGCCTATCGTAATTCCGCTGAGGTAATTCAAGCCTATTTTTAATAGGTTTCCGGCTGATTTTTGTTTTTGTCTTTTTAGTCCGTTTTTATGGTGGATATGTTAATATTATTATTACGAAGATTACTACCGAGTCGTTGACAATCGAATTTTTCAGTTTTTATTTGTTCACGTGCCATAAATTCATCATTCACCACAACATTTGGCACACTATAATCGATAATACGAATAATCAACATAAGTGAACATCAATCAGAGCAGCTGTGGGTAAAATAAATGTAGACTCTTTTTTGACCCCGTGGAAGTGATCGTACCTCCTGAAAAACGTTTCATACAGAAAAACAACAAAAACATGGCCGCCGCACATACTGGTATTTAAGCCAATTAGACGGCCAAAACTATTTTCTTTGTTTTGCGTATTACAAATCGTGGTTTGTTCTGTATATTAAAAATCGCCTCATTTGGGTAACGGGAAGGGGTCGCCCATGTTCGGTGTCTATTCACCATTCTCAGGTAGCAGTTTTTTTACCTGGGACAAATTTGAGGATCTCTAGCTTTGGCCGTCTAATTCGCAGATGGTTTTTCTTAATTGCGTTTTTCAACAACATGGCGACGAATTGAAATTCGAGCATACAAAATACATTTTAAAAAAGTCGTCATTTTTGCGTAACTATTAAAAAATGAAGATCAATTTAAAAAAAGTGAGATCGCCAACGAGCTTCAAATGTTTCTCATCGTATCTCCTGCAAATTTGGAAACGATCCATCAGCTGGTTCTCGAGATATGTGCACCGAATTCGAAAACTGCTTCGAGAAAAACGCGTTTTAAGGAGGTACGATCACTTCCTCGGGGTCAAAAACGAGTCTAAATTTTTTTAACCCACAGCTGCTCTGATTTATGTTTACTTATGTTGATTACTCGTATTATCGATTATCGTGTGCCAAATGTTGTGGCAAATGATGAATTAATTGCACATGAACAAATAAAAACCGAAAAATTAGGTTGCCAACGACTCGGTAGTAATCTTCGTAATAATATTAACGTAATCAAATTCATCAAATAAGCGCAAAAAGTATTCGTCAAAATCATATAAAAATTTCAAATCCGAAAGTTGGATTCGTAGTAATGATCGTACATCCTTAAGGCGTTACCCCCACTTGTAGCGCAAAAAAAAGCCTTTTTCGTGAATTTTTTTAAAGAAAACTACAAAACTTTTTTAATCGATCAATATACCATCTTAAAGAACACATCTTGAAGAACTTTCTGTAATTTTTTTATTGAAAAATATTACATTGTTTAGTGGCAAATGGCCGTCAAAGAAATAATATTTTTATGTACACGGTTTGCGGTGACCAACATTGCGGCGAAGTGGATCATCTGAAAAAAAATGCGGATGGATTTAGTCAAATATAAGTATAAACTAGTCTTTAATCGAAGGATTAAAGACTAGTTTATCGAACGGATTCTTCTCTTTCAACGCTCATATCTCAGTCAATTTTGTTCGGATCGACTTGAAATTTTCAGGACATATTCTCAGATACTGATACTTCAAAAAAATGCAATAAAAAAACCGATTTTTTCAAAATCGCAAGTGGGGGTAACCCCTTAAGTACCGCGCCACTACCGCTCGCCCGGCTAACTGTTAGAAGCTGTTTTACGAATCCTTCAATGACATCTTCAGGGAATGTAGCTGAAAGATAGTACTATCGTATAAAAATATTTTTGGAAAATGCTATTTTTTTTACCCACTTAGGTTGATGTAACCCCTTAAGGAATTTATCTCCCTTAAGTCCTCCGACAATGTGACGGTTCTTTTTCGAAATATCAATCACACGATTTTACGTTTGTCACACTCGTGTCTTCGCGGTTGATCGAGGACGAAGAAGCGCGAAAAGGATATGAGAGCAAACGGGTTGAAGCGACTATCCTCTAAGCTCTCCGAAGCGATTACATTATTCTCCCCTCCATCCCAAACCTCGTGCGAAGGAAGTATTTGGACGCTGCTCGTGACGCAATGGACGCCAGCGACGCTGTTGCGTCGGCGTTCGCGCGCTGGCGCTACCTGTTGCTCTCGTTTTAAATCGCGCACGCCAACGCCAAAGATCGTTCGTCTCCCCCCCCCCCTTCACCACAGATGACTGTTCCTACTTTTCCGTACGCATCTGATATTACACGAACATTCGTTAGGCGGTTGACCTAGCTGCTTTTCAATCAGATATTCTTTTATTTCTTATTTCGGAGTCTTCGTAGGATTACGCGATCTTTCGAAGCTCCCGAAAATGACGCCGTCTTAAAATCGGATCGTTACAGTTGTCTCGTCGCGTGCAACTCTCGGCTTTTTTCGTCTTCCGCCACCTTCTCTCGTTCTCCGCGTCTCCCTCGGTTCGAACTGGACTCTCGATTTACAGACCGCGGACCCCCACTCCCTACACGCTTTTTTCTCTCCCCCCCCCCCCCCCTCGCCACTTTCGTTGCCCGAGTCTTACGTGCTCGCGGTGTCGTCGACGACTGGGCGACTTCTTCGAATCGATTGCGTCCCCCTCCCGTCGTTCCGATAATAACGAACTCCGAACTATCCTTTGTTCGCACGAGGCGTACCAACGGCACAGCTCAAGATGGAACATCGAACGGTTCGGATACCCGCTCGGTAGCTACGAAAGCGCGGATATTCGCCAATCGCTCGAAATTCATCGACATGCTGCTCGTACTCGAGCAAACATTTCCCATGACCCCAACGCTCCGTACGAATCTCACCGGGGTGAGGGTTCTTATTTATGTATTTATCGATCAATATGACTACACGGGGATAAAATAATTTCCATTACTGGGGCTACCAGGATTCCGGTATTTTTCGCCCCCAACGGTGCCCCACGTGGTCCTTTGTCCAATTACGTAACGTCAATTGCATCGCGAACGTCCGAGTGGGGGCTCTCGGTGCTGTATTCTCACAAACGTTGGTCAACGTAATTGCTTCTCATTGGCTGAGGAAAAGCGCGTGTGAAACTAATTCGGTCCTTTAATTCCTGGTAATTGCTAATAATTCGTGAATCCTGGTCAGAAAAAACGGGAATGGTGTCAGCCATTTTGGAAAAAAATGTTGGAGCGACGAGGCGACGTCGCCGGCGATACCTGAAAGAACGCGAGCAGGGGACTCTAACGGATTTCTAGGATTTCTCGCATCTAGCGTAGGGAGATGTGGAGGGGTATTGGAGAATAGATGCGAAAAAAGTCGTTCGCGATGCGACGATTTTAGCCGCGAGCTTCAACTCGTTCGATTGTCAATTGTACTTCGTGTTTTTATCGAGAACATTATTACAAATTGTGCCGGTCACTCGAGGCCCCCGAGCAATTGAGCGTAGTTAATGCGAAAGTAACCGTCCACCCGATTTCTTTCTACACCCCCCCTCCTAACCCCGCGCGCTCGCTGTCGCCTTCCGGCCCCGCCCCCTTTCTCCCTCTCTGGTCTTCTCGCGCTGCCTCTCATTCCGAACCGCTCTCGACGTCTGCCCTTATCTTTCGCTCGCAGATTCACCTTTCGTGTCACGCGCCCCAACGGAGAGCGCGAACGACCGACTCGTAATTCATTCCTCGGAAAATTATACCACGGTCGGTAAAACAAAACTGGGCTTGAAATCCCCACTTCGAGTTTCGCATTCAACTTTTCTCGAGGCGTTGATTTTTCTTAACACCGACCGAGGCCGCGCCATGAGAGCAATCGCCGTATTCATTTGAACTGATATTACGGAAGAAAAAGTGTTTTTACGTTTTGTAAAATGACGAAACGCGTGTCCGGCCGGTTCGGAATGTCGGGAAAAAAATTCCGCCGCTTTATTCGTCGATTAGACGCCCCCTGTATATTCAGTTTCGAGAGATGGTTATTCTTGCGAGAAATCCGTTGATAAACTTCGGCAGTTTTTACGCGTCTCGCGTGGTCGCGGAAGGAGGGACGAAGAAAGAGAGAGGGTGAAAGAGAGAGTTCACAAGCGCCATTTGCCCCGCATTGTGAAAGACGAGCGACTGGCAAAAGTTCAACGTCATTTCCCACGGTGTGTGTCGTGTAAAAGCCATCAGGGCTTCCAGTCCCGGCGTAAACGCTCACGGGGGAGAGTACTCAACGCCTTCCGGCGCCCTCTCGCGGCTCGGACGGAGGCGAAATCCGCGCGAAATATTGCCCGAGCGAGCGAGCAAGAGAAAAGGACGAGTTATTCTACTAGCTCGTTCGAGCTCCCGCACATAACGCGCGGTTAGCGGTTGGTCGACGCGCACGCCGTGGCTCTGTAGCTCGGGGACCGCGTAGCCGTGATTGGTGCGACGCCGCGCATGCGCGTGTAGCAGCCGCACCGGCAGCGGATCGTCGCCGGCACTAGCGTAGCCTCGGTCCACGAGCAACTAGCCGCGAAGTGTAAAAAAGTTCTTCAAGAGATTTGAAAACAAAAAAGAGTCGCTTCACTCGTCGGGAAATGTACGGCTCAGTTTGCGAGAAGGGCGAAGTGCCGAGAGGTTCGAAGAGACTCCAGAAAACTATAGACAACAAATTAAGAGAAACGGCGACTCGTAGCGCGTGGAGCGACCGGCGAAGAGGCGGCAGTGGGGATAGAATCGTCGAGAGACCGACCCGAAAACCTCCACGATCCGGAACGGCAAAAAAATCCCCTCCCCCACCGGCTCTGCTACCCCCCCCCCCCCCCCCTCTGGCGAGCGCGTTACGCTAGCTGCTCGTACAGCGGACAGTACCGAGCCGACCCTTCTGTTGCTCAGTTCCGTTCTCTTTTGTTTGTACCAGTATGCAAAAAACCCGCGGCGAAGGCCGGACGAGAAGTTGAAACGCTGGAATCCCCCACGTCCATTCGAAATCAGTGTGCGCGATAGCTTGAAAACGTCGAAAAGGTCTCGGTATTGAAAAAAGAACGAAAATCTCACAGCAATAAATTCTCCAAATCGATAAATCCCTATAGTGTTTATCGCGTTCCGCTCGGTCGTCAACGGTTCCGATTTATCGGAGCAAAAAAAATTCGTTTCGTGGCAAAGTTTTGGGGTCCGCTCGTAGTCTATTAATCTTTGATACGTCCAATCTGTGTAAACACATGAATATGTGTGCATTCTGAATCTCGTACACGTACAGGCTCTTTCTCTCTCCTTCTCTCGGTAGGCTTCGTCGTAAAAGTTGAACGCGTACGCGACTGACGCGCTCTCTCGTTTCCCGAGGCAGGTTAACGACAGTTAACCTTCCCGCATCTCGACCAACGACGAGTTACACACGAGTCAGCGATTCAGCTCGCGGTTCTTTCCCCGTCTCTCTCTCTCTTGAATCTCCACTTCGGTGGCTTCGTCCCTCGGCCTCTGTGTGAGTGCGCGCGCTTGTGTTTGTCAATCGAGGGGAGGTGATGGGCCGCGTAACGCACGCGAGAGACAAAGCGGGCAGGCGTGCGGGTTGAGCACCGCTGCCCGCGAAGCAACAGGTTAGGGTAACACGACGCGGCAGGAAGAGGGGGGGGGGGGTGCGCGTGGTTCTCACCGGAATTTCTGCGGATTTTCCGCAAATCGTGGCGTTTCTCATTCCCACGATAAAAGCCAGGTAAATACGCCACGGCGGAGGCGAGAAACACGAAAACTATCGTGGCAAGCGGAGGAGACGCTGTGTGTACATCGGCGGATTACTTTTTTGCCTTTCGACGAAGCGAGAACGTGCTAAGTGAGTGATGGTCTAGTGCGCATGTGTCAAAGGTGTGACTAGATCCACACTCATTAAGCAAGTTTTGTTTTAAACAACGGATCGTGTTCGAGAGAGTGGCTTTTTCTCAGGTGTCCATCCGGCGGGGCGGGGGGGGGGGGCTCGAGTGGCTCTCATCCCGCGTCAGTTTTCTACGATCGAGCGGTACGTCCACTCGCGGGGACTCGCCAATCGTAATCGATTACGAAGAGACGGACGGCGAACGCTGGCGAACTATCTAATTGTTCAATTAACTCGGTGCACGCGTGGATCGATCTCGAATACTCTTCGAATCCAGTATCCACTGTATACGAATATATTCCTCGTTTTTTGACTTCTGTGTGCTGTTTTTTTTTTCGCTTCTCCATTGTAGCCGAAGAAGCCTTGAGGGCAATCCCATAGACGAGTATGAATTTGGTGCACGTAGAGTTTGAGCAACCGTGACTAGATACACACTCGTCTACGGGGTACACGGAAAACGCCAATTGCCGAGCGAGTCTGCGGAGTATTCTCAACCAACGCGCGAAATTAATCTTTTCTACGTTGATCGCGATGAGCCAGACACGAGAGGCTACAGCCCGTCTAATTTTCATCAGATCAAGAGGACCAGAAGTCCGGACGGCGCGGACGCGTCCGACGTACCACGGCACAAGATACGCGCCCTCGACGTTGCGTACTCACCCGTCGGCCATTCCAAAAGAGCGTGAGTACCGAAGGTGCGCGTAAGTGGGAAGCTCGCGCTCGACGTTTTGATCCGAAAATGTGTTTCAGGGACACGCCGAGGAGAGTCCTCGACGGCCAGATCAGGGGAAAGATCCTCGAGAAGTTCGGCGACGAGGACGTCGATTGGAAGACGTCCGAAAGATGGGAGGCGGAAGTCGGCAAGACGAAAGATCCTCACGTACCTGCTGGTGCGATGTACATGTTCGAACTGCTGTCCAAAAAAGCGAACAACATTCAACACGTTTGTCGAGAATACGGGGCGAGATTGTGCAGCGCGTGGTACAAGACGAGCGGCACGGACGCGCCTCTTTTAACGGCCAACGTGAGGAATCTGTCGCAGACGAATTTTCGCACCTGGGGTAGAATAATATGCGAGATGGATGGTAAATTGAACGCCACCGCGATAATGCTAGAAGGCTGCAAACATCCGGCTCAGCACGGCGCGTCGCCTATCGTCGCTTTGGATCTCACGGGTATTTCCAGCTACTCGATATTCCCCGGGCAGATACTCGCTGTGGAGGCCACTAATCCAACCGGCAACGAACTCGTCGCACGCACGATATTCTCGTCCGGCTACACGAAACCCTCGCCAGCACCGAAAATCAAGCAAGATTTGCGGCTGGTCGTTGCCGCGGGACCGTTCACAGGCGGCAACGAGGGCCTCGACTACGAGCCCCTCTTTCAACTGATGGAACGCGTCGCTGAAATCGAGCCCCACGTTCTCGTACTCGTCGGTCCATTCGTACCGTCCAATCATCCGGATATACGGGACGCAACGATACTCGACACTTTTCAAGAATTGTTTCAAGAGCTCGTCGAGAAAGTAATGACGTTCGTCAAAGGGTACGCGCACAGGGTCGATGAGAAGCGAAGTCGATCGGTTGAACATTGTTCCTTTTTTTCTTGTAAGGGAACTGCGCACGTTTTTGTCAATGCACATGATTCGGTCGAGAATGTGGGATGATCATTTTTTGGGGTGTACTCCCGAAAAAAAGATCATCTTGGTGTAACTTTAGGACTCCGCGCTGGAAAAAAAGTTAAGGGCTTACACCATTGTAAACGTCTAAAATTGAGTGATTTTTTCGCGATTTTGTTTTGGGTGGAAGGACAAGAAAGCGGATAATGATATTCAAGGATGTTATTAGACATATCGTTAAGTGAAGAAGAAAAAAATTAATAAATTATATAATATAAAATGAAAAATTAACTAATTATCCAAAATGGCGGCGCCCGAATCATCCTTGCGAGGCATGCTGAATTTGCAACTCTCTGCGGCACGCAGTACAACTGACGCAAAGTTGAATTTGGAAACTTGGAAATACAATTCTGTTCATTTAAGGCGTTACCCCCACTTGTAGCGCAATAAAAGGCCTTTTTCATGAATTTTTTAAAAGAAAACTACAAAACTTTTTTGATCGATCAATATATCATCTTAAAGAACACATCTTGAAGAACTTTGAGTAATTTTTTTATTGAAAAATATTACATTGTTTAGTGGCAAATGGCCGTCAATGAAATAATGTTTTTATATACACGGTTTGCGGTGACCAACATTGTGGCGAAGTGGATCATCTGAAAAAAAAAATGCGGATGGATTTAGTCAAATATAAGTATAAACTAGTTTTTAATCGAAGGATTTAAAAAAATATTCATTTTTCACAAAATGGCGGACAGTCAAAGTTAATGGTTCGATTTTAACGAAAAAAACGGCCGTTTTTTGGCTATGAAACGGCCATTTTTTCGAAAAAAAAATCGAACGATTAAAGACTACATTTTTATGTATTAAATAAGCCTGCAAAATTTCAAGAACATCGGTTCATTAGTGTTCGAGTAATCTTGGTCACCGACTTCAGAAATGCCATTTTGAGAAAAACGCGTTTAAAGTTTCAATTTCAGTTTACACGAAGAACGGATTCTTCTCTTTCAACGCTCATATCTCAGTCAATTTTGTTCGGATCGACTTGAAATTTTCAGGACATATTCTCAGATACTTATACTTCAAAAAAATGCAATAAAAAAAAACGATTTTTTCAAAATCGCAAGTGGGGGTAACCCCTTAAAGTTTTGCACACTGAACAATTCAAAATGAAACTCGATAATTTTCTTATACTCACACAGATTCGTCGATGCCAGGTCCGTAGAGCAAAAAGCTTCCATCAACATGATCTAGAGCATCTTTTTGCATTTGTCAACGCAAAACTCTTCCTTCATTACTGTCGTGCGCCGCTTGCTCCTCTGCTCTACTAATTCGCAGCTCGTCAACTTGTCGCGCCCATTCGTGAGAACTTGGCTCAAATACTCATAACTTTGTCAATTTTGCTCCGATCGACTTGAAATTTTGACACAATATTCTTGAGATATTATGCATTCATTAAAAAAAAAATTAATGGGAAAAAATGTTAATACCTTACCCCCCTTAAGATCCTAGAGCATGGGTGGTTGACCCGTAGCCCGTGAAGCTGGGTCAAATGAACATAAATGTTAACGTTTACTGTACATCTCACCAAAAGAACATTACATCATGAGGAGTTCGTGTCATACAACATTACTATGGGAGTATGGGAAATATTATTTCTGAAATTTGGCCCGCACGCTGAAAAGGTTGGCCACCCACGCCTTAGAGTATGATTCACACCGAAAAAGTCGTTTTTTTAAGGCCTTAGGCCACAGTAGGGGTATAAAATCATGTGCGAATTTAACAATTCTTTTTCGTATGAAAAAGTGATTCACACAAAATGAATTACACGTCTATTTAGTATGAATATCAAGCTGTTAGAAAAAAAATATATATTTTTTTTCGATGTACTAAATGGCCGACTACTAAAATTTTCTATCTTTTTGTTAAGCGCTCCGCGTCGTGACATTTAGCATCCACAATGTTTGCCCTAGAGCAAAAAACAAAAATTCTCGTCGATCTACATTAGAATACCTAGAGAAGTACGTACGGAATTTAAAAAAATATTGTTTTATTCAAAAGTTGTAGGTATTTGAACTTAAGAAATGAATTTTCATTGAAAAATTTCGTTATAACTGCTCATAAAATGAAAAGTTTTCGATTAATCAGAAATTTCGTACGTACTTCTCGGCGAAATGCAATTAGGAACATAACTTTTAAATTTGGAGTAAATCGAGGGAAAATTGTTGAAGTTATTTGTCACGCCAATTGGAAAAAAGATACCAAAGAAAATATTACTGGGCCATTTTGTACAACGAAGAAAAAAATTTCTACCAGCTTGATATTCATACTAAATAGATGTGTGATTAATTTTATGAGTGAATCACTTTTTCATATGAAAAAAAAATTGTTAAATTCGCCCATGAATTTATACCCGTTACTGTGGCCTAAGGCCTTAACCCCGGGAATGGTGTCCTTCACAAGCTACGGTCCAGCCTGACCGCATTTTTTTTCATTTCAGTAAATGCACGCAAGTCGTGTTGATTCCATCGTCACGGGACGCGCACCACGACCCGGTGTACCCGACTCCCGAATTCTTTTTGCCGAAGTCCATGCACAGCCCGAATCTCCATCTGATGCCGGATCCCTGTATGCTGGAGATCGAGGGCCTTACCATAGGCGCGACTTCCGTCGACATCATACGTCACTTGGGTGGCGAGGAAGTCAACTTGTGAGTTCCAGCGCGAAATTCCTGTTCAATATTGACCGTGACGAAAACTTGACGTTCATAGAACGGATAACGAACATACGCGTGCCACTTTCAGAAATATGACAGGAAAGGATCGGCTGGGTCGACTGGCGAATCACATACTCTCCCAGGGCTGTTTCTACCCGCTGCATCCACCCTCGAAGGAATTGAACGTAGACACCGAGCTCTGGGAAAAATACGCGTTCATGTATCAGCAGCCGCACGTTCTCCTTCTACCCTCGGATATGAGGCATTTTTGCAAATGGACGCACGACTGTCTCGTGGTCAATCCAGAACGCGTCAACAAGCACTCGTACGCCCGAATCGCCGTGAGACCGAGCTTGGACGGTTCCTGGACCAAGCGACAGGTGGATTGCGAAATTTTGAAAATCTGATATCACCGTCTCGTCGAAAAAACAATGAAAAACAAGACCTAAACTACTTTGTAACTATACGTTGATGCACGATCGTGTTCTTCGTTTTTGTAGAAAAAAAACCCATTTTTCAATAAAGACATAATCGAGAAGGTCGTTGTGTGCCTCCAACTTTTGGGACTTGACCAATTCCCAAGTATGAGCTGAGTCACGCTTAGGGAAGTACGATCATTATTACGAATCCAACTTTCGGATTTGAAATTTTAATACGATTTTGACGAATACTTTATGCGCCTATTGTCAAAATTTGAGTTATTTAGACCGTTTAGTTTTTTAGGCAATAAAACTGCAAAGTCGAGCACTTTGAGTTGACGAAGCACGTCGTCTTACGGAGACGGTCAACCGGAAGTAATCGTAGTTTTTCTGCTCACGTATCCAACTAAACCCGGCGGAAAACTGAAATTCGATAGATTAGATATAATAGATATTGTAAAAAATAAGAAAATCAATCTTCACCGTGTAGTTAAAGCACTACATTACAAGAAAGTTTCAATTTCCGGTTGAAAATGGTCAGAACGACGAAATAGCACCCACAGACTTAGCAACGTCGCGAGTGACAGCTGATGCGTTTGGCGAACACAACCCAGCTTTGTTTTGAAATTAATTTGAATAGAAGCCGTCACAAAATATGCAAACAACAATTTATGGAGTTTTATCATTTATCACGTATCGATAATATGTATAATTATATTCTGCCTATCGTGTTGATTCCGCTGAGGTTGTTCAAGCCTATTTTTAATAGGTTTCCGGCTGATTTTTGTTTTTGTCTTTTTAGTCCGTTTTTATGGTGGATATGTTAATATTATTATTACGAAGATTACTACCTAGTCGTTGACAATCGAATTTTTTCAGTTTTTATTTGTTCACGTGCCATAAATTCATCATTTACCACAACATTTGGCACACTATAATCGATAATACGAATGATCAACATAGGTAAACATCAATCAGAGCAGCTGTGGGTAAAATAAATGTAGACTCATTTTTGTCCCCGTGGTAGTGATCGTACCTCCTTAAGGGGGTCATCCCATCTGACAGCTGGTTTTTTCGCTCTTTTTGGGATTTTTTGTCGACGAACTATTGAAACACTATCTTTGCATTTTTACCATACATTTATTAAAATTATTACAGTCCCTCAGAATTTTATCAAACAAATATAACGAGTTGGATCGACTTTACACCGTTCGGAAAACACTCGTGCGTAAAGAAAAGTTTATTGACGGCTGCCATGATGCCGGAGGTTTTGCTCATTTAAAATTTTTAAAAATCAAACGGCATTTTTATTCGTAGACCTGAGGCTATCATCGCCGGAACTAGAGTGAAGTAAAAGTATCGAAAATTGTATTTTTGCCACGGTTTTCAAAGTTAAGTTTCACGTTTCGTCATTTTTTCGACGTTTTCAGCTTAAAAGACTATAGCAGATAGCAATATTCTAGTTCGGGTGAGAAGTATAGATGTGCTGACTATACCATAAAAATTCGAGAGATAGCCGTTCAATATTTTTTTTAAATATCGTGGAAGCCAATTTGAAAAAGACAGTTTTGAAAAAAAACGCGTTTAAAAGTTCAAGTACAATGTACACAAAGTTGACTCACAATTAGTCTGCTATACCGAGTCCACGTAACACGCACACATTTTCGCAATTTGTGCAAAAATTTCTTTCGAAATTTTGGAACTGTCACGTGGGATGACCGCCTTAAGGTATTCCTTTCACGAACCGGAATACTTAACACTCGACTGATTTTCGTTTATAATCAAGTGAAAATAAATCCCAGTCACTGATGAAATTTTCACGCCAACTTACCGAAATTCTAACGGGAAATTATTTAACTCTAAAAACCCTCTCATTTATATGCACTTTATGGAGATCAAGCTGGTCACATCTATCTAATGATTTTTACACTAAATAACTCAAGATGCTTTATATAAACTACTCAACGTGTGTAAATAATTCTAACGATTGCGCAACGACAATAAAAGTCGGGGTTCACCGAATGTTTAAAGAAAATATTAATGATAAAAATTAGAAAAATTTGACTAGCAGGGAAAATGTAAAATTGTCAAACTACTGAATTTTCGCGAAATTTTTAATTCCAGTTTTTCATTGGGTATAATTTGAAAAAAATTAATGCATTTACCTATTTCAAAACGACACACAGAGAATATCTTACTATTTGAAGGTTAAAAAATGACATAGAGAGTTGATTGACAATAAGTGTTACAAAGCGGTAGCAAACTTTTGGCAGGTTTAGCCCAGGGCATATGCCGCCTTGGAAAGTTTGTATATAGGCATGTTCGCATACCAACATCCGAACATACGGTCATCTACATGTGGCAACGTCTCTGGCGAGCACAATCAATCCCTTAGTCTAACCATACTTATTACCCTTGTTTACTGTGCAGTTACTGCAACTTGTGCCGTGTACAAAAATGACAGTAAAATGAAAAGCGGCTACTCCATAAAGGACGATTTGCAGACTAAAGTTTAAAAAAAGTAGTCCGCGCATCGTTCGCTCGTAAGTTTATGGTTAAAAGTAACCACTTTTTTCTCAAAACAATCGTAACACGTCCATTTATCATTCCACAGGTCATGAGCTTCTGTCTCGCCATTTTTTAATTATCAACAGAAATATTAATTTCTTCGGCACTTGTCCTGTACAGCGCGTATTAGAAATGCCAATTTCAAGAGCAAATTTCTCGATAACCGGATGTCCAATGTATTTATAATCTCACAAACATATGCAGGATATCCTGGATAACATTAAAAATTAAATTACAAAACTCTCCGCCAAACAATTTTTTGCATGCGTCTTGGGACTATGGAGGTTACAGTACAGCAGCCCACACTCCAGAGGGGAAGCTATAGAACACCGTGCCCAATACTTTCACTGCTAAGATCGCCGCCATATTAAGATACCCATCGACACATTTTTCCCTACCGATAAAACCAACCAATAACAAGAATGGATTCGGCGTCTCTCCGATCTCCCGCACTCTACCGAAGTGTTAGAGTCCGAGACGACGCGGCCGTCTACGGAAAACTTTCTCCTTTACTCTTTGTACTAAACCAGCCCGAAAAAATAGCATAAAAAGATCATTCTCCTTTACGCGCTATACACGAGTCGATTTTTTAAACCTGTACGATCGTAATGCGATCGTACACGATTCCAGCGTATTTTCCCGATTTGTTCTACGGCCGGCGGCTGAGTTTGCGCGGGAGCGCGCCAGGTGGCAGCACCGTCCAAGCGGGGCAGGCGCATCGCAACTAGAGGCGGGACGAATTCGTTCGCCGCGATTATTCCCGGCGAGCGCGTCGGTGGCGCCACTCTCCTCGCGATCTCGAGGTACAGCCGTTTTTCTGCTATCCAGTGCGTTCCGCGGAGAGTCGGCCATTGTTCGATTCATTCGTGAATTTCCGCGGAAAAAAAACAACGCTGATCGCGCGCGCGTGTGTGTGTTTATGTGTGTGTACGCGCGCTTCGTGAAGAATTACGCGAGGATTTACAGATGCTGAGGTAAGTGCCGAGTGCATTGTGTCGTTCGTTTGAACGCAGCGATAATTCGTCAATATTTCATTGCCGTCACGGATGCGAATGCGGGGGCGGAGGTGGCGAGTTTACCAAAGCGTGATCTAACACGCCAAGTGCTAATAACGCGGCGACCATCTTTGTTATCGCCCGCGCGTGTATGTACACACATTGCGTGTCGCTCTCGGAAGGATTTCTCGAGCACGAGCCGCCTCGTCGATGCCTGTTTCCTTGAGATCGAAAAATGAGAAATAAAAAAACAACTCGAGTTTGAAAAATCAATACATTGTCTCTCGGACGTAGAAAATTCGGGCCCGAATCAACGTTCTAGGTTGGAAATAAAAGTGACGCTTGTCAGTCCTACGTTTCACAATAAATCGTTGCGACCTTCGTTCTTCTTTCGAGAGAACCGCGTTACGAAATTCTACATTTCACTCCGTAACCTCGTCGAACCAGCTCCGTAACCAGCTTACGAACAGTCTAAAAAAACGCAACTTTCGCGTCCTCCGGTCGACACGCTCTTCGTTTGCTGAACATTATTATTCCGATGGAGCGTTTCGCGCAAAATCAACGTATCCCGTATTTTCGGAGACTGAAATTCCATTATTTTTGCTTCTCAACTGTTCAACGGGGATGAACAAAAATATTTACTGATCATGCGACGTTTTCGTCGTCGGAATGACAATTGTGTTTCTTTTTATTTGCGCCAACGTCTTTACCGGATTGAGACTGCAAAAACCGCGGAACTATTTTTTATGATCCCCCTCGGAGATCTGCAACGAAAAACGACAAAAGAGAATGTTGAATGGTGATAAAAAATGAATAACGAGCAAAAAATCGGAAAGGAATTGCATTCCAATGATTCGAACTTCAGCACCATTAGTAACGCTAGACAATCCTGATTGTCAAATGTTATTTCTCGGGCCGCAAAGACAAACTGCACAGAATTCACCCGAATTCATTGTTTTGAGCTTTCGATTTTTGCTTTCATGACGCTGTTTACTCTGCATTACGGTCTTTTTTATCATTAAGGTCATTAAGGTCTTTTTTTTATTATTTCTCCATTTTCATTGTAATCCAAATGTTTTTCGTTGATAGGGGTCTTAAAAAATCATTCAAGTTATTTTTGTACCCTGAGTCGGCGAAAGAAAATATGAGCAATAGAAGAAAAATTATCTTTCGCTGCGGTCCAACGATATCAACTTGGACATCATCGATTGGTATATTATCACGTTTGAACCGTTGGTGCATTACGTCTTAGTTGATCCTTATAGAACATCGGTACATGTGCTGACTACTTGCACATCCTCCCGCAAAGAATTTGACCAACCGAAGTGGATCAACTATTGATAGACCGCGATATTGAATTTCGCATCGTTTGGACGCAGCAGAAATTTTATAGCCCGAGTGCTTTGTCGGCAATTTGGGCTGCAAGAATCTCCCCGTCTTTCAGGATGCTCAATGGACATCCACAGCTCAAATTTGCAAAGAAAGAGTTTGATGACGAAGTTTGCACCATTGAAATGCAACGATTTCGTTTGTTTACTTTTACTTTTATTTTTTTCATTATCCGAAGCCTTTTTTGCAAACTAAGGTTGCAGGTCTCTAACAAGAATACGTAAAAACGTTTGAGTAATTTGCATAGTCTAAATAGGTCAAAAAACTTTTGAGCAATAGAAAAAAAATTAACTTTCATTGCGATGCAAACTTCAAGGTTGTAGGTTTTGAACGAATGAGAGGAAATAAATAAACCAATGAAAAGAATTTTCGGTGTGTTCCCACTATGGGATCTTCAACATCGTCGATAGGGCTCGCCTTCCGGAATGGAAACTGTGTCCAAGGTAGCGCTACGTCGAAGCTTGCGAGAGAAGTCGACGATACCTAACAAATTGAGTTGTCTTACGCTCGCTTGTCAATTTCTCCAAATCTTGGTAGCATTCAAAATTTAGTTTCCTCAAAATAACACTCCACGAGGCCTTGCTCAATAAAATCGATAAAAACATTGCTGCTGGTATAAGCGCAAGTTTCCCCATGTGCTTGCGCAAATGCGATACGGTAAGGCATTGGGCAACAAGCGGCTGGGTGTACCGTTCTGGAGGTTTCCGCTGGAAAAGTAAAAGTGAAAGGGCCGGAGTTGCAAAAGTTTGCAGAGGCATACGAAGCAAGATTAAAAAATGCAAGAAATAAACACTAACCGTGAGCTAGTCGGCGTTAATCTCGAGTAGATGTGGATGCAGGCCATTTTTCTTAAGGTGGCACGAGCCACCTTACGAAAAACGATTGTTAGATGGACCTCGATTTTTTTTGCATGCGACGAATGATGGCATGATGGTTTTGAACTTTGCATCATTGGGAGCGAACAAAAATATTTACTTTCCGTATGGCTTTATTTTTTTTCCACATTTACGCTAGAAACATCACTGGAACATTTTTTAACATTCTTATTCGGGATCTACAACCCGAGGCTGAAAAAAAAGAAGTTAAATGGTACAAAAGTGAAGGAATTACAAAATAAAGAAGAATTTTCTTGCATTCCAACGACGCAAACTTCAACACTCTATAGGTATGTGTGTTGAAACGGACAGGCAAGATTGCCAGCTATTCTGGTTGGATTGACAATCCAAGTAGGAATTTTCAAGAAGTTGTCCAAAAGACAAGTCTCAAATGAAATGTCCACCGAGAGGTTACCTCCAAGAAGATCATCCAAAAAGATCAATTTAGGACTCATGATAACTTATAACTCAAGGTAACTTCCAAGTGGACGTTCGGTACCCATTTTGACGATTCTTGGGCATCTTTTTGGCAATCGCTATATGGGACATTCAATTCGGGATCTCTGATTTATTAGTCGCGCTGATTCGTTATCGGGATCAACAGCTTAAAGACTGGGAAAAATTCACGAGAGAATGAATTTTTTCGCAAATTTACAGTTGATCGTGAAATTGTGGCATCAAACTTCCTGTGTTCAAAGCCATCTTGCAGGTTATGTTCACGTGTCAAATTTTTTCTCCCAGTGACTCCATGCGAGCGTGAATCCGTTCTGTTCGATACGTCGTATTCGAAAATGTCGAATATTGGTTTTCGACGGATTCTTGAAATATAACATTTAAAAATATTCTCCGAAATTTTCAATTCGATCCATTTAACATTGAGGAAGTTATAGGTAGGTTTCGCCAACCGGTGACCTTCAAACGCGTTTTTCTCAAAATAACTTTTTCACGACCGGTGACGACGATATCTCAAAAATCACTGCACCGATAAACTTCAAATTTTTACAAGTTTCTCTTGCATATCAAAAAGCAGTGCTTTGACAAAGCAATTTTTTTCCTTCAATGCATCGTTTTTTGTCACCAATGAAAATACGGCGTTTTTCACAGAAAATCGATACTTTCACTTCGGATTTCGGAAACTTTTTCAAAATTCAATATTTTCTTGAATCCTTCGTCCGAGCGATAGACAATTTCATGCAAAAACTAAATGCGCTTGACTTTTGTTTTTTCGGAAGATTGGTTTCCGAGCAGCGGTAGTCGAATTTGCAAAAATTGTACACAAAAAAATACTTAAAACTTTACACTTTAATATTTTTTAAAAACCTGCACACGAAAGTGCCTCTTTTTCCGGCCACGAGCTAACAATAAGTGCGATCCGTTAACACTACTTGTATTTTATCAAAAAAAGGGATTTTTCGGATTTTCCATTATCCGGACTATCCCTGGCTTCTGAAAATGAAGTTTGCGTCGTTGGACTGTAACAAAAGTTGATATTTATTCTACCGCTTACATTTTTTGGCCGATTTACGTCACGAATAATCGTTCAAACGGTTTTTCTTATCTGCGAAAGGTTTTTTAAAAATGTTTTCTTCATTTTTATTATTGTAAATATTTTTAGCTTAACTTTCGACATTAGCGTAAGAACAGGGTTGTTACGGATATGGAAAGCAAGGAAAACCGGAAAAACTCAGGTAATTTCTTTCCTCCCGGAATAATCAGGGAAAAGTCAGGGAATTTTTAAAATTATCTGGAATTTTCTCACAATTTACTTTTTGAAAGAGATATGAACAATGAAACCGACTTGACGAAAAAACTGAACGGTATAAAAATAAATATTTTTGTATATTTTTAATATTTATGTTATTCTTCATTGTACACAAAATAAAGTTATGTCAGTGCCAAACATTGAGAATTTAAAAAACTGAAAACTAATTTACTGTAAAGCTACATTTGTAAATTAAAGTAAATTAAAAGTAAAGCTACAAAAATACATTTGCATTCCATGTGCCGATACACAACAACATCATTATCATTATAGATAAGTATTTATATCTATTTTTTGTTTATTTTCAGGTTCTGTATTTTCTTTTAATGTATTTTTTTTACTTTATAATGTTTAAATTATGTTTCGAATTTCAGTAAAAAATAAATAAATATCAATTTTGTCGAATTCCGTTGCCGACGTAATCGCTGCGTGCTACGTGCGCATGTACCAGCAAGTACCCGTGGCTCACCACAAACGAGATCGTTTACGCTCGCGCTTGCCTCCCAAAGTACGCGCGTAGTTTACTAGACGCGCTCCCGTCTATACATAACGAAAAAGCGAAAGTGCCATATTGATCGGTCTATTGCAACGGCCGCGTGACGCGAGAGCCGGCGATTGTGTCTGGCAGTTGTGTCCTACCTCAACGCCGCGCGACTGCTCTAGCACGAACGAAAAAAATGCGAAACTACAGAGAGGCAAATTCCGTAAACGTTGGGCTGAGCTCTATAAAAGAAATAGTAAAAACCAAAGGAAATAATTTCGTCGTTGTATCGGAATCGTTTTCGCGGTCTCTCTTTGTAACTTCATGACTTGACGCAAAAAGTGTTCGTCTATCGTGGCCCGAGCGGACGCAAAAACTCGAACCAACGATGTTAATACAGATGTTGCGCGTGAGCTCTCGATTTAGTTGGTATGTTTTTTCTTTTTCCTTCTTCTCTTGGCTGAGATTGAGGCGTGCCTGTTTGCGTACGGCGCTGCACTAGCGCTGTGGCTTGTATGGGCGAACGTCGTGCGCAAAAAAACCGTTGAAGAACAGTCAAGTTCAAGGCCATCGCAGACATCCCCGCGCCCCCTCTGCGTCGTTTCGCCACGGAAAATCCGGCCTGACCTTCCAACGCTCTACGATCCTTCTTCGTGGATACTCAATCCTGCGCTTTCTTCCCAACCGAAAGAGGAGGGGGGCGTGTGTGTGTATATATACATATATATATCTATATATCATTTTATTATTATATATATTATATTTATATTATATTAATATACAATATTAATTTATTTTTTAATATTATATATATATATATATATAAATGCGTGTGTCTTCGTCTTCCCACGCCTCGCTCTTTCCAGTAGGCAGAAAGCGCAGGATTAAGGATGTTGTGTCCAAAATTGAAAATGGTGATAAAATTTAAAAAAATTGATAGGTCATTATGTAAAACATTTGAAAGGTTGTATAAAAATTTCACGACGATTAGGAAGCTGCCTACTGAGCAATTAGAATTCACAAATTGCACGCAGCCTTATGGAAACTGAAATAACTTTGCAATTCCATTAGCAAATAGCAAACTTTGCTATTTGTTTTCAAGAAATAGAAGAAATATTAATGACCGGTCGTTTTTTTATTTCAAATATATCAATAACAAAAGTGGCTTTATGGTGCAAGAAATGACGTCGTCCGTGAACGAAAATGAGTATTTAAATTTCCCGCTACTTTCGGTCCATGCAACGTTGCCGCTATATTCTTATACGTTTTTCCTCAAGTGTGATTTTTTTTTTGTATTTTTGGCATCATTTTTTAGAACAAAAAAAATTATGTTTGCAAAGTTACTTGTTTCCATAAGGCTGCGTGTAATTTGTGAATTCTAATTTCTCAGTAGCCAGCTTCCTAATCGTCGTGAATTCTTTACACAACTATTCAAATGTTTTACATAATGATCTATCAAATTAAAAAAATTTTATTACCATTTTCAATTTTGGACACAACATCCTTAAGTAGCCATATATACACATACACAGGGTGTCCTCTAACTAACCCCTTCGTTGGTAGAGAGAATTCGACAAAGTGCCCAAAATGGCAGGAAAATTTTGTTATCCTGAAAACTTGTACTCTGGGGTTTTTGAGGGTGCTGATTACGGATCTCCATTAAAATTATTTTTTGGGTTTTTGTTTTCTTTCGTATTTTTTTCGTACTTTTTTTCATTTGTTTTTTGTTTTCTTTTGTTTTTTTTACTTCAAATATTTTTTATGATTTGTTTAGATTATACATTTTTAACTAGAATAATTGAAAAAAATCTTCAGGAACAATTTTGACATCCGAAATAAGTGTTTTTTTTAAACACATGTCAACTCAGATTCGTTATAAGCGACCTCAAAAATCACGGAGTACTAATTTTCATCTAAATCAAGTAAAGTTTTTGATTTTCGTCCACCATATTGGCGCCGCCATTTTGAATTTCCAAATTTTTTAAAATAATAAATAATTTTTTAAAGTAAAAAATCATCGGCTTTTGGTTGTTTGTATGCCGAAATTCCTTAACACAGTTGTGGACCAAGGTTCATCGAAAAATAATCAATTATTAAGGCGTTAACCCCACTTGTAGCGCAAAAAAGGCATTTTCATGAATTTTTTTAAAGAAAACTACAAAACTTTTTTAATCGATCAATATACCATCTTAAAGAACACATCTTGGAGAACTGTCAGTGATTTTTTTATTGAAAAATATTACATTGTTTAGTGGCAAATGGCCGTCAATGAAATAATGTTTTTATATACACGGTTTGCGGTGACCAACATTTCGGCAAAGTGGATCATCTGAAAAAAAAATGCGGATGGATTTGGTCAAATATAAGTATAAACTAGTCTTTAATCGAATGATTTTAAAAAATATTCATTTGTCACAAAATGGCCGACAGTCAAAGTTAATGGTTCGATTTTAACGAAACAAAACGGCCGTTGTTTGGCTATAAAACGGCCATTTTTTTCGAAAAAAAAAAATCGAACGATTAAAGTCTACATTTTTATGTATTAAATAAGCCTGCAAAATTTCAAGAAAATCGGTTCATTAGTGTTCGAGTAATCTTGGTCACCGACTTCAGAAATGCCATTTTGAGAAAAACGCGTTTAAAGTTTAAATTTCAGTTCTTCAATTCACGGATTCTTCTCTTCCAACGCTCATATCTCAGTCAATTTTGTTCGGATCGACTTGAAATTTTCAGGACATATTCTCAGATACTTATACTTCCAAAAAATGCAATAAAAAAAATAGTTTTTTTCAAAATCGCAAGTGGGGACAACCCCTTAAAGAAGTGCAGAATCTGTGAACGTGACTCAACGGAGTACTTGATTATTGCCAGTCGATTGATCTAAAACAAAAAAAATGAGTTTTTTTTCTCTTTAGATAGATAATATTCGCTAAGACTGCACAGAGCTTTGTTTGTTATTGTGTTTCAAAAATAGGGGTTTTTTTTCGATTTTTTTAAAAGAAGAAAGATTAATGGCTGATAATAAAAGTCAAGAAAAATTGCGGTGGAGACTGAATTGCTATTACACTTAATGAGTGTATAAAATTTCGTCCGTTCATTGGATACCGAGGAATCGTGTACAAAGTTTTGAAAAACATAGTTTCGAGAAAAACGCTTTTAAGGGCTTACAGACACATAAGACGGCTAAAAGTAAGGTTGTGTTTAAGATGTTTTTTTTTGTGTATAAAACTGAATTTTATCGAACAATCATGATATACGTTTTGAAGTGTGACATTTTATCTATATTGTGTGAAAATTTGGTTTCAAAATTCCGACTGCCAAAAAAGTTACAGTCCTTTTCCTGGGACGAGTTTTTGTTGACAGCGTTCGCGGTACCAGACGTGCCTCTGCCATATTTTATCTAAAGAAAAATATATTTGTTTCTTAAAGTAGATAGATAAAACTAGTACTTATCGAGCCGGAATTAAAAAAAAAAAAAATTTCCGGTTCCTGGCTGTCACTGGATTATAAAAGGCGATTTTTCGCCTCAATATTGTTCAGTACTTATGATGAAAAAAAAACTGCCGGGTATCGAAAAAACAGCTCGATAAGTACTAGACTATTGTGTGAAGCATAATGGGGCTGAAGTTTGCATCGTTGGTACGCAACGAAAATGCTTATTAAATTTTTATTTTCATTACTATCCAAAAGGATATTTTGCAGATTTGTTCTAAATTGCTAAATGAGAAGCCTAAAAAATGTTTTCGTAACATTAATCTGCCAAAGGAAATTTTCGCAATAAAACACAAATCGTTTTCGTTGCATTCCAACGATGCAAACTTCAGCGTCATTGAAGCATAACTGTGCAAAACTTGATCCCGATCGGTCCAGTAGTTGCGGAGATATTTCCGGTACCGATTTTGGAAACACTGTTTCGAGTAAAACGCGTTTAAAGTTTTGAGTACACTTTACACCTGCGCCCCAACCGTTAGTCGTCGTTCATCCGGTCAGTTACAAAGCGCTATAACTTCGTCATTCCTGCGAATTTCCTTATGACATTTTCAGGGTAGACACTCAAAGGACAGTACTTTCGAATAAGCGCCTCTTTGAAAAATCGATTTTTTTTACCTACCCAGGTCAAAAGCCCTTAAAGATTTTACTAGCAGTTCTATTATTGTAATCATAAGTTTACCTTTAATCTGCGATTTCTTCATATGTTGGACCTCCCTCTTGGATTTGAGTTGCCCAAGTGACGAACGAACGCTCGTCATTTTCACAGTAGTCTAACCCCGTCAGTGAATTCTCGATTTCGGAGAAAATGATCTGTTTTATATAATGTTAAGGATGGGGACAGTTGTCTACTATAAGGACGGTGCTCGAAGTAAAAAATCTTCAAAACTACCCCCCATATATATATGGGGGGTAGTTTTGAAGATATATATATATATATATATATATATGCAGTTCAGAGGGGGGCAGTTTTGAAGATATTTGACTTCGAGCACCGTCCTCATAGTCATCCTTATACATATAACGGCGGGGTGCGGGGGCAGAGATGGGTCCTATATGTATATAGAATCCCCCCCCCAATCCCTCCTCTTCTGTATATAATTTTTTAAATTCTTTTTCTCTTTCTCCTTCTTCTCCGTTACATGTCTATGTATTCATCATTCGTTTGCCAACGCCCTCGTCCAAATATAGAGCGTCCGAAGCACGCAGTCGTAACGTGTGTACATGGAGCCACCCGTGAAGCTCCAGCTCCTAAAACAACATACGTGCGAAAGGAAAATTTATCGAAAATCGTAACTTGCAGGGTAGCGTTTCACCAAACGCTCCTACAAGCTTATGTGAAGTCGTCAAGGTCACTCCAGCTATTCCACTGTGTTTTGAAACGTACTGAACTTTGAATCTTGCGAGTTAGCGATCCATCGAGTTTTCCTTGAAACTTACGCGGAGTCGTTAACGAGTCTACCTGGGGTCTAAAAACCGGTCAATTTTCAATATTTTTTTCGATCAGAGTCTTTGGATAACGCGGTCGGGATTTTACGTGCAATTAATGCGTAGTCTCTATCGAAGTTTTACTTTTGAAGCGACACTTTTGTGAAGTTTCGAAAGTTACGACAATGGCCGGAATTAAAACAAAAAAGTTTGCCTTTCGACAAGAAAAAACTTCGATGGTTTGTTATTAGACTTGCGTATAATTTTGGAACAAATCGATTTTTATTTTTGACGGATTCTCGAAATGTAAGATTTCAAAAATATTCTCGGAAAATTTCAAGTCGATCGGTTCAAAATTGGCGTTGTCGTGGATGTTTATGGATACGTTCCGCGAACCGGCGAACTTCAGACGCGTTTTTTCATAAAATTACTTTTTCAAAATCGGTGACCTTGATTTAAGAAGACCGTCCCATACCGCCGCCATTTTTAAAGACCAATGAACAAAGTACCAAAGCGGTTACAAGTATTAATAAACTATACCCTTGGTTTGAAAAATGGCGAAGAAATCTTTTCTTTAAAAAAAAAACCATGAAAATCGGCAAATTTTTTCCTCGCCTTAAGCCTCGGCCGGAAAAGAGGTTTTTTCGTGAATTTTTTTTGCGAAATGGCTGCAGGTGTTAAACTTTTTTTTAATAAAGAGTATTGTTTCAAGTATCTTTGACAATGTTTTTTATTGGGAAATATTTATAAGCGACGGAGATACAGTAAATTGCACAGGCCACTGTGCAAAAAAGGTCCTTCGCGGTGACCACTCTTGCTCGGGAACAAATCATCTGAAATCAAAAAACCAAATGAATTTAGTTTTTGTACCGTGTTATCTAGTCTTCAATCGAAGGATCCACGAAAATAATGATTTTTGAAAAAATGCTCGCCGATCGAAAGTGATCGTCGAAATTTCGGTTAAAAAATATTACTATTTTCCTTGATATAAAAAAAAGTATGCATTGAAAAAAAAAATCCTTCGATTAAGGACTGCCTTTCGATATACAAAAAATGTCTGTGAAATTTCAAGCAGATCGGTTTAGATGTTTTTGAGATATTTTGGTCGCCGATTCGGAAAAAGTAATTTCGAGAAAAACGCGTTTAAAATTTTCCGTCAGGTGTATACGTAGGTTCGCCGGACCTACCTGTAAACGCTCATAACTACCCCAATTTTCAACGGACCGACTTAACATTTTCAGAGAATATTTTTGAAAGGTTATATTATAAGAATCCGACGAAAACGAAAAATCAATTTTTTCTCAAAAGATCCAACTAAGTGTAACCCCTTAATAGATGGATAGACAGCATCAAAATATCGTCCTGTCATGAGATGGAAAATGATATAAAGTATGCTCCGTCAGAATGTGGGGTGAGTTGGACGAATAGATTTTAAAGGGCAATACCAGTGTGACACTTAAAAAAAAACGATTTTTTCATTATCGAGCATTATTGGAGGAAGAGGAGGGTCTATTGTATGGGCCAGGTATAGCTGATTAGCAGTTTTTATGGTAAATATCATTTTACCTTGCAAAAATCGATAGTTAAATCTTTAAACGCGTTTTTCTCTAAATGAGATTTTTCAAATTTGCTGATATTGTAACTCAAAGAGAAATTATCCGAGTGACTTGAAATTTGAACTGAGTACTCTTCCATATATTTACTCTACAGATACGTAGGATATTTTGATTGGATGCAAATTGACGATTTGGCATTGAAAAAAAACGACCATTTTGTAGGCAAGAAACAGACTCTTTTTTTTCATAACTACGTCATTTTGTTAGATTTTGATATTTTTTCAAAATCCTACGTCATTGTACAGGAAATACCTTCCAGTTTAATGACATTTTTTTCCTTTTTCGGTTTCGAGAGGAACTTTTTTTTTGCGCCCCCAAAGGCGGCACATAAGTGGCTTGGGTCTCAATATTTTTCTATGAAAAAATTATGTAATATAGGTCAAATATAGCCAAATATATTCTTAATTTTCCGAAACATTTAATTGAGTACTATTCTTCCAAAAAAATTCCTAAAATCACCCAAAGTTCACCAGCGTTCACACTGGTATAGCCCCTTAAGATTCAATTTCCACCCTTCATAAAACATAGTTTCGAGAAGAACGCAAAAGAAAGCGAGGTAAATCGCAACGGGGCGATTCGCCGTAGCGCATCGGGCGACCTGAGCCTTCCTAAAAATCTACACCACTCGACCGATTTTGGACCACTTTTGCAAAATCTTTGTTGCAAATTAAAGTTAAGGACCTATTTTCCAAAACGATGCTACACCGAACAGTATTTCATAAATTTCAAGCTTATCCAGACCCCTTAAGACCACGTCAGACCGATACCAAAATGTCCTCCTATGTCACTACAAAAAAAAACTAGATGGCAAATTGCACGGTGCTGCTCAGCCAAAATCACTCGGCCACGTGGAGACAAACTAACGCGCACATTGCGCGAGCGCACGGCAATTCTTTAATTGGAAGACAGCTTCGTATATACAGCGGTAGAAGAAGTACGATCACGTAATTTGAAAGAGCCATTTTAATGAAGCAGCGCCGTGAATTATCGCGAATTGGAATTATCGAGACGATCTTGTGGATGACCAACCCCAACCGAAAAGTAACAACTCGTATGCAATCAGCCGATAATGCTCCTATCTCTTTACACGATCGAATCGGATATTTCGCGATCGCGATATAAAAATTAAATGAATCTCGTAATATCTATTGCTAAAGGGAGAAAAATATTCGAATTATGAAGGATATATTGAGATACGTGAGCACATTGACATGTGTGTGGGTGTGTGTGCATGCATGCGCACATTACATTTACTTCGATAAAAATTTAAGTCAATACCGATCCCTAATCGATAACACTTAAATACAATTGTTCATGTATGCACGTCTGCGTGTGTGTTTCTATCAGAATTATTGAATTGCCAGGTGCCTCCGTGTAAACAAGGGCCTATCTTTCTTTCCACTTTTAATTTTCTTTGCCTCTTCGCTGTGTAAAATAATTAACTTTCTGTTGATGATCTTGAAGTTTGTATCGTTGAAATGCAACGAAAATTCTTTATATTCCTTTTTTCTCATTTTTGTTTATTTTGCAATATCTTTTATCACAGGTTTACATCCAGATATCTAAATAAGCGAATTGAAGAATGATTGAAGGATTTTCGTAACGAATATTCGGCAAAACAAGTTCGAGCAATTGCAAAATAACAATTTTCATTGCATTTCAACGATGTAAACTTCAATCTCATTTCTGCTGACATACTGTGGTTCATTTTGACTCGGACGAATTTTAATCGAAATGCTTGCTTTTTTAAAATTAAGAATTTTCAATATTTTTTTCATCACTTGCTTCACATCATTGTAATGATGCAGATACAGTCGAACCTCGATATAACGCATTTCTAGGGAAGTTCGTTATATCGAGATCACGTTCCTTAAGATGTTCTTTAAAAAAACATATTGGTGCTATAAAAATAGGGATACGTTTCAACGAAAGAAAGGTTTAAATTAAAGCAATTTTTACAAGCCATTAACAATTAGAGCATTATGTATATCATTACATCGTCGTACAAAGGTTTCGGGTGTCTATCGGAAGCGAATGGACAAATCTTCGTTATATCGAGGTTCGACTGTATATTATGAAGTATTGAAGTTCAGGGGGTTGTATCTTGCATCGATGGTATGCAACGAAAAATATCTTCAATTTTTTTACTCTTATCTCGATTAGAAATCATATTTTACTTATTTACATTGTAGATCGCTAAAAAAGAATTCTAAAAAGTCTTTACCTGATTTCCATAGCTCAAATCTGCCAAAGGACATTTCGGAAATTGAGAAAGAAAATATTTCGTTGCACTCCAACGATGCAAACTTTATGAAGTTCCTGATTAGAAAAAAATAAAAATAATAAACCGAAGGGAGGATTGTTAACGGTATGTGCAAGAAGTACAATCCGGGTCACAAGTTGGCCCGGTGTATAAAAATCGTGGCCAGAGATAAGGTAGATGATAAAAATGTCAACAAAAGACTACAAATTCCAGCACTTCATGATGCAATAAAACGAATGCACGCGCAGACACAGACACACAGGGTGACCTGTTGGCAATGCAAAAATCCGGCAAATGTCGATACGTCAGATCATGTCCTACTATACCTGGAATTTTAGTTTAGTAACAGTCCGACGGTTTTCAAGATTTTTGGCTTTCCTTTATTTTTGGAAAAACGTCACATCAAAGCCAAATGTTCGAATTGGTTTTTATGAAAATTCTGCATAAGATCGTTTTTCATAAAGTTTTCTTAACATTTAAGGTTAAAATGAAAACTTTTCTAGTTAAAATGAGTAACCAAGAGTATTTTTTTTTTTTCAAAACCGTGCTCGGTTTTTAAAAAATACTCTTGGTTACTGAAACGTTATGATTTGTAGAAATGGCATGCGAAAAACCAAAAGCAGATGATTTTTATCCCGAAAACCGAGGAACTTTTACTGTTTTAAAAATTAACTTTTAAACTGAAATTCCAGCATATATTGGGACATGATCTGACCTATCTACAATTGCAGGATTCATGACATGACACTCTGTGTGTGTGTGTGTGTGTGTGCCATCACTGCATGGCCAAGTGGTATGGACGAGTCTGGTCATCTGAAATAAAAAAAAAAGGAATGTACTTTAATGTGATAATAAAACTTTTTTTCGTATGATTGAGGGTCTGCTAAAATTGTTGAAAAGTACGAAAATGGCAGCCTGTAAAAACCAGTTCGATTTTCGACCGTGAAATTAAATTAGTTTTTAAAAATTATTATATTAAATTATTTTTGTATTTTTTAATTATTAAATTTAATTATTATTTTTTAATAAATTTTAATAAATAAATTGTATTATTATAAAAAATGATTAATGTTAAAAAATTAACATTAATCGTTTGTTATTAACAAATGAATGAACATATAAAGAATCGTCCGATTATAACGATAGAAAATGTTATAAACAATCGTCTGTCCGAATATAAAGTGAATCGAACGAATAGATTTTGAGATACGACTCGAGTTTTTTCATGAAACATAGTTTCGAGAAAAACGCAAAAGAAAAATGGACAAATCGCAGCGATGTGGTTCGCCGTAGCGCCTGCGATAGGATGAAAGTCAACGAAGTGGGATCAGACAAGCCCTTCAGGGTATACGAAGGAACATGGGGAGCGAATTGCAACAATTTCCAATTTATATTTACGCGCGTACACACACACACACACACTCAGACACGAAACACACGAATGTGCAGAAATGTGTCTGAAAAATCCTTAAAGACTTACACCTAGTTGGAATTCCGAAAGATATCGATATTTTGCTTTTTGGCGGATTGCGTACCTACGGCAGCATCCGTATGTATGAACGTCAGTATCTTATTAGTATTCACATAGTATTGGTATGTTTGTTAGTGCAAATTTAAATACGCATCAATGAAACTGTGATTCTATGTTAAGACTGTTCGAGAGCGGTCCAGTGGAGTCAAATGACGGTTTATGAATGCATTTTTCAATGAACTTAAGGCGTTACCCCCACTTGTAGCGCAAAAAAAGGCCTTTTTTATGAATTTTTTTAAAGAAAACTAGAAAACTTTTTTAATCGATCAATATACCATCTTAAAGAACACATCTTGAAGAACTTTTAGTCATTTTTTTATTGAAAAATATTACATTGTTTAGTGGCAAATGGCCGTCAATGAAATAATGTTTTTATATACACGGTTTGCGGTGACCAACATTGCGGCGAAGTGGATCATCTAAACAAAAATGCGGATGGATTTAGTCAAATATAAGTATAAACTAGTCTTTAATCGAAGCATTTTAAAAAATATTCATTTTTCACAAAATGGCGGACAGTCAAAGTTAATGGTTCGATTTTAACGAAAAAAAACGGTCGTTTTTTGGCTAGAAAACGGCCATTTTGTTTCGAAAAAAAAATCGAACGATTAAAGACTACATTTTTATGTATTAAATAAGCCTGCAAAATTTCAAGAAGATCGGTTCATTAGTGTTCGAGTAATCTTGGTCACCGACTTCAGAAATGCCATTTTGAGAAAAACGCGTTTAAAGTTTCAATTTCAGTTCTTCAATTCACGGATTCCTCTCTTTCAACGCTCATATCTCAGTCAATTTTGTTCGGATCGACTTGAAATTTTCAGGACATATTTTCAGATACTTATACTTAAAAAAATGCAATAAAAAAATCGATTTTTTTTAAATCGCACGTAACCCCTTAAAAAAATGCATACGAGGTACAGATTTATTCTGTAGATCCGAATTTTTCATAAAATATACAGGGTGAGGCACTAACTGTTGCCACCTTGAATATCTCTGTAATTATCGACGTCACAAAAAAATGTTTGAAACAAAAGTTGTACCGTACGAAAGGGGTCATCAAATGCGACCATTTTTTTTTATCTCAATGTGGATTTTCAGTTGACCACAAATGCATGTTATGCAAGTTAATATTTCCACGATTCGTAAATGTTGCCTCATCAGTAAATAAAATCCGATTAATAAATGAGTCATCACTTTTTTTTATCTTAAATGACCTTGAACGATTTTGACCCCTAAACGTTTTTTATGCAGTTTTCGATGCTCTACAAGATAGTTGAAAAAAAAATGTACCGTCCCATTTAAAAAAGTGGCGGTGACCTTTACTGTGCGACAGCGCCTCCACTGAGATAAAAAAAAATGGTTGCATTCGATGACCCCTCTCGTACGGTACAACTTTTCTTTCAAACATTTTTTTGTGACGTCGATAATTACAGAGATATTCAAGGTGGCAACAGTTAGTGCCTCACCCTGTATATGATATTCGTTCGGATCCTAGCTTACACGAATCACAACAATATGTACGGTTACTGTAAATACGGCGTGAACTGAGCCGCTGTCCGGACAAATAACATACGCTTATTCGTCCGAAAACCGGACTGGGGGCACTCGGTTATATTTATTTCACGAAGCAATGCTTGGAGGCATTTTTTTCTCTGCATAGTTTTTTTTTATCAACGAAAATAGAGTCTTTTTCACCGAAACTCGATACTTCCACTTTGGCTGCGGTCATTGTTTCCAAAAGTCAGTATTTTATTGAATCCTTCTGCACAAATCATTGTATCTACCGCAATTATGAATATTTTTTAATACAACATTTTTTAAAGATACTTAAAACCTCACTCTTCAATATTAAAAAAAAAAATTACCTGGCCACATTTTTGCACAATAAAACACGGAAATTCCTCTTTTTCGATCACGAGCTGGTCGTAACCGGTCGATGAATGAGCGTAATGAAAATTCGAAAAATTTTCGTCATTGCGCGCGCGCGCCGTTGCGTATTTTTATGCACATAATTGTTTCAAGCAATAACAGGATCGGCGAGTAAACTGTAGATGGTAAAACGGTGCAGAATATATAATCGTGACGTATCGTAAAGCAGCAGCAGCGATCTTTTCGTTGGCGAAAAATTCAACATCATCCGGCGCTTGTTTGCCCAATGTCTTGTAGCGTCTCAAGGTCTCTTTCAGCCCCCCCCCCCCTTCCGCCCCTGGTAATAACGCGTTGAAACGCGAAAAACCGCGTCTTAACGCTGATATCGAATTTACGTCGTAAATCATACGTCGTCTCGATCATTGTGATCGCCGCGACGTGTCGCGGGATGATTTTAAGGTCGACGCAACGTTCAATTAAAATTAATACAAGAGGCAAATAAGAGACCACATATACGAATCGTGCAGGCGAAACGTCTATTTGTTTCGTCTCGGCTTGTTATTTATTTTTCTTTCTTATTTTTGGCATTCCGTGCTGGAAATCCTTACAATTTAGTCGTGTCCCTCTGTCGCAGCAGAGTGCCCCCCCCCCTTTCTATTCGTCCAAACCTCCGGTGTGGAAATGTGAAATAGTTTGTAACGTTCGGTCATTAGCTTCGAGTAGTTATTGCGGTTACTTTAAAATAATCAGTTTTGGCTCTTTAAGGTGGGATATACATTAACGTTTTTCAAATCCATTTTTTCTTTTTTTTTAACGAAAGAACTATACTCGGCATTCCATTTTAATCTTACACCTGATTCATCTGGAAAAATATCGCTCCGATCAAGTTTTAAGTAGAGTCGTACTTTTTGAGTTCAAAGGGGAACGTTAAAAAAAATCATTTTCGGGCCAAAAATCAAAATAGTGACGTTAAGATGGCCGACATGTTTAAAAAAAATGGGAACATGACTTTTTTCGCCAAAATACTTATCAGGCTAAAACTAACGACTTTTGTAGGAAAAATTATTCAATAACGTTCATAATTTTTAGGTTGGAACACCATTTTTAGGTTATAATACCATTTTGAGGTTATAATACCATTTTTTAGGTTAAAATACCATTTTTAGGTTCGAATGCCATTTTTAGAGGTTGGAATACCATTGTCAGAAGTTAGAAGGCCATTTTTTTTTACCGAAGTGTAAGTCCCAGAGACCTAATCCTTGTTTAGGATTGTTTGGGTTACATGGCTGACATGTTTAAAAAAAATGGGAACATGACTTTTTTCGCCAAAATATTTATCAGGCTAAAACTAACAACTTTTGTAGGAAAAATTATTTAATAACGATCATAATTTTTAGGTTGGAACACCATTTTTAGGTTAGAATACGATTTTTAGGTTAAAATAACATTTTTAGGTTATAATGCCATTTTTAGAGGTTGGAATACCATTTTTAGGTTAGAATATTATTTTTAGGTTAGAATACCATTTTTAGGTTAGAATATGATTTTTAGGTTAGAATACCATTTTTAGGTTAGAATACCATTTTTATGTTAGAATACCATTTTCAGGTTAGAATCTCATTTTTACGTTAGAATACCATTTTTAGAGGTTAGAATATCATTTTTAGGTTAGCATATCATTTTTAGAGGTTAGAATATCATTTTTAGGCTAGAATACCATTTTTAGAAGTTAGAAGGCCATTTTTTTACCGAAGTGACGAGTTCCAGAGACCTAATCCTTGTTTAGGATTGTTTGAATTATGGAACAAACCCAAACAAACAAACACACACAGGCACATATGGTATTCTAACCAAATAATTATGAACTTTATCGAAAAACTCGTCGTCGTAAAATTGTTATTTTTCACCTGATAAATGTTTTGGTGAAAAAGTTCACGATCCCATTTAAAAAAACAACATGTCGGCCCTTTCAACGTCGCCATTTTGAATTTTGAACCAAAAAACATTTCTTTATAACCTTTTGAGCCCTAAACTTTTTATTATAGTCAATACTGGATCGGAGCAGTATTTTTCGAGATAAATCAGGTGTAAGATTAAAATGGGATACTACCCGGTATATGTAGAATATTTTCCCGAAGTTTCAAAGTGAAATACGAAAAACGTCAAACCTTGCGGCCCGTCAACGCTGTGCTTCATCACCGCGCGGGTCCGAAACGCGCGCCGCAGGCGGAAACGAGTGCGCAGAAGGTCAGGCAAGGATAGGCAAAAAGTCATGAAATTAACAAATAACAATTAAAAGTAGCACTGTAATTGATCATTCAATTACTTCGTAACAGATTACTTAAGCAATTAGTTACCACAGCTAGTGCAATTCAATTCAAATTCTATCTTAACTTTAATCGCGTTTTTCTTGACACTGCATTTTCGAAATTGGCGTGCAGCATTACGCAAAAATTATTGAGCCGATTGGATTGAAAGTTGGTAGGAATATTGATAATATTGCTACCTTCTCCTCGACCAGAACTGTTTGTGAAAAATTAGAAAAGAAAACGACTTTTTAATCCAAATTTTATAGAAATTTTGATTTTTTTTTAAATGCGTGCCATTCTCGTAAATTTGTATTTTCTTCATTTTAATTACTGTCACATAGAAACGATACATCTTCTAACTGAAAAAGTTTTAGAGTTTTTTTTTTGCAAATTATACTCCACGCGAAAGTAGACTGCACGGCGATTCGCAACTTCCACGGCAACCGTGTCGTAGCACTCTGCCACAGCACCGTAATTTTGATAAATTAATTTTAAATAGTTGTTTTGTATACTTTAATACACAATTAAAGTATACCTACAGTTTGTTAGATGTAGAATAGCTTATTTTGAAAAATCTCTCAAAATCGCTTAATTTTTTCCCGTCTAATATCCTAATAATTTACTTGAAAAAAAAAATAATTTCAAGTCTTTTTCTTGCCAAAAAGCCTTTTTATTTTTGGTGAACATGGTAAGCTTTTTTTTCGAATACCTGCAAACATTTTAAAACGTCCGCTTTTTTCCCAATTTCTAAGTTTAAATAAAAAGAAATATAAAATTATCGTTGTTTCATTGAAAATTACGACGGCTATAACGTATGCAGCTAATTTTTCTATGTAAGAAAATTATTTCCAATTAAAAAAAAATCCCTTTCGCATCGTTGAAATATATAATAAAACCTGGTTTAAATTTGGGACAGATTGGTTTTATTTTGCTCGAAAGAAAAGAGAAGAAATTACGAGCCAGGTGTCTCTTTTGCAAACAATCTTGACGATGTTTTTTTTTTCAAACATAATTTAAACGCGATTTTCGAACAATGACGTCTATTACATATTTTACAACGTTCCTCGTACATTCACGAAATGTTTTCGTTGGAATCGTGTCGTTTCACTTTCCACTGCGGCTTGAAGATTGGCCGGGTCAGTATGACCCAGTGGCGCGGAACTTTTGAGGTGCGTGTGATACAACGCGGGGTTAAAAGTAATTCAATTTTTATTGCTCATTACAAATACGTGCGAACCACACATACGCGAGCCACGGAGCCCCCCTTCGACGCTACGACACGCACTTGACCTTTTTTCCTTTACGTGTAACCCACAATCCCACCACGCGTAACCGCGCCGTCTCGAAAGTACAATCGATTTTCCAAACTTCCACGGTTTTCGAGATAATAATCATCTGCTTTTCGTTTTCGCATGCTACTTCTACAAATGATATTTTTTTTCGACCCGGTTAAAAAAAATACCCTTGGCGGTTTGCTTTATCTAGAAAAGTCTTATTTCTAGCCTTAAATGTTAAGGGGTCTTCTCACTTCAGACGCTAAAAAGGCTACTTTAATGTATTTTTCGATAGGTTTATATTATAGATATTGATATAAAACAACTTTTATCAAATAAAATAAAACTATATATTTATTTTATAAAATTATATAGTTTTATAAAATATAAATATTTATAAAACTATTTATTTTATAAAATAAAATAAAATAAAATTTTAAAAATAAAATAACAACTTACACTTAACAAATACACTTTCGAAATACATCAAAACAAGTTTTCATTTATTTAAGTCACTATTTATAGAGGAAAATGGTAGTTAAAAAAATGTCCTAAAAAATTGCAGGTTTGCGCTGTTGATGAAATCTCGGAGATGGATCATCCGAAACAACAAAATCAAACTGTTTTGGATTCCGTATGTTAATCGCTATAGCGTATATAATACTATTTTTCATATAAACAAAAATAACAAAATGGCGGACATTTTTTCGAAAAAACAAAAAACGTGTTTCTTTCGCCGTTTTGGCAAAAAAAATTAGTAAATACCAAAATTTTTAAAAATCCTTGTTATGCGCTATAGCTACAGTTGTAAAGAATATGTCGTTACAATTTCATAAGGATCGGTTCAGTAGTTTCGAAAACTTTATCAACAAGTCGCCGAAAAACGTTGTTGAGAGAAAAACGCGTTTAAAGTTTGTTTAGGTTACATAAATACATAAAAAAAATGTTTTCGTGTATTTCGAAAGTGTATTATTAAGGCGTTATACGCAGTTGCAAGGCCAAAAAAAAGTCGTTTTTCACGAATTTTTTCTGGCACAGGATTTCATTTGGGCAAAACGAAAAGTATTAGGCAGTGTAGCGGGATCTTTTAGCTTTAGATTGGCATTTTTTATTTTCAAAAATATTCATTAAAATTGCTCCTGTAGGACGTCTCCTGGAGGTCCCCGAAAAAAAGTGTCCGGCGGTGAGCAAAGTATCTCCGGTTTGGATTATCTAAAATGAAAAAAAAACCCAAAAAGATTTTCTTAGGGGACAGATGAATCCAGGTATTAATCAAAGGAATAGTCGAAATTTTAGTTTTTGACAAAATGGTGGCTCCGGAAAGAAACAATTTCGATTTTGGACCTAATTTTTTTCGTTAAATCGTTGAAAAAAAATTGAAATAATTATCGGAAATCTTATTCCTTCGATCAATGCCAGAAGAATAGATCTGACCAGGTCGTGTTAAAATTGCTGACCGATCGATTGAGCAGTTTTTGAGAAATCGTGCTCACCGACTTTGAAAACACCGTTTTGAGAAAAACGCGATTGAAGTTTCAACAGTCGTTCACACATATTTAAGATTTACTTTGTAGCGCTCCGAGCGTCCTTACAAATATGTGTGTATTTCCGAGAATATTTGCTGGATCGATTTGAAATCTTCAGGAAATATACTCACGTATTTGTACATTCCGAAAATGCAATAAAAAAATCTTTACTTTGCTTAGCAATTTAGTTGCTCCGTTAACTTAAGGCGTTACCCCCACTTGTAGCGCACAAAAAGGCCTTTTTCATGCATTTTTTTAAAGAAAACTACAAAACTTTTTTAATCGATCAATATAACATCTTAAAGAACACATCTTGAAGAACTTTCAGAAATTTTTTTATTGAAAAATATTACATTGTTTAGTGGCAAATGGCCGTCAATGAAATAATGTTTTTATATACACGGTTTGCGGTGACCAACATTGCGGCGAAGTGGATCATCTGAAAAAAAAATGCGGATGGATTTAGTCAAATATAAGTATAAACTAGTCTTTAATCGAAGGATTTTAAAAAATATTCATTTTTCACAAAATGGCGGACAGTCAAAGTTAATGGTTCGATTTTAACGAAAAAAAACGGCCGTTTTTGGCTATAAACCGGCCATTTTTTTTTCGAAAAAAAAATCGAACAATTAAAGACTACATTTTTATGTATTAAATAAGCCTGCAAACTTTCAAAAAGTTTCAAAATTTCATTACTGTTCGAGTAATCTTGGTCACCGACTTCAGAAATGCCATTTTGAGAAAAACGCGTTTAAAGTTTCAATTAGCCGGTCGTTTACACAACGGATTCTTCTCTTTCAACGCTCATATCTCAGTCAATTTTGTTCGGATCGACTTGAAATTTTCAGGACCTATTCTCAGATTCATATTCTCATAGACATATGCTCAAAAAAATGCAATAAAAAAAATCGATTTTTTCAAAATCGCAAGTGGGGGTAACCCCTTAACTAATTAGTTGCTTAGTTATCTTAGATTCATATCATTCGTAGTAATGGCAAGCGAAAAACCAACAGCATGCCTTCTATTGCTTACATTTTTTTCGCCGATTTTGGGTACGCGAATCACCTAAACGGTTTTTCTCAAACTCATTAGAGATCCATGATCATAATCGATGAAAAGATAGATCATGACAAAAATGAAGAAGTGAAGAAAAAAAAAATAACGATTAAAAAGAACTTTCGTTGCATTCCAACGATGCAAAGTTCAACGCCCTATTATTATGACATTATATATCATTTATAAGAAGGTGATAATAATATTGAGACATTAGGCTACTGTGACGGCCCGAAAATCGCGGTTATTAAAAAATATATATCTTAAGGAGTAAGGATGATTATTCAAAAATCGTTTGGATATCTATTCTTATGTACATTAACTGAACTGTGTAGCAAATTTTATTTTAAAATATTCATAACTAAGCACACAATCTTATGAAGGACCTTGAACGTGAGGGGCTTAACGATCTGCTTGATTTTGGCCACCTGGTTGACCCGAAACAAAATAAACGAGCTTTTTTCCTCAAAATCTATAAATAATATTTGCTAAGGCCCCCATTTTTCCTCGAAAACTGACCTCGAAGTGTGCACGATTAAAAAATAACGAGGTTCTACTTCCCCATTAAAAGTCACTGGAATATCTATTGTTTCCAGTAAACGTTGGTGAAAAAGAACAGAAATCACACGTATTGCAAGACACTACGGTGAAAAATATCCGGCGACAGAGGGAAAGAGCAAAAACAATTTTCGACACGTAGTAAATGCACGTACGTGTATTTGGCAAGGGTCAGTGTGAGCAGATAGCAAAGCTTGCTTTCTCTCCTTCTCTTTCTGCCCGTCTGATATTCGTAATACTCATACGGATAGTACACGGCTCGTTTACAGTGTATTAATATCCACGTGCCACACGCACCCGACACACACACACACGCACAGCCCTAGTGTATGCATTTGTGTTACGAACGTTCGTACGTAGCGCGCGCGAAATGTGGATACTTCGCGGTTGGTGCCGCCCCGCGCGCGCGTTACTCCGTTGTGTCACAACAGACCGGCTTCGCGAAGTACTGACACACCGGCATTCGCACAGTCGCGCGCGAACCGCCGAGCCGTAAGCATCTTCTCTGACGTCGCGTGTTGTCTCGCGACAGTGTGTACATAGCCTCCATCGATCTATATATACCTCCGCCTGTACATGCGTATGTATATATTTACAAGGGACACAGAAGGATATGCATATATACTTATAGTCGCGTGTGTGTGTGCATAGAGATGAAATACATCGATACAATTCGAGTACACAGAGGAGGCGCGTGAGCGCGCCAAAATTGCTACTAGAGACGCGCCTCGGACCTGGTCCGCGCCTACTTTTTCGCGAGAGTGTTTACGTGCGTCGCACGGAGTCGCGCGAGACGTACTTTTGCCGCTGCACAAGCGGCGTAAGCGTCGTGTGTCGTCGAGGCAATCAATCCGAGCGCCTCGTATAATTAATTATCGCGAGTTATACGGGAATTGAGTAACACCTGATTTCGAGGGGGGAATGAAATATTTGGAAGAAGCCTCGTTGGGTGGGAAAAAGAATGGACTGAAAACGAGCGAGTCGAAGGGGCCGGCCTGGGGGGAGTGAGATCGGTGGAGTGCCGGTGGGCGAAGGAAAAAACGTCGAATTTCGGGGAGAATGTACGGTACGGCCATGGACTCCTGGATCTATGACGTGGTAGGTGCAGATAAACGATACGTAGGGATGGAACGATTTCGCCATCGCAATGAACGAGCTTGTTGCCTTTCGATCGATGTTTTATTTATTTTTGTCGAGTTTTTCGATTCTTGGATTTTGAGCTTGGAAATCTGGAATTTCGACGCAATTGCGATTTTCTATTGCTTTCGGGTCTCGCGCAGCTCGCGATCGCGTACGTCCGATTGACGCTTATGTAACGGACAGTGCGCCGTCAATCGTCGGTCGTTAATTACACGATCGCGATTAATCTCAGAATTATAGGCAAGTTATAGACGCGACGGTGAGCTTGGGAAGAGCGCGTGTATCTTTTATTTTTCTCTTCGGCATCGGATGACTGGTCTTTTCGTCGCCGTCGGCCATATTGATTCGACCATATTGAGATTTTCGAAAGTTCCTGCTCTCCGTACCGGCGAAGTCGAAACTTGTCTCACCCGTGCACCTCTTATCGTACGAAATTCCAGTCAAATTTCGCCATCGATCGCGCCATCTCGCGTTACCTCCACGACCCACTCCGCCATCTTGAATTTTTGAGACATCGCGCACTCTATGGTCGGAAAAACTCGGGGCGGCACGGATTTTGGTGGTAAATCTAGCAAATCGCTTTCGCTCGTGACCTTGGCGCGATGTTTTCTCAACGCGCCTAGCCCCGAACTGTGCTTCTCTTTGGCTCGCACATTGCGTATCGAGCTGGCGCCCTGCGGCACGTTTCGTAACAATCGGTTCACGTGTTCGGCGTAGGGGTGCGACGGATCGAGGCGACATCTCCGCGAATCAAATTGGGGTTACGTGCTGTAGGCGCGCGTTGGAGTTTTGGATCATCATTGCGTTGGGGGGCGGGGGGGGGTCAAGATTTTTCGTGTTGAAACTACTAATTCTACATAATTAAAATTTTGGGTACATATTATTACATCGTTAAACGGAGAAAAACGAAAATAAAAAAGAACTTTCGTTGCGTTCCAACGATGCAAACTTAAACGACATAAGGAAAGTTAAAATTCGAAGAATGATGCGTGTTTGAAAAAATGTCCAACTTTTCATGAAATTTTTAGTGCGGTCTTCGGCACGGAAATAGTTATTCGAAAAATGTTCTTCGAATAACATAAGGTTCGCATAGGTGGTAATTATGTTATTTGGACGTGTGAAAATTTTCAAAACGATCGATCGAATAGTTTTCGAGTTATCTCGTACGAGGTTCACGAAAAAGTGGTGTGGCAGGAAAACGCGTTTAAAGTTTCAGGACTCGATAATTTGGTGACCTAATAGCCCATCAGTTTCATAGAGGAATTCAATTTCGATCATAAGCTCTCCTGTACGTTATAAAAGGATCTTCCCCCTTAAGTGACTTACTTTTTAGTTATTCGGATAATAATCTTCGAAAACGGCCAATAACCTTTCGAAGCATCTGATAATACCTGTGATTATTTTTATTATTTATCAACGTATATGCTTTGTATTTAGCAAGTAATATCTAAGAATATGAGATGGACGTTTGCATCGTCGGAATGTAACGGAAAAACTCGAATACTTATTAATTTCTTACGGCAAATTTTGCCTACAAAATCCTTTGATTATTTTTGAAGACATATGCGATATAAATGACGTTGAAGTTTGCGTCGTTGGAACGCACCGAAAATTAATTCTTTTTAATTGTCTGAATTTCTTGGCGGTCAAAATCACTGCAACGTTTTTACATATTCCTATTAGAGATTTGCGGCCTCAATTTGTGAAAAAAGAAGGCTTCAAAAGAGTATAAAAATCAACAAAAAAATCGTTGCATTCCAACGATGCAAACTTCAACGTCATCGATTTAAAACAATATATACAACATACAATATAAATATGCAAAAAGGATTCCGCATAATAAAAATAACGAAACGAAAATATAAAAAAGAAATTTCGTTGCATTCGTACGGTGCAAAAAGCATATAAAAATCGTCATGTACAGCGATTCATTTTTTGATTCCTATTGTTTCTATTATATTTATCAATATTAGCAACGATTATTCTCATTAACAGGCGTAATTATGGTTAATGTCGATGTTATTCGTATTACTATTGATAGTATTATCAATATGTCAATAACGTTAATAATGATAATTTATTATTAATACCAATATCACTCAGATTATTGTTGTTTATTCGGTTCGTTATTATTACTAATATAATAGTCGTAATCATTATTATTATTGATATAACAAATATATTGAAATAATTATTATTATTGATATTGCAATAACAATAATAATTATTATTGTTATGAACAATAACAACAACAATAATCATTGTTATGAACAATAACAATAAGCATTGTTATGAACAATAACAATAAGCATTGTTATGAACAATAACAATAATCATTGTTATGAACAATCACAATAAGCATTGTTATGAACAATAACAATAATCATTGTTATGAACAATCACAATAAGCATTGTTATGAACAATAACAATAATCATTGTTATGAACAATAACAATAATCATTGTTATGCACAATAACAACAAAAATAATCATTGTTATGAACAATAAAAATAATCATCATTGTTATGAACAATAACAACAATAATAATAATTCTTATGAACAGTAACAATAACTATTGTTATGAACAATATCAATAACTATTGTTATGAACAATATCAATAACTATTGTTATGAACAATAACTATTGTTACGAACAATAACTATTGATACGAACAATAACTATTGTTACGAACAATAACAATAACTATTGTTATGGACAATAACAATAACTATTTTTATGACCAATAACTATAACTATTGTTATAAACAATAACAATAATAGTTCTCCACACAATAATTATTATTGTTATGAACAATCATAATTCACAATACAATAATCATTATTGTTATGAACAATAATAATTCACAATACAATAATTATTATTGTTATGAACAATAATTAGTATTATTGTTATTTTTAGCGTAAGGAGACAAAGGGCAAATGTTAACAAAAAAAAGAAGGAAATGTGTTAAAGGGTATCAATGTACAGAAGGGGGCAGGACTGTGTGAAAACCCGCAAGGTTATACTTGGAAATAAAGAACTATACTATTATTGTTACTTTTATATCAATAATAATAATAATAATTGTTTCTATAACAATAATTATTGTTAATAATAACTTTTACTTTAATCGAAATTATAACGATTTTTATTAACAAAATATTAATCATATTCATATTATTATTGCTGATACACTAGTAATAATAATAATTACAAATATCAATAATAATATCAGTAGACTGGAAATAGTGATATCAAACTTACTGTTGCCGATAAAGATCTATGATTCCTCTTGAATAATAGAGAGAAGACCTTTCGACGAAAAACGTCCTCTTTGAGCCCAACAAACTCTAGCGACAAAAAAGTGTACCTATGGATGTAAATTTGTCCGGATGACAATCGATGCAAGACGGCGGTTCGAAAACTATACGCAAATTTTCGAGGTCCCATGCTCGAGAGACATGAGAGTCTTTACATTGTGCTTTGCGTGTTCGGTGCACGAGACGATGGCGGAGAGGAGGAGAGAAAAAACTGTTTTGGCGATTGCACGATGAGCTCATTCGTATAATAAAAGCGAACGAAGCGCTAAGGGCCATTTACCCAGACGTTTTTGTTAAAACCTCACCCCCCTCCGTCCCCTTTCTCGCCCGCAATGCTTGCCTCTTTGCCGCGATCTTGATCGCGCTCGCGTCAGTTACACACGCGACCCATTTTCTCGCTTACCTTTCCGCAAGCCCTCTGCGTTATCGTCACGTGTGTACGGTGTCTGGGGGCAGTTGAAAGTTGGGCGTTTTTTAACGTCAGGTGCCTATGATTGTTTTGTTTGTTCCGAGCTTACATGCAAAAATTGGAATGGACGAAACAATGCGTTGAAGAATTGTAACACTTTCATCGGGGGAGATATACCTTTAGGTGAGAACAAAATTGCTGATTTTCGGGATTTTGTTTTTTGATGCACAGATTTATTTACCATTTGTGAGACTTGAGGTATGTTTTATTACAACTTTTGCAACGATTTTTTTTTTTTCGTCACGTTTAGGCTTCGAAAATGACTGAAACATTTTTGGAGATCCTTATGAGGGTTCCATAGCCTAAACCCAAACAAAAACCTTTAGTTAGTAATGAAAAAGAAAGAAATGAAGCATATAAAGAATTTTCGTTGCATTCCAACGATGCAAACTTCAAAATCATCCTCCGTCACCCTGTTAAAAAAAACAGTTTAATATTTTTTTCCATGCACAAGGGGAGGCTGTCAATTGTCAAATTCAGATTCGATTCATACTGCGCTTTTTCGCCGTTTTCGAGAAAATCGGCATTGGAATATTCTACCACTTTTTTCTAATGTTGAAGTTTTTGCATCGTTCCTGCGTAACGAAAATTCATTTTTTTCGCGTTTTTGGGCTACAAGAATCAGTCCAACGTTTTTCAGAATCCTCGTTACAAAATTTACGATCCAACTTGGCAAGAAAATATTTTCGTTTGTAACGAAAATGAAGAAATAAACGAAGACATAATAACTTTTGTTGCATTTCAACGATGCAAGCTTCAACACCGTTGTCTCATAATTTCAGGGACATGCGAAGAGCGATTGGGGAACAGAACATATCCGCGCATGTTATGGCCATCGCTCAAAAATCTGATTCGACATTATCGCTCTCGACGAGCGATAATCTCGAACACATATTACATTCGAACAAAATATGCGTTTTATCTTTCTCTCGAGTGGATGGTAATTCAAGAATTGAAGATCAGATGGTATAGCCGGAGGACCGGGAGACGGGCAAGGAAAAGTGGATTACGCTCGGTGGTTTTCCTTACACTGGCGCATCGCGCGCGACGGAGCGCCTCGGCACGCCGGGCGGCGAGACGAGGCAAACGCTGGGAATGGGGGGGGGGGGGCGCCAAAGTACACGGTTGGTACGGAACGCGCGTCACACGTGCGCGTGCGCGCAACCGCGGCAGACGTGCGACGGGAGTGGCGTTAGCATTCGGGCGCGCAAGCCGAGTCAAGTTTAAGGCCACGAGACGTCGGTGACGTCACTATGTCGAACAGAAAACACGGCTAGCTTATGCTCGTTGGCCCTAACCTTGGACAATATGCTGCCACCGGATAAAACCTCGAACGTTTTCGTACTCTCTAAAAAGCATACCCGTCAAACATCGCGACTCTTTTATCGCTCGAATATATAAAAGTCGCTTGTCGTCAGTTATCTGTTTTTTTTTTCGATCAATACTTGAGCTAGTTTTTTTAGAATTCTTTTTACCGAACAATTTGACGATTATGTTGAAAAACTTTAAATAATTTATTTTTAGTCACTTTTCGTTCGTTATTCACGCGGAGGGGGGCGGGGGGCGTCCGACGTATCTCGAACTCGTGAACGAAAAAACCGGTACGCTGTGGAGAGGATGTTTCAAGGATAAGTGTTGTTGGAAAATAAACTCGATTTACCGAAGCATTCCGAGAGATATCTCGAGCGAGGGAGGCACCGGTGTGGTGTCGAAGTTCGCGTCGTTCGTACGCAGTGAAATTTATACTTTGTTTTTACCACTTTTTGCTATAGTATGATTGGGTTTTTTTTGTGTATATTCAGGATGTAAATCTCTGACAAGATTTTGAGAAACGTTCGAGGGATTTCTGCAGCCGTGACTTGAGATTAAAATTTGAGGAATTAATAAAAATTCTTTTTCTATTGTATGCCTATCGTGCAATCTTCGTCATGATAGAAGGGGTCCTTTTTACTTTCAATATTTTCTTCTGATCAGAGTATAGGGATGACGAGGTCGGGATTTCACACACGATTAATACGTAGTCTAGACAAGTTTGAGTTTTTTTGTCATTGAAAAATATTGATAAACAATGAAGTTATTATTATTTCTAAAATATAAACGATACAAAAATATGAAAAATTCAGTTTTAGGATAACAATAGAACTTTCGTATAAACGGATATTTTTTTTCGAAAAATTGGAAATTACGAAAATAGCGAGCTGTAGAAAAAAAAATCGATTTAGGACAAGAAAAACTACTTTAATAATTTGTTATTAACGAATGGATAGACATGGGAAAAAAGTCATCTGGTTATGCGATAGGAAGTATAATGAGCTACGCTCTATCCGAATTTGAACCGGATCGAACCAATAGATTTTGAAACACGAATTATGAAGAAAACAAAACATCGTCATAAATCGGTCAATTTTTTTGAATGTTTGCAAAATTTTGGTTGCAAATTAAAGTTAAGACCCTAGGCTGTAAACCGATGCAATAAAAAGAAAATCACATTTTTGATATTTCAAGATAACGTCTTAAGGGGTCATTAAAAAAAAATTGAAGCAATTCGTAACATGGTTGAAAAATCCTTTGAACCTTTTTTTTGTATGTGCATTAGCAAAGTCGTGTACTAAATTTCATAAAAAATATTGATAATTAGAGAAGTTATAAACAATATCGCGGAGGACCTTCGAACGTGGGGGAAAAAACGAGTTTTTTTTTCTTAAAATAGATAATATTGGCTAAAACTTGACCAAGCTTTTTTGTTATTGTGTTTTCTCCAAAAAAAAAGTTATTTTTTTCTCGATTTTTCGAGGAAACCGCCTCAAGGACGTATGCCCGTACATCCCCTACCAAAAGTGAGTTTCGGTGAGAGTTCTAAGTACTTTGCGATAACATTAAAATCTAAACAAAATCAACCATATTGGAGATGCTAAGAACATTGGTTTTGAATAATAAGAATACCAAAAACGTATAAATAAATTGTTTAAACGAAAATTTGTTCGAAAAATCTCTGGTAAACTTAATTTTTTGTGACATTAAGGAGGTACCATCATTACTACGAATCCAACTTTCGGATTTGAAATTTTTATATGAATTTGACGAATACTTTTTGCACCTATTGTCAAAATTTGAGCTTTTTTGACCGTTTTATTTTTCGCAATAAAACTTCAAAGTCGAGCACTTTGAGTTATCGAAGCACGTCGTCTTATGGAGACGGTCAACCGGAAGTGCGGTGATCGTGGTTTTTCTGTTCACGTATCCAACTAAACCCGTTGGAAAACTCAAATTCGATAGATTAGATATAATAGATATTGCAAAAATAAGAAAATCAATCTTCACCGTGTAGTTAAAGCACTACATTACAAGAAAGTTTCAATTTCCGGTTGAAAATGGTCAGAACGACGAATTAGCACCCACAGACTTAGCAACGTCGCGAGTAACAGCTGATGCGTTTGGCGAACATAACCCAGCTTTGTTTTGAAATGAATTTGAATAGAAGCCGCCACAAAATATGCAAACAACAATTTATGGAGTTTTATCATTTATCACGTATTAATAATATGTATAATTATATTCTGCCCATCGTGTTAATTCCGCTGAGGTAATTCAACCCTATTTTAATAGGCTTGAATTTGATTACGTTAATATTATTACGAAGATTATTACCGAGTCGTTGACAATCTAATTTTTCAGTTTTTATTTGTTCACGTGCAATAAATTCATCATTTACCACAACATTTGGCACGCTATAATCGATAATACGAATAATCAACATAAGTAAACATCAATCAGAGCAGTTGTGGGTAAAATAAATTTAGACTCTTTTTTGACCCCGTGGAAGTGATCGTACCTCCTTAAATGAATTTTAATAATTTTCCGAATACACATGATTTTTTAAAGAATTTTCTCCATTTCCAAAATCCCATTTTGGATTATTTTTTTCAGAGGCTATACCTATGCCACTATTCGTTCAATACCCCGGACACTTCTTCAATATGAAACATTGCTCCGAAAACATATTGGAAATTTGTGATCCTTCATCTATTTTTCAAATTAAAAATGTATTCAAAATGAAAATAGAAAGAGAATTCTAAAAAATGTCATACCAATTCAGAAAAATCTACGAATTCATTTTATAATATAAAAAAAGTAGTTTGTTTTTGTTACCAAGATATTTGTTGAACAATTTTTTTTGAACAATTTATTTACATCTTTTCTGCATTATTATTAGGCTGCGGCTAGCCGTCCGGTTATCGGACGAATAAACGTGTGTTACTCGTCCGCATAGCAGCTCAGTTCACGCTGTACATCGCCTTAAACAAACAATCCCAAACACACAAACTCGAACAAACACACCCAAACGAATCAACCAAAAAAACAAACTCAAAATAACAACCGCAAACAAACCCAAGTGCAAACAAACCCAAACAAATTAACTCAAAAACAAACTCGAAATAACAAACGTAAACAAACCTAAACGCAAACAAACCCAAATAAACACATCCAAACACAAGCCCAAACAAACCAACCAAAAAAAACAACTGACCCAAACCAAACGAACAAACGCAAACGAACCCAAACAAAGCCAACCAACCGCAACCAAACAAACCCAAACACAAGCAACCAACCCAAACAAAACAAACCCAAACCAAACAAACGCAAAGAAAATTATATAGATTTTATTCGGATGACTACGTGTAATTTATTCGTCCGGATAGTAGCTTACACGAACCACAATAATATGTGCGCCTACTGGAAATGCGGCGTGAACTGAGCCGCTATCCGGACGAATAACATACGCTTATTCGTCCGATAACCGGACGGGGACACACTCCGTTATTATTACCGGAAATTAATGTTCTCAGCATCTTCAATGTGGTTGATTTTTTTTTTCAATTATTTCAATCTTATCGCAATTAATGCTCATTAATTAAGTACTGAAAATTCTCGCCGAAACTCCCTTCTGGTAGTGAATGTACGGGCAATGCATCCTTAAAGAGGATGGATTTCTCAGTGAGCTCGTTTACGCAGTCGAGAAAGAATTCGAAACGACCTGATCTTTTTGGGCATGCAATTGGAGTCATCCGAGACCCCAAGGTAAAGCTCCCATATAGTCCGATATCGCGAGAGTTACGAAACTCCCGGGGCTCGGATTACGCGGACCGTACTATATACACCGGTGATATTCAACTGCATACGTGCCTTGGCGAAGCGACGTTACCATACAGGGGACAGGAAAACGCAGCGTTGACCATTTCCGCGTCTCCTGTTACGCAATCAGCATTATTACATACATCATTCGCTATTTCGATCGTCCGAGCCGAAGAATTAAAGTTTTCGAGCGCAACGTATATCTGCACTACGAACGAACGCTTTTTACGTCACGTTATTAAGGATGTTGGGTCCCTATGAAACATGTTAACGTTAATTGTTCAATAAATAGCTTCTTAATCGTCATGAAATTTTTACACGACCTCCCGAATACTTCATGTAAAAACATACCAAATTTTCCGAATTCTATCATCATTACTTCAACCTCCTTAAGGGTTGAAATAAAAAATGATAGGAAAATTCTGAAATATTGGTATGTTTTTGTATGAAGTATTCAAGAGGCCGTGTTAAAATTTCACGACGATTAGGAAGCTCGTTATTAAAAAATTAACATTTTGTTAAGAACAATGTTTAAAAGAAATTAAAAAAAAAATTATCAATAAACTTCGTTTTGTTTCCGTTGCTTTCAGTATATTGTAGATATTATAAAATTGATAGGTCAAAAAAAAACTTATTGCAAAGTTACATCAGTTTCCATAAAACAACATTTAATTTGTGAACGTTAATTGTTCAATAACGAGCTTCCTAATTGTCGTGAAATTTTTACACGACCTCTGAAATACTTTATACAAAAACATACCAAATTTTCAGAATTTTATCATCATTTGCGATTTGGGACTCAACATCCTTAAATTGGGTATGGAAAAATTACTCAGAAAGTCTCGCCGTACAATGACGAAGCGATTTTTTAATTACTAGATTTAGGAAGAGGAAAAAGTTTAGCGTAGCTCGTTGAGTTTTTTTTTCACCGTTTCCATTATTTCGGGAGTTCCTACGTTTAGCCTTGCGGACTTTCGCGATTCCATCCCGTTCCACATTTGGCCTTGTCACTTGGCTATTTCCAGTTTCATCGTAGACCCTCCCCCATAGTGTATTCTTTCTCAATGCTCTTTTTTCTAGATCAGCTTGTCGTAACTTTATTTCACCCAGGCCCTTCTTTAAGGCGAAGTTCCTGCTTTTTAATGAAATATTTTGGTAAAGTTCACGAGTACGAGGTTTTTTTCATGATGGTGAAGTTGGCATTGTTGGAATGCAGCGAAAATTCATTCTTTTGAATAAACCAAGTTTTTTTTTTCGTTGATTTAAGGTTTTAAAATCGCCTGAAACGTTTGTACGTATTCTTATTAATATTTGACGTTCTCAATTTGGGGAAAAAGGCTTTGGATAACGATAAAGAATAGAGAAAATTAAAAAATGCATATCGTCAGTTTTGAATGATGCGAAAAGTTTTCGATCAATCAGAAATTTTGTACGTACTTCTTTGCGAAATGCAATTAGGAACATAACTTTTGAATTTGAAGTAAATCGAGTGAAAATTGTTGAAGTTGTTTGTAACGCCAATTGGAAAAGAGCTGTTTCGAGAAGTTTCGGGTAGTCGGCCATTTTGTACGTCGAAAAGAAAAATATATATATATTTTCTAACAGCTTGATATTCATATTAAATAGATGTGTAATTAATTTTATGAGTGAATCGCTTTTTCAAACGAAAAAAAATTGTTTAATTCGCACATGATTTTCTACACGTTACTGTGGCTTAAGGCCTTAAAGGGTATTGTTTTCAGTATCTTTCACCATTTTCGTATTGTCATGTCATTTCGAGACACCCTCTATTTATTTATGAAGGTCTTCATAAACATTCTTATTGCGAAGGCTCCCACCCAAAAGCATCCAAAACAAACAATCTCCTCTCCCTCGTCGTATTATAAACAGTTACAACATTCCATCGCAATTCCAATCACGTGTTTGGGTTTCTTTCGGCGCATTCCCCTTCGCGATACGCACAGTTGCCACGGCCGCCGACGCTTTCGCACCGGCAAAAAATTTCAAGATCGTTTTTCGGAATAGCCCCCCCCCCCCCCTCCCTCCGCCCGGATTCGAAGATTTTCCTTTCAGTTACTTTTTATTCATATCGTCGATCGCTGAATTCTACGAAAGTTTTTTTTTTCCCAACGACACTCTTCCTCCCTTGCCCGTTCTTTCTCGTATCTTTATTTTTTTTCTCGTCTGAACGACCAGTGTGCTCAACCGACTGAGAATTCGCCACGCGCGTCAGAAAGCAACGAGCGAGAATAGAACGATCGCGTTGGAATTCTCCGACACCCTCAAAAATACACGGGGTGTCCCGCTGTAGTCTGGTAATCAGCCCGTGTACGTGCGAGTGTTGCGTGTTTCGAACGAAGACGGGAGACGAAACAAATAATTATCCTCAATGGTTTGGTATCGTATAAAAATTATCAACGCGTAATTGCGTAATATCGTGAGACAGGCCGGGAGCTAATCAAGTCTCCTTTGTATATTGTGTCGATTAAGATGCGATGTTTGCACACGAGAAACGAAACGAATGGCTGTTTCATGCAAAGCGAAAACCTTCGAGATGTGTTTGGTCGATTATCAATGATCCGTGACTTCCGGTGTAATTTGTTAACACACGCGGGTACTGGTTACGCATGAGAAACGACGGTCCGCGAATTATTGTTATTGGTATTATTGAGACGAACATTATTCATAATGTTATCGATTGGTAACAATGATAACGATTATAACTGATGATCAGGAATCATCGTTAAAATGCACAATTATAATGATCATCATTGAATTAAATCATCACTAAATTAAATTAAATCATTACAAAAATCATTTAAGTCATTAAATTAAATTAGATCATCATTAAAATTCATAATTGTAATGATGATCAGGAACCATCATTAAAATTCACAATGATAATGATGATCAGGCATCATCATTAAAATTCACAATTATAATGATGAGCAGAAATCATTATTAAAATTCACAATTATAATGATGATCAGAAATCATTATTTAAATTCACAATTATAATGATGATCAGGAATCATCATTAAAATTCACAATTATAATGATAATCATTAAAATAAATCATTTAAATCATCAAATTGAATTAGATCATCATTAAAATTCACAATTATAATGATGATCAGATATCATTATTAAAATTCACAATTATAATGTTGGTCAGAAATCCGTATCAAAATCCACAATGATTAACGATGATCAGAAAGCATCATTAAAAATCACAATTATAGTGATTTTTTTGATGATGATAAAATTTTAGTGATGATGATGAAAATCATCAAATTTTAGCGATGATTTCTGATCAGCATTAAAATTATCGACTATAATGATGGTCAGAAATCATTATTAAAATTCATAGTCATAATGATGATCAGGAATCATCATCAAAATTTACAATTATAATGATGATCAGGAATCATTATTACAATTTACAATTATAATGATAATCAGAAATAATCATTAAAATTTACAATTATAATGATGATCAGGAAACATCATTAAAATTTACAATTATAATGATGATCAGGAATCATCATTAAAATTCACAATTATAACAATAATCAGGAATCATTATTATAATTCATAATTTATAATATCATGAAGGAATTGTGTCTCGCGGGCACACATACGCTCACTTATATTATACCAAGGGCTATGTCTAGTTGTAAAAGTCGAAAAATCACTTTTTTTCAAAACCTATATATTTTGACATTATATCGTTCTATAAATATTTCCCGAAAATTTCAAGATCGGATAAAAATCGCGATGGTGAAGTTTTTTTTTTAAGCAATAATTTTTTACGTTTTTTTATACCTTTATTTTTTTTTTGGAAATTCTGATAGTAGATCTTTCATGCGAATACGTAAAAACGTTTGAGGGATTTTTGCAGTCGACATTGGCCAATACAGCGTTTGAGCGACTGAAAAACTTGACTCCCGTTGTATTCCAACGATGGAAACTTCAGCGTGGTTCAAAATTGACAGATTTGTAGGCTGTTTTATAGGTGCACAGTCGGGGAGTGAAATATCGCGATAACTACTGCATCGATATTACGGGGCAGAAGTATGGGGATGGAGAAAGAGGAAAATCTTGGATAGATGGCAGGGTAGGTTCGTAAAAATGGCCGTGGGTATTAGTCCAAACACGCCCAATTACATATGGAGAATGGAAGCGGGTTGCCTTTTACATAAAAGAAGTCACGGAGATGGGGGAAGAAAGGTGGCCGAAGGTGTGCCTGAAGGAGGAGGTCAGAGGGATTATGAATAAAATTCGTCCAAGTGGAGAGAAGAAATGGCTAAAGCCATGAGAGGAGTGGGACAAGGAGGAGTGTGGCAGCTAATTCGGAACGGGATGGTGAGAGGCATAGAAAGAATAATAGATAGAGGGATAAAAATCAAAGTACAGCAGGAGATGCAAGGCGACTGATGTAAGATTGATAAATCAACGTACTGCCCTGAGTACAAAAGTACGAAAAAGAACATAGAAATGGAAGGATACTGGAAAGCAAAGGAGATACGAGGCGAAACTAAATAAGCCTGGGCGAGAATAAGGTGCGGGAACATAGGTAAAAAAAGGAACAAGGGACACGGAGATACGAAATGTCGATTTTGCAGTGAAATGGAAGAGGGTTTGGAGCACATATGCAGGTGTGGAAAAATAAAGGCAAAACTAAAGGCTCAAACTAAGGCATCATTATTATTATTAGATTTTCACGATTCGGGAAAGACGCTTGCTCAGTTATCGTTGTTATTATAAAAACATCAATATCGTTGTGGCGTTAAAGTTTGCGACGTTGGAATGCAACAAAATATTTTATTCTATTTTGTTTTTCCATCTTCATTGTGGTAAATAATTTTATTTATCCACTAATGTCTTGAATTTCTAATGAGGATACCAAACCGTTACAGTGATTTTCGTTACCTAAATCGACGAAAGAAATGTGAGCAAATGAAGAAAAAAAAAAAACTTTGATTGCATTCCAACGATATAAACGTCATCATATATCGTTGTTGATATACAACTCAAGGATATCTCACTAGGATATTTTCCGATCTTGACAAATTGACGTTGACGACGTATCGTAGTCTTACCAAGATGCCACCATGGCGATAAAAATAGTATGCATCACCACTTTATTTGTTCCAAGCCTGTACGCAACATGCGGTATCGATGACGTCGAAGTTTGCATCCGTCGAATGCAACGATTTCTTTGTCATGTTCATTTTTATTGTCATTCAAAACCTTTTATACTGCAAATTGAACTCGTGAATCCCCAACAAGAATATGTAAACACGTACTGGTGGTTTCCATACAGCCTGAATCGGTAACGAAATATGTTGCTTTATTAATTAAAATAAAAATTTTTCGCTGTGTTCGTAGGGAACGTTGTTTCACTCTCGGATGTTATGGGAAAAAGCATAATAAAAAAAAATGGTTCGGAATGTTTTTCATTTTTCATGTGGGTATTTTATCTGTGAGAGGAAGTGTTTGGAAAGTTTCGCAATCATTAACTACATAAGTATAGTGTAATTAATTGTCAAGTAGCGAAATTCTCATTATTTTCTCGTTCGAGTCTCCCATACATCATTGCCAAACTGGCATCTTAATTCTCAAAACTTTTGCCCCAATGAATGCCAACGAATTCAGGTAAAATAATTCTCGGCAAGAAAAATAACTTTTGACTGGGGATGGAGACTTGGAATTACGATAATGGTGAAGGTTGGATCGTTGGAATGCGCGGAAAATTCATTTTGTTCGAATCGCCCGAATTCTTTTTGGCCGTTTCACGCTACGAAAATAGCTCGAATGTTTTTTTTAGAATCCGTATATGCGATCTACCACCTGAGTTAACACAAAATAGTTCGGATAGTAACAAAAATAAATTTGCTTTGCACATGATGTAAGCATCAACGTCATGAATTTCGGCAACTTGCGCCCGGGATTGTGTCTTCCAGTGGGGAATTGAGGCTTCAATCGTTGGAATGCAACGATTCTTTTTTGTTCATTTTTCGTTTCTTTATTTTTATGCTTATCCAAAGCTTCCTGTTTTTTGTAAACTGTGGTCGTAAATGTTTAACACAAAAACGTAAGAAATGTTGCATGATTTTCATGGGCGAAATAAAATCGAACGATCAAAAATGATTTTCGTTGTGTTCCAACGATGCAAACTTTAACATCATACGATGCAAACTTTAACATCATACGATGCAAACTTAAACATCATACGATGCAAACTTTAACATCATACGATGCAAACTTAAACATCATACGATGCAAACTTTAACATCATACGATGCAAACTTAAACATCATACGATGCAAACTTTAACATCATACGATGCAAACTTAAACATCATACGATGCAAACTTTAACATCATACGATGCAAACTTAAACATCATACGATGCAATCATTAACGTCATATCTCCCATACCAGTGCATCATTGGTGAACAAAAAATATGCACGCGCGTAAATAGCAGATCATGTCGTCCAAATTGACAGCGTAAAGCGCAAGTGACTCCTCCCCCCTCACTCCGCATTTCGACCATTTTTACAGCCGAACGAAAACAAAAAAATTGGTGTAGTTGCGTAAAGCCTATATCGCCGATTCATTTGGAATTTCGTGTACCCATGTATTTTGACTCGCTGATCACGAATGTGATAGTGAGAAAACCCGCAACTTTTATTTTCAAGGTCAAAACTCACAAAAACTGATTTATTAAAAAGTTTTTCCATTTTATTTTCATAAATGTTGATCTCAGAGAAAAAGTTTTCCTTCGAAAGTTGTAGCCTATAAAGAGATTAATCTTTTATGTTTCATACAGTTTCCGTCTAAAATCATTCTATTTCGAGAAAAATGGGATACTGCTCCGATAAGCACATTTTTCTAAACTCCATTAGTTTCGATATTATCTACTTACGCACTTTACCGCGGGAAGGTTGGAGTTTAGTCTTTGAAATGCATGTTTAATTCTTCCTTTTTTGTATTTTAATTTCATTTTAAGCGTTTTTTGTTTGGAATTATTTGGGTTCAAAAACTAAAGTGCACTTTAGAGACTAAACTCCAATCTTCCCGCGGTAAAGTGCGTAAGTACATCATATCGAAGCTAATGGAGTTTAGCAAAATGTACTTATTGAAGCATTTTTCTCGTAACACAATGGATTTAGACAAAACCTGTATAGAAAATAAAAGATCAACCTTTTTTTACGCCACAACTTTAGCAGGAAACATTTTTCTCGGAGATCAACATTGAATAAAATAAAATAGAAAAGCTTTTTAAAAAATCAGCATTTGTGAGTTTTGACATTGAAAATCAAATTTGCGGGTATTCTCACTATCATATTTGCGATCAGCGAGCCAAAATACATGGGTAGAAGCGATAGGTATGTAGGTAGATACAAGTAACAGCGGGATAAGAAATAACAAGCGAATTTTCGCTAAAGTATAAACATTGTAGCTGCGCATTAACGATGTTTATAGTTATACGGCAACTCGCTTGTCACTTCTCACCCCTCTTGTAGCCCCTATTTCCCCTACACAAAATTCCAAACTCCAAATTCAAAAAAATTGCTTACCTGTATGTCGCACTCCGAATTAGCCCCGCAGAGATTGCGCGTAGGATTATGAAGAATTGGCGAAGGAAAAAAAAATCGAGAGCCTAAAAACAAAGCGACAAGCAGGTGAGAGCGTGGGACATTCCGACGAACGAGGTGAGCTCTTCGTGATGGTCAAGGTCCTGTCTTTGGGTTCTCTTCAGGACTCGTAGAAATATGTGGTTGAAGTTTGCATCGTTGGTACCCAACGAAAATTCTTTTGAATTTCTTATATTCACTATTATCCAGAATCACACTTTGCAAATTTGTTGTAAATCGCGAAATAAGAAGCCTAAAAGATGTTTCCGTAATTTTCGTAGCTCAAACCTGCCAAAGAAATTTCGGGATCTAAAAAAACAAAAGATTCGTTGGATTCCAACGATGCAAACTTCAAGGTCATGTAGAAATTAGGTCGAAGCTCTCTCTCTCTCTCTCTCTCTCTCTCTCTCTCTCTCTCTCTCTCTCTCTCTCTCTCTCTCTCTCTCTCTCTCTCTCTCTCTCTCTCTCTCTCTCTCTCTCTCTCTCTCTCTCTCTCTCTCTCTCTCTCTCTCTCTCTCTCTCTCTCTCTCTCTCTCTCTCTCTCTCACTCACTCACTCACTCACTCACTCACTCACTCACTCACTCACTCACTCACTCACTCACTCACTCACTTACTCGTAAGTGAGTTACCCGCGCAACTCACTCTATGGACGAGCAAAACGTAATAACAACACTGAGCTATATTGCGCTTATCGTCGATGCAGAGACGGTGTGACCGATAAGCTTCGCCAGGCTAGGAAACGATTCTTCTTAGATAAAATAATTGGTATTAATGAGCCTTCACGACTATGAAGGGAGCTCGCTAACTTAGGCCTTATTAAGTCTAACGCATCGACTCCTCTAAAAAAATTTAGTGCCGATCAGCTCAATCTATTCTATGCTGCTATGACAAATGATGACAATGAGCTCTCTTTCTCAGACTTCTCCATCGAATTTTATACCTACACACTCGGCTCTACCTCCGTGAACTCCTACCGCTTAAGGATCCTTCTTTGCGCAGCTCCTCGCGCAAATTGCCTGAAATGTTTCCCATACCTCAATGTAGAACGTCAACCATGCAGCGCTCATTTGGGGTAACGTCGGCTCATTTCTGGAATTCATTACCGGCAAATATTAACGCAATCACCGATTCATGTTTTCAAAGCCAGATTACGCACGTTTTTGTTTCAGTCTGAACTTAGTCTTTATTAATTAAATTGGCTCGCTTTTCGGTCCCCGTCTCATGATCCGCATTTAAACACGTCTCAATGTGCATCATTTGTGTATCGTACGTCTTATAATGCGTATAACTTGAAATTGTATCTTGTATTTTTATTATTCTGTATGATTTTGTATTATTTGTATTATAATATTATGTCAGCATATGCGCTAATGCGGTGCGGGTTAATATAGTGCACTGAATTGAAAGTGATTAGCAATGACTTTCACTCTTATATTTAAATTGATTATATATTCGTTATCTCTGCGTTATCATATTTTATTATATTATATAGTCATAATCTCTTAGGCGCAGTCTTATAATTTATGTTTTATGATTTATGTGTTATGATTCTCAATCTTAGTTTTAAATTGATTATATAATCGTTGTCTATGCGTTATTATATTTTACTATATTACTTAGTCATTATCTCTTAGGCACAGTCTTATGATTTATATTTTATGATTTATATATTTAAGGATGTTGAGTCCCTATGAAACATGTTAATGCTAATTGTTCAATAAATAGCTTCTTAATCGTCATGAAATTTTTACACGACCTCCTGAATACTTCATGTAAAAACATACCAAATTTTCCGAATTCTATCATCATTACTTCAACCTCCTTAAGGGTTGAAATAAAAAATGATAAGAAAATTCGGAAAATTTGGTATGTTTTTGTATGAAGTATTTAAGAGGTCGTGTTAAAATTTCACGACGATTAGGAAGCTCGTTATTAAAAAATTAACATTTCGTTAAGAACAATTTTTAAAAGAAATAAAAAAAAATTATCAATAAACTTCGTTTTGTTTCCGTTGCTTTCAGTATATTGAAGATATTATAAAATTGGGAGGTCAAAAAAAAAACTTATTGCAAAGTTACATCAGTTTCCATAAAACAACATTTAATTTGTGAATGTTAATTGTTCAATAACGAGCTTCCTAATAGTCGTGAAATTTTTACACGACCTCTGAAATACTTCATACAGAAACATACCAAATTTTCAGAATTTTATCATCATTTGCGATTTGGGACTCAACATTCTTAACGGGGAGCTATCTAACTTTCAGTGCGGCAAGAAATATCGACTAGTAGATTACTTGACGCTTTGAAGATTACTGCACGCCGATCCGCGGGAATAAACGATGCTGAAGTTTGCATCGTTGGACTGCAACGAATTTAATTTATTTTGCCAGATTTCGCCTACAAAAATCCATCAACCATTTTTGAAGATACTCATTTTGCGTTCTACATAAAAATCTGCCAAAAAAAGATCGCATATAATAATAATAATGTGGAAAATAAAATGTAAAACGGAACTTTCGTTGCGTTCCAACGATGCAAACTTCAGCACCATCGGGAATAACCTGAAAAAACAACCAACGATTTTTCTTTCATTGAAACTCGTACGTGGAAAATGAACCAAGAAAAAGTGAGAAATGTTGAAAATCGACGAAACGGTACGCGTTGGAACAAAAAGATTGAATTTTTGGAAAGAAAATTAATACATTTTGCGATAAATGAATATTTTTTTTTTCGTAAACATTTAGGGTTATATTTTAGACGATGAGGACGATGGGACATCCTTAAGTAAGCGAGTTGACTAACCAGAGAAATTTTATGATCCATATTGCCCGCAAGTTTACCGGGACATAATAAACAAACAATCAATCAATCAATCAATCAATCTCTCTCTCTCTCCCCTTCCTTTTTCTCTCCTCCTTCTCTCTGCCTTTTCCACAGCCAATAATACACACTTAAAACGAAGGCCATGGCCTTCGCCGTGAGCCCAGGACCTTCATCCTCGTAATATCGATTCGGGGCCCCTGCCCGAACTATTCCTCGTTATCTTTACGTCCCTTTCATTTCTTGTTTTCTCATACCTTAACCAACCACCCCCCTTCCTCCTTTGCCCCATTCGCTGTCTTCGATCCGTGCTTGTCTCGCGCCTATACAAACACACACCCGCGAACGCATATATACTCGGAGGGATATGTGTCGCGTCAATAGTGTAATACGCACCGGGCGGATTATTGGACGGAAAAAACATCACCTCTGTATGATATCGTGTACAATTGGCCGAAGTGCCTCACACGAATTAGTCGAACGCTAAACTCGATTTTTTTGTTGAGTTTGAAGTTTGCATCGTTGAAATTCCATGAAAATTAAGGGGGAGACGGCGTGACGCGTAACGTCGGCGAAATTAATCGAAAAAAAAAAAAAAAAAACGAACGAACGATTTTTCTTTCATTAACATTCGTACGCAGAATATGAACCCAGAAAAAGTGAGAAATGTTGGAAATCGATTAAACAAACACTCTGAAACGACTGATTAAACGTTTTGCAAGAAAAAGATCGAATTTTATGGAAAAAATAGCTACATTTTGCTATGAAAAAATACTTAGTTTTTTTTCCAAAATATTTAGTCATGTTTGAGACAAGGTTGGAAAGATTAATTCCAAATTTCCTCAGAATCGGTCGATTAGTTTTTTAGGGGATCATCACAGCGGGTCGAAAAATAGCTGGATTCGAGGTTTTTATCTTTCGATGGGTGAAATACGCTAATCAGTCTGATTTTTTTAAATGTCAAATCAAAGCGCTCACGAAGAACAGAAAATCAATTTTTGAACGTTTATTTTTATTTAATTTTTTTTTGCATTTTTTTTAATGGTTGCAATTGTCTTCGAAAAAAAGGAGGCCTCACGGTGTACACGGTTCTGGCCGTGAATATTAGCCGAAACAAAATTTGTTGAAAGATTATGCATCAGTATGAACGCCGCTATCATGCTATAGAGGTTTTTTTTTCATTAAAATTGAGAAAGTGGCGGCGGTTTGACAAAAAAAGTATCGCATTTAACCTATTTTTCCGCTACGGTTCTTCGTTAAAAAAATATGCAGATTAACCCTTGTCAGTCACATCTCGAAAAAAGTTACGTAAAAGTCATTGTGGATGAAATTCACCCCGACCATTTTGCAATGTGATAAATTATTGAAATTTTTTTAAAATAAATTAAAAAATACTGCAATGTACTTTAAACTCCTTTCTACACAACCATACCGATTATTTTCAAAAAGTATGCTTTTGCGTATGCAAAAAATATGTCCTATTCTCCCGAATTTTCTGGAAGGTATTCCAGGTCAACAAACGGCTGGGATGTATTTCACCTGGTGTGACCATTAAAGGTTAACAAAAGCTTCCATAGCAAGATAAACATTGGCGTGTTGTGTCAAAATTTGACAAGGATAGCTTGAAAACTCTTCTTTTGAGAGTGTGCACCGTCTCAAAAAACGACATTTCGAGAAAAACGCGTTTAAAGTTTCGAGTGCGAAATTTTCATATAAATTGTCTACTTACGTCTATGTAAGTATACGAACAACATGTTTATAACCGTCTATACTATCGGATAAAGCCAAAAAAACGTCAACTTTTTGAAAATTTAACACTATCGATGACCCCTCAACCATACGTCACGCAAGTTTTAAAAATGTAGTTTAAAAGACCGCGTCATACCTCCGCTATTTTTTAAAGCTCAACAAAGAAAAGCCATGCAACAACCAAAAGTAGTAACGATCCATATCCCGAGTCTCAAAAATGGCCACGAAATCTTTCCTTGCAAAAAACGTGGACGTTGAAAAGAAGAAAGAAAAGAAAACATCAGCATTGGAAGAAAATGAGAGGAAAAAATACGAGACGGGTAGTCAAAGCATCGTTCACCCGATCCGGCGTCACGGTGGATTTCAAGGTTAACGTTGCCCCACTCAACGACGTCGGCGATTTCCGGCGAGACTCGGTGTCTAAAATTGCGATGGCGCGTCGACGTCGTTGTCGTTGTCGTTCGAGCGATCGCGGCTCTTACTGAAAAGCCAAGTTCAAGGCCAACGAAAGCGAAGCTGTCGATGTTCCTTCTCTCTTGCTTCTCTTTCCGACCACCCATCCCCCCTGCCGTCGCCACGCCATGCGTCCTAATCTCTTATCCGTCCGAGGGTACCTAACCGCATAGTTGGTTAAAGGAACTCGACAGTAACACACACACACACACACACACACAAACACACACACACACACACACACACACACACACACACACACACACACACACACACACACACACACACACACACACACACACACACACACACACACACACACACATTTTTTAGACAATCAAGTTATAAATATGTATACCAAATTTCATCAGAATCGGTCGATTAGTGATTTAGCTATCCGTCACGCCAGTTTTGAAAATGCAGTTTAGAAGACCGTGCCATATCTCCGCCATTTTTAAATATCAATCAAAATAAAAAAAATACCACTCAACGGCCAAAAATAGTAATAAAACATACCGTAAGTCTCAAAAATAGTGAAGACATTTTACCTTCTAAAAAAAATCATGAAGATCAGCAGATTTTTTTCTCTTCTAAAGGTATCTCCCCCTCTCAAAGCTTTACTGGCATTTCTATCGTTCTCATCATAAGTTTACCTTCAATCTGCGATTCCAACATACGTTGGATCTTCCTCTACAATTTGAGCTGCCTCAAGTGACGAACGAGCGTCCTTCGTTTTCACAGTAGCCTAACCCCTTGCTTTAAAAATACTCAACGTCTTGAGTTGCAAAAAGACATGAGAGATAGAATACACAATCGAATTTCATCGACAGATAACGCGAAAAAACTTTTTTAATTATCGAGAATGAGGCATATCGATCCTCATCAAATAAAAATCTTTTTTATCGCAGTTTTTGAAAAATAAACTAATTTCTTTCACGGTAATCGAAATAAAGAATTCCAATTGAAAGTACTCAATGCTCTTTTCGTGAATTATGGCAGATTTGCCAATTAAAGGCTGTGGCAAAGGTAGCATGTGGAGGGGGGAGGGGACTAGGAGCAATCCGATGTGACAGACCGGTCGAGCCGACGCGACGAATTTGCAAAGGCTTCCAGGGGCGCGAGGGAGACCTGAAAAGTCGTAATTACAAGCGTGAGGGAAATTATAGTAGGAAAAAAAAACGTTCTCATCGGTAAACGTTCTTCTTTTTCTTATACTCGTGCACTGTCTTGGGATATTATTCGCGGATCATTCCAGAGAGCAATATCTTTTGCCACGAATGACATCGCGTTCGCGTCTGAGCCTCCTGGTACACACAAAACGTGCGCGGTAGATGGGGGGAAAAAGAGGCGCAGAGAGGAACGCGCGAGCGAGCGTCGATTTTGTACATATGCCCGTCGACGACTTTGTCTGCTTCTCGGCGCTCGGATAAGTCAGGTTCAAGGCCAACGAGATAACTTTCCTCGTTCGTTCGTTCATTCGTTCGTTGGTTCGTTACTTATTCGCGCGCGGCTGGCTCGTCGGTGCGAGCGCGATGGCAAACAGCGCGACTCACACTCGGCGCTAATTCCATTATGGCGAGCTACCGCGACAGCCCCACGTATAGGCGAAAATCGACCTATCTCCGCGACGAAAGTACCTATCGCGGGCTTTTAATATACGAGGAATACCGAGACGAAACAAAAAATTCTATCGAAAGGAAAAATGGAGAGAGAGCGATTGGTATACCGCACAGGGGAGTCGAATCGTAAAAATCTTAAGGGGGAGATACGTTAAGGGGTCTTCTCACTTTAGACGGTAAAGGAGGCTATTTTCGTGAATTTTTTTATGGGTTTATATCATAGATATTTATATAAAAGTTGTTACATATACTTTCGAAATACATTTAAAAAAAATTGTTTTATGTATTTATGTAATCAAAATAAACTGTAAACGCGTTTTTCTCGAAACAACGTTTTTCGACGGCTTGTTGATAAAATCTTCGAAACTACTGAACCGATCCTTATGAAATGTTAGCCACATATTCTCTACAACTATAGCTATAGCGCATATCAAGGATTTTTTTGAAATTTTGATAATTACTAATTTTTTTTTGCTAAAAACGGTGGAAAAAACACGTTTTTCGAAAAATGTCCACCATTCTGCTATTTTTGCATATATAAAAAATCGTATGACATGCGCTATAGTCATTAACATACTGAATTCAAAACCGTTTGTTTGATTTTTTTTGTTTTGGATGAGCCATCTCAGAGATTTCATCAACTGCGCAGGCCTACAATTTTTTTTAGGACATTTTTTTACCTACCATTTTCGTCTACAAATAGTAACTTGAAAACATTTTTTTAAATTGTATTTCGAAAGCGTAGTTATTAAGTGTAACAAATTTCATACCAATATCAATATTCAGTATCAATCAATATTAAGTATAACAACTTATATCAATATCTATAATATAAACCTTTAAAAAAATGCATGAAAGTAGCTTTTTGTTAACGTCTCAAGTGAGGTGATACCTCAATGTTTATTGGGCTCACTTGTTTTTTTCCTTCGAAAAAAATTCCCGAAAAAAACTTCTCTTTGGACCTTCTAAGTCAAGCTTAAGGGGTTAAGTGTGAACTAGAAGGTCCAAAAAAGCGTTTTTTCGGGGATTTTTTTAGAAGGCAACAAACAAGTGAGCCCAGTAAACATTGAGGTATCTTTTCATGCATATTTGAAATGTATTTTAAAAACATGTTCAACGTGAAACAATAAATGACTGCAGATTTATCAGCCTATTCCATGTGCGGCTTGCCACTGCAGTCCCCAATTGGCGGCAAAGATGCAGCTCGCAATTCTTGACTGAACCAAATAAACCAATGTAATTTACCATTGTCATACATTTTTCTTCTGAGTGAATTAAGAAAAAGCTTAAAAAATCGTGAAATTCAAACTTTTCTCAGATTTGAAAAAAATGTGTAAAAAAAATATTTTAATGTGCTATAAAAAATATATAAAAAGACTTTTTCAACGACTTTTTAAATTCACTTTGAAGAGATTTTCATACTGAAGAAAATAAACTTTGGTTTGATTCAATAGGTCGTTTATTTTTTTTTTGTATCACGCTCGCCAATCTGGAAAAAGCGTGAAAATGAAAACTGGAGGAAACGCGTTTCAAAGTTTTCAATAGGAGGAAATATCAATATCAAATATTAATCGCTTCCCTGCTTTTGGCCTCGTATCTTCGAAAATATTTACAATCGGCTCCTGTAACTTCGAAACTATATTCTTGGATAGTTCATCTATCTATTTAAGCAATATAGAAAAAAAAAACAATTTTTCGGAGGCGAGGAAAAAATTCCTGATGTTCGTGATTTTTTTTTTTTGAAAATGGAATATTTCTTCATCATTTTTGAGACTTGGGATATGTTTATTACCATTTTTCGCTGTTACATGACATTTTTTTGTCGATCTTTAAAAATGGGTAGGTACGGCACGGTCTTCTAAACGACTTGCGGTGGATCTCGCCGGACGACGTCACACGTAGCGTCGACTGGATTAATCTGGGAAAAAAAGAAAACCAACGAAGATTTTTCTTTCATTAACCCTCATACGCAGAATATGAACCAAAAAAAATGGTACGCTTTGAAATAAAAAGATTGAATTTTCCGAAAAAAAATGGCTACATTTTCGTATAAGAAACATTTTTTCTTCATGTAACAGCCAGAAGTAGCAACGAAATATACTCCAAGTCTCAAAAAGGGTGAAGAAATCTTTCCTTTGAAAAAATAATCATGAAAATCAGCAAATTTTCTCCTCGCGTCAAGGCGCCCCTTAAAATCTTCTCCCCTTAATATATTTTACAAAAAAAAACACGCGTTTTAATCTGCTGCAAGAAGTTTTAGCCGCCGCCGATTAAAAAAAAAAAGTCATGAAAAAACAATCGTTGGAAGACAACGATTTTTTGCGTTCCTATATTTTCATTATCCAAAGCTTTCTTTTTTTTACAAACTGGTGTCGTAAATCTCTAATGAGGATGCGTCAAAACGTTGGGGCGATTTCGAGTCTCAATCGGCCAAAGAAAAATGTGAGAAATCAAAAAGAATGAAATGCCGTTGCGTTCCAACGATGCAAAATTCAGTATCGTGTGAAAATCGTATGTGTGTTTCGTGGTCTGTCGATTTTTATGCCATCGAAGTTTGCATCGTTGGAATGTAACGAAAATTCACGTTCGCATCTTTATTTCTCATCTTTATTATGATACCAAAACATTTTTGCAAATTTTCATTGTAGACTTGCTAATAAGTGTCTTGAAAAATGGTTGAGGGATTTTGCTTGCTAAAATCTGTTGGAAGAAATTTGAGAAGGCGAAAATAGTTCATTTTCATTGCACTCCAATGATATGGACGCTTCAATGCCATTGATTTTTTTTAATCTCACGCTTTTGGATGTCTTCGGGTGGACGAAAAAAAAATGGATGTTCAATTTAATGTCTCTAATTCAAGTGGTAGCGTTGGATAATTTTCTAGCCCATTCGACTTGCAAGGAAATTTCGCTGTTTGAGATCAAAGTGGAATGAATCAACGACTAATTCATTTTATTTTAAATATCTATTTGGAAATTCGCGAAGCCGATCATTACAGACTCGAAATGGTTTTTTAAAAATTCTCGATATTGTATTTAACACAAATTTTTATTTACAAAAATTCCAAACGCTGTTTAGGAAATTCCTATTTTCTAAAAATAAATTTGTGACGGAAATAAACGCACATTGTAAATTACAAATGGTTGTAATTTGGGTAAACCTAATGATATCGAGTTTTCCAAGAAAAGCTTTTGAAGTCTGTGAAGTTCGGTTTCAAACTTCAAGCGAATTTCAAAGATATTCTTCAGTTGTTGATTTATGAAAGTTTGACCGTAAAAAGGCAAATTTTCGGAAAAATCAAATGAGCCAGACAAATCATTCGAAGTTACCACTCAGACTTGAATTCGAGAGCTCAAAATTAGCATTCATTTTTTTCATGCCTAAAAATATTATTCAGCGGGGTTAAGGTCTTTTTTCTTTTCGACACACTTGTGTGGAAAAAAACGGCAAACATACCCCAGCGAATTCTTATCGAGCCAAAAATAAGAAAAAAGGTGCCCTCTCTCTGCCGCTTGCTTTGCAGAAAAGGGAAACAAGAATACTAATGAAAACGCGAGAGGAAGACAAAAAAATTATCGCGCGCGCTTCCCCAACGTCATTTTTCAATGCAGCAGCGCGCCCGCTCTCCGCATCTCTACTCACTGCTCTCTCGAGTCGTGAGAAGCCCGGCGGAAAAAGCATGCATGCGCGCAGCAGCAGCTGGATTCTAAAAATGCTCGACGAACCCCGCCTGGGCTTAAAAATAGTGTGTGCGTTAAGAAAACAGAAATAAAAAACAAACGAGGAAAAAGAAAGGCTAAGAAAGTCGCGCAGATTAGAAACGTCCACACGATGCTTCCTCTCGCCGTTTTATTTCGCCCTCGAAGCTGCTTTTATACCAGAGCGCGTCGTTTTTTCGATGGTTCCTGCATTGGTGGGCACTCTTGGTGCAAGCCTCCAGTGCCCACGGAACGATAAGGAAGCAACTCACGAGCTTCTAATTTACAAGGACTTTTTCTCAACTCATCTCTGAATGATATTCCATTTACATACAGAAAAAAAAATAGCCTGCCGATATCTGGAAATTTTAGACAAATGGAGAGGATACTAATATGAAAAATGAAGAAATCAAATAATAAAATAAAAAATCGCCTTCCAACGATGCAAAGTCCATTCCAATTTTGTTCACCAACGTCCATCATCCCTACTGGGGAAGCAAAAAAACATTTTAAAAAGAGAAAAAAGCGCTTCGCCAAGCCAAAACATAATTGACCATATAAACGCAGCGGTCGAAAAAACTCCGATCGATTCTCCACCTCTTGCAATTTCGAAATTGGATCTGTCGCGTTCTTACCTACAACGTAAATCTTTCGTTCTGCGTTTGTTCTTTCCATCACTCATTTGATGTCTTTCGTCTTTCAGGCCTGCATGATGTCTGGTAATAGCGTTGAGACCATAATAGGAAATAATAGGACGATGCCGAGTATCAAACAGGAAGTCGAGAATCCGACAACGCCAACGCAAAATTATCACCAGGTTTGCTCGCCGAGCACCACCATTCAGAATCAGGAGGTAATTTTTGCTTGATCGCCACTACAGCGCTATCTTCAACCCAGAATTGGGCAGCAGACATTACTTTTGTAATTTCATTACCCGTAAATTACCATTACTGTAAATAACTGCAATATTTAGTCACTAATTACAATTACGGGCAACAATTATACATTTTTATTCATCAATTACAGTTACTATAAACAATTGTAATTTTGTGATTATCGACTACAATTACTCGAAATAATTGTAATTTTTTTGTTGCCAAATTAAATTACTTGAAAAAATTGTAATTTTTTGCTGCTAATTACAATTATCTGAACGCATTGTAATTTTTCCGTTATCAATTACAATTACTGGAAAAAATAGTATTTTTTGTATTATTCATTACAATTACTTGGGAAAATTGTTACTTTTTCATATCAATTACAATTTTCTTACGATTAACTCTTTAACGTCACAAAGACACTTTTCACAAGTCTCCTTTTCGACGTGATTATTTACCATGAAAATGTCGGGCAAAAAATTCCTAAAGTACCTTGTCGACTATTTTCAAGGCCGCTCTTTCGAATGGCGCAACTTAAATTTTGCTAAAATTATTTTTTATACAATATTTTTGTAAAATATTGTATAAAAAAGCTTTGTTTTTACGAAAAAAAAACAAGATATTCATTTCGATGCATAGAATTCTCACAAGCAAAAAAATCTAATGAAACCACATTGCGTAGTTTACTATTACTGAAAGTAATTTTAATAACTTCTGATTTAATTACAATCACTGAAAATAATTGTAATGATTTCTGATTCAATTAGAATCACTGAAAGTAATTTTAATGACCTTCGACTTAATCAAAATGACTCAATGTAATTTGAATTAACTCCAATTCAATTACAATTACTGGAAATAATTTCAATGGACTCTAATTCAATTACAATTATCCAAAGTAATTTCAATGAACTCCGATTCAATTATTATTACTAAAAGTAATTTTAATGTAATACGATTTAATTACAAATTACCTTTAGCAATTTGTAATTGTTAATTTTTTATGACAATTTTGCCCAGCACTGCTTCAACCATACGTCTATGCACGCATGAAGTATTAAACGTGGAGTTTTTAATTTTATTCTTTCGAAATTCAAAGAATGTCGCGTCCGTCGTTATCGTCATTGCTTCCTAGTTTTGTTCACGCGCGCGACGCGCGACCTAAAGAAATATTGTTTCAATTATCGATGCACGTGTGTGGACAAAGCTAGGCAGCAATGACGGCAACACATGGAGTTGAAGTTGATATCGTTGGAATGCAACGAAAATTCTTTTTCATTTCTTACGTTCTTTATTATCGGATAGCATAATATCCATATTTAGATTGTACGTTGCTAGGTAAGAATCCTTAAAAATGTTTACGTGTTTTTCGTACGTGGCATCTGTTAAAGGAAATTTGGAAATAAGTAAATGAATTTTCGTTGAATCACAACATCGTTGGGTCTTTTTAGTCCGTTTTTAGGGTGGACATGTTAATATTATTATTACGAAGATTACTACCGAGTCGTTGACGATCTAATTTTTCAGTTTCTATCTGTTCACGTGCCATAAATTCATCATTTGCCACAACATTTGGCACACTATAATTGATAATACGAATAATCAATCGATAATACGAATAATCGATCGATAATACGAATAATCGATAATACGAATAATCAATCGATAATACGAATAATCAATCAATAATCAGTAAACATCAATCAGAGCAGCTGTGGGTAAAATAAATTTAGACTGTTCTGGCCCCGTGGAAGTGATCGTACCTCCTTAAGAATTCTCATTTAGCAACGTACAACCTAAATCTGCAAATATGGAATTAAAACAAATTGCACGCGCCGTACTTCGCAACGTGGCTTGAAACTTTTGGTGATCCTTTGACAGCTGGCAAGGAGCTCGAACTCTGTACTGCTGAAAATTCGATTCTAACCAGGTGCAGATTTAGATCGAAACTCTCAGTTCTAAAACTACAAGTACCAGAAAGCGATGCTTTGTTTTTTTTTTTTTCAATTCCATGTAGTCCCCTCTGGGATCATCAGAGATTTTGTTCTTCCAACTATTCTTTTCAATAAATTGACTCTCAAACGTGTGGGAATATTTTTTCAAAAATTTTATTGCATTGACTGTGATTTTTGTTGGCTAAAGTTTGTTTCTTGAGCGGAACATAAAATTCGCGATAAGCAACGCCGCCGAGCAGTGGGGTGTCAAGAATGCAGCAAAAAAAAAAACAACGAAAAGAAGCTTTATTGCCACGATGGCGTACCGGCGATTGGTGAAATTTTCATATCTCAGTCTTAGGCGAAATGGCAACGATCAGTATAAAGGAAAAAATATTTGGACAAGAAGTTCGAGCTTTGTTACCGCCGGCATCAAAAAGTATATACATATATAGTAAAGCCAACCTGGAGAGCCTGCTCGTAAAGGCCGGAATTTCGGTCCGCCAATGCGAAGTTGTGGCAAAGTGAAGGGGGGCTACCACGCGACATACGAGTGCGAGGGAGATAGCTGAGAATCCGTTTCTCATTTTTCTCCGAGAGGACGCGATATTTCGGGGAAAAAAACAAACTCATTTTGCACTCTATCGGAAAGTTAACGAAGTGAGAGTCTCGGCTTTTTATACATTCAAAAATATGTTTAATTTTATTTATTTAAAAATATCAAAAATATACAAGGATATTGTATGATCCTTGGAGCGTCGTAAAACAAATCGGTACCAAAAATTTCTCGAAAACCAATGAACCGATTGCCTTGAGATTTTTTGCGGTTATTCTATACACCATTATCTAGTACTTGTCATAGCCGATTTTGAAAATATCGATTTATGACAAAATGGCGGACGTTTGAACATAAATAGTGATTTTTGGGCCAAAAATTAGTTATTATTTTGCCTATAAAACAAAAACTAAGTAACGGAAGAAAAAAATCGTACGACAAGTATTAGATAATGGTGTATAGAATGACCACAAAAAACCTCAAGGCAATCAGTTTAATTGATTTTCGACGAATTTTGGGTACCGATTTTTTTACGACGCTCCAAGGATCATACAATATCCTTGTATGTTTTTGATATTTTTCAATAAAGAAAATTAAACATATTTTTGAATGTATGTACTTTTACATAATTAAAACCCCGATCCGAAATTTCGAATAGTTTTCCTTAAAAAAAATCACAAAAATGACCTTTTTTCCGGCTCCTAGGCTCCCGTTGAGGCATTAAGCCGCAGTAACGGGTATAAAATCATGTGGGAATTTAAGAATTTTTTTCACATGAAAAAGTGATTCACTCATAAAATTAATTACACATCTATTTAGTATGAATATCAAGCTGTTAGAAAATATATACGTTTTTTTTTTTTTTCGATGTACAAAACGGCCGACTACTAATATTTTCTTTCGTTATCTTTTTTTAGGCGCTCCGCGGCGTGACATTTAGCATTCACAATTTTTGACCTAGAACAAAAAACATGCTCAAAACTCAATAAACTGCTCATAAAATGAAAAGTTTTCGATTAATCTGAAATTCCGTACGTACTTCTCTGCGAAATGCAATTAGTAACATAACGTTTAGATTTGAAGTAAATCGAGTGAAAATCGTTGAAGTTATTTGTCACGCCAATTGGAAAAAAGCTGATTCAGAAGTTTCGAGTGTCGGCCATTTTGTACATCGAAAAAAAAAGAAAAAAATTTCTAACAGCTTGATATTTATACTAAATAGACGTGTAATTAATTTTATGGGTGAATCAATTTTTCATACGAAAAAAAATTATTAAATTCGCACATGATTTTAGACCTGGTACTGTGGCCTAAGGCCTTAAATATTATAATAGTGCAATTCTCTTCCGACCACCTACTGTGGATGCACTGCCGGAATAGTGGGCGAAAAATATTGATCGATCTGTGTGGGTGTGTTTGTTACTCATTACAGGCGCTCTGTGCTAAGATGGACATGCAGGACTACGGGGGAGACGGGGGAACGGGCCCGGAGAGTCCCGAAATGCAGCACTGCTCTTCGACGACACAACCGCTCGGGACTCCTGAGGTATGATCCCCAGAGAAAGCATCAATCATCACGCCAGCGCGAATGGACGTTCGTTGGTCGCGGCTTCATTTTTCTTTAAGGCGATGGATGCCTTTAAGTCAGGAATAAGTTGCGGATTTACGTGACTTTTTTTTCAAAAGGAAAGATTTCTTCACGATTTTTGAGACTTGCAAGGAACATCCCTCAGGTGTCGTCCTTCGATTTGTTTGAAACTTATACATGTTGTGAAGCATTGAAAACCACGCGACACGTGTCTTTTTTTATCGGCGGAAAAACGGTTTCAACGGGTGAAACCAGCCCGAAAAACGGGCACGTACCAAAGTGCGTACCGGGTCGAAAAAAAAGCATAAAAAAATATTTAAAAAAAGCAAAGAAAGCTCAATTTGTTACCTACATAACGCCGTTTGTTATATGTGGTTGTCTTTTTTGTTTAAGGATGTTGAGTCCCTATGAAACATGTTAATGTTAATTGCTCAATAAATAGCTTCTCAATCGTCATGAAATTTTTACACGACCTCCTGAATACTTCATGTAAAAACATACCAAATTTTCCGAATTCTATCATCATTACTTCAACCTCCTTAAGGGTTGAAATAAAAAATGATAAGAAAATTCGGAAAATTTGGTATATTTTTGTATGAGGTATTTAAGAGGTCGTGTTAAAATTTCACGACGATTAGGAAGCTCGGTATTAAAAAATTAACATTTTGTTAAGAACAATTTTTAAAAGAAATAAAAATAAATTTATCAATAAACTTCGTTTTGTTTCCGTTGCTTTCAGTATATTGTAGACATTATAAAATTGAGAGGTCAAAAAAAAAACTTATTGCAAAGTTACACCAGTTTCCATAAAACAACATTTAATTTGTGAATGTTAATTGTTCAATAACGAGCTTCCTAATTGTCGTGAAATTTTTACGCGACCTCTGAAATACTTCATACAAAAACATACCAAATTTTCCGAATTTTATCATCATTTGCGATTTGGGACTCAACATCCTTAACGGGGAGCTATCTAACTTTCAGTGCGGCAAGAAATATCGACTAGTAGATTACTTGACGCTTTGAAGATTACTGCACGCCGATCCGCGGTATTAACCTGAAAAAACAACCAACGATTTTTCTTTCATTGAAACTCGTACGCGGAAAATGAACCAAGAAAAAGTGAGAAATGTTGAAAATCGACGAAACGATACGCGTTGGAACAAAAAGATTGAATTTTTCGAAAGATAATTACTACATTTTGCGATAAATGAATATTTTTTTTTTCATAAACATTTAGGCTTATATTTTAGACAATGAGGTTAGAAAGATTTGATACCAAATTTCATCAGTATCGGACGATTGGATTTTTGGCTATACGTCACGGCAGTTTTGGAAATGCAGTTTAGAAGATCGTGCCATACCTTCGCCATTTTGAAAGATAAAAAAGTACCATGTAACAGCCAAGAGTAATAAAAGATACCCTAAGTCTCGAAATGGGGAGGGAATGTTTTATTTCGAAAAAAAATAATGAAAATCAGCATCTTTTTTCTCGCCTAAAGGTATCTTCCCCCTTAAAAAAACGATGGAGTAACGTGTACTATACTTAAGTACTAGTTTTCCATCCATGAGCATATAGGGTGTATCTTTCCAAGCAAAACGCCTTTTTTTTTAAATGTCGGGCGACCAAAATTGCCTGAGATATTCACGAGTAATGTCCAACGGTGAGTAAACAATGGCCACAGTAGTTTCGGCGTCCGGGCGAGCGCGAGCGCCCATATTTGGGCAAGTGGATTTGACCTTTTAATTTTGAATTTTTAAATTTAAATTTTGAACGTTATCCGTTCGCCCAAATAAGGTATTGAAAAGTAAGTAAAAAATGTTAAACAATGTTATCCATTTTTTCTCGAAAGATCTTTAGATCTTTAGATCTTTCGAGTAAACAATGGACAATATTGTCTAACACTTTTTATTTATTATTTGATACTTTGTTTGGGCAATCGGATAAGATTCGAAATTCAAATTTCAACATTCGAAATTGAAAAGTTGAACTTTCAATTCCAATTTCGATTTAACAAAAATCAATGGATTTGAATCCTCTTGCGCGAACGTGGATTCGAATCCGTGTCCACTTTCGCTTGGACGCTGAAACTACTGTGCCATTGTTTACTCACCGTTGGAATTTAGGGGGCGTACATAAATTACGTAACGCAAAATTTCCCAATTTTGCCCCCCCCCCCCCCCGTAACAGAACCGTAACGCCTGGCCTGAAGCCCCCCCCCCTATTCCGCTGACGCTATGGACGCTGAAACTACTGTGCCATTGTTTACTCACCGTTGGAATTTAGGGGGCGTACATAAATTACGTAACGCAAAATTTCCCAATTTTGCCCCCCCCCCCCCCCCCCCCCGTAACAGAACCGTAACGCCTGGCCTGAAGCCCCCCCCCCTATTCCGTTATGTAACGGGTGCTTTGTCGTCAATAAATGCGTTTTTTTTTTCAAAGAAATAACTAATTATGGGAGGATCGGGTTTATACTCATTTTATGAAGAATATATTCATCTAGTTTTATATCAATTTTTATGAATTTTTTTTGTTTAATCAACCCCGATTTGGCAACGAAAAGATAATCTCTTCATTGTCCCATCGATATCTTTATGAAAGGTTATCTGTAAATGAAAAGTCAACAATTGATCCATATCTATACAAATGTAGCTATCGTTATGCGTAGCCGTTTTTTTATTTTGGTTTTTTTTACAAAATGCCGACAGTTTGGACTTTTTTTCTATCTTCAAGGCCCTTTTTGTACTCAAGCAACATTTAAAAATAGTAACGACCAAAAGTTAAATATCGCCTACGTACAACCTTAGTCACTGCGATTACAAAAATGTTTTGAAAAATTGAAAATCGCTTTATAAATTTTTGAGTAATCACTGAGACAAGGTCGAAAAAGGTAGTTTCGAGAAAATCGCGATCAAAGTTTTCGTTCCGTTTTTCTCGATACAAAATTATGTTTTTTCTGAAATATTGATACTTACATTAAAGTATCAAATCGCGGGCGATATGACGGTTTTTTATCTCCATTATATTTCTTAAAATATTTCTTAAAATAATAACTAATACACTTCATCTATTCTGAAATATTTCTCAAAATATTTCTTAAACCATTTTTCTTAAATTAAAAATTTCTTCCCTAAAATATTTCTTAAATTTAAAATTTCTTTCTTAAAATATTTCTTAAATTCGTGAAATATTTCTTAAAAAAAAATAATTCTTAAAATATTTCTTAAAATAATAACTAATACACTTCATGTATTCTGAACGATGAGTTTTAAATTTAAAAACATGAACATGCATAAATTTTGCTACTTCTGACAGTTTGAAAATCGTAACGTAACGCAAACCTCGACTCGCCCCCCTCCGACGTACGTAGACCGTAACGCCAGGCCGAACCCCCCCCCCCCCCCCCCCCCATTGCGTTACGTGATTTATGGACGCCCCCTTTACTCGTGAATATCTCGGACCATTTTTGTCGCACGACATTTAAAAAAAAAGCGCTTTGCTTGGAAAGAGACACCCTATATGCTCACGAACGGAAAACTAGTAATTAAGATATACCCTATGTATTGCGAACATCGAGCCACGTAGGCCTCTTCCCCATTCAACATGGTTGAGCTGAGCTCGCGCAGGGAGCATGATCGACGTACTGAAATATTCAGGCCTCGCGAACTCGCGCTAAAAACCGACCGTACGCCACGGCCTCGCAAATCCTTGACGGACATATCTCGGAAACATCCTACGCGGACTTTTGAAAAATTCAATTTTTTTTACCGTTCGATTTTTTAACGTTCATTCGTATGCTCTTGCGGGCTTTTACGAGCCCATCAACACTGCCGGCGAAAAGTTCGCCGACACTTCGGATAATTGCAAAACTTTCGATCATCGGACAATTGCCAAATAATGCTAAAATAACATAGTTTATTTCGTTTATTATTTCACGAAGATATCATATACAGGGTTGTTACGCATATAGACAACCGGAAAAACTCAGGGCATTTCTTTCCTCCCGGAATAATCAGAAAAAAGTCCGGGAATTTTGAAAATACTCTGAAATTTTCTCATAATTTTCTTTTTGAAAGAGATACGAAACATGAAACCGACTCGACAAAAAAACTGAACGGTATAAAAATAAATATTTTTGTATATCTTTAATATTTATATTATTCCTCATTATACACGAAAAAAGTTATGTCAGTGCCAAACATTGAGGATTTAAAAAACTGAAAACTAATTTACTGTAAAGCTACATTTGTAAATTAAAGTAAATTAAAAGTAAGGCTAGAAAAATACATTTGTATTCGATCTGTCGATACACAACCACATCATTATCATTATAAATAAGTATTCATATTTATTTTTTGTTTATTTTCACCGGCGTACAAACTTTTGTTTATAATGAGAAACAGGTATTTGCTTTTAATGTCTTTTTTTTAGTTTATAATGTTAAAATTATGTTTCGAATTTCAGTTAAAAAAAATAAATATCAATTTTATCAAATTTCCATATATTTGGTCTTGAAAAAATTATGTTATCCAGTTCAACATAATTTTTCAATAGAAGGATCGAGTTGAGAATTTCCTTTGTTTCTTCAAGTCGGTTAGAAATGTTGTTTTTTTTTTTTACAAAAATCAGTCATTGCTATTTTTACGTATATAATTTTCCCGTCTAGTTTGTAACGTTTTCAAAGACTAATGTATCTCTCTAACTCAAAAAATGTATGTTTGATGAAAAGAACGTGTTCTTTATTTGACCCTAATCTGGCTGGAAAACCCGGAAAAGTCAGGGAATTTTTGAGTCAATAATGCGTAACAACCCTGAGTTTGCTTTTCCAACATTCAACGGGTACCCGTAGTATATCGTGCGCGGTGGTGAACAATGAGATTGAAGTTTGCGTTGGAATGTAATTAAATCTACGGCAGGAAATATTCTTCGGCGAAGGAAAAATTGAAAAAAATTTCCTCGCCTAAACGTTTCTCGACCCTTGATACTTTTCAATTGTTCGAATGTGTCTTGGCCAATATTCCTTACGAAAATCCCGCAAGGATTCTTCACGTTGCTTGTGTGGAAATCTAGCATTTAAATCTGCAAACATTTTTGCAATGTAATGAACATGAGGAAACACAAATGTAAAGAAAAAATTTCGTTGCATTCCAACGATGGAAACTTCAAGACAGAGTTAGGCGGGATTTTATGTATAAATACGAATACGAATTTATTCACATCGTGATTTTCATGTGAATATAAATACAAATTTATTCATACTTCACTTATTTGTATTCACATGCATGCATACAAATACAATTGTATTCACAAATATTCTGAACGCGCAAATAAATTCACAGGAAAAATTGTGAATATTCACAAAAAATGGGAATATTTGCAAAAAGTCCTGTGAATTAAAAAAAATTCACGTCAAATTCTGTGAATGCAAATGTATTCACAAAAAATTGTAAATACAATAAAATTCACAATATAAGTTGTGAATTTTTTCGTATTTAAGACAAATTAAAGTCGAATTCACAATGATTAGATTAAAGTGTACACCAAAAGTGAGTACTTATGTATTTTGAGAGAAAACATTGCGTCGAGGCAAATAAATTTTTGCAAAAAAAAAGTCGTGAGTTTCAAATATAACATTATAAATATTATATAAATTGTTACATTACATTATAAATATTATAAATTACATTATAAATAAATTACATTATAAATATTATAAATATTATTTATAATGTAATATTTGAAACTCACAACTTTTTTTGCAAATATTTCTTTGCCTCGACGCAATGTTTTCTCTCAAAATACGTAAGAACTCACTTTTGGTGTAAATTTTAATCTAATCATTGTGAATTCGATTTTAATTTGTCTTGAATACGAAAAAATTCACAACTTATATTGTGAATTTTTTTGTATTTACAATTTTTTGTGAATACATTTGCATTCGCAGATTTTGATGTGAATTTTTTTTAATTCACAGGATTTTTTTGTAAGTATTCACATTTTTTGTGAATATTCACAATTTTTTCTGTGAATTCATTTGTATGTCAGAATATTTGTGAATACAATTGTATTTCTATGCATGCGTGTGAATACAAATAAGTGAAGTATGAATAAATTTGTATTTATATTCACATGAAAATCACGATGGGAATAAATTCGTATTCGTATTTATAAATAGAATTACGCCCGAGTCTACTTCAAGACCGTGGCAAACGAGTGATACCATTTGTCCAGTTTATTGACAGCAAGGCACAACAGTTGAGCCCTATTATGACGCTGGTAAACTGTAGTTCGTTTTTATTTATTTTTTTCGGATTTTAGCAGCAGTAATCAGCCACAAAAATGTGGGAGATCGACAAAAATACATTTTCATCGAATTTCAATGATGAAAACTTCGGCATGATTGAAGGGAATCACATTTCCAAAACGATCGATGGATATTTACAATGTTATTTTTTTTTTCTATGACTACTGTGCGCAGGGAGGCTTGAAGGAGGAGGATATGATGCCGAGACGATTGTGCCTCGTTTGTGGCGACACAGCAAGCGGATTTCATTACGGCGTCGCGTCCTGCGAGGCCTGCAAAGCATTTTTCAAAAGAACGATACAAGGTTGGTCCGTCTCTTCGGCACTCGAATGACAACAGCGAACTCTTAGGGTCTAACAAAGCGATTGAAACCAAGCTCTCTCTCTCTCTCTCTCTCTCTCTCTCTCTCTCTCTCTCTCTCTCTCTCTCTCTCCTCCATCTCTTTGTTCAACGCCTACGACCTTTGTCACGTCGCGCTCTGCTGCAGAGACAAATTAACCGCGAGGATGTCACACTCGAGCCAACCCCGCGATGAAAGCATGACTGAATGTATAAAGACGCGTTACGCGATGGCGACCAAAAAAACGCCCTTTGATCAGCGTTTTCAGACGGTCTTTCCAATTTCGTAATATTTACATCGGGCTATACGTGGGTCGTGTCTGGCAAAGCTCATAGGACGGGAGAACGAACGGTAGTTGAGGATTGGCACTAATCAAGAATCGCAAAAAAGAGGTGTAACTTCTGGCCACACTAACGGATATAAAATCATGTGCGAATTTAAGCATTTTTTTTGTATGAAAAAGTGATTCACTCATGAAATTAATTGCACATCTATTTTGTATGAATATCAAGCTGTTAGAAATTTTTTCTTTCTTTCGATGTACAAAATGGCCGACTACTCGAAACTTAATCGAAAATCTGATAAAAGTAGAAACTACTACTAACATCGATTTAAAAAAAAAAACAAAACCAACATTTTTCACGATCAGCATGGTAATGGCTGAAAAAATGTCTAGGACATTTTTTAAATATTCTTTTTCTTCTTAGGTATTTCTCAAATTGCGAAATACCTAAGTACTTCTGTGAAGAATTTCTTGCCGAAAATACTGTAAAATACTGATGCTAATTGGATAAAATTTGTTGCAGGGCTTGAGCTACTGCGAAGAACCAAAAACACGGTTATTAAAAATAATATATTTTGAAGGAACAAACAAGATGATTGTAAAATCGTTTAGATATTTATTTGTATGTACGTTAAAAAAGTTGTCAGCCAAATTTCATAAAAAATATTGAGAACTCAAGAGGTTATAAACACTTTCGTGAAGGATCTTTGAACGCGAGCAGCTGAACGCTGTACTTGATTTTGGACACTCGGTTGATTAGAAACACGAAAAAAATCGTTTTTTTTCTTCTTAAAATAGATAATATTGGCTAAGACTTGACCGAGCTTATCTTTCTAAATCGTATTTCAATCATTAAAAAAATGCATTTTTTTCGATTTTTCGAGGAAAAACGACATTGTTAATAAATAACGAAAAAAAACTACGAAGAAAACCGCCGGTCGAGACTAAACCACTATTACACTGAACAAGTGTACCAAATTTCAGGACAATCCGTTTACTAGATGTCGAGAAATCGTTTACACCGTTTTGACGAACTTAGTTTCGAGAAAAACGCGTTTAAGGGGTCTTCTCACTTTAGACGCTAAAAAAGCTATTTTCATGAATTTTTTTGATAGGTTTATATTATAAATATTGATATAAAAGTTGTTACACTTAATGAATACACTTTTGAAATATATAAAAAAAATTCTTTATTGGTTTAAGCCACTATAGCCGAAAAGGGTAGTTAAAAAAATATCCTAAAAAAATTGTAGGTCTGCGCTGTTGATGAAATCTCGAGGATGGATTATTCGAAACAAAAAATCAAACGATTCTAGATTCAGTATGTTATAGCGCATATCAAGGATTTTTTAAAAAATGTTGATATTTAATCTTTTTCGCCAAAAACGGCGAAAAAAAACGTTTCTTTTTGTTTTTTTTTAATGATGTCCGCCATTTTGTTATTTTTGCATATATCGAAAATAACAGTTTTTTTTCTTCTTTTGGTCGAAAAAGTAAATATGAAGATTCAAAAAAATCCTTGATATGCGCTATAGCTATAGTTGTAAACAATGTGTGGTTGAAATTTCATAAGGATCGGTTCAGCAGTTTCGAAGATTTTATCAACAAGCCGTCGAAAAACGTTGTTTCGAGAAAAAAAACGCGTGTAAAGTTCCTTAGGGTTACATAAATAAATTAAATTTTTGTTTTTAATGCAGGCTGCGGCTAGCCGTCCGGTTATCGGACGAATAAACGTGTGTTGTTCGTCCGCATAACAGCTCAGTTCACGCGGTTCACACTGTACAACGCCCCAAACAAACAATCCCGACCACACAAACCCGAACAAACACACCCAAACAAATCAACCAAAAAACCAAAATCAAAATAACAACCGCGAACAAACCCAAACAACACAAACCCAAACAACACAAACCCAAACAAATCAACTCAAAAACAAACGCAAACAAACCCAAACCCAAATTAAAAACGCAAACCCAAACAAACGAACCCAAAAAAAACGAAAACCCAAACAAATCAACTCAAAATAACAAACGCAAACAAACCCAAATAAAAACACCCAAAAAAAACTCCAAACCCAATCAAAACCAACCAAAACCAGCAAAAACCCAAACCCGAACAAAACCAACCAAAACCCAAACAAAACCAACCAACACCCAAACAAAACCAACAAAAAAAAACCCAAGCCCAAACAAAACCAACGGACCCAAACCAAACAAACAAACGCAAATGAACCCAAACCTAAACAAACCAAACCCAAACAAACAAACCAAACCCACATGCAAACAAACACACCAAAACCCAAACAACACAGGCCCCAAACCCAAACAAACCCAAACACAACCAACCAGCCCAAACAAAAGAAATCTGAGCGAAACAAACCCAACCCAAACAACCAAACCCAAACCAAACAAAATTATAAAAATGTTATTCGGATGACTACGTGTAAGTTATTCTTCCGGATAGTTTGTTTAACAATTTAACACATTATATCCGGACAATTGTATATATGTTATTCGTTCGGATACTAGCTTACACGAATCACAATAATATGTACGCCTACTGGAAATGCGGCGTGAACTGAGCCGCTATCCGGACGAATAACATACGCTTATTCGTCCGATAACCGGACGGCGAGACACTCCGTTTAATGTATTTCGAAAGTATGTTTATTAAGTGTAACAACTTTTATATCAATATCTGTAATATGAACCTACCAAAAAAATTCCATGAAAATAGTGTGATTTTTAGCGCCTAAATTGAGAAGACCCCTTAAAGTTTTATTAGCATTTGTGTCGTTGTAATCATGGGTTTGCCCTAATCTGCGATTTCTGCACGATATATTGGGCCTTGCTCTTCAATTTTAGTTGCCTCAAGCGACTATAGATTTTTTCAAATTTTCCCTTTAGCCTAACCTCTTAAATTATACTGCAAGCCAATTTGAAAGACGTTTCCTGGGAAAAACGTTTTTTAAAGTTCCGCTCCTCATTATTTCGTGTTTGACGGTGAACATTTCGCAGCTAAAATCCCAACTTTCGGTGATCTGATAAATATTAGGCGTACAAATGAATTCGGTGTCTTTGGAGTTGGCAAACAAGATTTATAAAGAGCACCGAAATAACGTTTGTACACCTAATAGCTTCCCTTGCTCAATACCCTCAAGTAAGATCCGAGGTAAAGAAGTTTTTTCCACCCTCTGTATAAGTGTTACCCCTCAACTGCAAAGCGAGCTTCGTACGATATCGGTCATCAACCTTGCCTCCGCCCATTCGTTCAAAAAACAATAAAATCATAAACGACATTACAGGTAACATAGAGTACACGTGTCCGGCGAACGGCGAATGCGAGATCAACAAGCGTAGGAGAAAGGCCTGCCAGGCGTGCCGATTCCAAAAGTGTCTGAGGCAAGGAATGCTGAAGGAGGGCGTGAGACTCGATCGAGTACGAGGAGGAAGGCAGAAATACCGACGAGCAACGGATCCGTATCTACCGGTTAAGACGGTCACCCTGGAAGGTACAAACGCTCGGGAGAATTTTTACGTTGGCCGCTTGCCTACTTGTATTGAGCAAAAACAACAACAACAACAACGACAAAAACGTACTTCCTAGTTTTACGTTTTAGTCTCTTTGTGTACGTTTTTTTATGGCCCCATTCGTTACACGAGGAAACGCGCTATGCAAAGAGTCGACAAGTTCCCTCTCCGACAAAACTATAACAACAAGCGCAACGACAACGCATGCTTTATCCTGAAAAATCACAAGTTTGGGAAGTATGTAAATGATTTATGTTTGTTTGTTTGCCGATTTAACGTTTTAAGCCAACGTAGGAATGCCGGGATACGGAGAAACGACAAGTAAGTATGTCATGAGTTTGGATTTTTTCTTTTTATTTTTCCATTTGTTCGTTCGTTCGTCTTGATCCGTACAGTCGACCGTTTCCCGTACACTTCGAAGAGTCGATCGGTCACGATCGACGATCGAAGTTACGCGTGGCAAACGAGTCAATTGCAACACACGGTGCGAAGAAGATTTGAAAATTCGCGTTATCTGATTGTAGACAACAAACTGATCGAGGCGCTGATCTCGTGTGAACCGGACGTGCTGCAGGTGTTCAATCTGTCGCAAACTATGGACACCGATCAACGAGTCTTGGGCCAACTGTCGGATCTTTACGATCGTGAACTCGTCGGTGTTATCGGTAAGTGACATGCACCTCGGGACTTTGAGGGAGGAAATACACGTTGACGACGAAAAAGGAGCCAATTTTGAGGACATATTTTTTTAAGGCCTTAGGCCACAGTAACGGGTATAAAATCATGTGCGAATTTGACAATTTTGTTTTCGTATGAAAAAGTGATTCACTCATAAAATGAATTACACATCTCATTCGGAAAGTATTAATCCAAAAAATCGGCATTTTTCTATACAAATTACTTTATTCTGAAGTTCACAAGTATCTAATGGATTTTAGAAAGCTGTCCAAACGTTCTTTAGATGATTTTTCATCCATTATAAAAGTTTCTTTCGAAACTGTTTGCCAATGCTTGCAAATTTCACGTTTATAGACGGGAAAAACACGACAATCCATAAGAAACCATGTTAATTCAGAAAAAATTTATTTATCAATTGCTCACAAACAAGGTATCCGGAGAGTTTGAAATTTGAACACGTGACTTTTTAGATACTCATAAGTGAACTCGATTTTTTTAAATCAATATCTGTTTGTTAATTCGATCATCAGATGAACTTCCTTGAGAAATGAATTTTCAGTGAAAAATTTCGTTACAACTTCTCATAAACTGCTCATAAAATGAAAAGTTTTCGATTAATCAGAAATTCCGTACGTACTTGTCTGCGAAATGCAATTAGGAACATAATTCTTAAATTTGAAGCAACTCGAGTGAAAATTGTTGAAGTTATTTGTTACGCCAATTGGAAAAAAGCTGTTTCGAGGAGTTTCGGGTAGTCAGCCATTTTGTAAATCGAAATAAAAAGTCTAACAGCTTGATATTCATACTAAATAGATGTGTAATTAATTTTATAAGTGAATCACTTTTTCATACGAGAAAAAATTGTTACATTCGCACATGATTTTATACCCGTTACTGTGGCCTGAGGCCTTAAAGGAACAAAACATTTTACATTTGTGAAAACTTAGGTACAATTTATTGCACGATTAAACTGTTAAAATACATGAACATTTCAACAACAATAAAAGCTTCCACAGGAAGATAAAGAATGACATGAAGAATGGTGTGTCGAAGTTTCAGACGGATAGCTTGGCAACTCTTCCTTTGAGAGTGTACACCGTTTTGAAAAACGACATTCGGAGAAAAACGCGTTTAAAGTTTCGAGTGCGGAAGTTTCATATAAATTGTCCACGTACGATCAATCGACGATGCCAGGCCCACGTTTGTAACCATCTATACTATCGGATAATGCAAAATATCGTTTTTGGAAAATTTTACACCGCGATGATCCCTTAAAGCTATCTCCAGTTCCTTGGTTCCCCTCGGGTATTTCTTGTAGCCACGCGTACTAAGGCACGAGGAAACTGCGAGAATCCGGTGCCGATAAAGGCGGCTCTATTTTCTCGTGCGGCTCCATTTTCTCTGACTCGTGCCTGAGCCACCCGCGCTACCGCCATTATTCAATGTTCCCTGTTTTTCTCGCCCCTTTCAGGATGGGCAAAGCAGATACCCGGATTCAGCAGTCTCGCGTTGAACGATCAGATGCGCCTATTGCAGAGCTCCTGGGCCGAAATTCTCACCTTCAGTCTCGCCTGGAGAAGTATGCCCAACACCGGTCGCCTAAGGTTCGCCCAGGACTTGTCGGTCGACGAGAGACTCGCACGCGAGTGTCACTGCTCCGAACTCTATACGCATGTGAGTACGCGCCCAAAATGGGCATTTCTACGGCTCGGTCGGACAAAAGGATATCTTCCGTAGCCGATCCGCAGACATTTTTGCCAATAATCATTCAAGGCCGAGACGAAGAAAATCGTGGGTTGTTCGTTTTCCGGTCTCGTAAGATGCCTCCGTCTAAATAATGCATTTCTGTTTTTTGTTCCAAAACGCGCACGCGCACAGTGCATCCAAATAGTGGAGAGGATTCAACGACTGGGCCTGGCAAGGGAGGAATACTTCATTCTGAAAGCGTTGATCTTGACGAACAGCGACGTGAGGCTGGACGATCCCCAGGCGCTCTATCGCTTTCGGGATTCCATACTGAACTCATTGTCGGACTGCGTGGCCTCCGTTAGGCCGGGCCAGGCACTGAGAGCGACGCAAAATATGTTCCTAGTGTTGCCGAGCCTCAGGCAGGCGGACGGTGTCGTGAGAAAATTTTGGTCGAGCGTCTACAGAACCGGCAAAGTGCCCATGAACAAACTCTTCGTCGAGATGCTCGAGGCTGCCTGTTATCGATGATGATCATACGAACACCGCTCTGTCATTCGGTCGATCGTAATACGCCCAGGTGTGTGCAACGTTGGCCGAACGAGTTTCGTCATTTCGAACCTACAATCGTCACCGAACACTGGCGATGTTATCCGCAAGAAAAAAAAAACACGCAGACGAACGAAGAAAATCAAGAGAACGCGATGAGAATGCTGTTGTACAGACTTTGACGACATGATTAGTGAGAATGCGCGCGAGAGTGTTTTTGGATGCGGTCGCTCCGACTCTTCCGCTTTACGATAGCGCGCCTACGCTCGTCTATGCGTGCACAGAGCAATACGTGTGTACACACTGGGCCGTGGAGAACAAAAAATTCAACCTTCACCTCACCTTCGAACAATAGTATCGGTAAATATACGGAAGTGGGACTCCTGCTATAATCGGGCTTATTTTCTTCAAGCGTTCAAACAAATCCAAACAAGCCAAAACAAAAATTAGCCTGATTCTAGCAGGAGGCCTACTTCCGAATATTTGCCATAGTGTAGAATACTAAATTCATCAATTCGAGCCTTCTGACTCGAGCCCGAACGATGGCCCTCGATCAGTTTTCTGCCCAATCAATTTACACGGAAAAATCGCTATTGACGTGAAAAACTTGAATAACTTAACAACCAATGAATATTCGGCAAATCCGGTTGAAGATTCTAGAGCCACCCTCGCCAAATGTGGATAAAAAAATCAAATTGCAGTTTGAAATTATTAGATTCACCGTCAAGAAGATTTTTCAAAAAGCTGTACGTGTGTTAAAATGAGATTCTTCAAACGAAACCTTCTTAAAGATGTGAACGCCAGCTTTGTGAATCTCCAGCCGGATTTAGCAAATACGAGCTAGTTGTAGAGGTACTCAAGTTGGACAGTGCAGAGCGTTGTGTAAATCAAACGAAAAAAGTGATCGAGCGCTTGAGTCAGAGAGCCCAAATTTGTCAGGTTAAAAGAAATACTACTATTCGGACAGATAAAAGTTTAGTTTTTTGCGACACACCCTCGTACCCACCCCGCGACACTCACGCTCTTTCCTCGCTTCAACCCACCCCCCTCCAGATACGCTCCTACGAACACACGTCGAAGCCGAACTTTTTACCCTCGATAGAACTATTGTGATCAATTTGAACGTTGCGACCGTCCCTTTAACAAGTACGAATAATATTCGTGAATTATTCGACGAAAACGCGACGAACCCATACAACCGTAAAAAATGCAATCCCCGTGCAACAGAGCGCTCGGGATATTCGTCGTCTTTCTCCCATCGCTACTCATTGTTCTCATTTGTCGGCGTTGCGTCGTGGTTATTTTTTTTTGTCGATCATCAACCGATTCACCGGTTGTTCGTGCGGAGACGGAAGTGTCGGACGATTCGCTAAGAGTCCCTAAAGACGAGAGCGCGAGGGGAAGAAAAAATATCGGGAAAGTTTGTAAATAAAGGAGCCAGTGATGCGAAATGGCGGCGGGCGGGGATCTCTTAAGGGGACCTGCGAGCAATCCGGATAAGCCACTTGTGCGTTCACTGCGATAATCGCCATTGATGATTTTTCTGTTCTACGAATCGCGAATTTATACACACGAAGAGAATACCGAATCAAAAAGAAGACAAAGTGCGTGAGAGAGAGATAATGCGCGGTGTTAATCCGGCTATAGGGAGTGGGCTGACCTGCCCTCGGCATCATCGTTTTAACATGCCGCGAGATACGTAGCAGAGTATAATTCAGGGATCTTTATTATCTAGTTGTTATCATCATTATTATTACATTAATAGTGTTGTAACTGCCGTTGCCTCGCGTTCGTAAAAAAAACTACGAAAGAAAAGAAAATGCACTTTTCGAGTCGAGCTTCCTCGGCCGCGCAACCAAATCGTTGATTTTATGACCACCCCCCCCCCCCCCCACCCGAAGTTTATCGGTTATTATCGCGTTTTCTTTTTCTTTGGCCACCAGACCAGCTTCTGTCATTCGATCACAAACAAATCATGTTGACGTTGATCAAATTCAACTCTTACCCCTCAAACATCATTCGGTAGAGAGAAATTGCGTCAAATTTGGGCTCTCCGACTCAAGTACAAGGTACAGCGATGGATGATACTTCGTCTCATTTGATTCGCAGCGGAAACTCCCTACGCTTAAACTCCAATGACACAACTAAGTAATAATTCTCAAATACAGTTGAATATTTTTTGAACTGGCATTCAGCTGCTCAACTTTTTTTTTTCAATGATTATATCGAGATTTTGAAAAGCGCTCTCTGAAGCTGGAGGTTAGCTTTGAGAATCTTTAATTAAATTTGATAGATATTAATTAGTTGTTGAGTTATCCGTGTTTGAATTTTCCGTACAAATCGTAAACAAGGCGAAAATTATCCAGTCCCGCCGCTTGAATTCGAATTAGAGACCTTTAATTCGAGATCGGGTTTTTTTTTATACGCAATAATATTATTTATGTGGTTACACGGTCGATTCAATTTTTTGTGTCTCCTCGACACAGCCCAAGATTTCCCTGGCTCGAAGCCGCATCCCGAGAGGTCCCCACGGCGAGAATAGTACGTAGCATTATAAAGGTTTTAACCAATAACGAAATAACATGGCTGTTGAGCCACGGCGAATCGTCTTTTTTTTTTACTTTGCGTTTTTTTTCGCCAATAAATCGAAATTCTTGCTGCGATATTTTCCGTTTTTGTTCTTCAAACGAGCCTGTAGTTTTATCATCGCGTACGCCTCGCACGGGCGTTTTATCCCTCCCCCCCTCTCTCTCTCTCTCTCTCTATAGTTCTTTAACGGCGAGGAAACGAAGTGTTGCCTCATTCCACCGTTTTCTTTACCCTCATTTCTTCGTTTAGTTCTCCAAAGCCGAGACGCTTATCTATCGAACTGTGATATTCGCTCTACGTAGTGCATAGAGCAGCTGTTACCGTATATAACGCAAGCAATTATTTAGTTGATTCGTCTCCGGGTTAGCTCTTCGTTCACGTTGCGTGTATTTGAATTACACCATATTCGTGTGTATGTCCGTGCACATACATACACGTATTAGTAAAAAAACCATGTTTCGTGTCTCGCGAGCGATTCGGCTCTCTCGTGATTTTTCCGTCGTTAGAATCCAGAGTTGGGCGTAATTCTATTTATAAATACGAATACGAATTTATTCACATCGGGATTTTCATGTGAATGTAAATACAAATTTATTCATACTTCACTTATTGTAAATACGAATACAAGTAAATTCTTATTCATACGTGTGAACACGAATTTATTCTTATTCACACGCATACATACAAATACAATTGTATTCACAAATATTCTGAAGATACAAATAAATTCACAGAAAAAATTGTGAATATTTACAAAAAAATCCTGCGAATTAATAAAAATTCACATCAAAATCTGCGAATGCAAATATATTCACAAAAAATTGTAAATGCAAATTGAAATGAAATTCACAATGATTAGATTAAAATTTACACCAAAAGTGAGTTCTTACGTATTTTGAGAGAAAACATTGCGTCGAGGCAAATAAAGTTTTTGCAAAAAAAGTTGTGAGTTTCAAATATTACATTATAAATATGAAAAAAATTCCCAAAATGAGTTGTGAATTTCCTCAAGTTGAAGAAAATTAAAATCGAATTCACGACAATTATATTAAAATTTACACCACGAGTGAGTTCTTACGTATTTTGAGAGAAAACATTGTATTGAGGCAAAGTTTTCTCTCAAAATACGCAAGAACTCACTTTTGGCGTAAATTTTAATCTAATCATTGTGAATTTGATTTTAATTTTCTCTTAAATACGAAAAAATTCACAACTCATTTGGTGAATTTTTTTGTACTTACAATTTTTTGTAAACATTTGCATTCACAGATTTTTATGTGAATTTTTTTCAATTCACACGATTTTTTTCTAAATATTCACATTTTTTGTGAATGTTCACAATTTTTTCTGTGAATTTATTTGCATGTTCAGAATATTTGTGAATACAATTTGTATTTGCATGCATGCATGTGAATACAAATAAGTGAGCTATGAATAAATTCGTATTCGTATTTATAAATATAATTACGCCCAACTCTGATAGAAACACGAAGAAAAAAATAGAGCGAACGAAAAACGAAACACTAAAAGTAAAAAAAGCAAAGAGTAAAAGTAACAGCGTTACGTCTGCCTCGCGTTAATTCAAGGGAGCAGGATTCGTCGTGGCGTTAGAATCGTAGCTCAGGGTTTCAAACAAACAAACGATACTGACGTAGGTTCATACGGAAAAATTAGGTTTAAGCATCACACACACACATATATACATACTGTACGGAAGCGATGAAGAGATGTTTATTATAGCATATATTATATATTACGAAAAGAAAAGAAAAACAAACTTGTACGTTGTATAACAGATACCTCGCGTTAGGAGGGTTGTAATTATCTGTGTGTTACTGAGGCATAACAGTTGATTATTGTGTTAACAAGATACTGCGCGCCTTTCGGCCACGAAATATGTTCAGCACGACGAGCTTTCCTTCGAAGATCGGGCGTCTAAAAAGTTTTGCGAATCCTACGCACGCGTGTGCACACACACACACACGCACGCAGACACACGCATATTGTTATGGCGTGTAAGAAGTTCTACGAGACTTGGCCGATTTGTTTTTCGTAACGTTAGTTTTTCATTTGAGACCGAAGAACCGTAAACTCCGCAACGGTGTAGCTTTTCATATACTTTTGCTTTGTTTTTCAACGAATGAAGTGTCACTCAGGCCAGAGGCCAGCTGATCCGTGTAAATATTATATATACGTATAAAGTGGCAATGGAAGAGAAAAATGAAAGACTTCGCGCCGTCGCATCGACGCGTGGCGACGCGAAATTTTTTATATCACCGACAGCCACACGAGACCGATGCGAATCAATGGCGAATGAAATAGCGTATAATCGCACTTGTTACAAATGAGAAAACAAAATAGTACCTCAACTCGCGACAATGTGTGCGCGCGCCCTCGGTTACACACGAACAAATTCCAGCGTTATTATAAATACGTACGTAGATCCACTGCAGTTACATTCTAATGGAAATCCTCCACACACACACACACACACACATATATAATTTTGATATGTACAGACAAATACAGAAAGACACGGACGAGATGGACACTAGCCCAGTAACATGCGAGACCATCGCTAACAATTGTAATACCAAGCGAATAGAACGTTAAGCGGAATGTTTACGCGGATCCTTCGATATTTCGGATGAGGGCTCATTCGCGGAAACTCGAGAGACAGCGCCAGTTGAGGAAAACGGGAGAAGGAAAAAATAAAAGAGAGTTGTACGAACAGTTTGAACTGGATTAGTTGTGTTATTTTTTATTCGTTGCGATTTGAGGAATTTGCGAGGTGTTTCGGGTTTAGTGCCAATGAAGCAATCGACAAAAAATAACCAATGAAGATTTTTCTTTCATCGACAATCATACGCAGAATATGAACCAAGGAAAAGTGAGCAATGTCGAAAATCGATGAAATCGTACGCTTTGAAACAAAAAGATTGAATTTTTCGCAAAAATGGCTACATTGTGCAATAAAATAATGCTTTTTCTTTGTTTTCAAGAACATTTACGCGTTTTGGACAATAAGACGAGTGATTTATACTAAATTTCATCGGAATCCGTAGATTAGTTTTGTAGCCAGGATAAAAGTGAGTTAGATACTCCGACAGTAACCCGACAGTATAAGCGAGTCAGCGGACAGTATAGGCCGAGTCGTATGGTGGCGTTGAAAAAACAGTCGTATTTCGAATTTTCATCGCTCATTACGGATCGTTGCTATTTTATCCGGCTTGCAACTTTTGAGGCGAGGAAAGTGAATATTTTTCAATTTAGTTACCTGATTACTAAAGTCTCAAATGTGCATTATTTTATTTCATAGTAATTGTTGTTTATATTTGCCCAAAGCAAAGGGCGTCTATCCGTAGCAAAAAGGATAGATGCCTCACAAGGAACATCACTTTGGTGTCCTCCGATTTTGTTGAAACTTTTTGATGTGGAAGAGTATCAAAAACTAAGAGACACGTATTTTTTTATCGGCGGAAAAACGGTTTTAAGGGGTGAAACGCACCCTTGAAAATAAGGGTGCTGAAATTGGAGAGAATGATATTCGGAGAGAAATAGCGAGAGGTCGAATTTGAGATCCCACTCGAGTATTTATTGGTTGCGGGCGATTTTTGCCTCCTGTCCCTTCCAAGTGTTCTCGGGGTTCCACGTAATTGAATTGGAACTTATTTTTTAATTCCTGTTTATCTCCATGCCAACGATACTCAACACGCTCCGGTACGATGGATCGTTTTTTTCATTGCGGTACGTGCACGCATCGAGGAACATTTTCACGTTCTCCCGTTTGGCCTTAAAGCGGTGATATACACGAGAACATTTAAATCGATTTTTTTTGTTTTTACACAAAAGTCGGATTAATTCGAAACTGACTTGAAAATTGCATCCTATCGTTTCCTTAAAATTGCTGATAGCAAAGAGCCTGAAGGGTGAAGCAGTGCGACACTTAAGTCAGCAACGAAGGGACCGATTCAGCACTAATTCAAGTCAACTGTGCCGCGATATCTGAACAGGCAAGTTTTGTCTTGGCGACACACGCGTGTCTCGTCGCCTGAGCATCGGCGAAGAATTTTCGCGTATACACGCGCCGTCAATGTTATATGGAAGTATAACGATGAACATTGGATTCATCAAAATTTCACTTATTGAAAGATCGCCTAAGAATCGTAACACTTTTAATTTGCTGTAGTCTTGAGTGCGTTTTTTTTCGTGGTCGCGTTGTCTCTCACTATCAGATATGATGGGGAAAAAAAGAACGAGAAAGAACTACGTGGTGTTTCAGAGTTTTTATTTTGGCAGTTCGGGGGTGAAAGTTTTTGGAAAATTTCACAATCATTCACTACACGATTGTAGTGTGATTTAGGCCTTAGGCCACAGTAAAGGGTACAGAATCATGTGCGAAGTTAACAATTTTGTTTCGTATGAAAAAGTAATTCATTCATTAAGGATGTTGTGTCCAAAATTGAAAATAGTGATAAAATTTTCAAAATTTGATAGGTCATTATGTTAAGCATTTGGAAGGTTGTGTAAAAATTTCACGACGATTGGAAAGCTGCCTGCTGAGAAATTAGAATCCGAATATTGCACGCAGCCTTATGGAAACTGAAGTAACTTTGCAATTCTATTAGCAAATAACAAACTTTGCTATTTGTTATCAAGAAATAAACGAAATATTTATGAATAATCGTTTTTTTATTTCAAATACATCAAAAACAAAAGTGGTTTTATGGTGCAAGAAACGACGTAGTCCGTGGACGAAAATAAGTATTTAAATTTACCGCTACTTTCGGTCCATGCAACGTTGCCGCTATATTCTTGTATGTTTTTCCTCAAGTGTGATTTTTTTTTTGTATTTTTTGCATCATTTTTTATAACAAAAAAAATAATTGCAAAGTTACTTCAGTTTCCATAAGGCTGCGTGTAATTTGTGAATTCTAATTTCTCAGTAGCCAGCTTCCTAATCGTCGTGAAATATTTACACAACCTTTCAAATGTTTTACATAATGATATATCAAATTTAAAAAATTTTATTACCATTTTCAGTTTTGGACACAACATCCGTAAATTAATTACACATCTTTTTAGTATAAATATCAAGCTGTTAGAAAATATATATCTTTTTTTTCCGATGTACAAAATGGCCGACTACGCGAAACTTCTCGAAACAGCTTCTTTTCAATTGGAGTGACAAATAACTTTAACAATTGTCACTCGATTTACTTCAAATTAAAAAAATATGTTCCTAATTGCATTTCGCAGAAAAGTACGCACGGAATTTCTGATTAATCGAAAACTTTTCATCTTATGAGCAGGTATAACGAAATTTTTCACTGAAAATTCATTTCTTAAGGGCGGCGTAAAGTTAATTCGGCGAAAAAAAGGCATGCTTTTAAGATTTTTTTTGGCGTAACGAATAGTGTTCGTTTGTTGAAAAATTCACATATAATAAAGTAACATTTGAACAACATTTTCCTAAATTTGCATTGCAAAATATTCAAAATTGAGCGAGTGAAAATTAAACCCCGGAGGCGCCTCGAAAAAAAGTTGGTTTGCGGTGTGCACCATAACTCGCAACAGAATCATCTGAAACAAAAAAATCAAAATGCATTTGTTACAGGAGATGTTTTTCGAGGTAATGACGGAAGGATTTTTTTTTTCGATTTTTCGTAGCACTTGGGAGCCAAAAATCCGATTTTCGCTAAAAAAAAATCGGCTAATTTGTTGTTGAAAAATTAGCAATTATTTAAAAAAAACAAAAAAACTCTCGACAATACCTGGTGAATTATGTGAAGAAGTACTGTGCAAAATTTCAAAGCGATTGGTCCAGTAGATTTCGAGTTATCATGCACACGGACTTCAAATATGACTAGTCTCAGAAAAACGGTTTGAAAAACGCAGAAGAGTTTGGTCGCTTAGCGCTCATTGCACATAAGTTTGAGAACACTTCTCGATTGCATACAAATCTGAGAAAATTCATGCATATTAAAGGTACTCAAAAGATTAATTTTGCATAATAATTCCAAAATGTTATTAACAAAATGATGAAAAAAAAAAATTAGTCAACAAATTTCCCCGCAACCCAATTTTTTTTCGTGATTCGTTCATTTTTCTGAATACGTTTGAATTTTTTCAGATTTTTCAATTATCTTTGAATTTTTAGAAATTCAAAATAAAACTCGATAATTTTCTTATCTCACTCAAAGTCGTCGATGCCAGGTCCGTAGAGCAAAAGGCTTCCATCAAGATGATCGGGAGCATCTTTTTGCGTTTGTCTACGCAAAACTCTTTCTTCTTTACTGTCGTGCGCCGCTTGCTCCTCTGCTCTACTAATTCGCAAATCGTCAACTTGTCGGGCTCATAACTTCGTCAATTTTACTCCCATCGACTTGAAATTTTAACACAATATTCTTAATATATTATGCATTCATTTAAAAAAAAAATTTTAAATGAAAAAAAAAAATTCAAATACTTTACTCCGCCTTTAAGTTCAAACACCTACAACTTTTGAATAAAACAATATTTTTTAAATTCCGTACGTATACTTCTCTAGGTATTCTAATGTAGATTGACGAGAATTTTTGTTTTTTGTTCTAGGTAAAAAATTGTCGATGCTAAATGTCACGCCGCGGAGTGCCTAAAAAAAGATAACAAAAGAAAATATTAGTAGTCGGCTATTTTGTACATCGAATAGAAAAACGTATTTATTTTCTAACAGCTTGATATTCATACTAAATAGATGTGTAATTAATTTTATAAGTGAATCACTTTTCGTACGAAAAAAATTGTTAAATTCGCACATGATTACTGTGGCCTAAGGCCTTAAGGCCTTCTCGTATCTGCTGAAATTTTTATTATTTTTCGGTCTGATTTTCACTCTCAAGTCCAAGTTGAATACTAACAAGGTGGGGAAAAAAATAAATGGTATAAGGAGGGCACCTAAAAGGCGAAGCACGACGGAACTACAAAGGTCAACATTTTTTAAAATATAAAATTGAAGAAAAAGGTTACTAACAAGTATAGATGAAAAAAAACTATTAAAAAAAAGAAATTCTCTTTTCCATCGACGAGGTATATTTGCGAATTTTCGCTGATCTCCCATACTCGGTAAAGTTAAGGGGGGGAGGTATCTTCAGGCAATGAAAAAATTGCTGATGTTCGTGATTTATTTTTAAAAGAAAAGATTTCTTCACCGTTTCGAGACTTAGGGTATGTTTTATTGCTACTATCGGCTGTCACATGGTATCTTTTTATTTATCGACCTTCCAAAACTCCGAGATACGTAGCGTCGGCGGCATCATTCCGAAAAAAAAACCAACGAAGATTTTTCTTTCATTGACACTCATACGCGGAATACGAACCAAGAAGAACTGAGAAAAGTTGAAAATCGATGAAATGGTGCACTTTGTAACAAAAAGATGACATTTTTCGAAAAATAGCTGAATTTTGCGATAAAAAATACTTTTTACTAAATGTTCAAGACCGTTTCCGTTAATGTTTTAGACAATAACGTTACAAAGATTTATACGAAACTTCATCATATTCGATCGATTAGATGTTTAACTACACGCCACGCCAGTTTAAAAAATGCAGTTTAGAAGGCCATGCCGTATCGCCGTCATTTTTGAAGATTATTTTTTTTTTGGTAAATCTGCAGAATTAGGGCTGCAGCTCAAAACCGCTCCAAATGTTTTTCCAATGTTTGTTATCACTAAAAAATGATATCCCATGTAATTATGTGGCGGGGTAGACCGAAATTTCCCATAAAATCCATAAGTTATGGGTTTTTGAATTTTACTAACACGGGGGACAAAATAACTTATTTGCGGACATTTCACATTTATGGTGAGGGTGGGGTATTTGAAAATAAACCTTCGTCAGTCACACACACACACATACGCACACACACACCCACACGTACGCACCCACTATATACTACGAATTGATTGAACTAAACGAAAAAATCTAAACATCGGATAGTTAGTATTGTAAGAAGGAATGAAAAGAGACACCGCATAATAACATTATGGAAAGGTAAATATATTCTTCCAAAGCCAGTATACACGAAATAATGGATTGCGACGAATGTATTACTTCGCTTACCGATGCTATTATTAAATTCCTTCTGCTCCCACCCCATTATAAGTGTGAAATGTCCACAGATGCGTTATTTTGTCCCCACGTTTTTTTCACGTCCCACGGTATTTTGTCCCTCGTTTAGCAAATTTCAAAATCGTATAGGTTTAACAATTATTCCCATAATTTGAGGGCAATTTTGGCCTCCCCCACCATAATATTATACGGGATATCATTTTTTAATGATAACAGACGCTAGAAAAAATTTGCAGCGGTTTTGAGCTGCAGCCCTGATTCCGCAGATGTGCATTTTTTTTACATTACTATGATACCCAAGTCACAAGTAACAGTAAAAATACCCCAAGTCTCGAAATGGCGAAGAGATCTTTTTTTCATTAAAAAATCGGGAAAATCGGCAAATATTTTCCTCGCCTAAAGGTCTCTCCCCCCTTGAGGCGTTATACGCAGTTAGAAATTTCAAAAAATCGTTTTTTTTTCATTGCATTTTCGAAATGTACAAATATGTGAGTATATTCCCTGAAAATTTCAAATCGATCCAGCGAATATTTTCGGAAATACACACATATTTGTAAGGACGCTCGGAGCGATACAAAGTAAATCTTAAGGTTGTTGAGTCCCTATGAAACATGTTAATGTTAACTGTTCAATAAATAGCTTCTTAATCGTCATAAAATTTTTACGTGGCCTCCTGAATACTTCGTGTAAAAACATACCAAATTTTCAGAATTCTATCATCATTACTTCAACCTCTTTAGGGGTTGAAATAAAAAATGATAAGAAAATTCTGAAAATTTCGTATCTTTTTGTATGAAGTATTTAAGAGGTCGTGTTAAAATTTCACGACGATTAGGAAGTTCGTTATTAAAAAATTAAAATTTTGTTAAGAACAATAAAAAAAAAAATTAATCAATAAACTTCGTTTTGTTTCCGTTGCTTTCAGTATATTGTAGATATTATAAAATTGAGAGGTCAAAAAAAAACTTATTGCAAAGTTACATCAGTTTCCATTAGACAACATTTAATTTGTGAATGTTAATTGTCCAATAACGAGCTTCCTAATGTCGTGATATTTTTACACGACCTCTGAAATACTTCATACAAAAACGTACCAAATTTTCAGAATTTTATCATCATTTGCGATTTGGGACTCAAGATCCTTAAATATGTGTGAACGACTGTTGAAACTTCAAACGCGTTTTTCTCAAAACGGTGAGCATGATTTCTCAAAAACGGCTCAACCGATCGTCTGCAATTTTAACACAACCTTGTCAGATATATTCTTCAGGTATTGATCGAAGGAATAAGATTTCCGATAATTATTTCTATTTTTTTTTCAACGATTTAAGGAAAAAATTTGTTCAAAAATCGAAATTGTTTCTTTACGGAGCCACAATGTTGTCAAAAATTAAAATTTCGACTATTCCTTTGAGCAATACCTGGATTCATCTATCCCCTAAAAGAATCTTTTTGGTTTTTTCATTTTAGCTAATCCAAATCGGAGATACTTTGTTCACCGCCAGACACTTTTTTTTCGAGCACCTCCAGGAGACTCCCTACAGGAGCAATGTTAATGAATATTTTTGAAAATAAAAAATGCCATACTAAAGCTAAAAGATGCCACTACACTGCCTAATACTTTTCGTTTTGCCCAAATGAAATCCTTTTCCAGCGAAAAATTTGTGAAAAAAACGACTTTTTGTGGCCTTGCAACTGCGTATAACGTCTCAAGAGAAAAGGCGCCTCCCTCGAAAGAGGCGGGTGCATCAAACGGGACGGATACCTTTTCGCCGACTAATCGAAAATCCGGTCCTCTCTCCGCGGCAGTGTAACCAAATCCTCGTCGGGCTTCCGTCGCACGGCCAGACGTCGACCGAGCGATGGCACGAACGGAACTCTTGCGCGTGTTCTCGAAGACTCTGTGCCTTCTCGTTCTCGCGAATGCAGGTGAATCATCCTCTTTGCGTCTGCACGGAGAAAACAGGGGCCTTGAAGTTTAGAATTAATATACTATCCTTCTAACAAAAATATCATTAAATATCAAAAAGTATCGAATGGAAGATAAAAATTGTAATTATGGTATAGTAATAATGAAGAAATTTAAATTTTAACCTACGATATGGCACGTAAGCTGATACAAATAATACATTTTATTAGGCATATTGTGATTTTTTGTAGTATTCAAAAAATGTTTTGCCCACGTGATTGGAATAATTAGTTTCCAGTATTCGACGAAAAGTACGGTATAAAGAGTCACATTTTACTAATAACTTCGTTATATTTTTCGCTATACGCCGAAGATTTTTGTTATGCGTATAGTAAAATCTACACATACACGAAGATTCATGCTATACGTATAGTAAAGTCCATATGAAAATATAGCGTGTAATAAAGGTTGGTATTTTACAAAGCACGCATTATTTTTACTAAACAGCATATAGGACTCGCGCCTATGCGAGAATAGTTTCAAATGTAACGTGCACGCATCATTTTGACTATACGGTGTGAGAATCATTTTTACACTTCTATAACAAGTCTTAAAATTCCGAGCTGGCAGTAAACCGCTATACCTTTCTAGCACTGAATATTAGAATTCTGGCAAGCAGTGTTACAATTTCAGGCCGTATTTTTCTCCGTGTGATCTCGCGTTGCCTAAAACAGACTCGATTAACCGATGGCTTCATGTCCGTTTGTTCAAGATTTCAGCCGTGCCTTGATTGACGACTGCGTTGACTTCGACCTGGCACAACTGGACCGGTACGTTTCCAGCTCCTCTGACACGTGGGGTACCCAAGGAAATCGCTCAGCTCCCGCCGAAGACGATACCGGAAGTCTCGAAAGATTCGGCACCCTGGAATCCGACTGGACCAGGCTGATCTCACTGCGCGACGCCCTGCCGGAAGATTCCATCCTCAAACGGAAGTTCAATCACCTTCACAGACTCCTCCTGGTAGCTCACGAACAAGCTACGGCGTCGCGGACCCGAGAGTTTCCGGCCAGCCCAACCGGAAGTACGACTATCGTCGAGGATCACGAGGACGCCGAGGAAGCACCAGCGACGACGGAATCGAGAAATACGTCGAGCCACCGAAAGGACAACACTACTGTTGTATCGAGTTATCGTGACGCTGGTGGACCCTCGTCCGCGACATTCGAGACATCTTCTTCCACTCGGAGCCTCGATTATCCCTCACGAGTGACAGAGGCAAACGACAGCATCCTCGGGGCTCACACATCCAACGAGACGACCACCCTAACCTCCAGCCAAGAGAATGCCACTCCAGTTTCTCCCGGACTCACCTCAAGTGGCCTCTTGATTTCGTCATCAACTTCCGATGCGACCGGAAGTTGGCCGGATGGACAATCTCGAGAAAAGCCCTATGGCGATTCGGCAGCAACGCGGAGCCAATCGTCAACAACGATGAGAATGGATGACATCGTTTTCGCATCACCAAAGCAAAACGATGCTATTTCGATGACGCCCTCGTCCCTCGCTGGATATTCTTCGACTCTGACATTCCTGACGGATTCGTATACCAAAGGCCAACCACCGACCAGTTCGAACGCTCCGGATGCCAAAACTCAACAGGTGATCGAGACAAAGGAACGAAGCTATCTCACACACAGAGTGAAATGTATAGTAACCGCAAGCATATTTAAACCATATTTTATATTACTCTGAGGGGACAATAATATTTTACAGTCATGGTTACTGCTGAAAATATAGGACTGCTTATGATATTTTAGCAGTTGTGTTAACTATGATCATGTGTTAGCAGCAGCCAACAATCTTTCAAGCATACGTTGATTGTCAATGCTATATAATATAGTAGGTTTTCATGAAACAGATGATTCCTTACACTATCAAACAATAGTGGTTTTTACCATATTGAATGGTATGTCTACTAAATGTAAGGTAAATGTGCCAATTATTGAACAGCTAGGGATCTGGGGGATTGAATTCGATGAGAAAAAAATATAAAATCAAGAAAAAACCATCGATTTCATGTTTAAATGATACTTTGATATTTGTACTTTCGAAAAATCACCCTTCAAATTATTTTTCAATGATTTCAAATAAAAAAAAAGAATAACAATGTGAAGCATGCAAATGTCCCAATTATTGAACACTGGAAGTGCCTATGTCCCTAACATTGAACAGGCATGTCCCAGTTATTGAACACTCTCGAGAATTCTCTTTCCCTCTTGAAATTTTGTCCCTGAAATATCGGTGAGCAAAAAATATTGAACATTACATTCGTATTTTTAGGTTACATTTAGGTTATGTTCTCTTTATACTTTTCTTTTTATGTTTATTGCACGAAAATACAAATAAAAACTATATTTGACGATCTTAGAGTTATTATTAAAAGAATAAAGGTAAGTTTATTCAGGAACTTACAGTTTTTGTTTGAATAAATCCGATTCAAACGATCTGTCACACGTTAACTGTCTCGATGTTTTGATGGGTTTAATGACGCCATCTTGGAGAATTCGAGTGTTCATTAATTGGGACACACTGCATTTTCTATGTCCCAATGATCGTACACCGTATTTTTTAACAAATAATTAATTAAAAACATTTTTTTAAATTGTTATTTGTAAGAAACTTTCTAAGGAACCTGAAACGCCTTTACTTTTTGAGATGGGACAGTTTTTGAATTTTTTATGCCCTTACGCATGAAGCGGCGCCTTAGCAAAAACGATAAACAGTTACCACGAGACGTCAAATCGGGTCACTGTTGCTGATTAAATGATTTTTTTCTCTATTAATTAAAGCTTTTTTTTGCACAAGTAAGGTAACATTTCGATAGCTAAAAGTTCCATATATGTAATGAAATTTTTATAAATAAGTAAATGCATGCAGGTGAATGAGAAATAATAAAAATAGAAGACACTGTTCAATAATTGGGCCATTTACCTTATATGATATTTCAGACATTCAAGAATTTTCAATTCAGAGTCGTACTCTACCTGTATGATTGTTCATCACGATTTGTTATTCCCTGACCACCAGAAATGATTCCTATCGAAGGAAATATTTCACCTACATGGAGATTCGAACCGACGACCTACCTATCTATATTCAGGCACGCTGCCACTGTGCTACCGAGTACTTGTGTTATTTCGATCGTAGATTTGGCATAACGGATAAAAGTAATTGCAGCTGCATTTCCGAATAGCTGCTACCTCTGACATAGGTGACATTTTGCACAGATTGCTTTTTTGATAAGATATGTCACTGCTCAAATGGATTTTTGGCGCGGCCCAATAGTTTTCGAAACATCGGATTCCAAAAACTGATAAATTTATGCACTAATATATCTATATCGATCATAGCGTGCCGCCGCTGTCTCTACTTTATGGACAAATGCTTTACGTATTCACTATACGATTACCATAATGTTGTTCGTACAGTCACTTTTCGTAAGATCTTGTAACAGTTTATACTCAACAAGTGTTAATGCCAACCATATAAATGATACAAACTTGCACTGAGAAAAATGTCCATAGTATTTATAATACCCGGGGAAAAATGGTCATATCTGAGCAGATATGCTCATGTAAATATGTGCAGATATGAATTTATAGCTGAACATGTCTGCCCATGTGTGGTCATGTCTAACCAGATATAGTAGAATTCACGACTACATACGAGCTCACGCATGATCGGACTTGAATATGTGCGCGCGCATTCATGAACACATCCAACCAGGTATGGATGAATACGCAACCAAACCCAACTCGTACATGATCAGGTCTGAAAATATTTGCCCATGTACGATTGCATCTGCCCAGATATGGAATTATACTCGAATTCATCCAAGCTCTGTATGATCATCGCTGAACATGCTTGTCCACGTGTGATCAGATCTAATCAAATATAAATCAATGCATATCTATAAATAAAAGTGTTATTATGATTGTGTGTCTTATTAACACATACACATGCGCGCATACGCACACATAGTCACACGTTATTAGCCTATTTGAGAACTCCAATTTGATCCGTGTATAACACTGTAAATCACTTATAAAATATCATCGGTTCACAAATAGGATATCATACTGTGTGTCGAGGTTAACATCGTAAGTGTACGGCAAGGAGATAGACATATGACATACCACATATACTCATATCTGCTATTAATATAAGCATGTTCACCCTGATATGGATATATCTGTTCTGATATGACCAATTACGCTTCGAAACCGATCAATTTTGCATATCATAGGCAGATTCGATATTGGCAGGTCTGACATCATATGGTCTGATATCGTCAAATCTAATCACATATGCTCTGATATGGCCATTTTTCTTGCATGATTAGACAATATCCAGATACGATCAATCATATCTGGATCATATATATAATCCAGATATAATCAGATGTGATCTGATCTGATAATTTTTTCTCGGCTATAAAAAAAACGACCATGGTAAAAGTGGGCATAGTGAAATTCCTATAGCGTATTGCTACCGCAATCGTAATATGGTCAACACAACTATAAGCGTCTATCTAATCATGCCGTTTTGGTAGTGTGGTTTTTTTTAAATGTAGTATCCCTGAAACAACTATTAACTACTGTGAAAGACTTTGCAATATCGATATAGTCAATTCGGTTAATATTTTTACGATAGTCAGTAGTTTTTTTCCGGGATAATAGACAGTCGAGCACGCCACCAAAGTCACATGTGCACCTATACTTTCCGCTTATAGTTGTGTCAGCCATATTATGATTGCGTTGACAATGAACTATAGGGAATTCGACTACGCTCTCTTTTACCATGCGCGTTTTGAATACTATACACTTATCTCCAGTCGGCGATGTTTCACCGGAAACGACGAGTCTTCGGTCCGCCACGATCGTTCGACCTACCCCGACAGACAATCCGATGCCGATTGGCGAATCGTCCGTCTCGCTGACAACCGCGAGAACGTCGGAAAACACCGAACTTCCGATCCCCCTGGAAGGAGTCAACGTGGTTTCCGAAGCCAAAGAGGCCCTTTCGAACGAGACCCAACTGTGGAGCACGTTGGAAGCTGACGATCGAGCGAACGAATATTCGAGCCTACCGTACCCAACGACGCCAACGAAGGCTGAGCTCGAAGTTACGAAGACGAATGGCAAAAACGAAACGAACATTCAGCCTGACGACGTTCTCGGGAATACGTCGAGTCTGGACAACACTGGACAACCGTTAGAACGTGCAGAACTGACGGAACTTCGAAAGATCGGGACACAAAAGGCAGTGGGTCATACTCGTGCAACCAGCCACGAGGCTGATGGCCCAACGAGCACTTGGACGGCCTTGGAGTTACCGTCGTCGACCGGGAAGACTATGGAAAAAGAACCCATCCGCTCGAGACTTCCGCAACGTGAGAACTCGTCACGAAGAAGCTACGAACTGGTCGAGTATCAATCAACATCGCTCATCGACCCGGGGTACATCCGCAGCGCCACCACCCCCCTATACATCCGGAACGTGCCCAGTTTTCAGAAGAATGCTCTGCACAAGAGCTCGTCGAGGATCAAAGACATATCACGCGATTACCGGCACGAGACTGCCAAGCAACTCGGCAGTGTTCAGCGTGACTCTTATCAGGGTATCGTCTACGAGCTTGGCGTTAGCGCAGAGAATCGAACATTTTGGAGACAACGCCTCGAACAGCAGTCACCACTTAAAAACAGTGTTGGGGGTTTGGCAGGTGCTATAAGGGAAAGTGGCCAAGCAACAATTTCGTCGCCTGGTGCTCATCGGAAAGAGGAAGTGTCCAGCAGCCCTGAGAATCTTCGGGCTCGACTGGACGAGTCTTCCACGCGATCGAGTCTGCTGGGTCGCACGAGTAAGCTCAGGCCACGGAGACGGGGAAGCTCCGGAGACAGCGGTAAACGGTTCAAAACTTTCCACGCGCAAGAGCAATTCGAGGATCGAGGAGGCTCCAGGTAAAACGAACAAGAGGGAGGAATCTCAAAGTAACTGCGAAATACAATGGATTGAAACGCCATCGCGGGTGGGGGGAAAATGTCGAACGATCGATATGCAGATGGGCCAAAATGTCGAATTCGAGAATCAAGGAGACTATAGTAAAGGAGTGAACACTCCATAGGAGATAAGCAGCGAAAGACGGCGCCAAAATCCCGACTTATAAGTGACCGCAAGAGGCGCTGCGATCGCAATTCTCCGATGTATAGTAATACTTGTAGCTAAAGGTTCTAGGCAGGGAGCAGGGAGACTAGAGAGGAGTGGATACAGCATAGGCCAATACGTAGTTCCAGCGTCTTACAAAATCCGACTCGCAATAGTTCCAGATCGTGCCACTAGCAGCTCTGTTGTCGATAACGTCTCAAATAATTATAATAGTCCAAAGTTAACGCATGCGCACAAATAATAAAAGAATTTGATTTCGATGTACCTTGTGCTCCGCTTTGAGGCTTATTTTTAATATTATTTTGTTTTGTAATATTGAGAAGATCTTCACGAAATTGTTTTCTTCAAAGACCAAGGTAGAATTATTTTCAATATTGCTCCCAATCAATCGTCATTAGGGTTAGCCTTCAGTTTCTTTTTTCATGCATGTAGTTCAGTCCATGAGAAACATAACCTTAACGCTTCATTCTCGCTGGAGTAATAAGCATAAAATGGAGCATAATTTAAAAGTTATTTTTCTTGCAAATACAACTGCAGTTTTTTGACAAATTCCTTTTTTTCTCCAGTGCAGTTTCATTTACAAGCCATATAAAGAGTAATATTGTTTGCATAGGGCAATTTTTTTCAAACTTTCATTCGCATGCGTGAAAAAATAAATCAACTGAATACCCTTTTCTGAAACATATTTCCAATCCACGACAGTCAAGGCTACGTTTGTGTTCTGTTTTTATTTTCTTAGTTGGTTTATTTAGTTTGTCGACCGCTTAATTTCATTAATTATGATTTGCTATTATGAGTTTGCAGCAATGAGAAAGACAGCAAAATAGGAGAAGTAGACGCAACAGTTAGGTCCCCCATCATGAACGTGCTGTCAACAGCAACCGAGAGCACGCCAAGAGCACGAGGCTAGTAGGCGGAGCTAACCGATCGGACACATACGATCGCAGCGCCTCCTTATTTGCTGCGTTTTTGCGGACGCAAAAACGCTTACTCTCCTTACCTCTAGTCTCCCTGGCAGGGAGACTAGAGGTAAGGAGTGGACACACAGTGCTTACGAAACGTCCGCAAAAACGCAGCAAATAAGGAGGCGCTGCGATCGTATGTGTCCAATCGGTTAGCTCCGCGTACTAGCCTCGTGCTCTTGGCGTGCTCTCGGTTGCTGTTGACAGCACATTCGTGGTGGAAGACCTAACTGTTGCGTCTACCTCTCCTATTTCGCTGTCTTTGTCATTGTTGCAAACTCATAAACGCAACTAATAATTAATGAAATGAAGCGGTGAACCAACTAAATAAACCAACGAAGAAAATAAAAACACAACACAAATGTAGCCTTGACTGTCGTGGATTGGAAATATGTTTCAGAACAGGGTATTCAGTTGATTTATTTTTTCACCGATGCGAATGAAAGTTGGAAAAAATTGCCATATGCAAACAATATTACTCTTTATGTGGCTTGTAAATGCAACTGCACTGGAGAAAAAGGAACTTATCAAAAAATTGCAGTTGTATTTGCAAGAAAAATAACTTATATATTATGCTCCATTTTATGCTTGTTACTCCAGGGAGAATGAAGCGTAAAGGTTATGTTTCACATGAACTGAAGTACATGCATGAAAAAAGAAACTGAAGGCTAACCCTAATGACGATTGATTGGGAGCAATATTGAAAATAATTCTACCTTGGTCTTTGAAGAAAACAATTTCGTGAAGATTTTCTCAATATTACAAAACACAATAATATTAAAAATGAGCCTCAAAGCGGAGCACAAAGACACATCGAAATCAAATTATTTTATTATTTGTGCGCATGCGTTAAGTTTGGACTGTTATAATTATTTGAGACGTTATCGTCAGGAGAGCTGCTAGTAGCACGATCTGGAACTATTGCTAGACGCTGGAACTACGTATTGGCCTATGCTGTGTCCACTCCTTCTCTCTAGTCTCCCTGGGCCCCACCACGCTCGCTATTTTGGCCGTTCGACGTTTCGGGCCATCGACATTTTCCGTTTCGATATATTGCTTTTCGCCATAGACGGTATTACGCATATTAGGCACTGGCTATTTTCTGTTTCGGAGATATGGGTGTTCTACATTTTTCGATTCTGTATTTTTATGTACCGAATTGCAGACAATCTGAATATTCGTTTTCGAATAAATTTACTCGCCAATGAATAATGTTTCGATTTATAGTCATTCGATTTTTTTATCAGTCGAAAGATAAAATTTCGAATAATTTAACCTGCGTTATTTTGAGACTTGATAATTCTGCCGTTTCGAAATCTTTGTCGTTCTATATTTGGTCATTCGACATTTTGAGCCGCACCCAAATAACTCCCACGAAAAAAGAACATTTTGCAGATTATTTCATTCGATAGCTTGCTTCGTATGAATAGCGGATGATGCTGGTAATGTAAATAATTCATGTTGATGGAAATGCTTTGTAAACACGAGGAAATAAAAGCGAGACGTGCAAAAACTTTTTTTATTCACCGTGTGGTTATTGGACACAGTATTTTTCATTCGATTTTTTTTAATTGATTAATTTGTACTTTTACGTTTTCAGGGGGAAAGAGGAAGAAGCGGCTAAAATTAAGATCCAGTGTAAAAGTTCGTAACAGCAGTGTCCCTCCGCGTATCGTATAAATTTGCTTTTTTTCCATATATGTAAAGCTCTTTTGTGTAAAGGCATTGTGAATACGCAATAAACTGATAAATATTAAGTATCACTACTGGTGAGTGTGACGAAAAATCTTTTTTTTTACGCCTCGGAATAATCGGGAAAGATAGTGAACCAAATTTGTAGTACTTTGTTGGTGCTGAAGACGCGAGGTACGAGGTATGATGAACCTTTGAAGCGAAGAAGAATTCACAGTCTACCAGGTACGGAAAATTCTATTCCGAATTAAAGGTTCACCGATAACAAATTTATACCCGGTTGATTTTTTTGTTCGTCGAAGTTTCGGTCGGTATAAAATTTTGCAAATAAAATTGGTTGAGGAAAAACTTCGTGCCGATGTATCGATTAGCCAATTGTAGGGAAAGCAGACTATGTCGTCTTTAGGTGGAATACGATTGCTTGTGATGTGGATTTTGGGGCCTTACGCCCGTGTGGCTCACTGAAAAATTGAACGTTTTTGGAATTTTTTTTGGACTTGTTCCTGCCTCCTTGGGGATTGGTTCCTTGGGAATTATTTTTTGGATAACAATGGAAATTAGGTTGGAGGATTTATTCTACAAGTGGGGGGGAGGGAGTGAAAATGATGAAAAAATTAAGTTATTGCTGCTCAGTTGTTTTTTAAGGCCCTGGGACGCAGATCTTGAATAGATCAGCACCCAGAAGAATTTTTTTTTCATTTACATCACTTCTGCTAAAGAAATAGACACGATTATTTAAAAATATTTGTTTTTTCCGCAAAATTGCAAAATTTTTAATATATTTTTTGTGTCGCCGGAAAATCGGCCTTGATTTGTTTATAAAAACGAGAATTGTTCTTCGGGGAATCTATCTAAGAACCTACGGTTAAAATTTCAAGTCAATCGGATGAAAAGTGCCCGCGTTGTGCGTTTCGCCGATTTAAAAAACGCGGTTTCGAGAAAAATACCGTTGAAAAGATCAGAGGGGTCCAGTTGAGTCAAATGACGTCTTATGAATTTGTTTTCGACGAACCTCAAAAAATGCGTACGAAGTATAAGTTGATTCCGTAGATGCTGATTTTTCATAAAATAAATAATTAAAGAACGGAATTCTGGATTTTTATGTTTTTGTTTTGTAGATAAGAAAAATGTTACTACCAACTTGAAAAAGTATGAAATTATCGGAGATTATTATGAAGAAAAAAACTGCGTTAGCGAATGTTGTATACAATTCAAAATGAAATTTTAAGTCAATTATAATGATGCCTATTTATATTTACGTCACGAGATTATTCATTTTTACCATTAATTGATATTAAGTGTTGCCGAAATACGGCAACTTCGCGGACATTGAGGTTGGCAGCAATGCTTTTCGTTCTCCAGCCAAGATTCGTAATCTTTCATCAAACTTTGATGATTCAATAATGAATATATACAAGGACGTCGCCAACTAATAGGCCAGGAGGGGCAAGATGGGGAAGGGAGGGTGGGGGAAATGCGAATTTTAGACATTTTAGACCCTCATATACATGCTCTCAAATATCTAGGGAGGCACCTGCCCCCCCCCCCCTTGGCGACGCGCTTGAATATCTATAGTTTACGATGGGCAAGATGAGGGTTCTTTTTCAAATGCTTACAAAGGCTTAGTTTGCGCTCATCCGTTGTTAGAAATGGTTTAGATTTGGGCTAAATAACCAAAGAAATTACATCACCCGTAGCGTGAACATCTTGTCCATCTAACCGCACGTACAATTACATACATTAAACTATTTTTTATCTCGGGTGTTCTGTGGTGAAAAAAAATCAAAAGTTCGTAAAGACTCAGTGTAGTTTGAACGATTTTTTTTCACATTTAATCTTGTATTGTGGCGACCGCTCCAACCTCCTTGAAGCTTCAAAACTGATTTAGGAGCTATCGTCTACACGACAGAATTGAAGCTCTCACGTGAATTTTGCGTGTGCCCACTGAGGCATTTTGATAGTAGATCATCAGTTGTTAGTTCGTTGTATATTTTTCGTACGACTGTACTGCACGACTCGGCCGTTTCGTGCGCTCTAGAGCGCTCGGAAGCGCATGGGAGGAGCTCTACAAAGTTTATTTGTTCTTCTCGCCTATAGTGCTGCATATCATTCTTGTGACGTTTATACATAATTTAAGGCAATAAAAAAAGGTCAACATTTTTATTCCACTTGGATGTAAGGTGTCAAGGCCACTTACAAGGTCAACGTAACGTCGCAAATTTTCGTACAGTTATCTCACAGAAGGTTTATCACGAAAAACAAAGTATCCGGCTCTGCAGAATAAACTGAGGCAGAGCTTGACGATTTTATTCTACGCTAAATATCGTTAGTCTCTGACAACTTTCTGTTCGAATACTTTAGCTATCTCTCTCGCACTCATACGTCACGAAACTGGTCAGATCATTTTACGCGTAAACGCGAACGAAAGCATCCAGGAATCAGTCGATCAAAAATCCAGTCGCCCTATTTTCCCCAAAAGGGTTAGGCTCGTGCAGCTGATTCGCTCAGTTGATCTTTCTCGCGCCGCCGTTAGCGCGCGCCGTGCTCGCTCTCTCGCGCTTGCGCCACTTCGCTTCGTTCGCGCCGCGAAACTTGGCGGGCGAGCACGTCGTTCCCCCACCGAGCGCATGTTCGTCCGCTATGGAGGAGTTCCGAAGAGGTCACGTGACGGACGCGAAAGCGCTCGTGTTCGTACGACCGTCTCATTCTCCCTCCATGAAACCAGCAAAGAAGACGCATCTTGTTTTATCTGTTAAAAAAGAGCGGTGAAGATGAGTTACTAGTCGGGATCCGGCTTGCACACGCAAGTGTGCCGAAAACAACTAATAATCATGGAGTAAGTAGATCACGTTGTACTTTTGTTTCTAGTCTACCATAACTCCTGTATACGTTAAAAAGCCTGACACCCACGCCACGTTCGTCAGCATCAACTCAATTCCCCGAAGTCTGACGTACCACACGACGACGCCATTTTCCATGACCCTTTTACGAGCAGCGTGCGTTGCATTTGCATATTGCATTCCCATCGAATGGCCCACTCGTCACTCGCATTCGTCAACAAAATCGCCTTATCGGACGCGCGTGCTCATCTTTTGTACAACTTTGGTTCGTTCTCGCGGCTAGATAACGATCCGGTACCCCCGTGACAAACACTATTCCCCTTGAGTGACGTCATCGCGGTTGCATCATTAGACACGAACGTTTGCGAGGGAAATCCGTGAAACTGTTCGAATTTGCATTCTTCATCTCCACTAAGATCAATAGCGTGATGCTTTTGATTGTTTTATTTATATATCTTTTTGCGACCGAGCCAGACGAGAGGGGAACTTCTCAGTGCGATTTCGCAACTTGTCGCAATGCACTCAACACCCGACCATATGTTCTGTCATTCTACTCGTGGGAAAGAACGCGCAGCTTTTTGAAATTGTTCGCGATTTGGATACGATATTAATACGACGGTTTTCCGACACGTTCATTTCGAACGTACGTTTCAGGCATGGCACCCAAACATTTGTTTATGAACCACCTAATTGACAATGTTTCACCTTCAGCAATGATACTGATAGTGACTATCGAGAAGTCGAGTATCTCCCGCTGCTCGAAGTACGTTCGCGCTCTGTGGTCGGAAACTTGACCCGAAATTATTTGGTCCATGTACCTCAGGTGACTGTGATATAAATTGCAAACTCCACATGAGGTAGAATTTACCAAGTGGCGTCGAGACAAGATCGTTGTTTTATTAGCTTGGCAACACGTGCCGCAACGGCCGTTCTTCTACGAAACGTACGTTAGTTACGCAGGCTTGTCAGGCTAGACAGGCCACCGAACAGTGACAATCGTATGGCCGAAGCGGCGCAGTTGGCATTCGCCTAGAAAACGGAACTGTTCGCCGCTGGCTGTTCGCTGACACCTATAAGCCGTTGATCGAAGTTTTTCCGCTTTATTCAGAGTCATACACAGATTTTCTAATCGAATGTGTTTTTTTATTTACAAGCCAAGGGTCAGTGGGGTTACCGGTCGAGGTCTTTGGCGACGCTCGTCAGCGCTTAGAGATCTAGCATCGATATGCATAGCGAAAGAGTCTGGCTTGGGAATAAAACTTCTACGTAACACCGGCGCTTTCGAGACGAAAATTTGATAACGCCTGGATGATTGTCCACTCGATAATCGTCCCGCTATACCGCGAACCATTTTACGACGCGTTGTACGGGTAGCCAGTCTACCAAGAGTTGCGCGAGGGGCCCTTTCACCGTTCGACTGAACAATTTACCCAGCTGTGACTATTTTACCATCGTATGGAACATTGCAGCTGCGGTTACGAAAACTTGTCTCCGCTCATGTCACGATGATGCGTTAACGTGCGTTTTTCCGTTTGTTTTTCGCAGGGCCAAAATGGCGATCATTGCGAGTTACGTCCGTGCGACGACATCAATTTCTTTTACACAATTATTAGAGTATCCTGGCCAAGCTCACAGCGGCAATGTCATCGCAACTGGATACGTGGGTTTGGAAGTTCGAGCCGGTGTCCCCTAGCGGGACATCGGCCGGGGAAGCGGAGGACGATTGGTTGTCTATCGACGACAACAAATCATTGCCGTCTAATCTCGAAGGGAGCGACGCCGAGCTCTACAATGAGAATCCATCGCGGGCGCAAGTGGCGACGAAACTTCTGGAGGAGTTGGACGAATGGATAAAAGAAGGTACGCAACAGCCTCTCATCTAGAGCGAGAAGGATAAAAAAAAAACTCGACGAAATCGACGCATGAATCTTATCGTGACAATTCAGCGTGAAACATAGATCACTGTTGATTTTGCGTTAATATCGAATCGTTGGTAATCTTGAGTGAAAAATATGCGTGAAATCGTAGACGGTGCAGAAGTTCGCTGGGTGGCTTGGGAAGTCGAGCGATATTCCCGCCATCGGAAAATAGAAAGCGTCGCGAGGCGCGTAGGGGAACGAAAACGAATAAGAAAAAAAAAAGAGTTTCGTACATACGCGTGCAACGTCGTCCGCCGAGGCGGGGCGTTATCTCTCCCTCTTTGCGGAAGAGAGTGCCGCGAGCGAAGCGGAGATACAATCGAGAAAAAAGGAACGAGACGAAGTGATAGCCAGAGTGAGAGGAAAACGAGCGAGCGGTTTCTCTGTTTCCTTCTTTCGAGTGACCGTCGAGTTTCCAACTTCCAACTGGCGCGCTCGATTGTAGAAAAAGAACACCGGGGGTAAAAAAATGTGGCTTTCGATCGGGAACTCTCAGCAGCGCGGGGAAACAGCGGAAATGGTCGCCACGGTCTCCAAGAGTCGTTGATCGTGTGCGCTCCGGTACTCTTTCGCGCCACCGGGTATATGTAGGCACGCGCGTTACCTTCTCTCTCTCTCTCTCCGTTTTAGCGAAAGAAGAGAGTGGGACAAACTGGTTAACCTCTGGAAGGCGAGTGTGGCAAAGTCAGCGAGAATGAGAAGCGAGGGAGGGGCCGCGAACGTGGCGGGAGCGGAGGGGTGGGGAGGAGGGCGAAGAAGTGGGGAAAGTCCAAAGATAAGTTAAAGTCGGTCTTTAATGGCATGTACGACGGGTCAACCACACGATCCACATGACCAAGACGACGACGACGACACAAGGCTTGCTCTCTCTCTCTCTCCCTACTCCCGTTTATGCGAACGATCCTACGTCAGTATCTTTCCTTGTCTTCGACGCGACGAGTGTGTCTCTCGACGGCTTCTGCTCCTCAGGAATACGTTTTCAGCGCGCGCGCGTGTCTCACCGCGAGTCGAATCGCAATACAATATACACACAGATTGCTTCTTCTTAAACTCTCGTGTCGCGCTCGTCACGTGCATTCGCGTTGGCCGAGGACAGCGCTTTTTCCGCCGAGGCGCGCGCGTCCCATATGCAAAGTCTCATCGGCTCGAGGGACAACGTGAAACTCTGGACAGTTCGGAATTATTGGAAAAGAGCGGCGATCGAGAGAGGGAGAGATAGACAGTGATTCGTCGTGTTCGTTAGTAATCGAGTTGCCCATCGCTCACCGGACTCGATTTTCTTCTTCCTATTTTTGAACGTTCGCTCTACTCGATAAATCTCCGTCGTTTATTCCCTTCGGATTTCGCCCCTCTTGTTCCATCCAACTCTCTCTCTCTCTCTCTCTCTCTTACATTATTCTCCGTATCTCTCGGGTATACACGTTGATACCGTCACGACGAAGAAGCCTCGTACCCGCGGGGATTAAACACTGAACGGACACGTTACATGGCCCGGAATTTGTAAATTGTGACGGACCATACGTTGAAATAATTTGAAGCAGAACAAAAAACATTCGTGTGATACTGGCATCTTTCATAGAAGTGACGCGAGTGACAGATCCCGCGGCTCGATGTTGGAGTGTGCTAATGTTTTACAATAGTATGCAGTTCGCGTATCGTTACACGTGGAATCGGGAAATAATAGTAAACTCGCAGAAGTTGGTGAAAAGACGTTGATTGTGAAATTCGGTCGAAGGATACTGTAGTGCGCGCAAGAGCCGCCGATCGTGCATTGCGAAATAAATAATAATTGAGCATCGTTGTCGCCGGGTTGACCTTGGTACCATTTTTGGACACACACACACACACACACATATATATATATATATATATATATACACACACACAGGCACACATCACCACGTCAAGAGATAACGGCGATTCGGACGGCGCGGCCTCAACGCGACGACTGGTATTTTCATCAAATTCAATCATCGAACGTCTTCGCCATACTTGCCTGCCGGTAGCCCTCGTATCGCCGAATATACCCCTCGGACACTGGCCAAACGACGAGCTTTCTACCGATTATGGCTGTGATGTGTTACGGCGGTACGTTCGTCGTTTTAACTGATGTACGGCTATCACGCACCATCTTCTTCTCTTCTCTCAGCCGATAAACAGCGACACGATTATACAGCTGGCCAACTTGGGCGAGTTGTTTAAACAAGTTGTACGGAACCTCGCGTCTTCTTTCTTCTTTTCCAATTTTGCGGCGTCGTTCGTTGCGAGCTCGTCGGTGAACGGTATTCACGTCTCTGTCGATATTAATGCCGACACGTCGGGAATTATCGATCATCGCGTCATGGCTTGTGCGCGCGCGAGCCCCGTCCCGTAGATCCTTCGGATCATTGACCGCCACATACGAAATACTCTCGCGTTCTCTGCTAGGCATCTCTTGTCAATTACACTTGTTAGGCGCGACCTGTAGGCGCGGAGACTGCCGAGAACGAGCCTCGTTCGTACTACGGAATTCCAGATAAAGGTGGAAATTCGTTCAATTAGGCCAGATTCTTAACGGGGTATCCCTCGCTGGAAGCCCAATTTGAAGGGTCAGAATGATGAAGTTTTTTTTCCAGCGATACATCGGTTGGAATAAATTAATCTTTTCCCAGCATTTTGTACACGTGTTTGTGGTTACAGTGTAATCTTTTCGGAAGAAAATCTTTCAGTGTTCGTGGTGCTGCAGGAGGCGTTGCAGTCCTGCAGCGGATAGGCCCGAAACGGCGGGATCTCTACCAGGCCCAAATGTAATCTGGAACGAAAACAAAAAATGTTTTCTTCAAATATATCCAACTGACTATGGGTTGATGATCCACTTTTCAAAATTTCGAAAAATACGAAAAATGACAGCTTCTCCAAAGAAAACCTCATTTTTCTCTTGAAAAGCAGCATGCTGAAGTAATTGTTATTACAGGATTGTTACGCATATGGAAAACCGGGAAAACTCGGGGAATTTCTTTAAGTAAATATAAGTATTTATATTTATTTTTTGTTTGTTTTCACCGGCGTCCGAACTTTTGTTTATAATGAAGAACAGGTTCTGTATTTGCTTTCAATGTCTTTTTTTTACTTTATAATGTTTAAATTATGTTTCGAATTTCAGTTGAAAAAAATAAATATCAATTTTATCAAATTTCCATATATTTGGTCTTAAAAATTATGTTATCCAGTTCAACGTAATTCTTCAATAGAAGGATCGAGTTGAGAATTTCCTTTGTTTCTTCAAGTCGGTTAAAATGTTGTTTTTTTTTTTCACAAAAATCAGTCATTGCTATTTTTACGTATATAATTTTCCCGTATAGTTTGTAACGTTTACAAAGACTAATATCTCTCTAACTCGAAAAATATATGTTTGATGAAAAGAAAGTGTTCTTTATTTGACCTTAATCCGGCCAGTCTGCAAGACCTGAAATTTTTGCAAAACCTGTATGGAAAACCTAGAAAAGTCAGGGAATTTCTGAGTCAATAATGCGCAATAACCCTGATGATCCTCTTTGTAAAATTTCGAAAAATACGAAAAATGACAGCTTCTCCAATGAAAACCTCATTTTTATCTTGAAAAACAGCATGCTGAAGTCATTGTTATTAAAAAATGGTTCATCCAATTGAAAAAATGCGATCGTGAACCAAAAATGACTACTGTTTGAACGCTAACCGTGCAAATTCAAGTCAGTAGTGTGAAAGTTACTCAAGATATCAATCGCGCCGTGTCAAGATATGTAGTTTCGAGATAATCGCGTTCAAACTCGGATCGCGGCAAAGCCGACGCACACTGTTCCACTAAAATAGGTGTAACTTCGTCAATCTTTAGAATGTTAGGGTCTAGTTGGTCTTAAAATATTCTTGAAAGTTCACACCAAAGCAATTTGCAAAAAAAAAAACGATTTTTTGAAGTATCCAGAGAGGGATACCCCTTTAAGGCGTTACCGCCACTTGTAGCGCAAAAAAGGGCCTTTTTCATGAATTTTTTTAAAGAAAACTACAAAACTTTTTTAATCGATCAATATACCATCTTAAAGAACACATCTTGAAGAACTTTCAGTAATTTTTTTATTGAAAAATATTACATTGTTTAGTGGCAAATGGCCGTCAATGAAATAATGTTTTTATATACACGGTTTGCGGTGACCAACATTGCGGCGAAGTGGATCATCTGAAAAAAAAATGCGGATGGATTTAGTCAAATATAAGTATAAACTAGTCTTTAATCGAAGGATTTTAAAAAATATTCATTTTTCACAAAATGGCGGACAGTCAAAGTTAATGGTTCGATTTTAACGAAAAAAAAACGACCGTTTTTTGGCTACAAAACGGCCATTTTGTTTCGAAAAAAAAATCGAACGATTAAAGACTACATTTTTATGTATTAAATAAGCCTGCAAAATTTCAAGAAGATCGGTTCATTAGTGTTCGAGTAATCTTGGTCACCGACTTCAGAAATGCCATTTTGAGAAAAACGCGTTTAAAGTTTCAATTTCAGTTTACACGAAGAACGGATTCTTCTCTTTCAACGCTCATATCTCAGTCAATTTTGTTCGGATCGACTCGAAATTTTCGGGACATATTTTCAGATACTTATACTTCAAAAAAATGCAATAAAAAAAACGATTTTTTCAAAATCGCAAGTGGGGGTAACCCCTTAAGGAGGTTGGAGCGTTAGACACGAGCGAAGATTAAATTTGAGAAAATTCTATGTTCTCGTCTAGAGTATACTGAGTCTACGAATTTTTTTAAGGTTTTCCGCCACAAAACACCAGAGATAAAAAATAGTTTGAGGTATGTAATTTTACGTCGGGTTCGATGAACAAGACGTTCACGCTACGGGTGCTGTAATTCTTTTGGCTATTTAACACCAAGATGAACCATTTCTAACAACGGATTAACGCAAACTAAACATTTCCAACGATTCAGAAAAAAAAACATTTTGCCGATCGTAAACCATATATATTCAATATTGAGCCATCAAGGTTTGATGAGAGATTACGAATCTTGGCTGGCGAATGAAGAGCATTGCAGCCAACCTCGATGTCCCCGAAATTGCCGTATTTCGGCAACACTTAATATCAATTAATGGCAACAATAAATAATCTCGTGACATTATTATAAACTATTCAAAATATCATTCTGAGTTATATAAAAAATTCGCTGACGTAGTTTTTTTTTTTCAAATCTACGATAATGTTATACTTTTTCAAATTGGTAGTAACACAAAAGTTTATTATTATAAAAGTATACTTATTTGCGCAATGAAAATACAAAAATGCGCAATATCGCCCCTTAATTATATATTTGATGAAAACATTAGCATCTACGGAATCAATCTATACCTCGTATGAATTATTTCGGGGTTCATTGAAAAATAAACTTATAAACCGTCATTTGACTCAACTGGACCGCTCCAACCTTCTTAACGGGGGTGCCGATATCGTTGGTTAGGACAGAACAGCAAAAAGAGTAAAAACTCTGGGGAGAAAGAAAAAAGATCGGAGATTGCTGGAAAAACGATTTAGACCTGAGAGAGTTGCGTGTGCTCGAGCATGACAAATAGCGAACAGGTCTCAGCCAACTTTACGACTGGAATTTTGTGCGGAACGTGTATAATTTCGAAAGATATATCCGAATGTTCGATCAATTATATATATGTGTGTATATGCAAATACACGCATGTGTAATTATTGCGTCTATACTACTTTCGATAGGAATTTACCTAGTTCGTTGTGGACGTTGCTGAAACTGTATTATTCCATTCGTGCACACGCGCGTAGAGCCCGTGTACCTTTTTCGGCATAATAAGCCTCTAGAAAAATAAAATAAGTATTCCAAAAAATGATTTGGTAAAAGAAATATTTGCAGGGGACTAGGCTACTGTGACGACCTGAAAATCAGGGCTATTTAGGAAAACAATTTTCAAGGAATAAGTAAGATTGAAAAACTGTTTGGATATTTATTTGTATGTACGTAAACCAAGTTGTCTACCAAGTTTGATAAAGAAATGTTAGTAATTAAAGAAGTTATGAACAATCTCGTGAAGGGCCCTTCAGCGTGCGGGGCTCAACGGTGTATTTGATTTTAGTCATCCGGTTGATATGAAGGGAAAAGAGCGAGTTTTCTCTCAAAATGGCTAAGACTATGACTAAGACGACGGCTAAGACTTGACCGAACTTTTTTGTCATCGTGTTTCAGTCGTCAAAAAAATCAATTTTTTTCCCTCTTATTTCGAGGAACAATGGCATTGTTATAAACTAATGGAAAAACGTCGTTCAAGAGTAAACTACTTTTACACTGAGCAAGTGCACCAAATTTCAAGTTTCGAGAAAAACGCTTTCAAAGTTTTACTAGCACTTCTACCGTCGTAATCATATGTTTATCTTCAAGCTGCGATTCTTACACCATATGTTGGACTATTATAATACTATAATATTTCGATACTCTCCAATTTGAGTTGGCTCAACGAACGAGTGTTCGTCGTCATCACAGTAGCCTTTATTATATTGATTTTACATCATATTGATTTTCACAGAACCAATCGCTTGAAAATTGTCAATATCGACTATTTTATTAATCCTTTCCCTTTGAATTAATATTGATTCAAGTATGCTTTTGAAATTATGTTATACTATAGGCATTCAACTGATTATTCGTACCAGCTTGGAATCCGTGTATGATAAAACGCAGTAACGAGGAAACCCGCAGCTCAGGGCAACCTTTTTTTTGCGATGACGAACGAGCGATACGATCATCGAGTAGGCTATATCCGCGGCTCCTTGGAATGTAGGACAATAAATTTTTCCCGGGATGTACCATTCTCGGACATACGCAAATGCTGGCAGATCAACCGCGATCGGCACGTATCGAAACGAATTGTCCAAGATGTAGCGACGTGTCTTTGTTATCGCGATATGCGTATAAATTTAACGGGACGAACTTTCAACGCCCACCTGTCTGCAAAAACCGCGATTGATAAGCGTTGGCTCGAGCAGTCCGAGCCAATCGACGGGTCGTGTATTTTTCCAGCTCGCTAGACGAGAGGCGCCTTGTGAAACTGTTAAGGCGAAAACTAGCGAGGTTATCAACTATCGCGGCAAACGCTGCCAAGTATCTTTGCAAAATAATAATATTTCTAGAGCAGCGCCGATATTCTTCTTTTTCACATTTTTTATTCACAACGTTCGTTAATTCGTTGGCCTCGTTTACGATTAACTTTTGTGGCCTCGCTCCTCGTAATGACTTAAACCTACTTGCTGCGGCGCAATGATAAGTCCACGATTACTCGCGCGCGCGCCCATCCGATATGTATTGCGTATTTTCCCTTGTCGATACGTCCATTGATTATGCATATACAATATGACAGCCCGTTATTCATAAGCATGCAAAAACGTGTTAGAGTCCGATCGGTTTTATCGAAGCGGGATGGAGCGATATAGAACGTACGATTATTGTTCTTGAAACGTTGAATTTGTCCTCGTTGCAAATCAATATCTTGTTTTTCACGCCGCGCATCGACGAAGGAATGTCAATGATATTATTCCGACTCGAAACTCCCCGGGGACACTCCTAGAGTGCAGTCGTCGCGGTTCACTCAGGTGTTCATGTACAAAGTAGCCGTGTATCGAGCACGCGCTCACACACGAGACTTTTCCAAGCTCGAAAGCAATTTTAACGATCCCGTCCCGCCTTCGACCATATTGCTCACGGAATAATTAACAATTTATTATCTCGTTGTTGCGCAATGAATTCTGCATTGTATGCAGCGCAATTAAACACGCGATACGTGTGTCGGTTCTGTGCTTTTTTCTCCCTCAATTGCTGCTGCTTCGTGTTCTTCCTTTTTTCCGCCTCGTGTCGATGCGAATATTCGATGTGTCTGACTTTCTCGTTGGTTTTCAGAGCCGTTCTCCGATTGGTTGGAGGAAAAGATCATCGAGCTGCCCATATTCGAGGAATTGCCGGCCCCCGAATGCGGCCAGAACAAGCCGGTCGTGTACGCCGGTGTCGGTCCGAGGATCCAAGCGCAGCAGCAAGAAGAGACGACGCAAACGTTGCTTCAAGAATTCGAAAGTGTCCTGGGCGACGTCGAGGCCTGTCATCAAATTTGTCCTCCGGTAAATTCGGCTCTGACACCGCCGCAATCGCCACCGCCCAACAAACTCGCCGGCGGCTGCCTCGACACCCAACTGCTCGTGACCTTGCAACCGGTACTGCAAACGTCTAACCTCTATGCTTGTCCGCGAGTCGTCCACCAGCATCATCGACCGTCGGAAGAAGACCTCGCCATCGTTGATCCACCAACGCGGAAGAACGCCTCCTCCTATCTGGGCCAAATATCAGGCGAATGGAACGCGGAGGATATCTCTCTGGTGCCGCTCCGTGACGTCGCCAGTGAATTGGCCGCGGTCGACGAATACGTTCGTTCCTGCGCTGAAGAAATAACACCCTCGAGCCCCTGCGCGAGCTCGGCCGGTAGTTATCTCTCGTCGGAGGATTCGTCCAGTCCCGACGATCCTGATTGGACCGGAGAATCCAGCGGCGGCTGCTCCTCGTCGTCATACAACAACAACAACACCACCAAACAGCGCAGTTCTCGATTAACGAAAAATCGCCACAAGCCCTACTCCCGTCCCACGGTCGAGGACAAAAAAGTACGAAAAAAGGAACAGAACAAGAACGCGGCGACGCGATATAGGCAAAAAAAGAAACAGGAGATCAAAGAGATCGTGGGAGAGGAGCAAGAATTGGTCGATCACAATGTCAAGCTTCACGATCAAGTTAAAGAGCTCAATAGAGAGATCGGCTACTTGAAGGGCCTCATGCGCGATCTCTTCAAAGCCAAGGGTCTTATCAAGTAGTCGGATCTACAAAATCTTTATCATTTTACTTTGGAACCTTCCACTTGACTTATTTTGTACTTCAATTTTTCTAACGTCTTGCGTCGGATACTTGCTCCGGACACTCTACCCCTCTACCGTCGCCCGTTTCGTATTTGTGTGTGTTTTTTTTCACCAAGTACAAGCTATTTCCAATGTTTATTGGTGCCATCGCAACTGGAGAAAGCCGTGCGGTTAATTTGTCGTTCGCGTCCCTTATTGAGAATTTAAGACTATCGTCGATATTGCATCCAATCGCGTGTAAGAGATCTTGTTATTCCTCCCCTTCCCGCGCCACGTCCCTCCAACTTCGCCCACCAACGAGCCTGGATATTATTCATCGTATATATGCGCCTTGCGGGACTCTATCAATTGGACATGACAACCTTCGGTGTTACGGCCCTATGAAACTTTCACGAGTGGAAACCTGCCGTATTACACTCGCCTTCGCCTTGATGGAGCTTTCGTTTCGCGCGTACATTAAAAAATCGGGTCTCCTCATTCCCAATTATTTTAACGACCAACAACAACAATTTATAATATTTTCTTAACACAATGGTACAATTATATCATACGGGGAAAAAAACAAATAAAGAATATATTTGAGTTGACCGATGATATGTCTCGCTGTTTACTCGTGCTCGCAACGTCTCTACCACGAGATTTCTTTTACGGAACGCCCTATGGAAAATGTACGCGCAGTATATGTGCAAGAGAGAGAGAACTCAAAATCGTTACGATCGATATTTCTATGTAAAAAATCTCTCCAAGCCAATATGGCTGTAAAAAGCTCAGTTGATTTACAAAAACTGGATCTTTGTTGAGAATTTATGAGAGTGGCAACTAAAAAAATATACATTTTTCAAATGCAAAGCCCCTATATCAGTTTTTTCTAATACAATAGTCACAATGAAGTTTCACTATCTGGCTGGAGGTTGTTATCTACCCCAGTCTGTGAAGTTGCCGTTGGTTTTTCGTGGCGGTAAGTGAATTTTACTTTTCTCATTAAAATCAATGCATTTTACGTATTATTATGTAACTTAAGCGCAAAAGGTCGCATATATTACCGAAGGCCATATATTTCATATAATATTATAATATATCTGCGCGGCGACGGTAGAATGAGCTGCATATACGATTTCTTTACATTGTTTATGTTCTTATTTTCATCATGAATATTAATTATATACTATTTTCTCAATAAATGAAGAGAAAAATATACGAGAACCTCGTGCAAACATTTTTTTGCGTTCCCATTGACGTTTTTCGTATTTACATATTCCGTATTTTCAGCATTTTCATATTCCAAAATAAATATACTTTTTCAACGGAACATAGCTCGATTATTTTTTTTCAGTAAGCTCAACGAATGGAAAAAATATAATTTTTGGTTGAAAAAATGCGATTTTCGGTGATTTTCCGGCCTATATTGGGGTTTTAAGAATGTTGTGTCCAAAATTGAAAATGATAATAAATTTTTTTTAATTCGATAGGTCATTATGTAAAACGTTTAAAAAGGTTGTGTAACAATTTCACAACGATTAGGAAGCTGGCTACTGAAAAATTCGAATTCACAAATTACACGCAGCCTTATGGAAACTGAAGTAACTTTGTAATTTTATTAGCAAATAGCAAACTTTGCTATTTGTTTTCAAGAAATAGAAGAGATATTTGTGAATGATCGTTTTCTTATTTCAAATATATCAAAAACAAAAGTGGCTTTACGGTGCAAGAAACGATGTCGTCCGTGAACGAAAATGAGTATTTAAATTTCCCGCTATTTTTGGTGTATGCAACGTTGCCGCTATATTCTTATATTTTTTTCCTCAAGTGTGATTTTTTTTTGTATTTTCGGCATCATTTTTTTATAACAAAAAAATGAATTGCAAAGCTACTACTTAAGGAAGCTTTCCAGTGTGACAGCCCGAAAAATCGCTGTTTTTCGCGATTTTTTTTTTTTAAAGAAAAAATAATCTAATCGGTCTGGTTTTTTTTTTGTATATTAATTGGGTATTGAAGAATACAAAACAATTTTTTAAAGATCGATTTATTTATTAATTAATATCTATCAAAATGATGAAACAATTGTTGCAGAAAATGCACTTGGATGTGGTGTCCACGTTGGGGGTCACAATTTTGATCTGAAACAAAAAACACAAAAAGATTATTGATCGGTATATAATTGGCTTTCGTGCTATGGAGGCTTTTTTTTTTTTTTGCAAAAATGGCGCCGGTTTGAACAAAAAGTATCGATTTTAGCATTTTTTTTGGCAGTTTTTTTTACAAAAAAATAGGAAGATGTCAAAAAAAAAAAAAGCTTCCATAGCACGATAAACAATGACGTTAAGAATATTGTGTAAAAAATTCAACCCGATAGCTTTAAAACTCTGCCCTCCAAGTTGGACACTGTTTTGAAAAATGCTGTTTCGAGAAAAACGCGTTCAAAGTTTCGCTGTAGCTGTAGCGCTCCGTTGCCTTCTTCCAAGAAATGCTGTACAGTAACCGAAATAATCTGAATTTCGGCATGAAAATTTCAGGGAATATTCGGAAGAGTGTATACTATTCGATAAAGCAAAAAAAAAAAATCGATTTTTTGAAAATTTCACACTGGAAAGCTCCCTTAAGTTTCTATAAGGCTGCGTGTAATTTGTGAATTCTAATTTCTCAGTAGCCAGCTTCCTAATCGTCGTGAATTTTTTACACAACCGTTCAAATGTTTTACATAATGACCTATCAAATTGTTTAAATTTTATTACCATTTTCAATTTTGGACACAACATCCTTAACGGGTTCTGCACTAAATGCATTTTTATGAAATCGAGCTTGCCTTACTTACATCCTTCTCTTTCTCATTTACAAATGGAGAGATTCATGTACTGATGTTTCCCTTTACTGCTCAATGGAGCGATGTGCCCACAAGAAACGCGTGGGGTAGGTATCTGACTGACCCAGCCATGAGTTAGAAGGTAGAAAAAATGATACACGAGTTCCAGGGTTAAACATTAACTGGTTTTCGTCTAGAACGAAATACAAATACATCTCAGTATACTGATAAAATTCCAAACCAAGTTACCGAACTTTTAAGCAAAAATAACGACTCTAGAAATCGTTCTATTTATGAGGCGCTTTATGAAGATGACATATCTTCATATTTATAAACATGACGCCGGCCACATTTCTTTTGAATAATTTATACACTAAATAACTCTAGATGCCTGACATAACTGCTGACGCGTGTAAACAATTCAAAAGAATCCGTAACGACAATGAAAATTGACGAAAATATTAATGGTAAAATTTGTAAAAACGCGACTAGCAGAAAAATTTTCGTATCCGCGACTTCAGTGAAAATTTCGAAAGTCCAAATTTACTAAATTTCCGCGAAAATGTTCATTCCAGACGATCGTTGGGCATAATAATCAATGGTAACTTTGTTTCTACTGTGTCACTGTAATTTACCGACGATTTGGAAAGGCCCTCCCCATGCCCCTGCAAAATACGGCCCTCCGCGAGAGTAATACCTTAAGGGTGGTCGGGCATTTCTCCGATAAATGTCAAAAGATACTGATTCTTTGAATGTAAATGCACGTGCAAGAAGCTGAGCTTCGGTATTACATATCAGACAACGTATTGTTTAAAAAAAATATCTTTACATTTATTTGGGGTTAAATCTTTGAATTGTCAATTTCAGGAGTTGACTCGTTACTTCTATAACAAAAAAAAACGTGTGCACGTATCTATAAAAGCAGTCCTTACGAGTTTCCATCTCCTTCGATCTACGAAAATAATGTTGCGAACCGTTGCACGTTTTGATAATCCTGTTTCTTGCACTAATGGTAAGATCGAGCAGTGGCGTCATCGTCGTGGACATTTCTGAATCACGATGACCAGTGACGTCAGCCGAAAATACATGTCCAGCGAGAGACCTTGCAGGTCTGAACAACGTGTCCAATACACAAGCATTACGAGTGCGAAATGCAGACCGGGTCCCCACTACGAATTTTTCTCGCATGCCTTACGCCCGCTGCAGAGGAAGAAAGAGAGAGAGAGAGAGAGAGAGAGAGAGAGAGAGAGAGAGAGAGAGAGAGAGAGAGAGAGAGAGAGAGAGAGAGAGAGAGAGAGAGAGAGAGAGAAAGAGAGAGAGAGAGAGAGAGAGAGAGAGGAAGAAAGAGAGAGAGAGACAGCGAAAGAGTTACCGATGCTCGGTAGAAAGATACACACAATATAGGTATCACGGGCACTGCGTTTGCCTCGGTCCGATCGTTTCCCACTAGTACGCTAGTAGAACTCGTCGCGGAAAGAGAGACTGGCGCGTCTTTTTCCTTTTTCTTCGCTGCCGCTCCATGTCGTCTCGAAGGACTCAGCTTTATTACAAACGACTACCCGAACGTGTCTTAGACTCGTTTACAAGTGAAAAACGGCGATGACGTGATTTTTTTAAACATTTGTTGGGACTGTGTATAGTTCATGGTTTTTGAAGAACTATCGAACGTGCTGCTGTGTAACAAGCGAGGTACACCATACAGTTATTGTTATACTATGATACTGTAATTACGTTTAGGAAGCGGTCTATGCGATGGAGAACCTTTCTCCTTCCTTCTCTCTTTATTGCCCTCCCTTCCATTCACACACACGCGCGCACGCTCTCTCGTCTCTATCTCCATCCGCTCATTGTTACAGAGCATGGAAAAAGTTTCCTTCAATCATCACGCGCGATCTTTTTCATCGGAAACAACATCGAATCTTCGATTTCTGACACATGTTCACATGATTCTCGACAATTACGCCCTCGCTCGAAAATCGATCGAAACACGTTGGACCCTTTTCGCATCTTTTTCCCTTCAGTTGGTGCAAGCATGAGCATTTTTTCCCCTATTGCTCAGTTGTGTTTGCTCATTTAGGCTACGTGTGTCACTGAAATATTTTTCAAGATCCTTATCTGGGTCTACACCTTAAAAATGCAAAATAAAAGTGGAGATAGTAATCAAAACAGAGAAATAAAAAAGTGAAAAAGGAGCAGCCGAAATTTGAATCTCTCAATTGTATGTCTTTCTTATAAAGTGAATTCGGAAGTGGCGTAATTGATGGATCATGTTTCGAATATCCAGTTAAAAATGTTTTTTTTTTGTTGCCAATTCATTGTTTCACCTGCTTTGGTTAATATTTCACTTTGTACGGGCAAAGCTCTTGAGTCGCTCAACTGTCTGGAGCGTTGCGATACGATTGAATAAGGACGCGCGGGGACAACGGAACGAAAAAATAAGTGGAATATCATCACGTTTTGAGTACACTACGATTATACCGGGGCAGGCAACGATTATTAGCGGTACAAATATTTTCTAACCTATGAGATTTAGCAGAAAACTTTTCCTACAGAAGGTACATAGTTCGAAGGGGCTCGTCGAGCGGTGGCTACGAGGTTCATGCAGGTAGAGGCGCTCCGGAGATTTCAAGATCACCTCCATTTTTCAAATGGGACCCCTATTTTTTTCCAAAATCTTATCTGGATCTTCAAAGGGGCCCCATCTACCTAGGGGCCAGAAAAAAATTGCCGAAACTAATTTTTTTTTCTGGGATACGGTCGGTGAAAAGAAAGCATTTTTTTTTAACACAAAGGTAAATAGGTTGAGACTTAAAAAAATCGCTAAAAAATACAGAAAAACAATGAAAACATGGCCGCGGTCAGGTGATGACATTTTTTCACGACGTTTGGCGGTGGACACTCGCCAGGTCAAACGGTACATCCGAAATCTAAAAACCAAACGGGTTATTCGAGTTAACAATAAATACGAGCCGTTGACGATCGTCGATTTTTGAAAGAATTGATTTTAGCAACGTGCCGATGCATGGAATATCGAGCATACAACATTTATTGAAAAAGTCACTTTTACGTAGCTATTAAAGAATCATCATAGTGCAACGGCTCGAAAAATAGCTTATGTGCGCGATTTTTTTTTTCGATGGTTCCAATACGCCAATCAGTCTAATTTTTAAATGCCAAATTAAAGCGCTCATGAAGAAAAATACATTTTTCAAGGTTGTTTTTTAATTTTTTTTAAGGTTGAGAATGTCTTTAACGAAGGAGTCCTCAGGGTATACACGATTGTTGCCGTACATATTATCTGAAACAAAATTTGTAAGAAGATTATTAATCAGTATGAAAGCCGCCATCTTCCTACGGTTTTTTAATATAAAAATTAACAAAATGGCGGCGGTTTGATAAAAAGTATCGAATTTAGCCTATTTTATCGACAGTTCTTCGTTAAAGAAAATATGAAGATTAAAAGACGCTTCCATAGCAAGATAACGAATGGCGTGAAGAATGTTGTGTCAAATTTCGAGACAGATAGCTCGAAAACTCTTTCTTAGAGAGTGTACACCGTTTTGAAAAACATCATTTCGAGAAAAAGGCGTTTGAAGTTTCGAGTGTGGAATTTTCATACAAATTGTTTGCTTACGTTTATGTATGTGTATGAACAGCATGTTTATAACCGTATATACTATCGGATGATGCAAAAAAAATCGATTTTTTGAACAATTCACACTGTGATGATCCCTTAAAAAATGAAGATCGATTTATAAAAAGTGAGATCGTCAACGACCTCAAAATATTTCTCGTCGTATCTCTTGCAAATGTATAAACAATTTATCAAATGGTTCCTGAGATATCATGTCCACCGACTTTGAAAACAGGGTTGTGCTGTCGACTCTCGGGCATCGAGGTCTCCTCGCTGGGTTGCGCATTCTTGTGGCTCGCATTCATTTCCACGTCCTTGACCCAAAATAAGCGTGTATACGGATTTGCTTCTTCCACAGAGCCAAGAATGACGTTATCAGCAAATACATACACACTTCCATGAATTCTGATATACACGTGTATTTCGCGAGCTGTGGGTCCTGGATATTCTCAGCTTATGCTAATCAGTTGCTCGCTTCATTGTTGGTAACGTGAATTAAAACGACAACGCGACGGCTCCACGAATGAAAAGCGAGAAGGAAAGCGATCACGTAACGCTCCGGCAATTGAGTTTCCTCTCGCGCAGTTTGTTTACGCATTTTCGTATTTCGAAGCTGACTCAACTGGGTGAAAGTATGCGTCCGGAGAACCGCTGAGTGGGAAATGACGCGCCTCTTTGCCTCGTCCGTACCTGGCTCTCATGTTCGAGTGGACGTCGACAGTCGAAACGCAAAGTAGCCATCATCCGCGAATTCTAAAATAACGTTGTTTATTTTCGAGTCTTAAGGAGTTAGGCCACAGTAACGGGTATAAAATCATGTGCGAATTGAACAATTTTTTTTTCGTATGAAAAAGTGATTCACTCATAAAATAAATTACACATCTATTTAGTATGAATATCAAGCTGTTAGAAAATATATACATACATTTTCTTTCGATTTACAAAATGGCCGAATACTAATGTTTTCTTTTGTTGTCTTTTTTTTACGCGATCCATATCCACAATTTTTAGGCGTTCCACATCCACAATTTGTGACCTAGAACAAAAAAACATAAATTCTCGTCAATCTACATCAGAATACCTAGAGAAGTACGTACGGAAATGAAAAAAAGATTGTTTTATTGTAAAGTTGTAGGTATTTGAACTTAAGAAATGAATTTTCAGTGAAAAATTTCGCATAAAACTGCGCACAAAATGAATGAATCATAGCTGAAAAAAAAACAGTTTTAAAGTGGTTATCGAGCTATTTTTGAGGGAAGTCTCCGAGCGGCTTCGGCGATGCCACGTCGGTGACGCAGTTCTCGACTTTTGTGAGCCTATTATCTTTGGGGAAAAATTTACCGACTGAAAATCGTTTTATTTTTTACCAATAGGTGGCATTAGATCACGGAAAAAAAATTTCATCAGCTGTAGCGTCTATAAAACCAATGCCTTGAAACACGTTTTTCTCAAAACCATGTTTTTGAAAGCGGCACGCAGCAAAACTCGAACAATTTTCGTCCAAACAAATTGAAATTTGAACTGTAGCTTCTTAGATTGCTTTAACAGTGAAGTACGAGCGCTTTTTTTCGGTTAATTGAAAATTGTATAAAATATGTCACTTTTTATATGAAAATTATGATCGAAAAAACGAACTTTTTTTTTCAACCTCGTCTATTTTCTTTTTTCATTATTTTTGAGTTTCCCCCCGTACTTGACTGCTAAAACTAATACAATTAAAGAAAATATTTCACTCTTAGTTCCAGAATTGAATTCACGACAGTTCTACTGCGCGGTGAGGGTTGGCTGAAAACCAGTAATGATATAGCTACTCGTGCGCCGCCATTTTATATTCTTCCGACAAATACATTTTTGCATACTTCACTATATACCTAATGAAGCCTAAACGTTCGTTTGGCCATTCATTTCATCACTTTTTTTTAATCCAAAGAAAACGGTCGAAAATGGTGTCCTCCCTTAAGGTAATACTTTTGCGGAGGGCCTTATTTTGTGATGGCAGAAGCGGGGCCCTTCTGAATTGTCGGTAAATTACAACGGCGCTTAATAAAAGTACGCTGCGGCTAGCCGTCTGGTCATCGGACGACTATGCGTATGTTATTCGTCCAGATAGCGGCTCAGTTCACGCTGTACAACGCCCAAAAAGAACAAACTCAAACGAACGAACTCGAACTCAAACAAATCCAACCAACCCAAACAAAATTATAAAGATTTTATTCGGACGAATTTGTTTAACAATTAAACACATTCTATCCGGACGATTATGTATATGTTGTTCGACCGGATACTAGTTGACACGAATCACAATAATATGTACGCCTACTAGAGTGACGGCGTGAACTGAGCCGCTATCCGGGCGAATAACATACGCTTATTCGTCCGAAACCGGACGGGGAATCGCCCCTTGAAAAATAAGTCACAATAAATTATTATACCCAACGATAATACAGGAATAAAAAATATCACGCATTTTTAGTGTATTTAGACATCTTTCCATTTTCTCTGAAACCTCACGGCTGCGAAAATTTTCCGGCTAGTCACTTTTTTCCAAGTTTTATCATTAACATTTTCTTCAAACATTCGGTGACCCCCTGTTTTTATTGTCGTTACGAAATCTTTAGATTTTTTTACACGCCTGAACAGATCACGAATCTAGAGTTATTTAGTGTATAAATTATTAGATAGAATTGTGGCCGGCGTGTCATCTCCATAAAGCGCCATATAAATGCGACGATTACGAGAGTCGTAATGTTTCATTAAAAATTCGGTAACTTGGTTCGAAATTTTGCCAATATACTGGCATGTATCCTTACTTCATTATAGACGAAAATAAGTTAATTGGAAAAGACCGGTGCGATGGTCTAGTGGTTAGCGTGCTTGCCACTAAACCTGCGGACCGGGAGGTCCCGGGTTCGAATCCCAGTCGCGTACATTTCGTGGTGAAATGTTTTTCTTCAGCATTTCGCGGCGAAATAAGACTAGTTCCACGACTCGGGGGCGAACTTAATGACCGGCTGTATATTGGTATACGTTTTCCGCAGTTTCCCTATACCCATGACAAAAATGTCATGATGAATATGATACAGAGGGGGAAGTCAGCTGCGGCCGCAAGGAGAGGAGGGGATAGGGACAAAAAAGTGAAGGAGCGTAGAAAAAAGAAGACAGTGGAAGAACGAAACAGTCACAATGGAGGAAATAATAGGTAACAAACGCGAACAGCAGCGTGTGTACCTTAGGAAAATAAAAATAAAAAAAAGTTAATTGTAAAAAATATTCGTTGCTCCGGAGGCATGAAAAATTGATCCAAATTGAAGAAATTGTGTTTAGGAAAGTAGGAAAAAGCACGTGTTAAAATATTGGCACCATTTAAAAAACAATGTTCTCTCGACAAAGTGGCAGCGCCTTGTTAGCCTCTTTCTGGGAGTTCGGAATGACAGCGGCAAACCTTGACCTTGGCCGAAAAACCGATTTTTTCATAATTTGCATAACACTGGCCAGATAAATACAGAAGATATTTTTTAGCGTTGTTTTTCATAGGTATGGCGAGCATTTGGAAAAGATTTTGATGTCAGGACATATATTGCGAACAATCGTTTGTAACAAAAGGAGATTTCAATGATACGCGAAATCCCTACGTATTTCTGTGGAGAATTCAGTTGGGAAGATACCGTGAGGTTTTGACGTGAATCGGCAAACGATTGTTCAAGTTATGCTGCAAGCCAGTTTGAAAAGCATTGTTTTGGGAAAACGAGTGTATAGTTTAGCGGAACGATGTTTTGAGTGTGACAATGAAAGTTCTACAGGGCAAAGTGCCCAATTATTGGCACTTTGAGGGTCCAATTATTGGCACATTAAGGGCCAAATTATTGGCACTTTGAGGGCCCAATTATTGCTACTTTAAAACCACTGTGTAGGTGAGACAGAAATGTTAAATAATTGATAAAGTGCCAAGGTCACTTTACCTTACTCGTTAACTTTATTTTTAAATATCAGAACCAATAGCGCGTTGTAAAAAAGCTAAAGTATGATTTGAAGCCTAAAAATACTTATGAGGAAGATGCACATGCCTTGTCTCCCTCGCTCCCGCGTCTATCCGCCACCTCCCGTCTCTCTCGTGCTCGTGAACCGAGAGTCACGTCTGCATAGCCTGTTAAACAGATGTCAGGTGTTTGTTCCTATATTCAGCTACGGATCTTTCTTCGATACTAATTGCCTCGTAGGCTCGTTCCAAGTGCCGCATTTGTGCTACGCGACCCATTCTTCGGTTTATTTTCTCGTTTTCCTAAATCTCCACACCGAATCGCCATATCGGATATATTGATGGAAAATATATGTATATGTGGCTGCGACAAGAGACCGCAAATATACATGAGTCACATACGCGTAAGCTCACGTACGCAGATACGTTTCGTGTCTCTTATTTGGCTGGAGGCATGTGTTTACAGTCTCGACGAAACGCGCCGTTGCTGCAACGTCTTCAACACAGCCACGCTAAAGCAAAACTACACAAAGAGAAGTTGGCGAAATTCAAGAAAAAACCAGATCCAAAAAATAACACTTCTCGTTCTGCGAATGCCCACGGAATTTGCGATATGTCATGTTTCTATCCCCCAAGAACTTTATAACGAGTCGTGAGAAATGTTCGATAAAAATACGTGGTGACCGGAACACGGAGCAGCTGTCAGAAATGAGAAGTAACGAGAACGAAATTTCAAGTACAGAGAAGTAACGAAAAACTGAGATGGTTTGATATTTAGTTTTACAAGAAAAGTAAAAAAAAAAGCGGCGTTTTGAAAAAAAAAAAGTATCGAATTTAGTCTATTTTTCGGCAGTTTGTCGTTAAAAAATGAAGATTAATAAAAGCCTTCATACCGAGATAAAGAATGGCGTGAAGAATGTTGTGTAAAAATTTGAGACGGATAGCTTGAAAACTCTTCCTCTGAGAGTGTACATCGTTTTGAAAAACATTTTGAGAAAAACGCGTTTAAAATTTCGAGTACGGAATTTTCATATCAATTATCTACTTACTTATCGGCGATGCCAGGTTCGTGTTTATAAGAGTCTATACTATCGAATAATGCAAAAAAAATCGAATTTTTGGAAAATTTTACACAGTGATGATTCCTTAAAGTTCGTAGTACGGTGCTGATACCGTCGCCCGGCCGACTGTGAGAAACTGTAGCTCGTTCAATTTTCGAAATATTTTGATGAAATTTTCAGGAAATATAGCTAAACGATGATACCACCGAATAAAAATATTTTTGGAAAATATTATTTTCTACCCCACCTAGGTAGACGTAGCCCCTTAAGGGAAGTTCCATGGTCGTAGATGAGAAAGAATAACGAGGTCTTGGTCGCGACTGAATCGACCTTGCACCCACTCAGTTTCCACAGAGCCCACGTGTCGCGATGGCGAGATCGCATACGCGCATATATATCCATACATAATATACACAAACGACGCTCTACGGTATACGCGCGCTGCGATACCTTTTCAGGTTTGACGGAGGCAATAAGGTCGAAAGCAGCCAGCCAATGTATCCAAGGCGTCGCGACGGGGGAAACTCAACGACGGTGTTAACGTAACAATCGGTGGACCAAGCGAGGATGTATCACAACGACGGATACATGATGGACGGAGGTCGGGAGCATCATCAGCATCGCGGTTACTCGACCGAAGGGGAGGAGAGCCATCACGCTCCTTCGGTACGGACGGTCTCGGAATACGCGATCACCCACAAGCACAGCACTGCGGTAAGAATTCCTCATTTCCAATTCTCCAGCGACTGAAAGTATACGCAGCTTCGACGGTCCCAGCACTCTGAAAACAAAAGTAATTGAAGTACGTGTCGGGCCGCAAGTATCGAAGTACGGCCCTGTAGCCTCTTAGGTACACAAGCGTCATCATAATATCGAATAAAAACCCAGGTACTTTTAAAAAGTATTTTCGAAGGGAAAACACATGAAAAGGTTTTTAGCAGGATTTTTTTTCTTCAAAAAACGAATGATTTCCCAGTAACTGTATAACAATTTTTAGAAATCACTGTGTGCTTTGTGGATCATTTGCGACTTTTAAAATAAAGGACTTTTAAAACGCATAGAGAGAGGACACTCTGCTGTCAGGGACGGGCCATCACCAAATTATAAGGATTGTCCCTAGTATGGCTACGGAAGAGAAAAAGCATCAACGATTGAGGGGGGCTTTGGGCTAGAAAAGGCTAATTTTGGGCTAGAAAAAATCACTGATTTTCATTCTGTTTTTTTTAAGGGCAGATTTCCTCACCATTTTTGAGACTCGGGATATGTTTTATTACTATTTATGGCTGTTGGATAGTATTGTTTTTTTTAATTCATTTTTTTAAATGTCGGAGGTATGACACGACCTTCTAAACGGGTTGCGGCGGATGTTGTCAGACGGCGTGACACGTAGCGTCTGCGGGATTAATCTGAAAAAAAACTCAACAGAAAATTTTCCTTCATTAACACTCATACGCAGAATATGAACCAAGGAAAAGTGAGAAATGTCCTAAATCGATAAAAACGTACGCTTTGAAAAAAAAAGATTTTCGAAAAAAATGGATAATTTTGCAATAAGAGATTTTTTTTTTTTCAAAAACATTTATGGTCATGTTTTAGACGATAAGGTTAGAAAGATGTGTAACAAATTTCATCATAGTGGGGCGATTAGTTTTTCAGCTACATGTCACGACAGTTTGGAATATGCAGTTTAAAAGACCGTGCCATACCTCCGCCATGTTTAAAGATGAATAAAAACAAAAAAAAACATGTAACAGCCAAAAGCAGTAACAAAACATTCCCTAAGTCTAAAAAATGGCGAATGAATCTTTCCCTTAAAGAATAACCATGAAAATCAGCATCAGTAAAATCAGCAAATCATCTCTCCCGTTGAGGGTATCTAGCGTGCTCTTAATGTAAATCAACCTCCCACAGACGAAACCAGTTGCCCCGAGCAGAGGAACGAGTAGCAGGCCAAAATACGAGAACGTCGGGGAACGAAGAATACACATTACTCGAAATGGGCAAGGCTCGAATTTGTCGCCGAGAGACTCACCGCAAAGTATTCACAATCCGGACAAAGTACCGAGGCACGGAAGTCCTTACACAGGATCGGATTTGTACGTCACCGGGCCGGCATACAGAGCTTCGTCGGACCTAAGGTTTTTATACTGCTCGTGCCGATGCCGGGCTTTGAACGCAATTCGCGCAGCCCTAAAAACAATAATAACAGTAAAAACCTTCCATAGACGGAGAATGACGCGACTTTCGTGTAACCCAATGATATTTGTAGTATTGAGACAATGGACGTGTGATTTGAACCGAACGATGTTTGCAAATACCAAGGCAATTGAATTCGCAGTCGAGGATCGCGCAACAGCCCAGCACCAAGTTCGAGAGTCGCCGAGAGAGCGCCGAGCAATTACAGTGGCTCCGCGAGATCGGGTCACTCGACGGTCAAGACTCACACCTCCCGACACGGTGGCGTTATCGTGGAAACGATGTCGACACCCAATCCCTTCTGTCCAAATACGAAGGGAATCTGCTGTCTCATGTTGCTCCTCAATTTGGGCTTGATCCTCGTCACTCTCGGTTTCGTCATAGTCATCCAATTCTTTCAGCCACTGGTCGTATGGTAAGATTTTCAACCCTCCCTTTCTCCTCGTTCGTGTCCTCTTCGGTAGAATCGTCTCCATTGTCCGGTTTTACAATGTTTCGTTCTTTTTTCAGGATTCTGGGTATAGTGTTTCTCATATTTGGATTTATGACACTGATTGGGAGTTTGCTCTATTGCGTCCACGTGTTTCGAAACGCGAAACACCCGCACGACGTGAATCCGGAAGATCTCTACTGGACGCGTTACTGGCAAGGTCACGTAGGCTCGGCACCGGAAATTCATTACAAGGCCGAGGGAAAGTACGCGGACGACGAAGCGAGCGATCGTTACAGCAAATACTCGACGAATTATTCCGACCGTCATCACGGTCAACGATACTAAAGAATTATTTAACGCTGCGTTTTATTCTGCGCATTGGAAGAAAAGAAAATTGCGATAACCCATCGAAACTGACGACCAGCGAAGACACGACAAAAAGACTTTTGTCTCTTTTGGACTCTCTTTGCGACTGATAGACTGCCTTCTGACGTGCCGTGACGACGAGTGTCTAACGATAGTACATTCTCCGTCCTTTTTTCTAGCCCGAATTCGGTCATTGATTTTCATACCTCACACGCCGCTACGGTGCGTACGCACGTGCAGACGGGCGAACCGATTCTTTAACGTACGATTTGTTACCAACCGCTGTTTATGCTAATAAATTAAGCAGATTTTTTTTTTCGTATGAAAAAATATATATATCATTTTTCTTGCTCTCGTTGCAAGATACAGAGCGACGCTCGTATTTGAGAGCGACGATTTAAAAGTAGCTTTACGATTTCGTCTCAACGCGAATAAATTAACTTACTAGTTCGGAATTCAAATGGACGTGCTTCTCTGTTACATGTGTGCGTGTGTCTGTGGGTCAAGATACACCTGAAAAGGTGACATTGTTTTTCGCCTGAATCTTTTTTACCTCCAGACACGCGTACAGCTTCGCAAGCAATTCAGGCAACGTTTGATTCTGACATTACGCTAATGGTCGGTAGCGAGGTATCGCTCCATTCCGCGTGTGGATAGTCCCGTGGCGGGCTCTGCACGAGAAATTTGCTCTGTCGTCTGATATCTTGGAACATGATCTCGAATTGTTCCTTAATACTGACCGGATCGCCGGAGCAACGTTCGACTTCCGGTTTTTTGCCGTCCTCCCGATTCGCTGATGCTCTCGTCGCGTGCTCGCGATGTTGCTTGTTGTCGATGTTCGAAGATGATTTACGCGTTTTCGACTTTGACCGGCGATCGCCGTTTTCTTTGTCAACGCGGCGCATTCTGTCTTCCGTGTCTCTGCACTCGATATTCGGGGCGCTGATACATTCGTCCAAGCCCCACTCGGCCTTCTCCATGGGTCGGTCGTTCGCCGCGTCTGCACCCAATAAGAGCGATATTTATCAGTACGCATGAAAGTTATCGTCGACCTGAGGCACTTCGCGCGCAATTCATGACTCTTACTCGCGGCGATCGGGGACTTTGGTTCTTCCTCGTTTTGGTGTTGCGTCAAGGACACAGTTTGGGATGTTTCTTCGCCGGGAAGACTGATGAATTCCGGTTGCGCCTTGTCCGTGGCGCCCTTCGTCTCGAACTCGTCGGTCGATACGTTGAACGCGCTGTCCATTCGCTCGATCGATTTTGGAAACAAACCGTCCACCGTGGACAATGAGATTTCGGATAACTCGGGACACGATTGTGGACCGAACGAGTTTTTCGAGGACGTCGAGGTCGGCGAGGAACAGGCGACGCCACCGTGTATCACGGAAACTTGTTGACTTCCGGCTTCTCTTATCGTCACGAGTTGTTCCGAAATGTGGTTTTGCAGCTCTCTGAATCGGAGGAAAATGAAACATTAGAAAACCATAACTCTCCGTGCCGAGAGAAATTTAAAAAAAATCGGCTTTTTTGTATCATCCGATAGTGGAGACGGTCATAAACATGAGCCCATCGCCGATTGATCGTAAGTAGACAATTTACATGAAAATTCCGCACTCGAAACTTTAGGCGCATTTTTCTCGAAATGTCGTTTTTCAAAACGCTGTACACTCTCAAAGGAAGAGATTACAAGCTATGCGTCTCAAATTTGGCACAACATTCTTCACGCCATTCTTTATCTTACTATGAAAGCTTTGTTTTAATCTTCATATTTTTTTAACGAAAAACTTGCAAAAATAGGCTAGATTCGAGACTTTTTTTCAAACCGCCGCCATTTTGTCAATTCTCATTCTAAAAAACCTCCATAGTAAGATAGAGGATTTCATACTGATTGATAATAATTTTACAAATCTTTCCAGATAATATTTATGGCCACAATCGTGTCCACCGTGAAGAGTCTTTTTTCAAAAACATTTGGAACCGTTAGGAAAATGTAAAAAAATAAATAAAAATAAATGTTTCGAAATTTATTTCCTGTCCTCTTGAGTGCTTTGATTTAATATAAAATCAGACTGATTAGCGTATTTTAACCATAAGAAAATAGCGAAAATCAGCTATTCTTCGACCCGTTACACTGTGATGATCCCTTAATCGAAGGATAAAACTCACTTCAATTTCTTTCGTAGCTCGTTGAGCATCACATCTTTGTACGTAGATAAAGCGTGAAGTTTATCTTTTTCAAGCTTCAAATACTGGATCTCCATGTATCTTCGTTCGGCCAACTCGATCTGCTCGTTCAGCTCACGTCTCAGGTCCCTCGCCAACTTTTGAGATCGTTCGACACTCTTGTTTTCTTCTTTGAGGGCCGCAATGATTTTCATGTTCTCAGCGTCAGTCTTCGAGCACTCGTTCAGTTCCGTTTTCAATTTTTTAACCGTCATTTCCGCGGTTCTCTCGCGTTGCTGGCCCTCCTCCAAGAGAACCGCTTGTTTCGTCACTTGTCTAAAATGGAATAGCGCAAGGCAGCGATTTTTTAAATAATCATTGTTCCATTGGAACGATATTGGTAATTTGTTTTCTTTCTTCGTATGTGCTTGCGACCTTTTACGATTCTATCCATTTTACTTTGTTCCGCCGTTACCACTTCGCCATTTTTAGTTCTTTAGAGACAACTCTTGCTCGCGATGCTCGGAGCCACATGTACTAATTCACTACTGTATCGCGTTTGCACGAGGGCACAGGGTAACTGTGGAAGAGCTGTGCCGGTACAGGCAGTTTTGTGTTACGGGATTTAAGTCGTGTTGCTGTCGGCTTAGCGTCCAACCATCTAAACATCGGGCCCGAACGTTGGATCGAAACGTTGGTCGAAACGTTGTGGATTCAAGGCATTCCTTACACGGACTCGAATATTTAACAAATAACTGATTTTCGTCTATAATCAGGTCAAAATACATTCCCGTATAGTGGTAAAATTTCAAGCTAAATTACCGAACTTTTTACGAAAAACGACGACTACAAATCGTCTCATTTATACGGCACTCTATCGAGATGGCACGTTGGTCACATTTCTATCTAATAATTGATACACTAAATAACTCTAGATGCCTAATATAAAGTGCTCACGCATGTCAAATATTCCAAAGATCCGGTAACGACAATAAAAACCGGGGTCACCGAATGTTTAAAGAAAATATTAATGATAAAGCTGCGAAAAATGTGGCCAGCCGAAGAATTATCTTAGACGCGATTTTTCCGACAAAATGTCTGAATCCACGAAATTTGCGCGAAATTTTTTATTCCCGTTTATCGTTGAGTATAATACTTAATTGTGACTTATTTTTATTAAGTGCCACTGTAATTTATCAATCATTCAGACGGACCCTCAATATGCCCCACAAAATACGCCCCTCCGCAGAAGAAATACCTTAAGTTTTACAAATGAACACCATATCTGTCAAAACCGATAACTAAAAGTTTGTCGACTAGCAACTGTCGACAAACTCATCTACGTGATGCGTTTTTTTGCTAACGCAGGGCAATTAAATGCGAATACATACTGCTGTAAAGATTCCTTTTCTTTGCGAAGCCTCGTGCATGCTGCGTCGAGTTCCTTGCTGGTACTTTCCAATCGCGACATACCAGCCTCCAGCTTCGTGCATAAAGCAACCTTCTCGAGAACCTATGGAAAAAAAAAGCAAAATGGAATAACCGAGCGCGACAATAGTGGCTGTGAGAACTTACATCCGGCGGAAGTTTTCCCGACTCTTTGGGTATCCTGAGGAGAGCCTGTTCCATCTCGGTCAAAATTTTGCTAGATCTTTCGTCCCGCACCAATCCTTCCATCTCCTGCATCAAGATGCCGAGCATTCTTACAGGGTTGTAAATGCCGAGTCTGTCGTTGGAACAGTCGAATATTCCACCACACTGAACTCCTTTGTCCGTCACCTCCACGGATTCCAAGCTACTGGCGATCGTTGTGGCGGAAGGCACGCCGGAACTGGACACGGTCTTCATTTGCTCGGAAGACTTTTTCGCCATTTGCTTAATGGGAATTTCGTCGAATATCCTGCTGTCTTGCTGCGAATACAGAATGCGAATCGGTGTTTAGGTGGCTTGGGTTCTTTCGAGCGTGTACGTTCGAGAGTCAGATGCTTACGCGAACATATTTGCGAGACTGGTGAGTTTCCATTATGGTTCGAATCTCCTTGCGCTCGTGATTCTCGTGCCTGGGGTGTTTGGCTGATTGCATCTGACTGGCGAGTTGTTGCAATCCCTGCTTAAGGACGGGACGATTCTGTTCTCTCAAGGTCCTGCTCCAATTGCTTGTGTGGGTCCCGATCGTGTTACCCACTTGTACTTTTTCTTCCATTACTTTTGGAGCATTGTAGCTGTTGCTGACCATGACCGAGCTGCTCTTGCGACCTTTCGTCTTGACGGTAACCAAGTCGATCACCACAACGTCATTAGCCGTGGAAGATTTCAATTTCTGCGATATAAAAATTTGATGTCGTTCTATACATTCGTGGAAAATAGTGATTTTGAGAGTATGCGAACGAACCTTGTTGCTGGGCTTTTGAACTTTTTGCTTGGCGGGTACATCCAAATTGTCCTTTTTTGGTCTCTGAGCTAAAGACTTACATGTCGCATTGACCTTGCCGATCATTATGCTACAGTAAACGTAATGTCCGGATCGTAAATTTGTCTGCACGGCACACTATTTACTTGAATTTTTCGATTGAATCTGACGCGTACTCAAAAATAATCTAGTCCCGGGAGGGTGAAGAAAAAAATGTTTCTACAGGGAAGATAGGTTATAATATGTGACGGGAGTAATTTTCTTCGAGGATCGAACCGTGGTTTCCGATAACTACTGTCGTTACCGAAAAATCATGTTCCCCTTAAGAGAAAACGGTTGTTGAAAATAAAGATCATACCGTCGGTTAGACCGTAGAATTTAGACATATTTTTCCGCTTTTCCCGACTCCTAACGTCGTGACAGCTCGGGTAAACATCGCATTGGTGGAAAATCTTGAGCGACGCATATTTGGCCAAAATCCATACAGAATTCTTGATTTTATCAAATACGATATTGTATTATTCTCCAAGTTGAATTTAACAACGATATTGTCGTTTTTTAAACTGATGCTTGAATTTATAAATTTTTTGAATGCGGCAAATACAATTGTGAAAATAAGTGAAATCGACCAATTGTGATATTCAAAGGTTTTTCGGCGCATCGACTCGCGTCAGCTTCCTGTTGTGCTATTGGCGCTGTTCGACATTTCCATGAGATGAAGAATATTCGCATGGAGAGTAGATGAGGAGACCAAACGCGAATGGGGAGACTGAGCAAAAGTGTTCCCGGAAAGCGAATAATAGGGATGACGCGTCGATCGGGAAGACCAATATATATATATATATATATATATATGTCCATAAGAATTTCCATAAGAATTCGGACTCCTCCCACTCTAGCCCCCATGATCGGAACCGTTATTTTATATACGAACGAAATATGTATAGCATATTACCTTCGACAGACCGCAGCGCCTCCCTAAATATTCGTACTTTTGGGGACAAGTGAAAATACGTAGTTCGTATTCCTGTATCTAGTCTCGATAGTGTGATACATGGTGTGCATGTATGTTGTCAAAATATTCTTGTGAGGGACGAATTCACACGGATTTTTTATTTACATGGCTTGAGACTAGCCTCCAATCAATTTAAAGTTCCAACGCTCATATACGAAGATAATTCAATGATTACCAGTTTTCAATAGAATACTGTTCTCACAAAAACTCCGAAACAAAAGTTGCAGCCATGGATAAAATTTATTCTCGGTACGATACAATCGCATCTGAGAAAATCGACATTGGAAAATATTTTGACAAGTATCACGAAGCGATCAGCGAAGAGTGGTACATACCATCTAACGCGAATGGTGAACGATCGATAGCGAGCTTCATGCCATCCTCGTTGGGAGAAGAAGAGCTGACGATGTTGGCCGAATATTGCAGGTAAGTTTAGAATCATATTTTTCAATTTCAGATTGAAAAAACCGGCGCTTTTTTCATCGCTCTCAACGTTTCTTCTAACTTTTGAACTGTTCGAAGCATCTCATCGCGAAAGTCATTGCTATTGTGCGAGCTATATTTATTCAATCAAAACATTATTACACGGACAAATATTCAAAACCAAAAGACTACATGGAAGCTTGCGGCATTCTTGTTTCTTTCTCTCCCTCGTTCAATATTGAATCATGGTTAAAGTTTCAATCTCGTAATTTGCAGTGTCGACAAACTTACGGTACCTGGCGAAGTTGCCAGGTACGAGAGTGTACAGAAAACTAAGGGTGGTCGGGATGGTTTTGAAGTGACAAAAATACCACAGGGAACGCAGCTCGTGACTCTGTCCAACCTGGAGACACTTTACAAGACGCGAAGCGCCGCTGTGCTGAAAGCTTCAAGGAAGTACAGTGGTGCAGTGACCATAGTGAGTTTTCTCTCGCTATCCAATTAATTCTACTTTTCTCTCACTCTCCGACACTGATATAACTCTGATAAATTGATGGAGCAAGTATATCCCTAGTAACGATTCAGAAGACGGTTTCGCTATTACCATGTTCAAAAATCCTGATTTCGAAACCCAAAAAATTGCACGATGTTAAAGTTTGCATCGTTGGAATGCAATGAAAATTTATATTTTTGAATACCTCAACAATTTTTCAAGATACTTATCCATCTATGATATAAATTAACACAAAAATATTTCGATTAATAATGAAAATGAGGAAACTAAAATAAAATAAAACAGACACAAAGAAAACGTTTTATAAACAAGCTTTTATTTAAAAGGTACTGGAATCAGTTCAGTCAAATTGACAATCAAAATAGTATAACTAGAACGAAAGTTTCTTCCTTGGTCACTAATCGTAGGTGCAACTACTTAAAAGGTGCATAAACGTAGACATTTAAAAAATATGAAATATAAATATTAAATGCTTCATGCTTTTTTTCAGAAATTTTGAAGTGCTATTAGTCAGTAGTATTATAATAGTGTAATTATAAATAGTGCTCAAGTCGACGAAGTTAATGAGCCCAAACTCGATTGTTCTACCATTTGCCATTAGGAAATTTCGGTTCCCACCTCCCATCCCCATTGCCAGACTCTGGTTATCATGTGTCATGAAAAGTGCTCATGATAACAAAACAAATGAGAACACACTGGACTGTCCTAGTATATGATATTAAGCAGTCACCGAAGTTACATAGGTATGCCAAATTTCACCTCAATCGGGTGTCAGTGAGTGCTTGAAAAATGGATTACAAATTTTGAACCGGAAAGACACATGCGAACGAAGCAAGTTAAATAAAACCTTGTAAAAAAGAACTCTCATTGGATAATATTGGCTAAGACTTGACCAAGCTTTTTTTTGTTATAGTGTTTCAATCTTGAAAAAAATGAATTTTCTTTCTTTCGATTAAAAAAAATTACATCATTATCGTTAATAACTAAAAAAAAAAGAAATGTTGAGAAGAAAAACGTCGATCAAAACTAAGTTACTATTACACTAAATAAGTATACCAAATTTCAAGCCAATCTGTTCATTGGGTGTGAAGAAATCGTGTGCACCATGGAAAAACGCATTTAAACTTGTGCTAGCAGTACTATCGTAGTCAGAAGGTTGACTTGAATCTGCGATTTCTGTATCATATGCTGGATCTTCCTCTTCCATCCGAGTTGTCTCAAGCGAGGAACGATTTTTTGAAATTTTCACGGTAGCCTAAAGCCCTCAACCGGCAATCTATGAATCAAGAACACGCTGGTACTTGATTATTAGATGGACGATAAGAGATTGGAGAGCCTCGATTATTCCTGCGGTAACGATTTTCCGTAGAGATACGAGAAGGTTGCATCGGACGGTCCGTTCGCAGTACCAGGCAAGGACGTGCTCGTTTACATTAGAATTTACGATCCCTGTCGATCGGGAACCAAAGTGCGAAAGAATATTCGTTTGTCCAGCGTGATCGCCGTGCTCGGCTCGCAAACACTGGATAAAATTCGTCATCTCATCAGTTGCACTGCGGATCTCTCCATCGCAAAAGAAACCAGTGACAATCCCAACGCTCCTATCCAACCAAACGCAAAGGTTATCATCTCTAATATGACAGCGCTTACGACGATAAAGCGTTTACCCATGAATTCCCTTCTTCCGGAAATATTTACCGATGTTTGCTTGTAGGACGTTTATAAATCGGGTTTTTTTTACATCGAAGGCACGTTCTACAATGACTTCCGTGAGCCCGGGAATGAGGACAACAGCGAGGTGATAAGGGAGTGGGCAAAAAAACACGATTTCGGCCCTTTTAACACGGCGCGAATGGAAGAGTGCCGCATCGATTCGTTGCGCGTGAGGTTTGGCTATCCGTGGGTCTATCAGCATCAAGGCAATTGCGAACATCTCATGGTCTTCAGCGATGCTAGGTACGGACATTTTTGAAACAGCCATTTGTTGTTTATTTCCACCGAAAACTCCGGCCACTGCGGATAAGTATTGGTTGGCAAAAAAATCTTTGCGTTTTATCATAAAAAATCAACTTAAAAAAGCAGTTCTGAAACGAATGATTAATTTTATTCCAAATAGAATCCGACGGTGGATAAATAGACTAAAATTAATCATTCGTTTCAAGACTGCTTTTTTATTTTATTTTTGGTGATAAGACGCAAAGACTTTTTCGCCAATCTAACATTTTCTCGACGCTTTGGGCCTTTCAAGCTGTAACTTTTTCGTTTTGCACCGCAGACTCGTGAGCTCTGAAGACGAATTGGCGGTCTCTGCATATCCGAGAATCGAGAGACTGAAGCAGCGTCGATGTCGTTACTGCTTGATGTGCAGTGAGCTACCCGCCCAGTGGATAATAACGGAAAGCGACAGAATACCCCACGATCCTTACTACATGTGTAACATATGCATGAGATCGTACAACTACATCGACGGCAAGAAGATCGGAAACTTCAAGGCGTATCACTATCCGGTTCATCACGAGCTCATGCAAAGCGAACTTTCGACTCACGAGAAACGCGACGAAACCTTGAAATCCAAGACAAATGCGACGAGCACGACCTCGCGATCGTGAATATGCGATGTGCGTTTCACTGTTCGTTCCTTGTTCTTCGTTGCTTCGTTCGCGATCGCGAGGAAAGTTTTCTCATATTCTCCTTGGCGCTCTCCAGATCGGGTTTCAACGTTAGAGCTTTTTTATACATTAATTGCGCCTCCTCGAATCTGTTCCATCTATGATACAAGACTCCTGCAATTGGGATGAAAATATTTCAATTTTATTTCTACCCGATACACGAGCTTGTCGACGTCGAGTACTTTTCTCAATATTCTTTCACCTAAATTCGACAAGATGGTTGGATTCGTAGGATCCTTCGATATGGCCTCTCTGAATTCCATCTCAGCCTCCTCGAAACGACCAGCTTTCCCCAGTATATTCGCAATAGTGAAGTGTATAGTTGGATCGCCGGAAATAAACTTTAACGCAGTTCGGCCCACTTTGAGAGCTTCGTTCGTCTTGCCTGTAAAAAATGTATCATTAAAAAGTCTGAAGTAGAACGGAAGTTCGTATGATATCCTCGACGAAGCGGACAAACCCATGTCATCGAGTAGTCGGACCCAGTTGACCCAAGCCCTTCGATGCGTTGCCTTCTGAGCAATCGCTTTTTGCCATGCCTTCAGCGCCTTGTCGTTTTCTTTTGTCTCTAGAAACTAGATCAAAGATGCGTAAGTATCGATGAAAATCAGCAAACACTTTACACGACAGGAGGATATATTGTTCAAACTTCTAAAATCAAAAGGACGACACGTTTTTTTTCACTCTGTATCAAAACTTCGGTAGTTTTTTTCCAGTTAATTTGTTATGGAGAATATTCCCGAGTCGGGCGATGGTAGTGTTTCAGGCGAATGACTTTTTTGGTAATTATTTAGATAAGTGACTTTTTTGAAAAACATTTTTCGCTATTTTCTCATTTATTGGATTATAAATGATCATATTCAGTCGGGGGAAGCTGCCATTTTTCATTATCACATGTTTACGAGCAAAAAATCGTTAAAAATAATTTCGAATTTTTCAAAAACTCAAAACAAACCCAATATATCCGTCGGAATATTCAAAAATGCCCTATTTTATCACGTGCTCCCGCGAACTTCAAAACCTCATAACTTTGTATTGGGGGGGGGGGGGGGGGGTGAATTTCAACTTCCCCCGACTGAATATCCTAATTTATAACCCAATAAATGAGAAAAAAGCAAAAAAAGTTTAGGCTCATTGTTTGGAAGTCAGTATCTAAAGAATTATCGCTTTAAAAAAAAACTGGCTCAGTTCCTATAGACAGTTAGTAAGTGAAGTAATGAAAATTCACAATATTTCGAAATCGGACAGTGCTCATACGCGAACTATCACTTTTTGGGAATTTTACTTCAAGCCGCTGACCCAGTGAAAAAAAACGTGAACAAATTATATGTATGTGAATTTTAGTCCACACTCGCCCAGTGACAATTGAATCCATTTAAATTCTTTATCGATAATGACGAAAAAGGACTAGAAAAAAACGTTTAAACCACCTCCTTACTGGATAGTTCACGCAATAACGAAACGTTGGTTTATGTCAATTCCACAAAACGAAAAAAGATCTTGGAGGATCCTTACCGAAACTCCCAAATTGTAATAACAATCTGGGCAATTGGGTCTGTGCGACAGAGCAGTTTCGTAGCTTTTCTCTGATTCGTTGTATTTCTTCAGAGCTGACAGTACGATTCCTAGATTCATCCATGCTACAGCAAAATCGTCCCTGCAACGTGTGTTCCTCATTTTAAAAATAACCCCACATCAATGGTTAATAGAATCTCCAGTTTTTGAAAATGCTGCGAAAGTGTGTAAAACGCATACGAATTTTTGTACAAAGATTTAATGTACGTTTGAAGTAATACGAGCCGATTAGGTGGTCAAAGGCGAGTTTCGTTAACGTGTTCTAATATCAAAATTTCAATGTCAAAAAGATAGTAATATGATAAAGTATAGTTCGACATGTGCATGAAATCCCTTGATTCTATGCCCTAAACTTTGTAAATTATTTAAACATGATCAGTTTCGACTCTCATTGATTGACTCGAGAAAATTTGAGTCGTGAATATTATTTGTAAAACGTATTCAAACTCAAATTTTTTGTTTTAATTTCACGATCGACTTTCAATCTGCCAATAATTTATTCTGGCGGGAGCTCCCAGACCCATTGCTGCCGTGAAGTAGAGAATTGTCATACAAAAATTCGGTCACTACTTTTTTTTCCAGTACCATTTGAACCCTTGAAATCTCTGTAATCCGTTAAGCTTTTTTCTTGTACATTTGTCTGGTCTAAAAGAACAAAGCTAAATAAGAGAACGATCACGACGCCTTTTCTATAAGAACCCACGCTAATTTATTAATGAAGGGGTTAGGCTACTGTGAACATGTCGAACTCTCGTTCGTAGCTTGAATCAACGTATTGACGTATTGATTCAACGGAATTGGTCCAACGTATGTTGGAAAAATCGCAGATTGAAAATAAACTTATAATTACAACGTTAGAACTACTAGTAAAGTTTCGAACGCGTTTTTCTGGAAACTATTTTTTTCAAAACGGTGCACACGATTTCTCCACATCTGATGAACGGATTGGCTTGAAAATTGGTACACTTATTCAGTGTAATAATAGTTTAGTCTTGACCGACGTTTTTCCTCTTGATATTTTTTTCATTAGTTATTCACAATCTTGTCATTTTTCTTCGAGAAATCGAAGGAAAAAAAATCGATTCCTTTTATATGATTAAAACACGGCAACAAAAAGCCCGGTCAAGTTAAGCCAATATTATGTATTCTAAGAAAAAAATAACTTTTCTTGAAGTTCTTTTTTGTTTCCAATCAACCGATCAGCCAAAAGAAAGTACATCGTTGAATATTTCGCGCAAATTTGATGCACAACGTTGTTATGTACATTTAGATAAATGTCCAAGCAAATGTTCAATTATCTTAATCTTTAAAAAATCATTTTTTTAAGCCCCTTAAGAATCTTGCAATTCCGAAACGAGCTTTAACTACACGCAGCAAAGAAGAATTCGACTCACTGCAATTCCAAAGCGCGTTTCAGAAGTTTTTCAGCCTCCTCGAATTTGCCCTGATCTTTCATCAAATTCCCAAGGTTATTCATAGCCTGAGTGTAGTCTGGATAAAGTCTGAAACCGATAATATCTCGATTATTATAAATAAAAACGTTAGATTTAGACATTTTTACATTTTCTCTGAACAGTCGCGGCTACAAAAATTCTTCCGCTAGTCACATTTTTCCAAGTTTTATCATTAATATTTTCTTTAAACACTGTGACCCCCCGTTTTCATTGTCGTTGCGGGAACTTTCGAATGTTTCACACGCGTTGAGCAGTTTGTATTAGACATCTAAAGTCATTTCGTGTATAAATTACTAGATATAAATGTGACCAGCGCGTCATCTCCATAATGTGCCATATAAGACCATTTTTAGAGTCGTAATTTTTCGGTAAAAGTTCGGTAACTTGACTTGAAATTTTACCAGTATACTGGGATCTATTTGTACTTGAATACAGGCGAAAAATCAGTCATCTGTTAAATATTCGGTGTTCGTGAAAGGAATACAAGCAAAGCAATTTTTTCCAAAAACTCGAGTAAATGAGATCTTCAAAACGTGCATCACCTCAGAGCCTCTCGGTATTCAGCCTCGCCGAGAGTCATGTCGCCCAAATCTGCCGCATTTTTCGCAATATTGTAGTGCACTTTCGCGTTAAGCGAGCACACGCTGAGGGCCGAACGAAAAAGTGTTTTTTCGTATCTCCACTGATCGCTTCTCATCCACGAACGTGCGGAGTACACAACGATCAAGACCGCATAAAGGAATATCGGTATTTTCGATTTTGCGAATCTGGCGTATAGACGTTGCAGGCCAATTCCTACGAGCAGGCAATATCCGGCCGATGGTAGATACAACGTTCTCTCTGCGAGTACGAAACCAACGGTGAAGAAGATATTGCTGGATGGTAAAAATGGCACGATCAGCAGCGACAATGCAACTCCCACGTACCTGAAAGATTCACAAAGCCTTCAGTTTTTCAATCGCTTTATATATATATATATATATTGCGAAATAATATTTTTATCGTCAGCGTGGTATAAAAAGACTTCGTTAAAATTTCTCAACAAACGTTAAGCTCTTTCTTCCACCGAGTGAAGAATCTTTTTAAAATTCAATCAAGCGTGTATTCCCGAAAACGATGGTATCACCTCTACCTCAGATGTCTCCTTTCTCTCGCGTTAACAGCAGCGACTACCAGAAGTCCGATAACAATCCAGAGTCCAAAAACGGCAAGTATCCTTCGATCGTATGCGGTAATCAGAGGTACGCAACCGGTTGACCAATCGAAACAAAGCCATTCGGGACAGATGAGCAGCCACACGTTCAGACAGTAAATATAGTTATAATTGATGACACGATAGAAAAAGTTATCGACGAAGGAAGCTGGATTATCGACCGGTTGAAAGGTTGGCGTTGAAAATCCCATGATACTGAATCTCGTTAAAACGAGTACTACACCGGTGAGAGTCAATACCGCCAAACGTTTAATCATACTCGATCTTTCGTGACAAAAGTTCCGTACGTTAGTCCAGAGGCATTGTTGTGACGGCAATTTCATGATTGCGTACGGACACAATTTGTTGACGCTAATTATATCGTATATTCCACAAATTCCCTGCAACGAGAAGCAAAAAAACGTTTACGATTGCAAATATATCCGAAGGTTTTGTCTGCAGAGCTGCAAATTAAACTTAACGGGCTACATCTACTTAGGTGGGTTAAAAAATTGCATTTTCCAAAAATATTTTCATCAGATAGTATGACTCTTTAGCTATATTCTCGGAAAATTTGAATGAAATATTCTTTCGTTTCTTCTTCATCAACGGTTAAGCAGAATTTTTTTTTGAATTTGTCAATTTTTTCAGGCCTCTAGGTAGATGGAGCCCCTTGATACACTCGCGATACATACAATGGCGGTGATGCCAATTTCTTTGAACAGCATCGCCGCAGTTGCGCAAACAATGCACAAGGCCATAGCGACTATCTTGAGACCTTTTCTCTCGACGAATATGCAACGGTTGTACGACACTATTGAAAGCCAGGTGAAAGCAGTGCAGAGAACATCAGCTCTTCCGACAATTCCTGAGACCTGAAGACACCTATGATTATGCACAAAACTTTAGAGTCCCTGCTCCTTTCAAGGGAACGACCGACTCTTCTCAACGATCATTCTGTTCACCCTCAATTTTCTCTTCCTCTGGTTATCCCCGTCATTGTTCATAGAATAAATATGTATAAGTCTGCATTTTCTTCATTCGTGTCATAAGTTTCATATAAAAATTCTCTGTCTGTTTCTGCATTGAATTGTCGCCCAACCGTAAGTGGTAAGAAATTTAAACAATCCGTACGTGCGAGTGTGCGCGATAGCAAGACCATAATTGGACTATAAATTTCAAGAAGCGTCGAGCCAGCAATCGACAAATCTTCAAGGATGTTGATTTTGTTTTTAATCGTAGATTTGTCCAATGAAATACCAACAATCAAGAATAGAAACGTTGAGAACCTGGCACAGATTCAGATCTAAAAAATCATTAATTGAGGAGGCAGGTACCTTTAGATGAGGACATTTTTTTCTGATTATCATGATTTTTTTTTAAGCAACGATTGCTCCACTATTTTTACTATTACACGTGAGTGTTAAATTCCTATAAAGGTCGGGGGTCCCCCTGAATAAAATCAATACATCGTCGATACGCATTTTTCTCTCCCGAAATAACCCTGAACTCTGATATCCCCGCAACATTTACTTACAGCTTCCGCATGACACGGATGAACAGCAAATAACAAAGCGGCATAAAAGGCGACTCTCCGAGTTTCTCCGTCCAGCAGTATAGAGAAAACGACCAGTGTCAATAAGCAAACGACGGAGTGCGATACAATGTTGAATAGGTGAAAATCCATCGGGTCCAAGAAGCCTCTGAGCCAGTAATGAAATCTGTGTGACGAATAATAATATATTTCAATGATCATCGCAAGATAATTGTGGTTTTTGGCGCTGCGCGACCGGTTTACCTGAATGTCAGAGTCGTCAGCGGTCGATACGATCTGTGGCTCTGTTTGTGCGACAGTTTCGTGCCCCAAAAGTCATTGAGGAATAAACTCGAGAGAGGCGTGTCCTTGACGTCTGCGTTGTTGACGATCGCCACAGAATCGTCAAAGACAAATTGGCCGTCATAGGAATTTGAGAAACACAAGGATGCGACGGCGATCATCAGTATGGCAAGTGGTAGCGGGACACCTGGAAATTTGATAGATGAGATGTATATAAAAAAAGAATGGAAAATATGGAATTCAAAATGTAATTTTTCGTGGCGAAAAAGCTTTGTGTTACTTGTTATTAATCGTTTAAAAAAATATTTATTGAGACTTTATCACAGGCATTCTACAGAGAATGGTCTTTTGTTTTTTTCTTAATAAGTCAATCATCTATGAGAAAACAGTGTTGGACATTTTTTCAGTTTATGTTGATCTTGTACATGGTCTTAAGGCCTCATTCTAGTGTAAACACCCATTATCAAGGTGATTTATTGGGAATTAAATTTAGAGAAACGGTTAAATCTACAGTCTGAATATTTCACAGCTATGCAAATAGCATACATATATTATCATATATATACATGTTTTATTATTTTTATATATGTATATATGTTTATATACGTACATATGATTATACAAACATGTTTTATTTTATATATACATGCTTATTTATACATGTTTGATTTTCCTAATCTATAACTCGTAATCATCCAAATTTTTGGCTGTTTTAGGCTACTAGTTTTGGCTACTAGGATGACTGAAACATTTTTTAGGAGTTTTCAACATCCTGCAATCCAAAGTTTCAACAAAATATTGTAGGTGATAAGAAAAATATAGAACAAAAGGATCGTCATTGCGGTACAACTATGCAAACTTCGAGACCATACATGTTTGGGTTAATATCTCAAATTCTTTCAAACCATTTTATTCAACATTGTGCATGACATTTTATGTGCACAGATCATGGCGCGAAAATGCTTTATCTTCGGGTGTTGCGATTTCGCCCATCCTTGTCATAAAAAAAAAACGATTTTTTAAAATTCTATTCTTTAGGAACGTGGTTATCGTTCGGCCCTCGAATAAAAAATTCACGAAATAATTTACAAAATGGCCGCTTTTAAAAAAGAGTACTCTGGTTTTAACAATAAAAATGTCACTTCTCGCGGTCCGGAAAAATAGTAATTTTGAAGCAATAAAAAAAAGGAGGGCCGAACGATAACCACATTCGTGAAGAATAGAATTTATTTAAATCGCTTGTTTCAGATCACAAGGACGGCGGTAATCACGACGCCGGCGGTGAAAAAAAATCCCCACGAGCTGTGCAACATCAAATGTGATGTACAATTTCGAATGAAATGCTTTGAAAAAATGGAAGATGTAACTTAAAACATGTATAAATAAGACTGTAAAATACTAACACGATTTAACCGTTTTTCCAAACGGAATTTCCAAAAAATCACCTAGAAAATGAGTGTTTACCCTAGAGCCGAGAGTACGGCCTTAAGGCGGAGTTGAGGATGTACCACGTGACATACGAGTGCGAGGGGGATAGTTGAAACTTTCAAACAGATTTCTCAGGCATTTGTAATATTTAAAACAAAAGAAAATCGCTAGGCTGTACGTCAATAAATTGTCTACTGCGTTATGCTTCATTTTTCCGAAAAAAAACCTTAACCATCTATGAGAAAGCTTCGTTTGAAAATTTGTGAGGTTATGTTGACCGTGTAGATGCCCCAAAAATCCTTTTGGGAAGTTTGCAACGCATTCTGTCGCTTTAATTATAATTAAAGCGAATACTCGCGATACAAGAGTTACCATTTCGACATAATTCGCAATTAAAATACACGCTTGAATTTCCATTAGCTTTCGATATATTCCACATAGCGCGAAAAATTGTGCTCTCCAAGTATAGAAAATGGTGTGTTCTTTCCATGAAAAGAGACAGGACGTTTCTCCAAAATACACGTGTGACGAAAAAGTCACAGGTACATATTGGCCATGCTTATTTACCTGGCAATTCCGCTGTCATTTTCGATGCCGTACATCTCATCTAGCCCGTCACAATAAGTCACACTCAATACTTGTTACACTTTCGAAATCACGCGAGTAAACGCGGATACCGGCTATTTTATTCAGTAGGAAACAATAAACAAATGAGAGCAAACGACCGACAACATTCATGAACTCATATGGTCGAATGAAGAGAGAGGAATGACGCTCGTGTGAATGGAGCGAATACTGACAGACGTGTAGAGATTGAAGCTCCACTGATGAGCACCACTGATAGCCAGGTGAGTTTCATATGTATACAGTGTCCCATTCGTATTGAGGCATTAAATAATATCAATCACCGAAACACTGTCAGGTAGCAAAGTATGCTGCTTTTCATGGTCTTTTTTTAAAAAGGAAGATTTCCCCACCATCTTTGAGACTTAGGGTATGTTTTATTACAACTTTTGGCTGTTAGGTGGTATTTTTTATTTATTAATCTTAAAAAATGGCGGAGGTATGACACGACCTTCTAAACTGCATTTTCAAAACTGGCGCAACGTGTACCTAAAAAATTAGTCGACCGATTCTGATGAAATTTGGTATAAATCTTTCTAACCTTATTGTCTAAAACATAACCCTAAATGTTTTTGAAAATAAAAGAAAAGTATTTCTAATTGCATATAATGTAGCAATTTTTTCAGAAAATTCAATTCATTGGTAAAATGCCATAAAATTTCCAATTCGTCGCTGCGTTTTCGCGTAATGTTGACTCTAAGGTAAAAAGTCGTCTGCTAAAGCCCATTTTACTCTATAAAGAGTTACGGCGGTTCGTCGTCCGTGACCGTGGTGCTCATTTTTTTTATGGCTGAGGTGCTCATATTTTTCTTTGAATTACTTGGCGTCGATACGCTTCCGCGTCTTTTGATTTTGTTTTGAAGCGCACTATTTCATCGATTTTCAGCATTTTTCACTTTTTCTTGGTTTATATTCTACGTACGAGTGTTAATGAAGAAAAATTTTCTTTGTTTTTTTTTCAGATGAATCCCGCCGACGCTATGCGTCACGCCGTCTGACAACATTCGCCGGCCGTTTCGAAGACCGTGCCACACCGCCGCCATTTTCAAACATTAATTTAAAAAAATACCATGAAACAGCCAAAAGTAGTAACAAAACATAACCTAAGTCTCAAAAATGTTGAAGAAACCTTTTCCTTTAAGGAAAAAAACATGAAAATCAGCCATTTTTTCCTTGCCTAAAGGTATCTCCCCTTTTAACAAACGGACAACGATCCAGTAACCTAGCGTACTACTGGTACGGCGTACCCGTATGGTACCAGTACTATACTGATACGCGGTGGAATCGTAAGCACCCAGGCAGCATAAATGTCCAATTGACGTCGATAAGTTGCCGTTCCCAGGTTACCTTTAAGACATGATCGTAAGTTAACTATTCGACATCTTTCAAATGACATCCCGTATAATGCTGCCGTAAAGTTATCTTTTTTATGGTATCTTTCGGCGATGAAAATGGATATCTCAAAGGCATCCTAAAATATTATCCAATTGATGACTTTTTTAAGTTATCGGAAAGTTATCTATTTACTGTTATCTATTGGATCTATTTCAACGTCGTCCAAATGATATAAAGACGAATTACATAAGACGTCTTTTTCATGACATCTTTCAGTTATCGATAATATGATGTCTTATAAGATATTCAGTATTGGCGGGAAATAGTAAAACGTCATCCAAATGTTGTCCTAAAGATGACATTCAACGGATCACTTTTATCATAGTGCGAATGTAGCGTGTCATATTTCAATTCACCGGCAAAAAATTGTCCGTAACAACAAGTAGTTGTAAAAAATAAAGGTGTTGAAATATACATACGTTCAGTGCCTTTTAGCCTACTATTCTTTTCGCCTCTGTGAGTACATATATGTATTTAATGTACTGTCTTTTTTATTCTAAAAGCGTACGTCTGCTTTTGAGGTTATCCAAGGGATCGTTTGGAGCATGGCAACCACCAGAAGACGTGACCGTATCGGGAGAGAAGTCCAATAACGACTGCACCGTTTTTGTAATATTAAATTATATTTCACTTATAATGAATTAATTCATGTTTTATTTATAATGACCTAGCCCACTTCGAAACCGACGTAACAATATCTTATCAATTTCTTTATTATAAAAATTAACTTATCACCAGTCTAGAATATTGAGCTATATTAAATATTCTAGACTATTAATAGGTTAATTTTTATAAAGTGGATGATATTATATATATATATATATATATATATATATATATATATATATATCGCCAATAAATAGATATCTTTTCGATAGCACTCTTCGATGCCGTTTAGATGTCTTTTGTCAACCTTATTCGGATGCCTATCGGACGACTTTCAGATGGCAGTGGGATCTTGGCATTTTCGTGCCTTTAAGAGGATATCTTTCGGATATATCGATTTGGTGACTTTATGCTAACATACCGACAACCAATAAGAGTTAACCTTTTGTTGACACATTGTTAACCGTTAAAAGTTGCCGTATAGTTAACTATCGGACACGAATAAGTTATCTACCAAGCGGACATAAGTGATACGTTTTGTAATACAAAACGGCGTGTTTTTGGACAACCAAAAAGTTATCCGTATCCGTTTCGCATATCTTTCGGATGCCATATGGATAACATTTTGCTACCTGGGCAGTGACTGTACGGTGTACCGGTACCGTACGGGTATCAAATTGTTGTTTAGATCAAATTGTCTGTCAAATTAAAATATCGATCCTGCTTTAGGAAGTTGCCCACGCATGCGCAGTCCGATTTTCGACACGAAATTTCATGCCGCGTAAACTCACGCGATTGATCTCACATTATCACTAGGTGATGTAATAGTCCTGAAAATGATACCCAGTGGCGGTACGGTGGTAGTACGGCGTATTCGACCTGAGCAGTACGTGGTACCTGGGACACTATAAACGCACTATAGTTACTGGCGTCCGCGAGAGTATAGCATTCATTCCATGGAGGCTAGAGTAGAGGAGGCCGATCTCTTATGGAGAGACTTGAAAAAAGTGGCTACAAAAATGTGGACTTACCGGTATGGCGCCACTATCGCTAAAACCTCGAGACACGAGCTGGGTGTGACAGAGACGGAACAAGTAAATAATGAGAAGTGAGCTGTGCATGAGGCAGAATGAAACTTGAGAAGTAGGCTGCGTGCGAGAGAGATGTAAAACAGTGCAGTCAGATCGCGCGCGAAAGTTACCCTCTCTCTAGTTCCTCGCGCGCCTATCCAATCATAGTAGCGCGGGTCCGTGAGCGAGCGACGCTCGGACATCTTCGGAAAGAGCCGAGTGCCGTCGAACTGTCCCGACCGCGCCTTCGGCAGCTACACCAACCCATAGACACGCTGAGCACGTTCATGTGCAAACAAGCCGAACGAAGGCTTCGAGGGAAAAAGCAATCTGAGCACGGCCCGCGCGTGACGTCACGCGACGGCACGCGCGAGACTTTTAGATGATTTCAATGCTTATTTAGCTCTTGATTCTCTGCGTTATTAATGTATACAAAAAAATGTATCGTGCACTCTGAACGCTTATTTTTTTAGTTTATACGTTAATTTAAATATAATAATAAATCTAAATTACAACCTATTTATCTTCTAAAAAATTGTTTACGCTTTACTCACACCCGTCCTTATGCCAAATAAATTATAATTCAGAAAAGTAAGTGAAAATATATTTATATTCGTATTATTATATTAATTCTCATACTTTCATCAAGCGATAAAGTATTATCTCCAAAAACAAGTCAATCATCAATCGGGCCGCCAATCGTAACAGCCAGAAAGTGCATCTTTAACGAGTAAGGCCACTGTAACGGCCCAAAAAAAAAGGTTTTTTCACTAATTTTTTGCTCCCGAAATTGAAGGTATTTGAAAAAAAACTTTTAATGGTGTTATCGGGCAAACATTAAACTTTATTATAACATTTTTTTACAGTAAAAAAAAACAAAATGGCGATTCCACAGCTATCTTCCCGGGACATGTTTTGCTTCCAGGGCTCCGCGGCACGCAGCACCACTGGTGCACTTTTGAATCTAGAACAAAAAAAAAACCATTCATCTAGAGGGCTATAGCTAGAGAATGTCGATCGGATTTTAAAAAGTATCAATTTTTGTGGATTTGGCGTGCGTTTGAAAAAAAAATTGATTTTTGACGAAAAAAACGGCAAGTTTTTTGTTAATAAAAAATCAATAAATAAAGTTCTTGAAAATTCCGATCGACATTCTCAAGATAATGTAAATGTTCACATCTGGTTAAAATTTCAAGTAAAAAAAATGAAAATTGTTCGAGTTATGCTACGTGCCATTTTGAAAAACCATGTTTCGAGAAAAACGCGTTTAAAGTTTTGCGAATAGTTTTTTATTGGAAAAAATTAAAAAAAGAAGTTAAAAAAAATGTTTACCGTTAGTCTGCAATCCCAGTACCATACATTTGTCCTTCGATAGCCAAATTTTCGTCTTCTTCGTCTTTCCTGGTTGATTTTTGGAGCGCGCGCGCACTTTTGGCCGCGTCGCTCAGAGATGTCTCCGCGTGCGTGATGCGTTTGGCGTCGGCTTCGATGCAGAAATTATATAACTGTACACCAATTTCCACCTCCAACATCTTGAATATTTGCAAGACGTTGGTAAGGCCGCCATTGAATATGCAAACAGCGATATCCGTCGCAATATCTAGTACAGTTTTTCCGCTTGAGGATGATTTGGGGGCCAAACTCCAAACGGTAGCGTTGAAACTTTCGTTATTGTTTTGAGTATAGGCCCCCAAGCAACGCTCCAGCAACTCGTCCCGGCTCAATTCCATGTAGATGGGTTTGATGGCTTGATAAACCTCCTCACTCATTGGCTGATTGTGATGATACGCATCCAAGGCATTTTCTGCTTTCGCTTTCTTCCAACTGCACCAATTCTCCGAACATTTTTCGTGCTGAGGCTTTTCATCCGTTGACATTTTGTGAAAAAGGGTTGCCCAGATCTCATTTTTCATATTTTTGATGGAATCGGAATTTCGACGGATTGCTAAGCCGTAATAAATGCTTAGTTCGTCAATCAATTTGGCAGTGAGTTTTCCTCTTCCCCCGAGACCTTTTGTTCCTTTTTTTAAGTTTCTCAATCGAGTGCCCATTCTTTTTTGCACGTGATCTATGCACTCTTTTTTTTTAACATCAACATTTTCATAAGGCTTCGAATCCACGATGCCTTTGAAAGTTTTGGAATCGCCATCTCCAATATAATTGCAGTCGTTTCGGAGCAAGTTTTGACACGCTTGGCGGTGACCTTCATTTCCTAAGGACAACAAATTTTTTTTCGCACAGGACCTTTTTTTTCTTATTCTAGAGGGTTTAAACTATTTTTTAAGCCAATAAAAAGAAATCGATTTTTCAAAAAATTTACAGTGGCCTTACCCCTTAACACAAGTGATAAGATGGTCCCGTTGGTAGCGTTCCTGGCTTCGGTCCGTAGGGGCGCAGGATCGTTCCTCACGCTCAGTGCTTTTTTTTTAAATCATGGTTACTATTAATTTTTATTTGATTAGTTATTTTTATTAGTTATCATATTTATTTTAATTAGTTATCTTTTAGTACCGAAAAATTTATCGCGCACTCTGACCGCTTAATTTATTAGTTTTTACGTTAATTTAAATATAATAAATCTAAAATACAACTTATTTATCTTCTAGCAAAATGTTTGCGCTTTACTCACACCCGACCCTATGCCAAATAAATTGTAATTCATAAAAGTAAGCGGAAATATATTTATCTTCGTATTATTATATTCATTCTCATATACTTTCATCAAGCAAAAAAGTATTATCCCCAAAAACAACCATCCATCCGACCGCGAATCGTAAGTACCAGAAAGTGAACATACATTGACACAAAAAATTAAAGGAGCAAGAAAAGTTGAACTTCGTCAAAAGTGTTCGTACAAAAAAAAAGGATGTTAAAGCTTCAAGTTTCTAGTTTTAGTTCCGACAATGATTTTTTTTTCGAGAATCACTGATTGCGCGGTAGGAAGAAATATCACGGCAAAAAAAATGTTGCAAATTTTTACGTTTTTCAAAGTTCTGCACGTGTTTTGGAGATTTTTTTCGGACTTGACCAATATCAAGGTCATTGAGCCCATTCAATTCAGTTCAATTTGCTTCTTTTTTTATCTCCTTACGACCATTTTTCGCTGATATCGGCCTCCTCGTCGGCCTCTGAATGAAAAAACGTCCTTTTGTCTTCAGTCATCGATATCTCGGGAACTAATGGTCGTACGGGAATTCGACCGGCAATTTTGGAAACGTGAATGCATACTCTACAAGCTCTGATTATTATTGTAGGTTTAAAAAAAATTATTTTTGCCATCAGTTTTAAAAAAGTACAAAAAATCGATGTTTTCTTGTTTTTTATAAAATCCACCGCTACTTTGCAAATATTGCGATAAACACTATTGTTTATGGACGGTCATTCGGCTCAATATGTCCCCAAGAGATATGCAAAATTCCAAATTGATCCGTTCATCGGTCTTTCTTGCCCGATTGACCAAAATATGAAAAAAAATTAAAGGAACAAGTTTCCTCCTTCTCAGAAATCATTTCATGATTATTAAGAGGAAAAACAACTTTTCACTACTTTTCGTACAATTGGGTATTAAGTACGCATTAAATGTTGGAAAAGAACCCTGAAAATCATATTGACTAAAAATTTTCGATTTTTTTTTTTTTAATAACAAAAATGTTGAAATCTTTTTGTTTATAAAAAAATCTATTTCGATTTTTTATTTTTTTAATGTTGACATTTTTTTTCGATTCAACATTGTACCGCCAGCATTAGAATTACCCAAAGTGTACGTAGAATTACCCAAAGCGTACCTCCCCGTGGTATGCTTTGGGTAATTCTGATGCTGGCGGTACAATGTTGTTTAAAAAAAAATTTCAACATTGAAAAAAAAAATTCGAAACTGATTTTTTTATAAAAAAAAAAATTTTCAATATTTTTTTTATGAAAAATTTTTTTTTTCGAAAATTTTTAGTCAATATGATTTTCACGGTTTTTTTTCTAACATTCAATGCGTACTCATACCCAATTGTACGAAAAGTAATGAAAAGTTTTTTTTCCTCTTAGTAATCATGAAATGATGTCTGAAAAGGAGGAAACTTGCTCCTTTAATTTTTTTTCAAATTTTGGTTAATCGGGCAAGAAAGACCGATAATCGGATCAACTTGGAATTTTGCATGGCTCTTGGGGACATATTGAGCTGAATGACCGTCCATAAACATTAGTCTTTATCGCAATATTTGCAAAGTAGCGGTGGATTTCATAAAAACCAAGAAGACATCGTTTTTTGTACTTTTCTAAAACTAAAGGCCAAAATAAAAAATAAAAGTTTCACTACAATAATAATCGGAACTTGTAGAGTATTCACGTTTCCAAAACTACCGATCGAATTCCCGTACGACCATTAGTTCCTGAGATATCTCAGCGAAAAATGGTCGTAGGGAGAAAAAAAAAGCAAATTGAAGTGAATTGAATGGGCTCAATGACCTTGATATTGGTCAAGTCAGAAAAAAATCTCCAAAACACGTGCAGAACTTTGAAAAACGTAAAAATTTGCAACATTTTTTTTGCCGTGATATTTCTTCCGACCGCGCAATCAGTGATTCTCAAAAAAAAAAAATAATTGTCGGATCTAAAACTAGAAACTTGAAGCTTTAAAATCCTTTTTTTTTGTACGACCACTTTTGACAAAGTTCAACTTTTCTTGCTCCTTTAATTTTTTGTGTCAATGTATGTTCACTTTCTGGTACTGACGATTCGCGGTCGGATGGATGATTGTTTTTGGGGATAATACTTTATCGCTTGATGAAAGTATATGAGAATGAATATAATAATACGAAGATAAATATATTTCCGCTTACTTTTATGAATTACAATTTATTTGGCATAGGGTCGGGTGTGAGTAAAGCGCAAACATTTTGCTAGAAGATAAATAAGTTGTATTTTAGATTTATTACATTTAAATTAACGTAAAAACTAATAAAATAAGCGGTCAGAGTGCGCGATAAATTTTTCGGTACTAAAAGATAACTAATTAAAATAAATATGATAACTAATAAAAGTAACTAATCAAATGAGAATTAAGGATGTTGGGTCCCAAATCGCAAATGATGATAAAATTCTGAAAATTTGGTATGTTTTTGTATGAAGTATTTCAGAGGTCGTGTAAAAATTTCACGACAATTAGGAAGCTCGTTATTGAACAATTAACATTCACAAATTAAATGCTGTTTTATGGAAACTGATGTAACTTTGCAATATGTTTTTCTTTTGACCTCTCAATTTTGTAATATCTACAATATACTGAAAGCAACGGAAACAAAACGAAGTTTATTGATACATTTTTTTTATTTCTTTTAAAAATTGTTCTTAACAAAATGTTAATTTTTCAATAACGAGCTTCCTAATCATCGTGAAATTTTAACACGACCTCTCAAATACTTCATACAAAAACATACCAAATTTTCAGAATTTTCTTATCATTTTTTATTTCAACCCTTAAGGAGGTTGAAGTAATGATGATAGAATTCTGAAAATTGGGTATGTTTTTACATGAAGTATTCAGGAGGTCGTGTAAAAATTTCATGACGATTAAGAAGCTATTTATTGAACAATTAACATTAACATGTTTTATAGGGACTCAACATCCTTAATAGTAACCATGATTTAAAAAAAAAAAAGCGCTGAGCGTGAGGAACGATCCTGCGCCCCTACGGACCGAAGCCAGGAACGCTACCAACGGGACCATCCTATCACTTGTGTTAAAGATGCATTTTCTGGCACTTACGATTGGCGGCCGGATGGATGATTGATTTGTTATTGGAGATAATACTTTATCGCTTGATGAAAGTATGAGAATTAATATAATAATACGAATATAAATATATTTTCACTTACTTTTCTGAATTATAATTTATTTGGCATAAGGACGGGTGTGAGTAAAGCGTAAACAATTTTTTA